>VDFB02000017.1:14818068-14913284 GCA_007258455.2 Sequoia sempervirens
TGATTAGACATGCATTCAGATAACTAATAGAATTGACATGAATGATTCGAATTAGAAAATAGAATTAAAGATTAAATAAATGATTTAATCTTCAGTTCGGCATTCGAAAACATTAGAAATATCTTTGCATGACAAAGATAAAGATTGATTATAACGACTCTCTGTTCGAACGCACGCACAACATTTAATTAATTAAATAAGAATAATTAATTAATCTACATGTACATGCAAATGAGTTAAAACTAGAGGATTGCATGATCTGAAGAAGAGATTACTCGAAGACGCCACTCAGACATTAAATCAATAGTTAACTAAATGATTAAAATAGATGTTGAGTTGAGTAAAGGTGAATACTTAGATAACTCACATAATTATCTAAAATACAGAAGAATGTGTTAAAATAGAATTAATGAATTAAATAATTCATTTAATTCAAGACTCGATATTTGAACAATAATTAAATAAATAAGATTTATTTAATTAAGTGACGAAGGAGATTTAAATGAATAATTAAATAAATTATGAATTTATTTAATTATAGTTGAAATATGATAACAGAGTAAATTAAATAATGATTTATTTAATTTAACAAGAAGAATAAGGTTAATTAGTAAGATAATTAAATAAGAAGCGTTTATTTAATTAATTAGATAGAAATGAAGAAAAGTGAATTAATCAAATAATTGAGATTATTTAATTAATAGAAGAATTAATAGAAGATGAATTAATTAAATAATTGACATTATTTAATCATGAACATGAATAATATGAATTATGCAGAATATGGAAGTCGCAGGCTTAAACCAGATTTCGGTGTCTACATTTTCCCCTCTTTGATACAATGTCATTTCGGTGTTGTGTCAAAGAAAATCGATGGAAATATGCCCCAGCCAAGCTCCGGATTAGAATAGGTGAAGATATGCCCCCTCGGGAAAATTGACAAATTTCGGAAATGTGCAGGAAAATTTGGAAATGCGCCCAATTAATTCAATAGATAGGCAGAAAAGCAATGCAGTTGACGGAATGAGGTTCGGAAATGGGAGGGACGGGTACGGGATGATAGAAAATGGAAGTTTACATGGCCAGAAGGAAGGAAATGCCACCTAAGTCTAGGTATATATTTGAAATTGGGGTGAAAAACTATTCATTTGCACCCACCCAGCTTAGAGATTTGAAAAGTTTGCTCTGACTTTCAGCGAGGATGTCTCTAGTTCCAGCCACCCATCATCGTGCCTACAGGATCAGGACGTTCCAGAGACCAGTCGGTGCGGACCCCCCGGTATGTACCTAAAACTTGTCTTTTGAAAATTTTTAATTTGCACGCTTTTTAAGGTATTTATTGCATTTTTTGTTATGCGTGTCATTTTAATTTGTGACGCATCTGTATGCGCGAATGACACATCTGCATGCGAAAAGCTGCATTTGAATTTTAACGCCGACCGGTTAGGCTTAGTTGAGAAAATAACCGCATGTGTTTTTTGTGTGACGTATTTGTTTATTGTGATACGCATTTGAAATTTAGCTACTCATGTGTTTTTTATGATACACATTTGTTTATTCTGATACGCATGTGATTGTGTGACACGCATATGCATATTTGTAGCCGCATTTGAGATTATGCAACGCAAATGTTGATTTTAGCATGCATTTGATAATAAATAACCGCATTTGATTAATAATGATGCACTTGTAATTTGTGGACCGCATCTGTATAAAAGCGACGCATGTGTTTAAAAAATAACGCATTTGCAAAATAACGACGCATTTGCATTTTATTTTAAAATATACATTTTTCACTAGGGTAGATGATTCAGGCTGACATGAGGCATGTTGTTGCAGGTTATTCTTGACCCTATCTACACACGTGAGTCGAGACCCACGACGTTTCAATTCAGAGACAGCTTATGGCCGGCCGAGCGACGGACCTTATGGCATTTGGGTTTGTTGCACGTGACCGATATGCCCCAGATTAGGGCAAATCGGGGTTTGCTGACAGCACTATGTGAGCGGTGGCACTCGGAGACATCGTCGTTCTATCTTCTGACTGGAGAGGCTACAGTGACTTTGGAGGACGTGTATAGGATTCTGAGACTGCCTATTAGAGGCACACGGGTAGTCTATGATACCCAGAGGGGTATAGCAGAGATGCGCAGATACTACCCCCACGCTGACGTTAGACAGCTAGGGGTGGATGATTATGAGATCAGATGGCGGGTATTGGCCCAGAGGTATAGGCAGTTAGACTATCTAGTGGCGACACTGATAGGCGGTATAGTACTACCGGACCGCCGAGGACATGGATTCCCTGTGGGATGGGGTGAGATGTTAGTGGGCATGTTAGAGCGCTGAGTTGTATATGCTTGGGGTTCGTGTGTTCTGGGGATGCTATACTTCCACCTTCATGACATTTCCTATAGAGAGGCACAGTCGATGAGCTGCGGCACCACACTCTTGATGGTATGGGCGTGGGAGCATATTGCTATCTTTAGACCACCGGTGACAGTAGATCTAGCTCGTGGAGCGCCATACGCCTTTCGGTATGTGGGAGCCACCACTCAGCACCATATTGGAGACACGGGCTATTATAGACATGCTATAGACCTGATGCAGGAGTTTACATGGAGACCATACCTAGACTGCGAGGTGTGGTCAGATGAGGGCGAGCATTTGCCATATTGTCGACAGACACAGTATTTAGTGGGATGAATAGTGTCCCATATGCACATCATAGAGCGGCAGTTGCCGGACCAGGTGTTGAGACAGTATGGAGAGGTACAGGATGTACCTTGAGGGAGAGCAGAGTTTACTCGGTCCTCACGAGAGGTCCTGTTGTGGGGGCCAGAGATTCCAGTTGCCACGGCAGAGGCAGATATTGATGGGTTACAGGCACAGGCATGGGGATGGAGGGGCGGACCAACAGATCCAGGGACGAATCTAGCTTATGATCAGTGGTGGGCACTACACAAGCCGACTCCTTTGACAGATCCAGGGCAGCCAGCACCAGTAGAGCGGCGTATTAGAAGTCCCAGAGGCAGACGGGGCAGAGGAGGTGGTCGAGGAGGCAAAGGAGGCCGAGGTGATGGTGGGGATGATGGCAGAGGTGGCCGACGTGGAGGCATGAGAGGGAGACGTGGTCGATGAGGACGAGGAGCAGCCTTGTCATCGATCTGAGAGGAGAGGGGAGGAGAGGAGGATGTGGCCATGCTAGATGTTAGTGTTAGGAGTCTTCGATATTTTACCATATCACAAAAGGTATTGCACTTTATCATCATTGGGCGGGACTAATACAAATGGAGACAAACACCAGGATATGACATAAATCAAGGTGTGCAAGGTCATCCACTTGCTAAAAATAGACAGTCGCAGACAAGGATTGTCACTAACTCATACTAAGGACACAAGTTGCCCGAGTCTTTTTGTCAGGACAAACCACAGACAGCAAACAAAGAAAAAGACGGGTCATGAGATGTCATCGCTCCTCTAAATCCTTCATGGGACGTCAGCCGGGGAAGCTAGTAGCATGACAAATCAGAGATTTAAAGGCGATGGAGCAAAGAGCAGCGATCGAAATGGGGTGCGTCGTCGTTTGGCTATAAATCAGCTAATGGGACATCATTGGGGGCTGGTAGCGGGGAATCACAGTCATCAATTCAAGGATGAAGTGATAAGATAAAGAGCCAGTAAAGGTCAAAGAGTCAGTAAAGATGTTTGCGAGCAGCCCGGTTTGTTTGTTTGTTTGTTTGATTGATGAAGTTGATTGATGGGGCGGTTCGGAGTACGCATCAGGATAAGACTTGAATTAGGACAGGTGTTGTGACTATGCGTACATGGGCGCGATAAGGCACGGTTTCAGGGCGTAACGTCATGGGCGTTGGTGGGATGCGTTGGAGTGGCGGTGGCGCAGTGAAGATGCGTTTGATTGTTTGACCTTATGGAATTACCACGGGAAGGACACATCCCAAATAAGACATAGGTTGGTTGTTTTGATAGCGTACGTTTCAAGGAACACATCTATAGCCAGGCCAGTTAGTTGTCGACATTGCTATGTTGGCAAATTGTTTGATATGGCTTCAGAAACATTGCATTCTGAGTAATGCATGACTTGATATGACATGTTGACAATTGACTGTGTGTGATGAAAAACCCTAAAGGATTGACCTAGTGCGGCCTCGGGGGCTCATCGATTGATGGCCTTGCCTACGTTGTACACGCAGAGACCTCGTAGTTCGACTTGACTGGGACCGACAAGACTGACTACAAATAGAAGACGTGTGTGAAAGTGAATGCGATGAACCCTAATGGATTGACCTAGTGCGGCCTCGAGAAATTTTTATCGTGTGATGGTACCCTTACCTCGTTGGCCTGCCGAGAACCTGCGTAGTTGACGACCAATGACCTTGTCATATAGACATATGGATTGGCCTTGCCGACATCTGAACAAACCTAAATGAATTTACGACCTAATACCTGAGAACTGTCCGGTAGATAGCGCCGCCTCGATCCGGTCGTAGAGAGCAAGCGTTCGACAACGACAAAAGGCGCGAAAAGTCGACGACTCATTTCGTTTTGGATTTTAAGAATGTTTTGATTTTTTGTCTTTTGAAGTTTTATGATGTTTTTGTGTTTTCTTAGGTCATTTTGCGATGTTTGTGGATTTTTCTATGGTTTTACATCTTCAACATAGCCAATGTAAGAACCAATATGACACATGTCAAGTGTTTTCCCCCAGTCGAGTATAAGACCAACTGACTATGAATAGGGTAAAACGAGGGATATGAAATGCTCTCGATGTCAATCGTTCCAAGTTATGGGAAGGACTACCACTTATTATGAATAGTACCTTACAAAATTTGAAGTATGGACACAAAAGGAATCACGGAGGATATGAATATATAGACTATATACCGGATAAAGGGACTATACACGGATGAGGACTATATACAAGGATGTAAGCTATATACATGGTAGGGACAATGTTCAAAGAAGTGATGTATGTACAAGATAGATTAGAATAATAGTAGACCGCGAGGGTAAATTCGTGTACACATGGCTTTGTTCGCGATTTTCACTGACACCTATCCAAAGCGCCACCGAAGTGGTTTTCACCATTGGATGATTGATTTATCTTTACTATTTTCCATATTAACTAATTTTTTTGGTGTTACCAAGACGCCTGTTTGCCAGGTTTTCACCTTGATAACGATTTTTTTTTATTTTTTTGTATTTTTGCTAAATAAGACAAAGGCTCCCAGAAGCTATGCGTAGAACTTCTTCAGATGCATACTATTGATTGGTGAGGACAATGGTTCCCCTTCAGGAGTAGAGATTTGGTACGCTCCTGATCCAAAAGCTTCTGTAACAACATAAGGTCCCAACCAATTTGGTTCAAAATTTCCTGGTTTGTCTCTTTCTGCTTGATTCTTTGGGTTCTCCATTAAAACCAGGTCTCCAATGTCAAAATTTTCACTGTTTTAAAGACCCTCACGGTATAGGCTGCGGTCGTTATACTTGAGATGATTACAATGCCTTCTATCTTCACTCATCCAGGAATTCTAGTTCATGGAGTCTCGATACTCGATACTCTTCATCATCAATGTGGCCTTTCAGGGATACCCTTAGGGAAGGAATGTCGACCTCAATAGGTAAAATGGCTTTAGATCCAAAGACAAGTGAATATGGGGTAGCACCAGTGGGAGTACGGATACTTGTACAATAAGCCCATAAGGCAGGGTTAAGCTATAAATTCTAGTCACGACCAGCATCATTGACAGTCTTCTTGAGAATTCTAATGATGGTCTTGTTAGATGCCTCTGCTTGGTCGTTACCTTGTGGGTAGTATGGAGTAGAAAGTGATGTTGAATGAAATTGATCACACAGAGTGGCGGACTTCTTGGTTCTTAAATGGACGGCCATTATCAGTGATTATGGACTGAGGGACACCATACCGACAAATGATATAGTTCAAGATGAATCTAGAAATCTGTGTGCCAGTAATGTATGTCATAGGAATGGCTTCAATCCACTTCGTAAAGTACTCAGTGGCAGTGATAATGAACTTGTGTCCATTTGATGATGTAGGGTGGATTTTACCTATGAGGTCGAGTCCCCATTGGGCAAAGGGCCACGGTGACGTGATAGGACGGAGCTCCTGTGCTGGGGCATGTATCAAATCTCCATGAACTTGACATTGGCGACATTTTGTTACAAAGAAATATGAGTCTTTTTCCATAGTAGGCCAATAGTAACCCAGTCTCATAATCTTTTTAGCTAAGGTAGGACCGCTAGAATGGGAACCGCATATACCCTCATGCACCCCACGCAAGGTTGCTTGTGCTTTAGTAGAATCAAGACATCGCAACAGGGTATTATCGAAGATGCGTCTATATAAAGTGTCTCCGACGATGGTGTATTTGGCTGACTTGTGAAGAAATGTCCTACGTTGGTTATTGGATAGGCCAATGGGCATGACTTCGGCATGAAGGTAATCATAGATTTATCTGTACCATGGGGAATCAGGACCAACAATGTCACACACCATTTTAGAATCTGGGATATCGTAGGCAGGGACCAAAAGCTGTTCGACCAAGAACTCAAACTTAGGCACGTTGTTAGGAATGTCAAGGAGTGAGGCAATTGTAGCCATAGCGTCTGCTGCTTTGTTTAAAACATGAGGTATCTGATGAAACTCAACTTTGTCAAAGTACTCTTTAAAACTATCAGCCATGCGCTTGTACGGAGCAAGCTTCTCATCCTTAGTCTCATAATCATTATTTACCTGTCTTATTACTAATTGAGAATCACCATAAACCTGTAGGTTCTTGATTTTCCACTTGACTGCCATGCATAAACCTGTCACTAAAGCTTCATACTCCGCCATGTTGTTCGTGCATGGAAATGCAATTCTGAATGATTTAGGGATGGAATCACCCTGAGGTGTGATAAACAATATCCCAGCCCCTGAACCATGATTTGTATCTGAGCCATCAAAGTATAGTTTCCATGTTATGTTTGTCAAAAGTGAATATGAACTCATCAGGAAAGTCTGCCACTAATGGGTGATCTTCCTGTATTGGTGTGTCAGCTAATTTATTAGCAATGACCTGTCCTTTAATAGCCTTTCTTTCTACATACTGGATATCATACTCACTAAGTATCATAACCCACTTAGCCAGTCGTCCTGTTGATGCTGCCTTATTGAGAAGATATTTCAGAGGATCTATTTTAGCAATCAACATTGTTTGATGGTTTAGCATGTAGTGCCTCAGTTTTTGGGTAGCAAATACTACTGCAAGACAGGCACGTTCAATGTTGCTATAGTTAAGCTCATAACCAACCAAAGTCTGACTAATATAATGGACTGCCCGTTCATGACCTTCATCGTCATTTTGTGCAAGCAATGCTCCGAGTGATGAATGGGTTGTTGTGATATACAGAATCAATGGTATTCCCTCAATAGGTGGCATTAAGACAGGTGGTGTAAGTAAATATTCTTTAATCAATTGAAAAGCTTCTCCACACTTAGCTGTCCATGCAAATGGTACTCCTTTCCGAAGAAGGTGTTGAAAAGGATGTGTCTTGTCTGCTAGCTGCACTATAAACCTTTTGATAGATTGCAACCTTCCCTGTAATGTTCTTAGTTGATTGAGACTGTTGGGTGGGGGCATGTCCATGATTGCTTTCACCTTAGCCGGATCCACTTCAATACCTCGTCTTGAAATGATATAACCTAACAGCTTTCCTGACTTGACTCCAAACACACATTTCTTTGGGTTGAGTCTCACATTATACTTCTGCAGTCTCTGAAATACCTTGTCTAAAACCTGTAAATGTTCTGCCCTTGTCTTAGATTTTACAATAAGGTCATCGACATAATCCTCCATACAAGTGTGTACTAGATCATGAAAGATAGTAGTCATGGCACGTTGATAGGTTGCTCCTGCATTTTTGAGTCCGAAGGGCATAACATTCCAACAATACGTTCCCCAAGGACAAGTAAAGGCCGTTTTATGTTGATCTTCAGCTGTAATTTTTATTTGGTTATATCCTGAGAATCCATCCATAAGGGACAACATCTCATATCCTGTTGTCATGTCAACTATCATGTCTATGTTAGGCAAAGGGAAGTCATCCTTAGGACAAGCCTTGTTGATATCTCTAAAATCAGTGCAGATGCGAATGCCCCCAGCTAGTTTGGTAACTGGTACAAGATTGGAAATCCAATTTGCATAGTCAATAGGTCTGATAAAACCAACGTCTAAGAGTTTCTTGAGTTCTACCTTGACTAATAAAGCAATTTGTGGATGCATTTTTCTCAACTTCTGTTTCACTGGTTTGGCACCTGGTTGTAAAGGTAAATGGTGTAGAACAAGTTCAGGATCTAACCCTGGCATGTCCGCATATGACCAAGCAAAATTTATCTGTCTCTGTGCAAAGAAGTCGTGGAACTCAGGTTTTTCTTCTGTTGTCAATGACGCTGCAAAATAAACCAGTCGTGGATTCTCTTTTGTGCCTATGTTGACCTCTACAGTTTCCTCCACGAGCATTGGTGACTTTTCCTGTGTAATGGGAAGAATGTTCAAACCTCCATCCTTAGGCGCCTCAGAGAGGTTTTCACCTTTGGATGCGTCCTTTCTTTTTACTTTTTCATTGTCTAAATGTGCCTTTCAGTTTTCACCTAGAGACTCATCCTTTTTATCTTGTTTATTCTTTTTCTCATTTTTGCGACTGGAGGGTTGAACAGATTCCCCAAAATATGCTTTATTGTCCAAGTCAATGGTAAAACCAGCTTTATGATCCCCATTAGGTATGCCTTCACATAATCCCAAGAACTGAGCAATCACTTCGTCATTCTCAAAAGTATCTAAAACGGGTGTATCTTGTTGATCCCAATCAATGAGTTGGGGATAAACTAAGGGCATGTCATCGTCAGAGTTATCAAAATCTAATGGGGTCAAGGTAAGGACTGAGTTATTCATGTGATCACAAAAGTCTTGTACCAAGTCCTTTTTGCTCTTGGGTTTGGGTCTAGGTGGATAAATAGGTGGGCCTAATGCCAAGGTTTGACAATCAGAAAGAGGTGGCTCAGGTTGCCAAGAGGTAGGATCAAGTGATTCCCAATAGTAGTGTTTAAACCACTCCTCTTTTGTCATTTTCTTTGGTGGACAGGAATTTAAGGGGTTCGGTGAGGAACTTAACAGCAAGTCAAGTTCTCCAAATAACTTGTCTAGGTCCATGGAAGAAGTAGAGGATAAGGAATCCCACTCATAATCATTAGAGTCAGGTGAGTTACAATGATTTTGGTCTATTGGTTCATGAGATGTCTTAATGTCTTCTGAAGCATGTACTTCCTCAAGTAAGGGTAATGGAGTACTAAGAACGCCAATCTGAATCGGTTGAAACCCTAGCCCTACTCCTTTTGGCCACTGAGACACAAATATTGGTTCAATTCTACCATCTTGGTTTAAGCCTAAACCACTTTTTCCATCATATCCTTTGCTTTGCATGATTTTGAAACCCTTTCCATATAGTCTTGTAGGAATATGAGCAAGTACAAGGGGTTCTTGATTATCTTCCTTATACAGCCAGGAAGTAACATCTTCTGTATCTACAGCCTCTTTGCTTAATTCACCCCATTTAGTGAAAGTTGTTGTGGGGGGAACATGTATAGTGATTATAGACTGTCCCCTACCTGTTGTAGGAAAACCATATGACTTAGGAGGGACCAAGTGGCTAACACAATAGGAAGTCTTCATATAATACTCTCCACAACCCTTGTCTTGGATCTCAACCCTAGGAGTAGTGGGAAGTGAAGGTGTAACAGATTTTTGAGTGAGTGTAGATGGGTCAACATAAGAAGATAGATTAGATGATGAGGCCTCTTGGTTGACTGGCACTTGGCGTTGAGGGATCTCCTTTAGGTTAGTGCAATACTGGAAAGGATCAGGATCACCATCGATAGTTATTTCGGTGCCATTGTAAGGGAATTTAAGGCACTGGTGATATGTGGAAGGGACTGCCTTCATGGCATGAATCCATGGTCTACCTAGCAAAAGGTTATATGGGAGGGTGAGATCCAAGACCTAGAACTTTGTCTCCATTATCGCAGGACCAATTCTGATAGGAAGTGTTACCACCCCTTTGATTTTCTTTCTTCATCATCATAAGCCTTAATGACAATACTCTTGGTGGTGTCTACGCATGCCTCTGAAATACCTAATGCCTTAATTAGTTTTAAAGTGCATAGATTTAACCCTGCTCCTCCATCTACCAAAACTCGTCTAACTTTGGTGTCATCAACAAGGACTTCTAGATGTAAAGGGTCATTGTGGTTCATCTTGTCTGTGGCGTAGTCTTGTTCAGAAAATGTGGCATGATGATTATTGGTCAAGTAGCCAACCATTTCCTGGAAATGATTAACATCAAGATCATTAGGGACCGTGGTATTCTGTAAAGCCTTATCGAGGATAGACCGATGCTCAGGGGAGATACACAACAATTCCAAGATTGAAATTTGGGCTGGGGTCTTCCCCAACTGGTCAAGTAGGTTATATTGTAACTTGGAAGGTTGTGATGTTTGCTGCGATGGAGGGCCTTGGATAACAAACTTAGTACGACGAGTATTGACCGCACATTCTGGATTAGCATTGATAGTAATGGTATTGATGTTGTCATTGGAGGCGCGAAGGCAATGAATGATTTTGCCACTATCATAGTCATGTTTTATATTCGCATAATTGGCTGACATATTGGTCTTAGTACTCGAACTGGGGAGAGTTCCTTTCCCATGGTCATGTAGTGGATCTGAAAAGACTTGATGATCAGTGTTCGATGTCTTTTGTTTTTGTCCACTAACTTCAATGATTCTCTTGTCAACAAGATCCTGTATGATGTTCTTCAGTTGTCGATAGTTTTGTAGGTTATGCCCTTTTGTCCTATGATAATCACAGAAGGCATTGTCATCCCACCAAGCTGGTTTAAACTGCCCTGGATCGTATTTTCTTGGTTCCTGCAGTTGTATGAGGTTGTGTTGTAACAGTTGTTTGAACACCGACTCAATGGGTTCCCCTAAGGGAGTGAACTCACGTTTCTGGAATCTCCTTGGTGGTGGACATTGAGTGTTTTGGACCACATTAGGAGGTTGATTGACAGCATTAAGCGTGTTGGCAAAATTAGGAGGCCCTTTCAATGTGAGGAGGGGTCCTGCTTGTAATGTTTTAGCATCAACCACCCCATCATTGGTGACATTTTTATTGCGAGACCAGAATCTATTTCTGTCGGTGGGAGCATTTTGTACGACTGTGTTTCGATTGGGTGTTGTCATCTTGAGTTCACCCATTTCAATGAGATCCTTCTCTATTATCAGCCCCTTTTCCACTAGTTCCGAAAAAGATATGCAACAATGTACCCTTAAGTTACTCCTGAGTTTTGGATGAAGGTTTTCTTGAAACATTGTAACCCTTTGTTTTTCAGGTATCTCGACATGACATCTACTAGCAATAGTTCTCCATCTCTGGAAGAAAGCAATGAATGTTTCACCTTCGTCTTGTGTTGTGTGGCACAATGTTGCTATATTTATCTCATGGTCAATGTGGAAGGAGAATTGCTGCAAAAATTTCTCGACTAGTTCACCCCATGATCTAATGCCAGAATCTAGACCCGAAAACCATTCTAGTGCAACCCCAACAAGACTTCGTGGAAATAGCCTCATAAGGTAAGTGGGGTCATAAGCGACATCAATGCATATGGTAGAAAATTCCCTGATATGTTCAACTGGATTGCGTTTGCCATTGTACTTAGGAAGATTTGGTATGACATATCTGTGAGGGAAAGGTGTCATGTACAATGATCTATCAAAAGGGAATGGGCATATGTCCTTTGGTGAAAATGATTTCTTAGTTGATACTGACATGTTATCCATTTGCGTTTGTAATGCCTGGATTTGTGTTTGTAGGACATCAACTTGAGTCAAAGATGTGCTAGGAGGATTATGCGGATCCATGTATGTATTTTGAAATCCGAAATCTCGTGATGGGTTTTGATTGAACGTTGGCATCTGTGGGGGATTTGGATTCAGAATGTTGGTAAATGTATTCTGGTTTGGAATCGGCATAGATTGATGTTGTCCTAGATTCTGTGTAGATGGATTCCGAGTACCACTCTGTACAAAGGGATTCTGATTCAGAACCGATGTGAAACAGTATTTCCCTGGAATCTGGGTAGACAGATTTTGACTACCAATCTGTGAAAAGGGGTTCTAATTCGGAACCGATGTAAATTGGTTCGAACTGCTAGTCTGGAAAGATGGATTTTGATTTCCATATTGGAAGGAGGGAATGCCCCATGTTTGTGTGATACTTGGTATAGTACTAGTGACCTGAGCACTAGGTATGGCCATCGACTGCGGTAAGGTACCCATGATGTTAGCAGTAGGTGTGGTTGTTGATTGCGCGCTTGTGACACCGACATAGGACGTATGGGCTGATGTTTTAGGTCTTTTACTCCCACTAAGAGGACCTAAGGGAGTAGATGATGAAGCCCCTGTAGTGAAACTAAATCCCGATGTCATAGTAGGTGTACCAAATGGGGACGTATGAACTGTCGTACTTTGTGTAGACGTGCTAGATGGCATAGTCGTGCTGACGTGAGGTATAGTAGTACTAGCAGTCATGGTATTTGTCCCTTGTGTAGGTTGAGTTTGTAAGGTACTAATATCAAATCCTGGAGGTAAGGTAGCACCTTCAGCTAGCAATTTTCCTAAGAACCATTGACGATCGTTTGCTAGGTACTCATCTACAAAAGAGGCAAACTCAGGGTCTTGTGCGGCAGCCTCTATGTCCTCTGTTGTAACATGTCCTTGAGTGTTTCTAGTGGTAAATTTGTCTAATAGAGTCTTATGAGGTCTTGAAGAAAATGGGTTGATGAACTCGCTTGGGTTCGACATGTTTTCTCTCTCTCTCTTCTCTGAGACCTAGTTTCAACCATGTAAGACAAGCTCAATATGCAGGAAATGCAAAACTATATCTAGAAACTGTATGACTCTATTCTATGTTTTTGGGGTTTTCTTATGCAAAATAAGGGATGTCCTATGATGATACTAGTCTAGACTCTAAAGGTGCAAGAAGTCTACGTGAAACCCTAAAATGATCAATTCTATAAACCGAAGGTGAACGGACCAACTACCTAAAGTCAAACCAAAGTGTCAATTTAGATAAGTCAAGGAACCAATGTAGGACAAAGATCAAAGACACGCTGAGTTTCCTAACTAGACTGATGAGCTAGGACAACTCTCTGTAGGACAAAGTATATGATGATAAGACTAGGTTCAATGACAAATTTTGTTGACACTATGACTTTTCTAGAGTATAGATGGTGGACTACTCCTAAAGTTTGTAAAAGTGACCTCTCTAAAAGTCTAATGCAAAGTAATATGAACCCTAAGATGAAGACAAACTCTAACTAAAGGCAACTATGGTAATGACTAATTGAACCTAAAGGATGCAAAATTGAGCAAATCATTTCAGGTTTCTGTTTCAAAGACTGTTTGTATGACGACCACTGAAACTGGTATAACCCTGCTAACTGGACAGTGACAGTGAATTTTGGTTTTTCTGGTAATCAGACAGATGCGTTTCAAGTTTAACAGTTGCGGTTCAAACTTACAGATGCGATTCAAAATTACCATATGTGATTCAAGCTGACAAATGTGACTCAGAATATAATGCATGCGGTGTTCCTAAAACAGATGCGAGTCAAACTGACAGATGCGACTCAAAAATTACAGATGCAGCTCGAAACAACTAGATGCGACCTATATAAATCAGATGCGAGCTGAACTGACAGATGTGACTCAGAAATTACATATGTGACTCAAAACTTACAGATGCGACTCAAAATTAACAGATGCGACTCAAAATGTCAGATGCATGTATCTGGTGAACAATTGCGACTCTCTGTGAATTTTCAGTGACATGAAATTTAAACTGACCCAGTTTTCTATGATCAAATTCTAACAATCAAAGACAATCGTAAGACAAAGTGTTTTTAGTTTCAATTTTGGACTCAAAGAACGTTTAAAGTGATAATCAGACAAGCACATCCTAATAGGCGAAAGGCCTAGGGTTTGTATACTTGGTATAGCTCACCGAAATACCCCGGATTGGTGATGAACACCTTTCCTTCTCGAGAGCAGATAGCTTAGGAATTTGGTGGCATTGGCTCCCCTCCACGGCTCATTAACGTCTTTCGAGCACACCAATTTTGAATTCATTGGGTAGTGACATCCCAAGAACCGCTATCTCTACTCAAGAGGATCAGTAGTCAGTAATCTTCGGGCATGATACTATACCCTGCACTAATATCAAGCAACGGCCACGAATAGGTTGGTCTCTACAACAAAGGGTATTTAATTCGGGCATTCCGTTCGTGGGGTGTGATCCATACGGCGCGAGTCCCATTTCGGATCCATCTTGTCGGAACCACACTCGTGATTCTTGGGGTTTCCCCAAGAACCCACTTTTAAATACCGGCTGGAAGTCCTTCGGGTTCAGGGTGCTACCGGTCTGAGTCATTCTGGGGTGAGTACTTTTTCCCACTAGAACAGGCCCAAGTTCTAGAGTTGGCAACCGTTTCTCTTACACCCAGGATCGCACGGATGCGCAAGGGGAGAGGACACTTCGGTGTACCAAATCATAAGGGTGACCAAACTTGTGCTTTCGCACCAAACACAGTAGACACTTGTTAATTTTAATCCAAATGAAAGATTTGCTATGCTACCAAACAATCTGTTTCAAAATTTAACTAGGGTCTTCGACAAGCGTCCTGCAGAAGATATCATTAGTAATTTTCAATATTGTCTTCGTC
Source organism: Sequoia sempervirens (assembly GCA_007258455.2). Taxonomy (NCBI): domain Eukaryota; kingdom Viridiplantae; phylum Streptophyta; class Pinopsida; order Cupressales; family Cupressaceae; genus Sequoia; species Sequoia sempervirens. The sequence goes on from VDFB02000017.1 coordinate 14,832,928, forward strand.
AATCGTCCTGCAAAAGCTTGTTAACTCCAAATGGCCACACGATGAAAATCAAATATTAGTAACACGAAAATCAATTGAAAATTCCAGATTGCCGAAAGCAGAAATAAAAATTTTTATCAGTCAATTGCGTCATTTTGTTACCAGTCAGATGCGTCGTTTCTTTTTCAGTTGCGGCTCGGGATATCACTTGCGATTCAAGAATTGTCAGATGCGTCGTTTATCTGTCAGATGCGGTTCATAAACTCAATTGCGGCTCAGAAACTTCACATGCGGTTCCAGAAAATCAATTGCGGTGCATAAATTGCAGATGCGTCGTTCCGTACGAAAAATTTGCAAAAACAAAAATTAAAAGATCTACGGATTCGCGAAGATTGTGTCTTCACGTTGGGTTCACCAAAATGTAACGTCAAAATATGAAACAAGCTTTTGCACAATAGACAACAATAAATCAAGATTAGAAGCACACATGCATACAATACTAAATCTAAAATGCAAATTTCAATCGTTAAGAAACAAAGAACATGGGAAAGTAAAAACGTAATTAAAACTGAAACAATCTCACCAATTCCAAACGTATTTCCATGAATCATCTCGATTGCCCTTCTCCATTTTGCTTGTGTAGTATAATTGCCCTCATATTTTCAAGTAAATTCGTGCAAGTATAGCCTAAGAAAGTGATTAGCAAAATATTGAAGATTCAAGACAAAAGTGCTCTCAAAAGTCACAAATTCGTGAGAGAGATTGGAATGAAGAATGACAAATCAATTTATAGAAAATTGATTATTCGAACGACAGGCCAAGATTGAAAGATCAACGGACGGTTGAGATTGACTGATTAGACATGCATTCAGATAACTGATAGAATTGACATGAGTGATTCAAATTAGAAAATAGAATTAAAGATTAAATAAATGATTTAATCTTTAGTTCGGCATTCAAAAACATCAGAAATATCTTTGCATGACAAAGATAAAGATTGATTATAACGACTCTCTGTTCGAACGCACACACAACATTTAATTAATTAAATAAGAATAATTAATTAATCTACATGTACACGCAAATGAGTTAAAACTGGAGGATTGCATGATCTGAAGAAGAGATTACTCGAATACGCCACTCAGACATTAAATCAATAGTTAACTGAACGATTAAAATAGATGTCGAGTTGAGTAAAGGTGAATACTTAGATAACTCACATAATTATCTAAAATACAGAAGAATGTGTTAAAATAGAATTAATGAATTAAATAATTCATTTAATTCAAGACTCGATATTTAAAGAATAATTAAATAAATAAGATTTATTTAATTAAGTGACGAAGGAGATTTAAATGAATAATTAAATAAATTATGAATTTATTTAATTATAGTTGAAATATGATAACAGAGTAAATTAAATAATGATTTATTTAATTTAACAAGAAGAATAAGGTTAATTAGTAAGATAATTAAATAAGAAGCGTTTATTTAATTAATTAGATAGAAATGAAGAAAAGTGAATTAATCAAATAATTGAGATTATTTAATTAATAGAAGAATTAATAGAAGATGAATTAATTAAATAATTGACATTATTTAATCATGAACATGAATAATACGAATTATGCAGAATATGGAAGTCGCAGGCTTAAACCAGATTTCGGTGTCTACATATAATTTACACATCATCCTATTAGTAGAATCCATCTCTTTCTTAAGATGAGATCTTAATAGGGAAAAATTATGCTTGATGCAGGAGCATCTAGTGGTGTAAGGGCAATCTTGCATCACCCAAAAATAGTTAAATTTAAATTTTCTCAATTTTTAGATGTTTTTACATTTTTGGATACCCTTTTCATCATAATGAAATTCTCCATTTATGGTTTTTATTTTCTATTCCTGAGTTGAAAGATATTGCAGTTTTAGTTTCCCAGATTTGCACCTAAAAATCTTCTGAGTTAGATTTGAGGCACTTAGATTTCCCAGAATGGCCCCAAAACTTTCTAAAATCGGCATAGCGGATTTTGAGTGCTTTATTGACTTCGAGACCTTTCCAACGGTTCAAATGGTTCACGAATCAGAGTCCCAAATCAAAATTTATGGCATTGGGAAGTTGGTGCACTTTCTAGAAGATACAATTGTAAATGTTCTTTTGAAATTTAAACTTCAAGTTGTAATTTTAAGCACCAAACCGCCCAAACTCAAATTTGAATGTTGTTTTGGCTCCAAACTAAAGAGGATCTCTATTTATGGACGGGTTTCTAATTTTTGGATAGCTTTTTTGGGACAAGCTCACATATTGTGAAAGGGTTTTTTGGTAGCTTTCTATAACTTGCATGTGTTGTAGAACTTGGTGATTTGAGATCCTTTGCATGTAAGAAGCTCAATTTTCTGAATGATAAAATTATTCTCTTGTTTGTGGGTTATTTTCTATCTATAGGGCTGCGCCCTCATGAAGTGGTATCAGAGCAGGTTTTCTTGAGCGTGTCAACAAATCGCCGATTGTGAGGTAGTTTGCACTAGGACCGTGGTTGTCAGTCGAGGTCAAGAAATATGCCTCCAAGATTGATGCCTGGTAGGTGTGGTGGTGCTAGAGGTGGTCGAGGCAACATAAATGCTAGTGGAAGAGATTCACTGGCAACCCTTTAGAGACAGATTGATGTGTTACAAGAGTAGTTGAGAAGAGGGTTAAACCCAAGGGAGGAAAGTGAGGATGAAGGAGAGGAAGAAGGTCTAGATGTAGAAGAGGAAGAAGAAGAAATTGATCAAGACAAAATGTGTCTAATAATGGCCATTTCGAAGATCGGGAAAAGACCCAGAGTAGAAGTCCCCAGTTATTCTAGAATTCTGAACCCAGAAGAGTTGATCGACTGGATCAACGAGCTAGAAGAATATTTTGAGTATGAGGAAATAGAGGACCCAGATCAGGTTAAGTTTGTGAAAATGAAGCTGAAGGGCCATGCTAGTATTTGGTGGAAAGAGGTCTAGTTGGAAAGAAATCGAAGAGGAAAAGGCAAGATCACTAGATGGGATCGCATGGTAGAGAAACTGAAGAAGCAGTACATACTAGTGGACTACGAGTTAGATCTGTTGAAGAAATTGCAAGGGTTGAAGAAAGGAAGCAAATCTGTGAAATAATATACTGAATATTTTCACAAGATAATAATCAGAACGGGTCACATAGAGGCCAATAAGGAGAAGGTAGCCCAATATCTTAATGGGTTATGAATGACCATTCAGAGTTAAGCCTAGTCAGAATGACCACCATTGAGGATGTGTATCAGTTTGCTCTGAAGGTGGAAGAGAAGCTGAACAAAATATTTGATGGCAAGCAAAAAGGACGAGGAGGTCAAAGCGGAAGGGGCAGTGGAAGATCTTCAGGAAACTGAAATGATGATGAAAAGAAAAGTGAAGATGTGGGTACTAGCCAAAGCCAAGGGAATGACAACTTCTACTGCCCTCGTGATCAAAATAGTGGTGATCAAAGAGGTAGAGGAGAAGGGAGATATGGACAAGGATCTAGAAGAGGTGGTTTCATAGGAACATGTTTCTAGTGTGGTGAAGAATGGCATCGAGCCTATGAATTTCCACAACACCAAGGAAGGGCAGAAAAAAGGCCAGAAGGTCATGGAAGGGTTGCACATGTAGATCAGGAGGCCCAATCTGAACATTCAGATGATGCTAAAAGGGGAGAAGCCCTAGTGATTAGGAGAGCCCTGGTGACTGAGGAAATGGAACCAAAACATAGGAAGAATCTGTTCCACACAAGGTGCAAGTGTGAAGGAAAATGTTGTGATGTCATTATTGATGGTGGGAGCACCGATAATCTGGTGTCAAAGGAGATGGTCATAAAGTTGAAGCTGAAGAGGGAAAGGCACCTGCATTCATATCAAATTGCCTGGTTGTAGAAAGACCACAAAGTTTTGGTCAATGAGTAGTACCTATTAAAGTTCAAGATCAGGAGCTACTATGATGAGGTACTTTGTGATATCATCCCCATGGATGCATGTCAGATGTTGTTGGGGAGGCCATGGCAGTTTGATAGGCAAGCTATACATGATGGCCATGCAAACACTTATTCCTTGACAAAGGATGGGGTTTATCACAAGTTGAAACCCGTGAAGGAGATCGAAGAAAAGGTATGTAGTAGTGCAAGAATTTGTTATGTAGATGGAAGAAATTTTTTAGAAGGTATGAAGCATGAGTGTGTGTGTTATGCATTGATTCCTAGAGTGAGTAAGGAGGATAGTGAGAAGGTTCTAGAAGAAGTTTCTGGGATGTTGGATGAGTTTCAAGATATTGTTTCTAATAATGTAACTGAGGGTTTACCACCAGTAAAGAAGATCAGTCATCAAATTGACTTGATTCCTGGAGCTAGTTTGCCAAATAAGGTAGCTCATAGAATGACTCTAGCAGAAAATGAGGAGTTGAACAGACAAGTTCAAGAGTTGTTGAGAAAGGGTTTGATATGAGAGATTTTGAGTCCATGTGCAGTACCTGCAATACTAGTACCAAAGAAGGATGGGGAGTGGAGGATGTGTACAGATTCCCGAGCCATAAACAAGATCACAATCAAGTGCAAATTTCCCCTACCAAGGATGGATGACTTGATGGACTGTTTGAGTGGAGCTCAGTACTTCACAAAGATTGATCTGAAGAGTGGATATCACCAGATCTAGATTCGAGAGGGAGATGAATGAAAGATTTCCTTCAAGACCAAAGAGGGCATGTACGAGTGGTTATTTATGCCTTTTGGGCTAACTAATGCACCGAGCACATTCATGCAACTGATGAATGAGGTACTAAGATAATTTTTTGGGAAGTTGTTATTGTGTATTTAGATGATATTTTGATTTCCAGTAAGATGTTGGATGAGCATCTAATGCATATTCGAAGAGGCTTTAAGAAGTTAAGAGAAGAGAAACTGTTGATTAATCTGAAGAAGTGTAGTTTTGTGAAGATGGAGTTAGTGTACTTGGGGTTTGTACAATCTCAACAGAAGGTCTCAAGATGGACCCAGAGAAGGGGAAGGCTATTATGGAATAGCCTACCCCAAGAACTGCTACCGAGGTGAGATCTTTCCATGGTTTGGCTAGTTTTTATAGAAAGTTCAATAGGAACTTTAGTAGTATTTGTGGACCCCTGACTGAAAAAATGAGAGGGGATAGAAAAGAATTCAAGTGGAGCATTGGAGCAGCAAAAATTTTTGAACTGTTGAAGCAGAAGGTGACAAAGAAACCTTTTTTTTGAAACATAGGAGTGGTAAGTCAAATAGGGTTGCAGATTCCTTAAGTAGGAGGCATACATTGATGACAAAGATACAAATTCAAGTGGTTGGGTTCAATGAACTCAAGACACTGTATGTAGAAGATCCTGATTTTGCAGAGGCTTGGAAAACTTGCAAGGAACCTATTACAATGGATAGGAAAAAGTGGCTGGATTTCATAATCTAGGATGACATGTTATTTAAGGGAAGCCAATTGTGTATCCCGAGGAGTTGCATGAGGGAGAACCTGATAAAGGAGAAGCATAGTGGAGGAATGGTAAGAAATTTTGGTCAGGATAAGACCATTGCCATTATCAGTGAGCATTATTATTGGCCTCAGTTGTCATAGGATGTGAAGAATTTTGTACAAAGTTGCAGGGTATGTCAGATGGCTAAAAGAGTGAGCTGAATATAGGCTTATATCAGCCCTTACCTGTACTAGAGAGGCCATGGGAGGATATAAGTATGGAATTTGTTCCTTGTTTGCCAAGGACACAACGAGGGGATGATTCAGTATTTGTGGTGGTTAATAGGTTTTCGAAGATGGCACATTTCATTCCATGTCAGAAGACCCATGATGTAGTCCACATTACTAACTTGTTCTTCAAAGAGGTGGTGAGGCTACATGGTCTTCCAAAGAGTATTGTTTCAGATCGTGACACCAAATTTGTGGGGTACTTTTGGAGGACCTTGTGGAAGATGTTGAAGACAAAGCTGAAGTTCAGTTCTTCACACCATCCGCAAATAGATGGGAAAACAGAGGTTGTTAATAGGAGTCTGGGTAACCTACTGAGATGTTTGGTAGGAGATAAACCCAGGGGATGGGAATTGATCTTACCCCAGGCAAAATTTTCTTACAACAATTCTGTCAACAGAAGTACTGGTAGATCATCGTTCCAAATTGTGTATGGAGGTAGCCCCAGAATAGCTCCAGAATCGAGAAAGATGGACCAAGAGTAGAAAATAAGTGCTGAAGCCGAATATTTTGTAGAGCACATCAAGAATATAACTGAGAAGGTACGAGAACACATTAATAAGATGGATATGCAATATAAGGCTAAGGAAGATTAGAAAAGGAGGAATAAGGAGTTTTAGATTGGTGATGAAGTAATGGTCCACTTGAGGAAAGAAAGGTTTCCCATGGGAACCTATAACAAATTGAAGATGAATAAATTCAGTCCATGTAAGATTTTGAAGAAGCATGATTCAGGGAATGCATATGAGGTAGAGTTGCCTGATGGAATCAACATTTCCCCTGCATTCAACATTTTAGATTTGACAAAGTATCATGAAGCTGGAACAAAGGAAGCACCAGCAATAGGGTAGTATGGCATTCCAACACCTACTTTAGAAAGGGAGGAGATTGAAACAATCTTGGATAGTCATGTGGGAAGGAGTACCAGAAACAGGCAGTATGAAGAATATCTGGTGAAATGGAGAGGAAGGCCTATGGAAGATTCATCATAGCTATCTAAGGTAATGGTTGATTGGTTGGGTTTTCCTCAACCATCTGAGATGTGATGGGATCACTTCTCAAATTACCATGGGTGTCTGATGTAGGAGCATCCATGGTGTAAGGGCAATCTTGCATCACCCAAAAATAGTTAAATTTCAAGTTTCTTAGTTTTTAGATGTTTTTACATTTTTGGATACCCTTTTCGTCATAATGAAATTCCCAATTTATGGTTTTTATTTTCCATTCTTGGGTTGAAAGATATTACAGTTTTCGAATGATTCAAGCATACTAGATTTCAAGCACGTTATTGACTTTGAGACTTTTCGAATGATTCAAACGGTTCACGAATCGGAGTCTCGGATCAAAAGTTATGGCCCCGGGAAGTTGGCACACTTTCTAGAAGATACAATTGCAAATGTTCTTTTGAAATTTGAACTTCAAGTTGTAATTTTTGGCGCCAAACCGCCTAAACTCAAATTTTAATGTTGTTTTGGCTCCAAAGTAAAGAGGAGCTCTATTTACGGGTGGGTTTCTAATTTTTGGGTAGCTTTTTGGGGACAAGCTCGCATATTGCAAAAGGGTTATTTTGTAGCTTTTTGTAACTTGCATGTGTTGTAGAATTTGGGGATTTGAGATCCTCTGCATGTAAGAAGCTCTATTTTATGAATGGTAAAATTATTCTCTTGTTTTTGGGTTATTTTCTATCTCTTGGGTTGCGCCCTCATTAATGCTTATTTCCACTATCTATGATTTCTTTTATCTTATCATTACTTGGAAAGGATAATAGTAGAACATTCAATACCAATGCATTTAACTTTCAAATACCCTAAGATTTTGAAATATTATATTTGATACTATATGTAATTTTCTAGAAGAGAGGACCTCAAAATTTGAAGTTATTTTTTTTGTAAGATACAAAATTTACTATTCTATTATATGTTATGAATCACTTTAATGCATTCCACAAGAAACCACAAAGAAAACAACTAATCAATATTGGTTTTTATAATTATTGTAAACATATAACTATCATTCCATTTTAGATATTAGAGGCTTAGTGTCATTAAACAACCTGTAATTCATGTTATCAACATTCTTATCGTCATAGCTTTAATAGACTTTTTAGTTTAGGGTTGGAACGCAAATAGTTCCTTTTCAAGAGCTGTTGAATTCATTCACACATGAAAATATCTATTAATATTTATATTTTTGTAATGTAGAAAAATGTATCCCTTTACATTTTCACACCTTCTTGTCCCTCCTTGCTAAAATTTAGTTTATTTATGCCCTAATTAGTCTTTTTTTTGCATCCACAAGCATAACTAAATGCATTTTTCTATGGATAATCCCGACACTCAACAAATGGAACTCATATGCCACCTTGGGTGTATGAGTCCCACCAAGGTCTCAGGACCTAATTTTAAACATTATGTTAAACAAGGCACTTTTTGGAGTTTGTGTCCCAATTTTAGGCCATTGGGACTCATACACCCCAACTAGCGTATGAGTTCTACTTTAACTTGGACTTATTTGAAATTAAATTCTTGGTAGGATTTTATTATCCTAGATTTGATGTTGGCTTGTAGTGTTGTAATTTTGGGAAATTAGGCATAAACAAGTATAAAATACAATGTGATTTCATTATTTCAACATCTAACAAGCTAGAATTTCATAAGAAATCAAGATTAATTTCACAAGAGCATTCAAGAGAATTTCTAAGGCATTCAAGGAAAGATTTATAGAAGATTATTGCAACAATCAAGAGTCATTTCATCATGTCAAAGATTTAGTGCACCACACGTGCTTTTGAGGTAACGTTGTGATGTATTGTTGAAGATAAATTCAAGTACTCAAAGGAACTATTTTAAATCATCAATAATCATGATCAATATCTACATCCATTGAGGGTACTTCATACTTGTTTTCCAATCTATAAGGATTCAAACAAGGTTCTATTGTTTCATCTTATGTTTCATGTTTCATTTCATTCATGCTTCTTTCTGATTAAGGTTTGATTACCAAAACGGGGTTTCACCATGGAAAACCCGCATTATCTAACAAAATAAAACTTTTTCTCTCTCTTTGTATATTGTAGGTTCATAGGTTGAAGAAATAGTGGATTTGAAGCCTTCAAAAGTACCAAAATTGCAAAGTTGTAAATTTTGCAAAAGTTGTCACAAGAATTTTTCAAGGCTCACATAAACTTAGATCTTGAACAAGATATCCAACTTATGTACATGAAACCACTATGAAATTTCTTATTTAATCCATCTTCAGAGGCTCACCAAGTTTTAGTTCAAATTTATACTCTTGGGACGCTTCACAAAAAGAGAGACACTTTGCAACAATATGGGCGTATGAGTCTGAGTACACCATTTTTTCCAGCCTTTTATTGATCCATATTAGTCACTAGGAGATTCCAAACCTTTCCTAGAAACCCTAGAATGGAACTAAATCACCTAGTCTAGTGTTTGAGTCCCAATGACCTTCAAAAAAACAATTTTTCAAAGTTTTATACCTTGCTTGGACTCCCTCATTCTTCCAGGTTTTTCTTTGCTTATCCTTAGTCTCTCATTGTAATTTCTAGTTTCATTTTTTAGGTCATATCTAGTTATATTTTCATATTACTTTCATTTATTTCTTTCTAAGCATTTTCTTAGTGGTGAACCCACTTTTAATCACACTTAAGGAGAGCTTGTAGCAATCTCTTCTCCTAATTGGATCATTAGGTTGAGATCTCTAGTGCTTCCTTGAATGAACTAAGAGTGAAATAGGCCCCCCTTGTGTTCTATCTCCTAAAAGGTGGAGCACGCTATTTCCTTGTGTTCAATTCTCCAAGAATATAAAAACTTCAACCTTTGATAAATTTTACTTGATAAAAAAAATAAAATTATATTGTTTTTTCATATGTATCTTATAATGATGTTAACCACAAACAAGATAACATTATTTTCTTCTTTACCATCAATAGCATGGGAAATATTATAACATTGCTGTAAATTGATTGAAAAATATTTTTCATGATATTTCTTAAGAGGAGATGAAGCCAAATATAAGATACGACTTCATTTATTCACCTCTGCTCTTAATATAAAAAAAACAATCAAGTTCATATCAAAGTCATTTTAATTCTTCTAAATTTTTTTATGAGAAAACCACAAAATTAAAAGATCGAGAGATCTCATTCTCTTTTTAGAGATTTTTTCATAATGGTTCAATAGTAACTTGTATATAAGATAATAGCTCTTAATTATGTTATAAATTAGTTAATTTTCTATGAAGGGCTTATGATTAATAGACAAAGAGAAACATATTATTCTAAAGTTTAGGTCTAAATTTATGTTCATAAAAATTAAAAATAAGTAATTTAAATAAAATATTGACTAAAATATTAATAAATGTTATGCATACATTAGATATTGGAGTTAATAACCAAATCTTAAAAAAATGAAAAATTCTTAAAAATATTTATTTATTTAGTAAAAGTTATTCTTATACTAAAATTTAACTTATTAAAATTTTCTTTTTAAAAATATTATAAATTTTATTGAAAACTAAAACAAGATTCAAGTTTTTTTTATAATTTTAACCAAAAAAAAAATTGAATCTATAAATAAATTGACAATAATCACCAGTTTAAATCATCTTCAAATTCTTTCCTAATTTGTTTGGAAACAAGGGACTTGACTAAATCCCTTTTGATCAATTTAATTTTAGCTAAATAACCTTTTGACCATAAGTAATTAAAATACTTGTGAACCATTTCCAAGTTTATTTAAGCTTATAGATGTTTTGTAGAACTTTGGTTGAATCCTTGTAAACCTATCTACTCCATAATGATTTCACTTGGCACTACAAAATGATCTTATGAAACTAGCTATATTTCATAAAAGATGTTTTAAAAAGAGTTATTTGAATAAATTAATAAAAAATAATAATAAAATATTGTGTGTGTGTGTGTGTGTGTGTGTGTGTGCATGTGTGCATGTTCTAATGATTTAAAAAAATCATTGTATAACTTTTCTTTTTTAGAACTATCAAAAGATAGTGAAATCATTTGATCACTTAACACAACACTTCAAATTTCCTTAAGAGAAACAACTGAACAATCATTAGATTTAACATCTAGCATATGCTTCATCATATCAATCATAATAATTATACTAAAAATACTACAAATCCTTAAATTTTGGCCTACTAGGACTCATTCGCCTTGGTCAAACCCCTTGTAGGTAATTAAAACCAATGATGAAACAATGAAATGAATACATTAAACATCAAACACATGACATGAATCATGGAAAATAATACCCTGAATGATGCCTTGTAAATGATGTCTTGCAAATCTGCAACTCAACATGAAATGGCCATGACAAATGTAGATCTTGATCTTGACAATAGGTGTAGAACAATGCTTGATCTTGGATATTCAATGCTACATCACAACAATAGCTCAATAGCATGGTTGATAATTACTATACTTGACATGATGATGGATCTTGAATTGCTGCAACAATTGATGAAGAATCTGCCCTTGAATTCCTTAGAAATGATCTTGAATGCTCTCTTAACAATATTGTAAAGTCTTGGAATGCATAACTCTTGAGTGCATGATTTGATATCATGAAGACTTGATGAAATAATGATTTTAGATTTGATAACATTGATAGAGTATGTTGTCACATTTTTTGGTCCACTTAATATGTTGATGACGATCTCTCTTATGAGGTCATCAATGTGATCAGGGATCTCGAAAAGTAAATTATTCTATGTAAACAAGACCCACACTAATTATTCCATTAATAACATTACATATGGTTGGAAATTTCAAAATATTTCTTCTAGAGTCACATCATTCATTACCTTTAAAAGCTTCTAGGACCTGCTATGTGCAAGTCAGTCATTTGATATGTTTCTATTTTAATTTTTAAGGAGAATCCATACTAAATTTACATTTTAAGATTATTTTTGATCTATTAAGAACAAAGCTAAAATTCATTTTTTTATAAACATGATCTTAGTTTACTACTGTATTTAGGTAGTTATAACACACCTTCTATGATTTGGATTTTCTACGTTCTACATTTCATGGCAATCTTGAATTAATAATTTACCTATGATCATATTATTAGTAAAATTAATTTGTTTTTTAAGATCATATATTAATTAGGAATGGTGATACTCATTTTCACTATCTAGAACTGCGTTCCCCTTATCATTATGTCTAAATGATAAAATTGAAATACTTAGATACAAATCCATTTAAATTTTATAGAATCTACGATTTTTAAAACTTATTTTTGATACTATGTATAATGTCTCAAAGAAAAAGAACCACCAATTTTGAAGATGTTTATTTTGTAACATACGGAATTTACCTTTCTATTCTACATTATCAATTTTTATAATGCATTTCATAAGAAACCACAAGAAAAATCTAACCAACATATATTTCTATAGTTACTATAAAGGTATAATTATCATCACATCATAGATAACTTAGGCTTAGAGCCATCAAACCACATACAAGTCATGATATCAACATTATTCCCATTATAATTTTACTATTTTTTAAGTAAAATTTTGGAACTCAAATATTTCCTTACCAAGAAAGTGTTCAATTAAATCACATGTGGAAATATCTTCAAACACTTATATTATCCAAGAAAAAAATAAATATTTTAATTTTTTTCAAATTTTACTTGATGAATAAAAAATAATCTATAATTCTTTGTCATAGCTATCTAATCTTGTTAACAAATACAAGATAAATTTGTTCTTGTTTATTAAAAATAATGTGAGAAATATGATAACATTGATATAAATAGATTAAAAAATATTTTTCATGATAACTTTTAAAAGGACATTGAAGCCAAATATAAGATAAGACTAGATTTCTTCACCCCCACTCTTAATATAAATTTGTAGTGTAGAAAAATGTATTCCTTTGCATTTTCACACTTTTTTGGGCCCTCCCTACTAAAATTGGGCTTCTTTATGCCTTATTTGGTCATATTTTGTATCCACAAGCCTAATTTAATGCATTTTTTTGAGGATAATCTTGACATTTGGTAAATGCCAATCATAATTCAATGGTTTTGTTATGTGTTCTAGATCTAGTGATTTGGAACTCATATGCCACCTTGGGCATATGGGTCCCACCTAGGACTCAAGCATTGATTTTGAACATTGTATTGAACTTAACATTTCTTGGAGTTTGTATCCAATGTTTAATACATTTAGACTCATACACCCAAGGTGGTGTATGAGTCCCACTTTAATTAGGACCTATTTTAAATAAAATTCTTGGAGTGAGTTTATTCTCCTAGATCTGATGTCATCTTGTAGTGTTGTAATTTCAAGAAATTTGGCATAAACAACTATAAATACAAGGTTATTTCACATATTTTCTCTAGCAATTTCAAGTATTCATGTATTCTAGAAATTTTATGGTCAAGAGCAATTCAAGAGCATTCAAGAGTCGATTATCAAATATTTTGGAGCAATCTTCAAGATTCAAGAATCATGTCAAAGCCTTCATGCATCATGTGTGTTTTTAAGCTAACATTTGTGATGTAAGTTTCTATGATTCAAGTAAGTATTCAAATATTTTTTCTCATATCAAGATCAAGAGTCTAGATCCACATCCATTGGAGCAATTTCACACAAATTTACAGCATTTACTTCAAGGGTTTAGTGAGTTGAAACATTATATTTTTTCATTTATCATTCCTTCACGCTATTTCATTTCATTTCAAGGTTTAATTACCAAAATGTTGTTTGACCAAGGAAAACCCCTATTCCCTGACACAACAAAATTTTTTCCTCTTCATGTGTGATTGTAGATCTAGGTGATTTGGAGCTTGAAGATCCTTTGAAGACAGAGTTACAAGATTGAAGAAAGATGTCAAAGTTGTCAAAAAGTTGTCATCATCATAGAAACTCACCTACAACCTAGAGTTCAAACTTTTTGACTTGAAGATCAGACAAGATGAAAGCTACAAAAGATCACTAGACAATATAGAAGTTTCATCCAAACCCTAGTAATGGGACTAAATCGACCCTTTGGGTGTATGAGTCCCAATATACCCTTTTTTACTACTTTTCTATAGATCCTAATTTACCATCTAAAGATTCTAGATTTTTCCTAGATTATAGTAGTAGGACTAAATCACCTAGTATGGTGTATGAGTCCTAGTGCACTTCAAAAACAAATTTTTTTAGGGTTTTTAGATCTTTTTTAGACCTCTCTTATCCTCTAGGTACTTTTTTGTATCTTTCTATTTAGTGATTTGAATTCATGTTTCAAGTTTCTAGGGTTTAGTACATTAGTGTTTGTATTTCATCTTTGAAACTTAATTTTAATGGTGAACCCCCCTTAATCATACCTAAGGAAACCTCCTAATAGCCCTATTAGTAGCAGCCCCTTCACTCAATTGAGTCACTTGATTGAGGGATCTTGGTTTGGACTAATGAACTAGAGTTAAATAGGTCCTAACCCTAGTTCCATCTCCCAAAAGGTGGAACCCTATTTACATGTGCTCAAAACTTATTAAAGGAAATATCAAGTTCATATCAAAGTCTTATTACTTCTAAAAACTTCTCACACATTTTCAATAAACTACGATAATATCATGATTTTTTTTTCTAGAAAAGTCTAGGTAAACCATATGTGATCCATGGTAAACACAAACTAATATAAAACACCTCCTAATTAGCAATAGTATTTATTAATCATGTTTGCAATGATTGACATTATCAACTAATGGGAAACTATAATATTTTTTCAAATCTAATTATTTATTTTGTAGATATCATTGATATGATATCAATATTAAGGAAAAATCCCTACCTAACATGTTGAGGCTAACCTTTTAGTAAAAATTATAAAGAAAGCCACAAAATTAAAATATAGAGAGACCTCATTATTCTAATTTCTTTGGTTGTGTTTCAATTTTTAGTTGTATCAAAATAAGACCACTAAATTGAGTTCGAAATATCTCAATGATTTATGGATGAGTTATGATTAGTAGAAAAATAGAAACATAATACCATAAAATTTAGTAAAACTTATTTTAATACAAATTCAAAAATTACTAGCATAGACAAAGATTTGATAAATGATTAAACCAAACAATAGCTACTAATGTAGAAGCACCCAGGTCCATAGGTAATCTTGCATGAACCAAAAATATTTTCTTTCAGCTTAGTTCTGTTGATGGGTTTTTTATGCACTTCTCAACACAGACAGTGTGTAGGTGTAGTACCTCTCTTGAAAGACAATCTTCCATAATTAGAATATAAAACACTATCCCAAGGTCTCTAATGTTAGGTCTTGGCAGTGCTTGGAGTATCTTAGTTGATTTATGTGATTTGCTAGAATCAGAAGGCGGACTTACAGATGAGTTACAAAGCATGGGAAGTTGGGTCTTGAAATGGAGTTCCTAAGATGGGGAAGTTGTGCATTTGTTGTAGGTTCAAAAAATAGTCTTGAACTCCATTTTTATCATTTGATTTAGCTTTACAATGTACAATGAACCTTAGCATAGGTCACTCATTATAAAAAATGAAAAAGGGCAGGGAAGAGAGAAGATTCCCAGACCTAAAACTACAAATGAACAGTGATCGTGGAGGCTGCTACAATAGAAAAGCTCCCTAAATTGGGTTTTACTTGGCCAAGATAAACCTACAGTTGCACAAAACCAGTGCAATCTTCTAAAGACAACATATTTTCATATTACATACACACATCATGTACATGCAATCGAACTAAGTTGCAACAATAAAGGAAGGAGGCTCAGACTAGCTTTGTAAAGTGATTCATCATCAATGAACCACAAAAAGCATGAGTTGAAAATTCATCAAATACTGAAATAGCAAACACCATCACCACTTCCATTCAAGAAACTAACACCTAAACTAATAGGGAAGTTGAACCATGCATACATAAAGAGAAAAATCAAAAGAAGCACCCATAAATCATGCCATGTTGCTTTCTATTGCTGCTCAATGTCTTTACATCAGTTCTCCAACCCTTTACAAATGATGGGAAAGCCCCTATTTATAGTTTTCCAAAGCCCAAATGAATGGCTAGGATTGAATTACATCAAATAGCCTAGATTTTCTTACAATAGGGTTTCACCTACCCCACAATATTCAACAATTAAAAATACATTCCTTGTCTTTTCCCTATTTTGTCATCTAGTGCCTAGGTGTTGTTGCAGTTTCTTCATTTCACTGATTGCCCTTTTATTGTAGTTAAAGACTGCCTAAAAGTTGTCTTCTTACTTGATGTTTTTGTAGTGTTCTTCCTTGGATCAAGCGAGCCCATCGACGATTGGCATCAATGGATTGGTTTCCCTTGATTCGGGTGAACAACTCCCTTATGCCTTCTTCAAGGCCACCCACTTGTGTTTTTGTCATTGACTTCCTTGGAACAAGCCTTCTTCTAATGCTGACCTTTTTGGTTGGTGCTAGCAGGAGAGGCGAACATGAAATTAATGGTGACAGGAGCTATGCGCATTCCTTGTTCAACTTTCTCAATGGGTCTCCTAAAGGACACCCAATGGGCTCCTTGAATCCTGCATACATGAAGTGTCGTAAGTGCTTTCATACAAAAATCAAGGAAAACATTAGTCAAATGTTGCAAAATCCTTATTAGATCCATCCATGCATAATCAAAAGATCATAATATTCATATTTGGAGCTCATTTGGACCATAAGCATTAATGCAAGCCTAAGGAGGCAGGCAACGAACAAGGGACAACAAATCTGAAGGGAAGTTCTGGAACCTCACAAAACTTAGCAAAACCAAGATTTTTCAATTATGGCGCATGGGAAAAGGGGAAGGAAGAGTGCCTAGAAAAACTTCCTCAAGATTGGATCATTTGAAAAAAGTAGAAGCTTGGAAGGGGAAAGTCGAAGGGTCACCGCCCTTTTGAAAAGTCAATGAGCACACAAGGGCCCAGAAGGAAAGTCCTAGATGATGATGAAGGGGTGTAGTCCCAGAAATGGCCATGGAGGGACAGAGTCCCAGAAATCGCCATGGAGGGGCCGAGTCATAGAGGTTGGGTCGTTGGGGCTCCACGAATGTTCAAAACAACCACAGAGAGGCCGGGTCTCAGAGGCCGGGTCACCAGGGCTCCATGGATGTTCAAAATGGCCATGGAGGGATGAAGTCTTAGAAATGGCCATGGAGGGGCCGGGTCATCGGGGCTCCACGGATGTTCAAAATAGCCACAGAGGGATGAAGTCCTAGAAATGGCCATGGAGGAGCCGCATCCTGGAGGCTGGGTCGCTAGGGCTCCATGGATGTTCAAAATGGCCACGAAGGGATGGAGTCCCAAAAATGACCAAGGAGGGGCCGGGTCCCAGAGGCCGGGTCACCGGGGCTCCACGAATGTTCAAAATGACCATAGAGGGGTCAGGTCGCCCTGGCTCCACAGATGTTCAAAATGGCCACAGAGAGGCAAAGTCTTGGAAATGGCCACGAAGGGGCTAGGTCCCAGAGGCCAAGTCGCCAGGGCTCCACGGATGTTCCAAAATAGCCAAAGAGGGACGTAGTTCCAAAAGCTCTGAAACTTAATGAAACGTTGATGAAACCTTGGTAGTTCACTTAGGCACCACAAACAAATCCCAAATCCACTAGAAACTTGTCCCCAAATTCAAAAATGTGGAAACCGGACCAACGGGGGTTCACGAATGTTTCCAAAATAGCTAAAGAGGGAGGGAGTTCTAGAGGGAAAGTTTTGAAACCACCAAAACTTAACTGAACATTGATGAAACCTTGGTAGTTCACTTAGGCACCACAAACACATCCCAAATCCACCAAAAAGTTGTGCCCAAAGTTAAAAATGTGGTAATCGTACGGGCGGGGCTCCACGGATGTTTCCAAAATAGCCAGAGGGAGGGAGTTCTAGAGGGAAAGTTTCGAAACCACCGAAACTTAACGAAACATTTTCAAAACCTTGGCAGTTCACTTAGGCACCACAAACACATCCCAAATCCACCAAAAAGTTGTCCCCAAAGTTAAAAATATAGAAAAAAGTGAATCGAGCGATCAGGGACCAAGTCAGTAAAAACAAGACAATGGGTAGAAAAGAGACGGGGGACTTCATTTCTCCGTGGATTTGAATACCCTAAGTAGGTGAATTTGGTAAGGGGAATTTGATCATTTGAAGGCACATGACCAATTTGTGCTTGAAAAATAGGTCACTCAAAATAATATAGGAGCAAAGCAGCCCGTCGAGAGTGAAAAAAAGGGGGTCCCTACCTATGGTAGGTTGTGTGTGCAAAACATGCACAACAAGTTCCTTTTGTTTCCTTTGTTGTGTTTGTCTAGTTTGTTTCCCAAGAATAATTTTATAGATATAAGTTTGGAAAACTAGTGATGTCACCTTGTAGAAGAACTTAATAGGTATTCTTAGGTCAAATTGATGAAGATTTTAAAAAAATGGCTAGGTTATGACTTTGTAATTATTTGACCTACTATTGATTACATGTTTTGGATTTGTTACTAAACTTTGCTTATCTATATATTTCATTTGTTACTAGTTATTTGTAGATATTTGATATGTTGTTAACCTTTGTAGAATATTTTTGTTGAATCCTCTACATTCTTTTGGATTAGTACTAATTGATTCTTTTGCATTTACAATAACTTTAAATACATCTATACTTGTGGGTAAACTAAAGTAAACATAATTTCCTGATTTTAAAGAACTAGTTCAGATGAACAATTTGAATGGTAACGTCAGTACGATGTAAGCATGACATCAATAAGATTGATGGTCACTCACCCTATGATGACATAAGCATAATGTAGGATGCTATCAAATAGGTATGGAGTTCAAGGTCTTCCAAGTCAACAAACTCATTGTATGAGTTTTCTAGTGAATTGAAGCTTGCATGGTTTCTTTTTGAACTGACCGTTTCTAGGCCTTTTACTTGCATTACCCACTATGGATTTTTATTTCTAGTACACCTTATGAGAACCTTGAGGTCATCTCAACTTTGAGGAATGTTTACATGCTACTGCACTTTGATGCATCTACAATAATTAAGTTATTGTAACTATTGAAATTATAATTAGTTGAAGTTCCTCTTGTGTTGGTCGAAAATCCACATGTAGAAGGATAAAAGGGAGGAGAATGATGGTTCTAGTGTTTAGAAAATTGAAGAAGTGAAGTTTAGAAAATAAAGATGAAGGCAAAAGGAATGTATGAAAAAAGATAATTTATGTTTTCTTGTTGTGCAAGATTTTTGTATTGATGTTGTATGTCGCATGATTGGGCTACCTAAAAGGAAACCTCTATCTTGATTGCATCATCTACACACTAAATATTGGAGTTAATAATCTCTATTTTTAAATAAGATCTTAAAAACATTTTCCTTGTGATAAATTTATATGTTATGCTAAAATATCATTTTGTATAAATAATTAAAAATGATATAAGCCTTATTGAAACTGATCAGAAAATTATTTATTTTTTCTTAAATTAAATCAAAATTATAAATTGAGTCTATGAAGAAATTAACATTAATCACTTGTCTAAATCATGGTCAAATTCTTTAATGTTTTTTGGTATAATTGTCAAAGTGTGTTGAATTCTATGAAGAAATTAACATTAATCTAGAGTATGATTGATTATATTGAATTTGTGTAAAATGAAAACATACTATAGTTTTACATGCCACAAGTCCTAGTGTTAAGGGGACCACTCCTCTCACAGAAAATGATGATTGAGTAAAAGAATATAGAGAAAAAGTGCGTCCTTTACTTCAATTGTATGTTTTATGTGATTTGCATGGGTTTTGTTAATACTTGAATATAACAATTTTGACTCTTTAGGGACACTCACATACACTAAAATTAAACCCCTCACTTTAATTATAAAACAAAACAATTTAAGCCAACATTGACCTAGTCCGTAGTAATTTTTTTATCTTCAATTAGGTTACACCCATGATCTTATCTTGTGGAATATATCAAGGGCTTGAGCTATTACAAACATACATAGTGTTTTTTAATGATTAAAAGAAAGAACAATTATACTTTTTTTTATGTTTGGAAAAAAAATTAATATAAATAAATAAATGTATTAATTTGTTATTTTAGGGCAAGGATTAAAAAAATTATTTGAATAAATAATTATGATTACTATAATTATAAATTATTTTTAGGAGAATAAGAATATCATAAAAACAAATCAATATATGCTAATTTTGTATTTTTATGTTAATTGATATTTAATTTTATGTTAAGAGAATACAACTTTGAATTTAAGTGAAGAAAGAATGTACATGAATAAACTAATGTATGATGGGAAATAAGTTATTATTTACATTTTATTTAATGCTTAGCTTCATTTGAGAGGACACAACATTAAATCTAAAGAAGTGGATGGAGAATATAAAAGAATAAACTATAAGTATTGTATAAAAAAATTCACTTCCATCTCTCTTAATGTTTTACTTCATGTTTGAGTACACTACATTAAATTGAAATAATGAATTAGAACATATAAGAATAAATTAAAGTATGATAAAACATTGTTACTTTCATCTTATTTTATGCTTTGCTTCACGTATACAAAAATAAATTATAATAATTTTTTTCATTGATTAAACCATAATCATTATGTAAGAATAAATTAAATTATAATAAACTTGATTTTCAAATATATTTGGATAATCAAAATGTCTAATTACACTTTTTAACAAAATTTTAAATTGTTAAGCCAAGCTTTATTTATATTCTCCCATGTCAATTTTCGTTCTATCTGTACGTGTTTGTCTACAGAAGAACTTATTATATTCCTTATTTTCTCAGCCATTTCTAGATTTTTTAAAGTAGACAAAAGTAAAAATTGCGACCTTAAGATATGCTTTGCAGATCTTGTAAACATCGAAGAAAAATTGTTCTCCTTCTACGCCATTCTTCATTCTGAAATACAGCCTTTTACTTTTAAAAGGAGACTGAAATAGTGAGAACAACAACATTAAAGGAAAAAAAGACAGCTTAAAAAGACCCGCCACTGAATTTTGTGAAGGTATATCATTATTGATATTAGTACATCATTTAACTGTTGTGATAATAGTTGATTTATTAGTGGTATCTTTTCAACATTCAGTCACATTATTTAATCCACTTAATATGTTATGACTTGTGAGGTCATCAATGTGATCAGGGATCAGGAAAAGTAAATTATTCAATGAAAACAAGACCCACACTAACTATTCCATCAATCTAAAATATCAACGTTCATCATTTGTATATGCTTGGACATTTCAAAATATTCATAGAGAATGTTGTCACATTATTTGGTCCACTTAATATGTTGATGATGATCTCTCTTGTGAGGTGATCAATGTGATGAGGGATCATGAAAATAAATTATTCCATGAAAACAAGACCCACACAAATTATTCCATTAATGTCATTTACATATGGTTGGACATTTCAAAATATTTCATCTAGAGTCACATCATTACCTTTTGAAAGCTTCTGGTCTATTTACAAATCAGTCATTTTGTAGATTTCTATTTCAATTTTTAAGGGGAATCCATATTAAATTTACATTTTAAGATTATTAGGAACAAAACTAAAAAGGTCTTCTTATTATACGTATTGTTTTATTTTAATAGTGTATTTAGGATAGTTATAATACATTTTCTAGAATTTGTATTTTCTACATTCTATGTCTCATGCTGATCTTGAATTAATAATTTACCCATCATCATATTATTAGTACAATTCATTTGTTTTTTAAGATCATATGTTAATTGGGGATGGTGATACTCATTTCTAGTATCTATAATTGTTTTCCCCTTATCATTACCTCTAAAGGATAAAATTGAAATACTTAAATACAAATCCATTTAAATTTTATAGAATCTATAATTTTTTAAACTTAATTTTGATACTATGTATAATGTCTCAAAGAGAAAGAAACGCCAATTTTGAAGATGTTTATTTTGTAAGATAGGGAATTTTACCTTTCTATTCTACATTATAAATTTTTATAATGCATTTCATAAGCAACAACAAAAGAAAAAACTAACCAATGTTGATATTTATAATTAGTATAAAGATATAATTATCATCACATCATAGATAACTTAGACATTGTGCCATCAAACCACATACAAGTTATGTTATTGACATTCTTCTCATTATAATTTTACTAAGTGAACTTTTAGAACTCAAATATTTCCTTACCAAGAAAATGTTCAATTCAATCACATTTGGAAATCTCTTCTAACAATTATATTCTCCAAGAAAAACATAAAGATTTTAACCTTTTTCAAATTCTACTTGATGAATAAAAAATAATGTATAATTCTTTGTCATTGCTAAAAAATATAAGATAAATTTATTCTTGTTGATTAAAAATAATGTGAGTAATATGATAACATTGATATAAATAGATTAAAAAATAATTTTCATGATAATTTTTAAAAAGACATTGAAGACAAGACAAGATTTTTTCACCCCCACTCTTAATATAAACTTATTAAAGAAAATCCCAAGTTCATATAAAAGTATTATTAGTTCTTGTAAACACTTGGACACATTTTCAATAAAGTACCATAATATCATGATTTTTTTCTTAGAAAACTCTAGTTGTCCATAAATTATCCATGGTAAACACAAACTAATGTAAAACACCTCATACTTATAGTATTTAGTAATCACCTATGCAATGATTGACATTATCAACTAATAGGAAATTTACATTTTTCCAAATCCAATTATTTCTTTTGTAGATATCATTGATATGGTATCAATATTTACGAAATATACCTACCTAATATTGTAGAGAAAACCAAAAAATCAAAATATAGAGAGATCTCATTCTTCTTCTTCTTCTTTTTTTTTGTTATGTTTCAATTGTTAAGTTGTATCAAAATAAGATCTCTAAATTGAGTTAGAAATAACCTACTGATTTATGGATGAGTTATGATTAGTAGACAAAGAGAAACATGATATTATAGAATTTGGGTCAAATTTATTTTAATACAAATTCAAAATTACTAGCATAGACAAATTATTTGATAAATGATTACCAAATGATAGCTACTAATGTAGGAGCATCCAAGTCCATAGGGAATCTTGCATCAACCAAAAATATTTTATTTTATCTTAGTTCTTTTTGTTTCCTTTGTTTTGTTTGTCTAGTTTGTTTCCCAAGGAGATTTTTCTATATATAAGTTTCGAAAACTAATGATGTCACCTTGTAGAAGAACTTAATAGGTATTCTTAGGTCAAATTTGATGAAGATTTAAAAAAATTGGCTAAGTTATATATTTACAATTATTTGACCTACTATTAATTACATGTTATGGATATGTTACTGAACTTTCCTTATCTATATATTTTATTTGTTATTGATTGTTTGTAGGTATTTGATCTATTGTTGTCCTTTGTAGGAGTTTTTTCTTTAATCCTCCACATTATTTTGGATTAGTACTAGATTGATTCTTTTGCATCTATAATAACTTTAAATACATCTATACTTGTGGGTGAACTGAAGTAAACATTATATCCTCATTTTAAAGAACTAGTTCAGATCAATGATTGCAATGGTAATGCCAACATGATGTAAGCATGATGTCAATAGTACTGATGGTCACTCTCCCTATTATAACGTAAACATAATGTACGATGAATCAAATAGATATAGAGTGCAAGGTTTTTTAAGTCAAGAAACTCTTTGTATGAGTTTTCTAGTGAATTGAAGCTTGCAAGGTTTCTTTTTGAACCAACCATTTCAAGGAATTTTACTTGCATTTCCCTCTATGTATTTTTTTTCTAGTACACCTTATGAGAACCTTGAGGTCATCTCAAATTTTTTGAATGTTTACATGCTACTTCACTTTGATGTCGCAACAACAATTAAGTTATCATAATTGTTGAAATTAGAATTACTTGAGCTTCCTCTTCCATTGGCTGAAAATACACATGTAGAAGGATAAAGGGGGAGGAGAATGATTGTTCTAGTGTATAGAAAATTAGAGAAGTGAAGTTCATAAAAGAAAGATGAAGGTCGAAGGGAATGTTTGAACAAAGATTGATTGTACTCCTATAATGTTGCAAATAAATAAAGAGATAATCTATTTATTTTTGTTGTGCAATATTTTTGTATTGTTGTTGTATATTTGTATGATGGGGTTACCTAAAAAGGAACCTAGATCCTTCTTGATTCATCTACACACTAAATATTAGAGTTGAGAATCTATTCTTTTAAATAACATCTTAAAAACATTTTCTTTGTGATAAATTTATATGTTATGTTAAAATATCATTTAGTATAAATAATTAAAAATGATATAAACCTTATTGAAATTGAACAAAACATTATTCATTTTTTCTTAAATTCAATCAAAATTATAAATTGTGTATGAAGAAATTGACGTTAATCATTTTTCTAAATCATGTTGAATTTTTTTTATCTTTTTGGTATAATTGACAAAGTGTGTTGAATTCTATTTTGTTTTGTCTAATAATATATTTAGCATTTTCAACAATCAAGATTTATCATTTGCATAGAAACAAGGGACTTGAATAAAGCCCCTTTGACCTAAATGGTTTTAGCTAAACAATCCTTTGACTATAGGTAAATAAAATCCCTATGACCCATTTGCAAGTTCATGTAAGATTGCAAAATTTTGGAGATCTTTGCTTGAATGTTGGTTAAAGATTCTACTTTGTAATTCTCTGACCTTACAAT
This sequence comes from Sequoia sempervirens, assembly GCA_007258455.2. Classification (NCBI taxonomy): domain Eukaryota; kingdom Viridiplantae; phylum Streptophyta; class Pinopsida; order Cupressales; family Cupressaceae; genus Sequoia; species Sequoia sempervirens. The sequence goes on from VDFB02000017.1 coordinate 14,857,364, forward strand.
ATGAGATGGTCTTCTGACCCCATCTATATTTCATATGAGAAAAGTGCTTTTTTCATATAATACACTACTGTTCACATGCACAGTTATGCAACAATCAACTAATAGGGATCCACCGCAAATGGCTATTTAGTGGGATGGAAGAAGGAAACCATTTTTTGGAAATCAATGTGAAATATAAACGTGATTGAGTCTAGAAAGGGAAAGCATGTTAATAAACCAATATGAAATAACATGTGGTTACTTCATATTTCATAGGCCATGGATGTGAGATTACGAAGGATTTGCACAAAATGAGAAATCGATCTTTGCGTTCTGACATAGAAAATTATTAGTTGAAAATTGATTATAAAAATCTAAAATAAAACCACAGGTCATGTTGAATGAATCTTATTATTTACAATGTATCCATTAATTTTAATTTTAAGCAAGTAATCATCAATAACTTCTTTTTTATTAATATGTAATATTTAATAACTATAGTTAGAATAGTTATTTAAAATTGATTTTAATTAATAATCTTAGGAATATAGTAAATTAATTCTCAACAAATAATTTTTTTTAATAAATATATTCTTAAAAAATGATAATTGAAAAGTTAAATAAAATATAATTTTTAAAATAATTTTTTTTTAACAACAATAATTTCTCTCCAAAATTTAAGGTACGAGATAATTTTATCTCTATTTTAGTTTAATATTTATTAGACCTAGATGCACATCTATATTTGATCATTTTGTCTAGGGTAATCAATCAATTGATTGATTTTTATTTAATTATGTTAAGATACATATGCATATAAATGCATAGAAAAGTTGAAGTTGTGGATTAAATAATATTTATGAAAAGTATGGAACATTAAATAATTCTCCTATTTTAAAGAGTTGTTATTGATGCCTTTAATTAGGAATATGTAATTAAAAATTATTATTTAAAAAAGTTAGTCAATAACTTTGGGTATGACATATTTTTGAAGAAGGAAAGATGTTTAATATTCAACAATTTTTATAACTAGTATTTAGTCCATAATTTTGGAAATAAAAGCATTAGTATGCATGTGATTTATGGGTTACTAGTAGTAAAATAAAATGGAGACAAGTACAAATAATTAAAAAGTAGCCAATTACAAGGAAATTAAAATTAAAAATATCAGCTTTTTATGAATTTCTTCATAGTGCTATTTAAGACTAAGTCACACCGTTTTTGATACAAAAAAAAAAAATAGACCTCATGAAAAGAAGAATGCGATGATGTAATACCCCTCATGTTGTTGTTACTTTCTAGATACTCTTTTATGCTGAGTTATGTACTTGGGTTTGTGATGGTGATTATTTCACCGGTTTTATTTGTGTGGACTTGCAGTCTAGTTTGGTTGGAAGCACATGATATTGATTATGATGTTTTATGACATATGATTTGTGGTGTTTGTACTATCTAGATATGTTATTTCTTTTATGTGGTGCTATATTGTGATGATATGGTTCAATGCTTAATTCTGGATATGGATTATGTTGTGCATTCTAGTGTCTTGGTGAAAGGATGGGGTAGCATTACTCATTCTCGAGTGCCCTACTACACTGCTACTACCTTTCACGGTGTGTCTGTACTAGAGATTTATATGTTACTTGATGTTGGTTTCATGCAAGATGTAGGTACTAGACACTGACTCTACCTGCGTTCCAGGTTTGAGCATGTCCCACAAACCCAACGGGTATGAAGTTGAAAAGAAAGGAGTTGATAAGGAAGTGTCCCCATTGTCATGTCTAACGGTGTTGTTTCCCATGACCCCGTCTCTATTCTATATGGTTTTGTGTTCATTTATTTTAATATGTGTTTATGTGTCATTTAATTAATGTTTATGTTTGATATTTCTTGGTAGATTATTAATATTATTTAATTGATATAATTAAATAGCTAGGTGAATGTTGTTATGTTAATTGTTAAATTTAAATTTATTAAGTTTTAAAGGTTGTTTAATTAAATGTTGATTATTTAATTAAAAGGATAAATAAATAAATTAAATAAATAATATTGTTAATAATTATAAATTGTCATTTTGTAAAATGAAATAAAATAATTTAATGAATTGCTTGATAATATCAAGTTGTGGATAAATATTAAATAAAGTGATTTTTAACTAATTTTGTGTGATAATTATGAGCTTTAAAATTGAACAAAAATAAAAGCAGAAGATTGCATTGAAATGGGAAAAAAAATAGGAAAAGAAGAAATAGGACGAATGCATGTTCTATTTGAAAATTAGAAACAATAATGGAAACTTGCTTCTTGGATGGATTTTTGTTTTTGAAAAGGAAAAGAGTTTCTTTTTAATTAATGGAAAAAGGAGGAGAAGTTTCTTAACTAGTAATTTATCTTGGCAGAAGAAACTTGTCTGCAAAAATATTTTGGTTCTCTTGTCTTTCTCTGTAAGAAATTTATACAGAATTGAGTTTCAAGGAAAAGTTGGGAAAAGTTGTTGAGGAAAGGAGGAGAATTCGTGAAGGGTTGTTTCAAAAGAGGAAGGAGGAGTTGCCATGCATGCCATGTCATTGTAGAGTGTAGGACTCTAGGTTCTTTGATTACTATCCATTTTAATGACTATTTGAAAATGTGATTGGAATATAATAGATTTGTTGTCTCGCTGAATGTAAATCCTCACAGCTAAATAAACGAGTATGAGTTTATGTTTCTTTTCTAAATGGATCTGGAGGTGAAATAATTTTTTTTGGTTTGGTATTGGTATTGGTTTGGTATTGATTTGTTTGTGGAAATTAGATTTTTAATTTTTGACAAAAAACTATACATTAAATTATGTTGGGTCTATGTTTATGTTTTTCTCTGAAAGTATTTGAAATAGGGGAGGCTCGACTTCAACCACACCACAACCTCCCTCATTTTCCTTAGGATATGTTGGGGGCTGCTATGTAGGAATCCCATGGCTGCACACAATATTCCAAGGGATTGCTACGTAGTAGTCCTTTGGGCTATTGCATGCAACCTTAGGAGAGGTTGTGGCCTCCCTGAGTTGAGAGGTTTGCAGCCTCCCCACTTATAGTTTGTTTTAATTTATTTTTCTTTATATATTATTTTATTTAATTTAAATTTTTATTTATATATATATATATATCTATTGTGCTTCATCAGTAAATTATGTAGATTTATATATTGTAACATAAATATTAGGACCCGAAATGCTTGCTCTCTTCCTAAGTTTTTCACCTAGAAAAAGAGAGATTTAGATCATAAAATGCTAGATGTACATTCAATTGAGGGAAAATGTGATGTGATATGATGTAAAATAACTAAACTAAATGCAATTGACTGATTGAAGTGATCCAAAATGCATGCAAAACTAAGAATTATGCCTTGTTTGAAAACATAGTGTGATATGCAAAAACTATGAAATATGAAGAAATTGGAAGAAATATGCAAAAAAGAAAGTACATAGTCAAATATGAGTGCACCTAGATGATGTGTGAGATTTTTGGAATATCTAGAATGCTGATCAAATTTTCTTATTTTTCACAATGGGACTCATTCGCCAAGGGTGGCAAATCATTCCTCTGATTGAAGAAAAAGTGTTAGAAACTGATTTCTAACAGCCGAGAGTTGATTTCTGACAAAATGTATATTTCTAGATTTCAAGTGGGACTCATTCGCCAAGGGTGGAGAATTAGTCCTCCCCAAATTTTTTGAAAATTCAAGGGTCAACACTGCTACTCCAAATCTAGAAATGACTAAATAACAGCTTGTCGGGGTCAATTCTGCAAAAAAATGGGCTGAAAGTCACTCAAATTGCATGAAAGGATGATGAATTGATTTGAAGAGCCTAGTTGAGTTGGAATTCACCTTTCAACACCTTTAAACCTATTAAATCTACAAAACAAAGGATGCAAAGACACATGCAAAGGGGAAAAGTGTTGAGGGATTAGTGAATAGGGGTTTGCCTTGGTTAGACCCCACTTTAGTAATTAAACCCAATTGAAATGAATGGCATGCAAGACGAATGATAAATGAATAAAATGGAAGTATTGCAAACTTACCACATCCTTGAATATGAAAATATGAAGTAATGTCAAAAGGCTACTCCAAAGTGCTTGAGATTCTTGAATTGAAGATTCAAAATGCTTGAGTGAATAAGTGAATGAGAGACAGGAGATGTAAAATGAGGTGAAAAATGCCTATTTATAGAAATATTGTTCCTTAGTATCCATTCATACCTCATCATAGGCCGACATGAAGTGAATTTTTAGTAAAATTCTGAAATAAATTGAAATATTTTAAATTTAGGGCCAAGGGGGACTCATTCGCCACCCTTGGCGAATGAATCCCACCTAGGACCCAAAACCAAGTGTTAGGGAAATTTTCATATTTAAGGTTGTTTTTCAAGATAAGACCCAAAAATACACTTAACATAAGCATATGAGGGCATAAAAAGACAAAATAAATCATGAGAAGGGTGTAAATAGGTCAAATATTCCTAGAAAAGTGTGAAAACTAGTAATGAGACTTTACAACCACTTAAAATAGGACTTGTTGATGTATGAATAGGTGATTTTTAGGTGAAATGCATTAAATAGATTCTAGAAGAATGTAGAAATGTCTTACAACACTTCACAACACTTTCACAAGATGTCATTCTTTAAGTTTTAGAAACAAAATAAGCATGTTCAAGCCAAGATACATCATAAAATTAAAGCAACATAGCTCCAAAACTATGACACAAGGGCTAAAAGACTATTAAAATGGGAAAGATCCATTTTTATATGGTACATTTACCCCCACTTTAGAGAGAGAAACTTGCTTCCTCACACTAAAGTAGCCATGAACATCGAGAGAAAGGTTCAAATGCACTTATGTTAGCAAGATGAAATACTATAAACAAGGAGGATGATCAAGCCCCATGATGAAGATCCCATGGAAAACTAAACATAAGGAGAAAGGAACACACAAGTTTTTAGAGGAATTGAGTGAAGCTTCGATCATCAATCCAACTAGTTGTGAAAAGAGATCTAGGCTAATAAAATGTGTACTCACTCTAGGGCCAATAAACTATTTGTTCGCGGGGTGAGAAGGCCCAAAAAGTAAGATAAATATGCTAGTTGGTATGCACTCAGAAACAAATAGAAAAGTGGCTATGGGAAAAAGTCATGCTACTAGTAGGGCTTCCTGCTCAACCACATGCTAAAGCTATACCCGCTTGATAACTCTAACAAGGTGCCAAAAAGAAAAATAAATTGTAAATGTTGGTTTAAAATAGGATGGCACCATAGGCATGGAAGTTGTGTTATGCAAGGCGGCCAAAAAAGTAAGACAGCTCCATAGGCATGCAAGTTGTGTTATGCAAGGTGGCTAAATGATAATGTAATATGTAAAAATGTTATGTGTAATATTTTCAAAGGAGTCCTTTTTAGTTTATGCAAGGTTAGTCACTTAGGGAACATTGTGTCTAATGTCTCCAAAAGAGGACCAATCAAATAATAGTATATTTGCAACTTAGGGGATGTAGTGCATCACATCAAACCATAAAGAGGAATGCAATATTCTAAGATAGATCACACTTATGAAGGAAATCATACCCAATGTCATCCACAAAGTGACAAACACATTGTGGAAATGATAAGTATTCACTAAGAATGCAAATGAAATAATGGCAATGTATGCCTCCACTTTAAAGGAATTTCTACACATAGTTCTATGAGTATTTACTTGAAAGTAGAGAAGAAAAGAAATTTCTAAAAAGAAAACAAGACATGAGAGCCAACTTGGAAGGCTCTATGCCAAGTCATATGTTTCGAAGTTAAGTTGTGTCATGTCAAGGAAAATGAAAAATAAAGATAGAAAGGGAGTTGCCCCCCAGAAAAGAAAGCACACCAAACATAGAAGGGATCTATGGATTTGGGGTCAGTATGTTCATTATTGTAGTGATTTTGTATTTTGTATGAAAGAGCTTGGAACTGTTATCATTCCCCAAATCACATAGAACTAGAAGAGTGACACAAAGAGAGCAAAAACAAAGGAAAAGTAAAGCCTAATTTGAGTCAACATGGAAGAGACATTGCGGTCTCAATGCTTTACATTGTCCCCAAAGGAAAACAAAAGAGAAAAGGAAAATGAAAAGAAAAAGAAATATTTTGAGTCAACACGAAGGAGACATTTCAGTCTCAATGCTTTGTGTCATCCCCAAAAGGAAAACTCAAAACAAAAGAAAAAGACAAGGACCATTTGGGTCAACATGGAAGAGACATAGGGTGTCTCTACATTTTGTGTCATCCCTGAAAGGAAAACACAAAACAAAAGAAAGAGAAAAAGACAAAGACCATTTGGGTCAACATGGAAGAGACATAGGGTGTCTCTAACCTTTGTGTCATCCCAAAAAGTAAAACAAAAAATAAAAGAAAGAGAAAAAGACTAAGAGACAAGGAGAAGAATATAGATACACATAGAAAAAGTGTACAAAGAGGAGACATCAAAAGCATGATATAGGGGAACACAATACAGATGAAAAGAGAAAGGAAAAGGAGAGGAAATGCATATGTAAGCCAACCATTAACTAAGTTATTGTTTTCTCAGTATTAGATGAAAAAGTGAAAAAAAAGAATAACAAGGTTAAGATACAAGCAAATGCTTTAGAAAGGAAAGGCTAGCAATGTCTTTCTTCCCATAAAATGTAAAAGAAAGAATGAGCCGAGATGGGTGATGGGAAAGGATCATGCTATACTGAGAATAGGAAATCCTACAATGATAGTATGAAAGGTCAATGGTGTTTTAAGGGATGAGGGGAAAACAATCAGAGTCAGTGAAATGACACTTGTTCAATATTTCATTTAAATTTTGACATTCTGCAGTGTGATGACCAAGAACAAAATGGTATTTTCAATATTGTATGTTGGAATCAGGAGTGCAAATAACCAACCTATTTGAATGTGGCAAGAGTATAAGACCTTTTTTTAAAAGAAATTGAAGTATATGTTCACATTCAGGTGGAGGATGTGTAGGAAACTTGATCTTCTTCATTTTATATGTTCGTTTATGTTTACTAGGTTCTCCTTTTTCATGAGTAGTAGGAGGCAGGGTACCCATAGGGGTATTAACATACTTGTCATTAGAAGTAGGGATTTTTTGTTCACGGGGAATGAGAATATGTAGATGAGGAGGAGAATTCAATATGACCTTGCTAACTTCTGAAAGTTTCCTAGGGTGAAGAGAATATCTGTCAGGATGAGAAGGATCTTGATATCCTAATCCTATTGTGTGTGCATCAGTTGGTTGTTGTTCAAAGAGTTGATGGATATCATGTTCATGTTTTATGTCACAACCTTGTTTACTTAATATAGTGAATCCTCTACCATTTGTTTCTTCAAGGTTGATAGGATTATTGGTGACTTTGTGCTCCTAGAATGGTTGGGATTGTGGTGGTTGAGAGGAACTAGGTTCACTCGAGGGAGGAACCATAGGTCCAGTGTTGATTTCAGGATGTAAATAAGCAAAGTGATCACTAGGTGCAACAAGAGGAACATCATGTGATCTCATAGAAGGATAAAAGTTTGTATTGGCTTCAAGGTTGTTAAGGAAATAATTATAAAACTTGTTCATGCTAACATCATCTTCTCCAATGATGTCAACTTCACAAGGAGGACAATCACGAGGAGTTAAAGGAGCATGAGATTGTACAATGTCATTAAGGTCACAACAAAAGCTATAATTGGACATGTCTACCAATGATTTCAAGGAGTGCCAAAACTTATTAAAAGAAGATGCCATTATGCAAATAAAGAAAGATGTAATAAATGAAGAAAAATAGAGAATTTGTTACTAGGAATAGAATGCAGAAGCAAGAAACAAAAATGCAGAAGAATGCTAGAAACAATGCAAAATGAATGTTTAAAATGTGCAAAGGGACTGATTCGCCCTGGGTGGTGAATGAGTCCTACGATGGAATTTTTTTGTTTATTCCAGAGTTTTATCAATGATTTAAATGCTTTTCATAATGCAAAAATGGATGCAGAATGCAGATTTTTTGTTTTCCTAATGAAATTAAATGCAAGAATGAAAACTAAAAGAGTTTTTCACTAATGCAAAATGAAAGGTCCTAGAATGCAATAACAAATCAATGTCCTAATTTAATTTCAATGCAAATGAAAACTAGGATGCAATCACAAGTTTACAAAATGTTCAAAATTTTGGTTCACCAAAATGTAACATAGATTTTAGGACTCAAAATGCTTGCTCTCTTCTTAAGTTTTTCACCTAGAAAGAGTGAGATTTAGATCATAAAATGTTAGATGTACATTCAATTAAGGACAAATGTGATGTTATTTGATGTAAACTAACTAAATAAATTAAATTGACCGATTGAAGTGATCCAAAATGGATGCAAAACTAAGAATTACGCCTTGTTTGAAACAACAGTGTGATATGCAGAAACTATGAAATATGAAGAAATTGAAAGAAATATGGAAAACAAAAGGTACAGGGTCAAATTTGAGTGTACCTGGATGATGTGTGCCCTTTCTAGAATGTATGGAATTCTGATCAATTTTTTTGATTTTTCACAGTGGGGCTCATTCGCCAAGGGTGGTGAATCAGTCCTCCAATTGGTGAAAAAGTGTTAGAAACTGATTTCTAAAAACGGGGAGTTGATTTATGACAAAATGAAGATTTCCAGATTTCAACTAGGACTCATTTACCAAGGGTTGTGAATCAATCCTCCCCAAGATTTCTAAAAATTCAAGGGTCAACACTGCTACTCTAGGTCTAGAAATGATTGAATAACAACTTGCCAGGGTTAATTCTATAGAAAATGGGTTGAAAGTCACTCAAATTGCATGAAAGGATGATGGATTGATTTGAAGAGCCTAGTTGACTTGGAATCCAATTTTCAACACCTTTAAACCTATTAAATCTATAAAACAAAGGCTGCAAAGACACATGCAAAGGGGAAAATTGTTGAGGGATTAGTGAATAGGGGTTTTCCTTGGTCAAACCTTGCTTTAGTAATTAAACCCAATTGAAATGAATGATATGAAAGAGCAATGGTAAATGAATAACATGGAAGTATTGCAAAATTACCACATCCTTGACTAAGAAAATCTTAAGTAATGTCAGAAGGCTGCTCCAAAGTGCTTGAGAGTGCTTGAATTGAAGATGAAAAATGCTTGAGTTCTTGAATTATGAATGCTTGAGTGAATAAGTGAATGAGAGATAGGGGATGTAAAATGAGGTGAAAAATTCCTATTTATACAAATCTTGTGCCTTATTATCCATCCATACCTCATCATAGGCTGACGTGAAGTGAATTTTTAGTAAAATCCCAAAAGAAATTTGAAATATTTTGAATTTTGGGCAAAGGGGGACTCATTCGCCACCCTTGGTGAATGAGTCCTACCTGGGATCCAAAACCAAGTGTCGGGGAAAATGTCATATTTAATGTTGTTTTTTGGGATAAGATCCAAAAATACACTTAATATAAGCATATGAGGGCATAAAAAGACAAAATAAAGCATGAGAAGGGTGTAAATAGGGAAAATATACCTAGAAAAGTGTGAAATCTAGTTACAAGACTTTACAACACTTCAAAATAGGACTTGTTGACATATGAAAAGGTGATTTTTAGGTAAAATACATTAAAGAGAATGTAGAAGAATGTAGAAATGTCTTAGAACACTTCACAACACTTTCACAGGATGTCATTCTTTGAGTTTTAGCACCAAAATAAGCATGTTCAAGCCAAGATACATCATAAAATTAAAGCAACACAACTCCAACACTATGAAACAAGGCCTAAAAGACTATGAAAATGGGAAAGGTCCATTTTTATATGGTACATATATATTCCCACTATAATATATATATATATATATATATATATATGGGCATGTGCAGGATCATGGTATGCCAAACAGGCCCTAAGTGGCAAAAAATTTAGAAAAATCAGTGTTAGGCAACTTGACGTAAATATTTGAATAAGTTATCTATATTATTTCATAAGAATATAATTTGTAGAAAATTGAAGTTTCTAAAATAAGATAAAATCATTTCAATACTTAAATTTTAAGTAGCTAACCATAATAAAATGACAATATTTTTTGTAAGATTTTATATATAAGTACAACATCCATGTGATGCATTTTTTCCAAGTAAATAATTAATTATGAATTTTTTATTACAATAGAAAATATAAAAAACTTAAGGAAATTTAATAATCCTATAGTATGTATAGAATGTGACACATGTTTTATTCAAAAAATATGATACCATTTGAAAGTTATAAAGGTCCACTTTAGTTAATTCTAATGGAATAATAATTATTTATTAAATTCAAATTAAATCATAATTTATATTTTTGGAAAGCTGAGAATCTCCTCTAAAAACCCTTTTCGTTTCATTAATTTTAGGTGAAAAAAAAGTCGTCAGCCACATACCCTACAAATATTGCCACTTTTTGGCATACCATGATCCTGCACATACCCATATATATATATATATATATGTACTTGGAGGTAATTATGGAAATTATATGATGGTTAACTGTCAATATTTGGTTATATGATGTGATTGGCCGGTATATAAGGCAAGTGTAATTAATGAAATATATTCAAAGAATTATATTAATACACACACACACACATATACATAAACTAGTTGTTTACATTTCATTGAGTATATTATGCATTTATTAGTTGCAAACTGTTAAATAGTGATTTTAGAATTTGGAGAATTTTTTTTAATATTAAATATTCCTCCAAATAAGTTTATTGTAGAAAATGGAGCTTAGATTGTTGCTATGAATATTATGTAAAATGTGACTGTTGAGTTAAACAAAATTCTTGTTTATAACCATATCTTGAGGTTCTGTAATTGGTTTTATTCTTTATTTTTCCTTGGGTCATTTGCTATTTTCTTGGGTCGGTATATGGACATGTGGGAATCTCAAGGTCATTTAATCCTCTATAGGAGTTTGAGGTTATTTTGTCCTTAGGCTTCTAGAGGCGAGAGTAAAATTGATGTTTATTGAGTTGTCCTTTGATTTGGTACTTGACAATACTTTGATTGTATTTTTTATTTTGATTTTATGATTGAGTTGTACCTATTTTCATGGGTATTTATACATATGGATGTTGGAAAGATGATTGTGCCTCGCATGTGTTTTAGTTTTAAGATTCAGTACCTCTTTGTGTTGGTACAACCCTTGGAGCTTTGGAATTTTGTGGTTTGGGTTTCTAGGGAGAGTGGCTCTTCATGGGTACTGATGCACAAAGGGGTGGCCTGAATAACCCACACAAGAGTTAGTGTAATAAGTGATAACTTAATTAAATTAATTAGGGGGGATGGGTATAAATGACATTAACAAGATAATTAAGGATGCCTCATCCACCTATTAGGGCTTTCACAGAAAAAGGGTGGGCTGAGAAGGTTGGGGTTGGAAAGATCGTTACCTCACCTATATGAGAGGTTAACAGTTTTGCACGAGTCACCCTATGTGAACGACACCTGTAGAGCCATCCAGGATAACCATAGATGTGGGTCATCTCCTCGAGAAAGGTAGCCATGATAAGCCATGTTAGGACTGTGCAATGAGACTCTCTCCTTGTATTACCTTGATTTGTTATCTTTGCAAGCCTCTGGAAGTGGTCTCGAAATCACAACATCAACAGACCACTTCTAGAGGCTTGCAAAGATAACTAATCAAGGGAATGCTAGGAGAGTGTCATTGCATGATCCTAAATGGGTTATCTTGGCTACCTTTCTCTAGGTGTCAACCCCCATCTATGGTTATCCTAGCTACCTCTCTAGGAATTGGCCCCATAGGGTGATTTGTGCGGAACTGTTAACCTCTCATGGAGATGACGTAATGATCTTGCAAACCATAGCCTTCTCAGCCCACCCCTAGTCTGTGAAAGCCCTAACAGGTGGATGAGGCATCCTTAATTATCTTGTTAATGTTATTTTTACCTATACCATAAAAAATTAGACCCTCTTGAAGAAAGAGACAATTTCATGTATACTTAGAGCCACTTTTGAGTCCCCTCATATCATTTCCCCCTTAAAATGGCATTTACAGACCCCTTAGACCAATTAATTTTGATCTAGAGGCCCCTTTCATATAAAAAATCACATAAATCCTAATAAACAACACCTAATGACATCATATCCCGACAACCCACCTTCAAACAACAGTAGTGGGACCCATTCACCAAGGGTGGTGAATGAGTCCCCTTTGAGGGAAAATTCAAAATCAAGCAGGAATTTAATCAATTTTGTTCTTATTTCTGGTGAATTTCAGCCTCTTAGGTCTAATTAATGGGAAAATAAGTTTTGTTTGCCTATAAATACACATTTCAATTCATTTTATAGATCTTCTTAATCACTTTTGATCATCTCGAAAGAAAAAAGAATTCTACAACAAAGTTCATAAGCAAAAGTTGAAGTTCTAGGACAACAATCTAGGGTTTTTATAGGTCTTGGAGTTAACTCACATTGTCAAGATCCAACATTGCAAAGGGTTGATGATGGATGCCTATGGTGAATCATGAAGAAATCTAGGGTGAAGAGGTGCAACTAGCCACCAAATCATGCCTAAGGACTTGGTTTCCGATTGATTCTATCTTCCATTATTATTCAATCTTCAGATCAAGATCTTTATTGTGATAATTTAGTATTTATATGTTATTTCTCATCATTTTTCCATGTGTTGTAAATTTTCTATGATAGAGATCTTGCATCCTTTCAATCATTCTTGCATAAACCATTCTAGAGCAATATAATAGTGTTTTTGTCATGTTTCAGCCTTTCCTAGTCTTTAACACATCTAAGATTAGGGTTTATGCATATCTATCTCTATTCAAGGTTTGATTATCAATCTAGTGGTTTGAATAAGGAAAAACCCCCATTAGATCAACAATTTTTAGTTGTTTTGTAGGGATTTTCAGAGATATGGAATCGAGACTCCATCAAAATTTGTAGAAGTATCAAGGTGCAGATTTGAATCTTGAATTTACAAGAATATGAAGGTGGACTGATTTGCCACCTGATATGTGGAAGTGAGTTTAAAGCTATTTCAAATCCTCGACAGTCTGAAATTAGGTTCTGTTTAGAAAAAGACCTGACTTGGGACTGATTCACCACCCTTGGCAAATGAATCCCATTTAGCTAAATTCCATAATCCATCAGAGTTTCAATCTATCATTCAATCCTCTACAAATTTCTAGGTGCACACATTCTCAGAAACAACCCTTTGTTTAGTTAAATATTGTATTTTTTTATCATTATTTCTATTAATTTGCATATCACACCGTGTTTTCAAAAAAAGCATAAATCTTAGTTTTGCATGCATTTTAGATCATTTCAATTAGTCAATTGCATTTATTTTAGTTATTTTTCATCATATCATATCACACATGTCCTTATTTGAATGAACCTCTTGCATTTTAGGATCTAAATCTCTCTCTTTCTAGGTGAAAATGTTAGGAAGAGAACAAGCATTTCGGGTCCCAAAATCTATGTTACATTTTGGCGAACCCGACATTTTGAACATTATAACATTATAATTTGCATTTCTAAGTTGTATTTTAGGTCTTCATCATTGTAGGCTCTTGCATAATTTAGATTTCTTACAAACATTTCCTTAGTACAAGTGTTTATCTTAAATTAGGGAATTTCTTTCAATTTTGTATTTGCAATCTGAAGTTACAGTGTACAAAGTTCAAAATTTCAAGAAAAAACATTAAAAAAATTCATCTCCTACAACTCATTTGCCACCTAGGGAAAAATAGTCCCTATACATTTTTTTATCAGAATTTCCAAATTTTATTTTTTGTTATTTCCTTTCTATTTCAATTTAGATTTTCTCTATTTTCTTAGCATAGACTTCATTTCTCCTCATGGAATTTATGGATAGTCTTAGAATTTTATAAATTCCATTTTTAGTTATCTTTCGTAGTCCTTTTCGATCAACTTACATCGAGGAAACTATAGCAAATCTCCAAAACCAATCAAACAATACCTCAAACGATCCCATTAAGCATATGATTCAAATTGAAAATAACATCTCATCCAAGCCATTTAGTAGTGATGATGTTGACAAGTTAGATGAAACCCTCAAGGGTGTCATCTCACTCACTTCATCCTCTAAAACTTGTAATGAGACATATCGAACTCTTACCGAAACACCTTCCCTCAAACCCTTTGATTGTGATGAATTTTCTTTGTTAGATGAAGCCCTTGACGAATTCATCTCGCATAAACCATCCGCTAAGGTTTTTGGTAAAACCCTTCCGATACATGATAGTTCACCCTTTCAGCCTTTTGAGAATGATGACTTGCCTTTGAAAGATGAGTCTCTTCAAGATTCTATCCCATTTTAATTCATCCACTATGGTTTGTAATGACATCTGTCATGTTAAGAACATTTGACACGTAGTTCAACCAAAACTTATACTTTATCCCCCTTCACATCCGCTCCATCCTTCCAATAAACTATAATTTATCCTTTACCAACCCTCACATCCCCTTCATCCCTCTAGTGTATCACAACAATCTAGTGATGATACTATTGCTCATACATATAACACACAAAATAACCCACAACCACCATAAATCATTCCACCATCGCTACTCTTACTTAATCTGCCTAGTGCTCCTCATTACCTCCTGCCCACAAAGGAGTATGATCTTGTTGAACAATTAAAGAAGACTCCTGCTAGAATTTCTCTTTGGGATTTGATTCAAAATTCACCAAATTATAATACCATCCTTCAAACTACCTTGAAACAACTAATAGTCCCTCTTGGAACTACTCCTAGTGATGTGACTGCTCTTGTTCAAAAGTATAGTCTTGACATCACTTTTCATCAACATGAGCTTCCTCCTTTATAACTACGAAAAAAATATGATTCCTTTATGATCATTTCTCAATTTCATTGCACAGGTATCAAGCGTACTCTTATTGATAATGGTTATGATTTTAATGTCTGTATTGTGAGCCTCCTTGACCACTTGAAAGTAGATAGATCACGGATAAAACAAGACTCTATATTTCTATTCGAGGGTTTGATAATATAACAAAGAAACTGCTAGGGGTAGTTACTTTGTAGACTCCTATTCATGTCATGCCTCATGAACTTTCATATAATCTTCTTCTGGGCCAACCATGGATTCATGAGATGAATGCAATCCCTTCAACTCTTCACCACATCATGAAGTATGTTTACAACAATCACATATATCAAATTGAAATTGACCTTGAACCTAAAAATTGTTTTCACCTTGCAATGGGAATCACAAGTCCTTTCAAAACATTAATTCCAACTTCACACATTAATCCTCTTGACAATAAACAACATGACATAGAATTACCATCTACATTACTTGGCAATGATTGGCGATCTTTAGTTTTCACACCCTCATATATAGGGGATTATACACTTACGAATACATCCAATGAAGAGCTTGACCAACCCAATATTATTTCCACTCAAAATTATGAAAAATTGTATCATACATCTATCTCCTACAATATAGATGAAAATGCAACATACACAACAAATTTCAAGGAGATAGATCACCAATCCCTACCTTCACCATGTGAAATGAAAATAAGTTATGGAAAAGGTTATAGATTTGTCAAACAATTAGGTTATAACAGAAAATGGCATGGAAAACATGAACAAGGTATTTGTGTTCCTATTGAACCAAATACGCAAGAAATGAAAACGGGATTGGGATACTCTTTTTCTAAAAAGACTAAAGCTACTCAACGACCATCATTAAATATCAATATGATCACATGTCAGCCACAACAAAAACTCACCCTTATTCATCCTGACTTACTTGATCCAACCCTTCCACCTTCATGGTTGTCTATCGATAGTGATGAGGCTTTTAAACACACACTTGGTGTTTATGGTACCTCATCCTTGCCTACTTCCTTTAACCACATTACATGTGCTATAAATATTATTGAGCAAGAAACAAGTGATATCAATGAAGAATTTTTGGAATCTAAAAGTATTAAATCCAATGCACTCCTTTTAGGAGATAAAATTGGTGTACTTTTGGACATTTGTGACCAAGATAAAGTCATTAAAATTGGGAAGTGTCTTGATGATGAAGAACAAGAAGATAAAAATACTTTACTTCATGATTTTCTTGAGATACTTGCTTGGAAATATTATTATATGCTAGGATTAGACCCAACCATTGTGATGCATAACATTGTCCTTGACAATATTGTTAAACCTATTCGCTAAAAGATTTGTAAAATACACCCTAAAGTGGCATTGCTAGTTAAAGAAGAACTTGAGAAACTTCTTGATGCTCGCTTTATACGACCTATCAATTATTCTCCTTGGATCTCAAACATTGTTGCAGTTGTAAAACTAACAACAAAATTAGGATGTGTACTAATTTTTGAGATTTGAGTAAAGCCTCTTTGAAAGATGATTTTCCACTTCCTAATATTTATATTATTGTGGATTCAACTGTTGGACATGCTTTGTTGTCATTCAAGGATGGATTCTCAGGTTATAATCAAATCCTTATTAATCCTAGTGATCAATATAAAACGGCCTTCACCATTGTTTGGGGAACATTTTCTTGGGTTGTCATTCCTTTTTGTTTAAAGAATGTTGGTGCAACTTATTAATGTGCAATGACATTAATATTCCATGATTACATTCATCAAATATTAGAAGATTATGTTGATGATATCCTTTCCAAATCTTTAACTTGACAAGAGAACATAACTTTCCTTCACAAAATATTTGAATGCATGAAGCAATATAACATGTGATTGAATCCAAAAAAGTGTGTTTTTGGTGTAGAAAGTGGTAAACTCTTAGGATTTATCATATCTCATCAAGGCATTGAGGTGGATACAAAGAAAATTGATGCAATTATTAACATTCCACCTCCCAAGAATATTTCTTAATTACACATGTTACAAGGACGAATCCAGTCTATTAGACATTTTGTCACCTCTTTAGCTAGCCACACGTCACCATTCACATCTCTTCTTAAAAAGGATGTTCCTTTTCATTGGAATGATGCTTGTAAAAATGATTTTGAAAAAATAAAGGAATATTTAGCTACTCCACCTATTTTACAACCTGCTATACCTCATAGACCATTTATTTTTTACATTGTCGCATCTACCCATGCTCTCGCAGCATTGTTGGCTTAGCATGATGATCATGGTAAAGAACATCCTGTTTATTACATCAATCACACTTTAATCGATTATGAAATACACTATTCACTAATTGAAAAAAAGTGTTTGGATCGTGTATTCAATACTAGTAAGTTGCAACACTACTTACTAAATGTTAAGATACAAGTTGTTAAAAAATTTGATCGTCTTAAATACCTTTTCAATAAAACTAATCTCTCTTGTCATTTAGCTAAGTAGGAAATGTTGCTAGCTGATTTTGATCTAAAATTTGTTTCACAAAAAGCAATCAAAGGTCAAGCTTTAACCGATCACTTAGTTGATGCTCCTTCTCCATCAACTTTTCTTCCCATTCATTCCTTTCCTGATGATCACGTTTTAACCATTGATACACAATAATGGAAGTTATTCTTCGATGGATCTAAGTGTCGAACATGTTCTAGTGCAGGTTTGGTCTTGATTCCACCTGATGGTAACCCTATTCCCTTATCCTACCATTTGAACTTCTTATGTACAAATAATATAGCTGAGTATGAAGCATTAATTGTAGGATTACAAGCTGCATTATCCCTTCGCGTCAGACATATTCAGATATTTGGGGACTCACAATTGGTTATTAAACAAATCAATGGCACATATCAAACTAAACACAAAAAGTTATTAAATTAGGACTTTATCATGAAACTTTTAGACAAATTTGACTCGTTTACCATTGATAACATCCCATGAAAAGATAATCAACATGTGGATGCCATGGCTAGTGCAACCTCTCTCATCTCCCCACCCAATCCTTCTATAGACTACACATTCATTATTCATACTATCATGAAACCTTCAATTAACACTTTGTTAAAAAATATGTTAGCTATAGCTCAAACATCTTAGTGTGAATGGTATAATACTATGTAAAATTACTTAAAGCATGGTACCCTTCCCAAACTTACCACAGCGAATACTCAAAAGCATCTATGAAAACTTGCAAAAAATATGTGATTCTTGTATATGTGTTGTATAGATCTTTTAATGGTCTCTTATTACGTTGTCTTAAGGATTTTGAAATCTACTGAGTGCTTGAACAGGCTCATGCTGGTGCCTATGGCAGTCATTTTGGAGGATTTTCATTAGCGCAAAAAATTATTCGTATGGGTTATTATTGGACACATATGGAGAAATATTGTTTCAATTATGTTAAGTGATGTCACACATGCCAAGAGCATAGTAATTGATTCACACTTCTATCGTTGAACTTCATGCCAATGTTCCTATTTTTCCATTTTCAGTATGGGGGTTAGATCTTATTGGAAAAATTTCCCCACTTTCTTCTTCCAGACATACTTTTATCATCATTGCCACTGACTATTTCAAAAAATGGGTCAAATCTATCCCTCTTCATTCAAAAACTGCTGAAATAATTTGTCGTTTCTTCCTCGAACACATAATTGCTTATTTTGGAATTCCTTCTACAATTGTTTCAAATAATGGAACATCCTTTAAGAATAGTGAGGTTCAACAATTTCTCCAAACTTTGAACATTTAGCATTATTTCTCCACACCATATTATCCACAACCCAACAGACAAGTTGAGCACACTAATACAATTCTTAAACAAATTCTTAAGAAAACTATTCACAACAATCATAAGGATTGGCATACACAACTCCCTTATGCACTTTGGGTATATTGAATTGGTGTCCATTCATCCATTAGAACTACTCCTTATAATCTTGTTTATGGTATTGATGCAATCATGCCCTTAGAGTTAGAAATTCCTAGTTTGAGAGTTGCTCTCCGGGACATTTTGATGATGAAACTTATAAAGTCCAATGAGTACATCAATTAGAGATGCTTGATGAACAACACATTAATTCTCTTGAGCATCTCCAAGACCACATTAAACATATACAATAACAAAACCATGTCCATGTCATCCTTTGCTCATTTTCTATGGGCGATTTTGTTCTTATTGCAAATCTATGAATAGCTAGTGTAGATAATGAAGAAAAGGATAAGTTTATCCCTAATTGGTTGGGACCTTATATAGTTGAAACTAGTTATGGGTCTGGTGCTTATCTTTTAAAATAGGTTGATGGAACGCCCCTTAGGGAACCTATTAATGCCATGCATTTGCATCGGTATCACATCTAATCCCCTTTGAATAGTATGTTTCACCTAAGTAGTGTTGTTCAGAGTTATTTGAAGATATTTTAAATAGCTTTCACATTGCTTCATTCTTGACACTTCAATGTATTTCTTTCTTGAACACTTAGAAAGTAATTATTTCCGTTCACTCTATAACTGATTTAAATTTCATACTATTTACATTTATCTTATGTTAAGTTAGATCCTTAATAAGGTATTTAAATTAACAAATCACCCTTCACTATGTTGTATCTATACTAAAATTGCAATATGTTTTACATTAGATCACATGAATTATGCTAGATCATGTAGACATTAATTAAAATACTTTTTCCATAAGTTCTTTAATTAATCACATAGCATTTAATAAACATATTCAAAAAAAGAAAAAAACATCATTATAATTGATAAATTGCATGTCTATATATATATATATATATATCAACCCAAAATGTCTCATATACATCTCAAGAATTATATCATAATGGTCTATGAGAGCTAGACCCCTCAAGGTCTAGCACTCATGATCCAATCCTTGGATATCACGAGATAGTCATGTGTGTCCATGATCATGAACTATAAAGTCTCAATGCATACTCCAGACCCTATCCTCATCTGACGACTACGAGTCACTCCTCTGCAATATGATCTCTCTCCACCTATGTTTGAGCTAGCTCCGCCTGAAGTCTCTCTACCTCTAACAAGGCTTGTGATGACTATAGTGCACTCTCAACCTAATGGAGCTGCCTCCTCACACTCTCATACGCTACCCACAACCTCACAAATGGTGTGAGTGACTCTAGCTCTTTCTCCATGATCAGTGAGGGAAAATAGTATGGATCTATCTCCTCGTCCTTTAGGTATACTAACACTATCTCTATAGTTTCCTAATGCTAGAACTCTCACTAGTCTCTCATCACTCCTACAAGATAGATCATGTACACAATCAGTAACATATCATCATTATATGCATACATCAAATATCAAATACTTAGGGACATGCATTAATTTAAATATTAGTACCTATCTCTCCAAATGCATGAGGCAGGTCAACCCCTCATCTCTGGGGGGCATGTGGGATGAGCTCACCTCCCTCTGACTCTACATGTTGATGTCTGTTGTAGCTACCGCTAGTTATCTGGTCCTATGAGTATGTGATGATTCTCCATGCTCATTTAGATCCTCGATAACTACATCATCACCCTTACTTAGGGGTGGCTCCTCCTCATAATACTCCTTTCCCTCCTCCTCATCATCACCTCCTCCATCTTGGTCATCATAGTCAGGATCGACATCAGACTGGTACTCCTCATCAATCACATCTATAAAAATATCTACTGGCCTATACCGTACCTCCTTTTCCCTCTCCTCTAACTTATTCTATGCTGCTACCTCTCCCTCACCTAGAGGGAAATCCATAGGAAACACGGGAGCTAGTCGTGCATATGACCACCACTCCTCATACTTATTTGTCCTACTAACATCATCAACATCGGATGTTGGTGGCTGGTCGTGATTTGAATCATCAGTATCACTCTCATGAACATGATCTATAGTCAACCAAACAGTATCCTATGGCCTTCGATCACTCCGTATTGATCGTCTAATGAAGGGGTATGCCTTAGGTGGTGTCTGAACCTGTCCAAACTACCACATGACTTGTCCATAATAGAGTGGTCATACAATGTAGTCATTCCTCCCTGCTAAAATTCTATCCATTTACATCTTAGTAACTATCTTGTGCAATCTAGCCACTGAAGAGTCAATAGATATGGTCTCCATAGTATCTCATCCTCCTCTAGTTAGTTGAATCTCACCCTCCAATACCCTAAATCTCCACAATACCATAGTCGTCTCAGGGGACATCTGAATGCTCGTGGATACTCTACTACAATCACACATGGAAATCCAATAGGTCTGGTACATGTGATATGCTCTAGGCACCACACCTATAGAAGCATATAATGGACCATATTGTCGATCTCTCAAAAATAAAATCTCCCTAAATCATAATACAAATGTGCCAAACTACAACAACCCCATGCATAGACTATCCACTGATCATACATCCCTCATACCAATTGTACTAGTCCACCATCCAAGTGTGCAACTCGTCCATCTAGATTGAGTACCAGTGCCATTGTATGCATCATAATCCATCTCACCATAGGAACTCATGAGTATAGTAGCATCAGTAGCTCGATCTGTGCTCTAACTCTCTCATCATGTATCAGTCCTCCTAAACAATACTTCATATCTCTCTTCTTTTCACAAAATGAATGATCCCCTTGGAAATACACTCGCACTCCTCTGATAGGCACTCAAAGAATACAATGTACATCCTTGAGTGTGATCATAATTTCCATGGTGGGAAGATGAAAGTTACATGTATCTGCATCCCACCGCTCACAAAGGCCATTAGCATGGCATCATGGTATCTCATGGGTGGCATCATGAATTCCCAATAGATGCTCATTGACTGTAGATGCTTTGTCTCTGCCATTCATAGCAATGGTGATAAATCTCTCAAAAATGATATATTTCTTCCCCCTAGCCACTATCGCGACTGGGTGGGAACCTATCACAATCATCACAAAATACTGTAAAAATCCATCTCAAATCTTCAATTTTTCATATTTTTCATCATACAAGTGTGCTAAAGTCAATTAGATAGTGTGTTATTCTAATAACCCTTGACACTTTAGAACCCTTTTTGACCATTTTGCGAAGAAACAGGGACACTTCGTGGAGAAATGGGACACTTCGTGAAGAAATGGGACACTTCGTGAAGAAATGGGACACTTTGTGAACAAAAGGGACACTTTGCAAACAAATGGGACACTTTGCAAAAAAAGGGGACACTTTGCAAAAAAATTTCCAAGAACCCTAAATACACGTACCCCTACGTAATAATCATTATAATATCATCAAAACACATGGAAAAATTTACAAAATTTACTCACCTCATGATATCGTTCGCCACGTGCAACTTGCTCACGAAGATCATCAACCGTGAAGGTGTATAATCTCATCTGCTTGACATCTTCTCCTTCTACTTGTCACTATCAAGCTACAAAAAAAGGTAAAATGAATAGTAAGTGACACATTTCTTTCATCTCCTACTTTTGTCTCTATTTACCTTTTACATTTTAACCTAAAACTATTTTATCTTTACCTAGTTTATCATATAGTCACTCTTCACATTCACATTATAGGCACTAGGGTAATCTATTTTTGATGTATTTGATGCATTGGAATCATGATTCCACACCTGACATCCTCATTTACCTATCATCATGTGGCATGGTACTTGGAAATTCCCAATAGTATGATATTTATTCTTCAATGTGGCTAGATTGTTGCCTTGATTCCACCTCCGTAAAGTAAGTGGAATCAAGGGGGAGCATACATCTACCCTTGAGTGGGATTCCTAGGAAGTTAGATAAAAGTATTTATGGAAAATTAACAACTGTGTGTTGTAGGATGCGGTTCCTAATGTTGTGGTTTGTAGGAAACTACATTGGGGGCTCCATTCTCCCATCTTTTAAATATGTATCCTTTTTTATAGTAAAATGTATTGTTTAGAGTCATTTAGCTTACATATGCACAAAAAGTCATATGGGTGCTAAAGTGGGGGCTAAATATACCATCAAAAATTGGACCCTATTGTAGAAAGAGATAATTTCATGTATACTTAGGTGAACTTTTGAGTTCCCTCATATCATTTCCCCCTTAAAATGGCATTTATAGGTCCCTTAGACCCATTAATTTTGATCTACATGCCCCTTTCATATAAGAAATCACATAAATCTTGACAAACAACACCTAGTGACATCATATCTCGACAACCCACTTTTAAATAACAATAGTGTGACCCATTTTCCATGGAACTCATTCACCAAGGGTGGCAAATGAGTTCCCTTTGAGGGGAAATTCAAAATCAAGTACGAATTTAATCAATTTTGTTCCTATTTCCATTGAATGTTGGCCTCTTAGGTCTAATTAACGGGAAAATAAGGTGTTGTTTCTTATAAATACACATTTCAAGTCATTTTACACATCTTCTTAATCACTTTTGATCATCTCGAAAGAAAAAAGCATTCTACAACAAAGTTCATAAGCAAAAGTTGAATTTTTAGGACAACAAACTAAGGTTTTTATAGGTCTTGGAGCTCACTCACATTGTCAAGATCCAACATTGCAAAGGGTTGATGATTGATGCATGGTGAACCATGAAGAAATCTAGGGTGAAGAGGTGCAACTAGCCACCAAATCATGCCTAAGGACTTGGTTTCCTATTGATTCCATCTTCCATTATTACTCAATCTTCAGATCAAGGCCTTTATTATGATAATTTAGAATTTGCATGTTATCTCTCATCCTTGTTTCATGTGTTGTAAGGTTTCTAGGATATATATCTTGCGTCCTTTCAATCATTCTTACATAAACTATTCTAGAGCAATAGAATAGTTTTTATTGTCATGATTCAGCCTTTCCTAGTCTTTAACAAATCTAAGATTAGGGTTTATGTATATTTCTCTCTATTCAATGTTTGATTACCAATTTAGGGGTTTGACTAAGGAAAACCCCCCATTAGATCAACAATTTTAAGCTATTTTGTAGGGATTTTCAGAGATCTGGAATCAGGACTTCGTTAGAATTTGTTGTTGAAGTACCAAGGTGTAGATTTGAATCTTGAATTTGTTGGAATCTAAAGGTGAACTGATTCGCCACCCTTGGTGAATGAGTCCAACCTAAAATGTATAAGGGATTTTATAGCTATTTTAGATCCTCGATAGTCAGAAATTAGGTTTTGTTCAGAAAAAACACCTAACTTGGGACTGATTTTCCACCCTTGGCGAATGAGTCCTAGTCAGGTAAATTCTAGATTCCATGAAAATATCAATCTATTATTCAATCCTCTACAACTTTCTAGGTGCACACATTCTTAGAAACAACCCTTTGTTTAGTTAAATATTGCATTTTTTATCATTATTTATATTCATTTGCATATCACATGGTGTTTTCAAAAAAGGCATAAATCTTAGTTTTGCATGCATTTTAGATCATTTCAATCAGTCAATTGCATTTATTTTAGTTATTTTTCATCATATCACATCACACATGTCCTTATTTGAATGAACTATCATTTTAGGATCTAAATCTCTCTATTTCTAGGTAAAAACTTAGGAAGAGAGCAAGTGTTTCAGGTCCTTAAATCTATGTTATACTACCCATTCCCCCTAATTCATTTAATTAAGTTATCACTTATTACACTAACTCTTCCATGGGTTATCCAGGTCACCCATTTGTGCGCCATCGCCCACGAAGAGCCACTCTCCCTAGAAACCCAAAACACAAAAAACCAAAGCTCCAAGGGTTGTACCAACACAAAGAAGTATTGAATCTCGAAACTAAAACACACGTGAGGCACAATCATCTTGCCAACATCCATATGTATAAATACTCATGAAAATAGGTACAACCCAATCATAAACTCAAAATCACAAATACAATCAAAGTATTGTCAAGTACCAAATGAAATGAAAACTTAATAAATATCAATTTTACTCTCGCCTCTGGAATCCTAAAGACCAAATAACCTCAAACTCCTATAGAGGATAAAACAACCTTGAGGTTCCCACATGTCAATATATTGACCCAAGCAAATAGAAAATGACCCAAGAGAAAATAAAGAATAAAACCAATTACACAACCTCAAGATATGGTTATAAACAAGAATTTCTTTTAACTCAACAGTCACATTTTACACAATATTCATAGGAACAATCTAAGCTCCATTTTCTACAATAAACTTATTTGGAGGAAAATTTAATATAAAAAAAATTTCTCCAAATTCTAAAATCACCATTTAATAGTTTGCAACTACCAAATGTATAATATACTCCATGAAATGTAAACACCTAGTTTATCCAACTTTCATATATATATTTTAATAGAATTATTTCAATATATTTCATTAATTACACTTGCCTTATAAACTGGCCAATCACAACATATAACCAAATATTGAGAGTTAACCATAATTAGCTCCAACATATATACATATATATATATATATATATATATATATATATATATATATATATATATACATATATATATATATATATATATATATATATATATATATCTATATATACATTTATATATACATATATATATACATATTACTATGTACATATATATATTATATTTTGAATATATATAAATCTTCATAATTTATTGATGAAGTACAATAGATATATATATACATTATATATATACACACACACATATATATATATATATATATATATATATATATATGATAATATATAAAACTAAAATTTAAATTAAATAAAATAATATATAATTTTTTAAAAAAATATAAGTGGGGAGGTTGAACCTCCCAACTGAGAGAGGTCACAGCCTCTCCCAAGGATGCACACAATAGCTCAAAGGACTACTACACAGTAGTCCCTTGGACTGCTCTACACCCTGGTAGTAGCCCCCAACACAACCCAAGGAAAATGAGGGGTTGGGGCAGGATTCGACCCTCCCATTTCAAATACTTAAAAAAAACATAAACATAGACCCAACAAAATTTAATGTGTATTTGTTGGTTAAAAATCTAATTTCCAAAGATGAATATATATATATATATTTTCCTAGAAAGAAAATACAAACCAACATATATATTTTTTTAATAGAATATAAATTATGAATATATATATATATATAATTTAAAAAAAAAGAGAATCTAATTTTCTCAGACAAGCACTTTTTGCAAAATAATGCTTTCCCAAAATTGACAACTTTCTTCAACAAGAACACATTTTTTTCTCAAAAGGATTTTCAATTCCTCCAACACAAAAGTATAAAAAACATAATTTGATCAAGAGGAATAATAGATGTCAACATCAAATAAAACACAAGAAAAGAAGAGAAACGCATGGGTAAACAACAACATAGGCAAATCAATACCAAACCAACAAATTTTATTTCATCTCCAGATCCATTTAAGAATAAAGCTTGAAAAGAAACATAAACTCATACTCATTTATTTAACTATGAGGATTTTCATTCAGCCACACAACAAAACAATAATATTCCAATTAAATTTTCAAACAATCATTAAAATGGATAGTAATCAAAGAACCTGGAGTCCTACACTTTGAAACGAAGTGGTGTGCGTGGAAAATACTCCTTCCTCTTTCGAAACATCCCTTCATGAATTCTCCTCCTTTCCTCAACAACTTTTCCCAACTTTTCCTTGAAACTCAATTCTGTATAAATTTCTTGTAGAGAAAGACAAGAGAGCCAAAATATTTTTGTAGAGAAGTTTCTTCTCCCAAAAAAAATTCTAGTTAAGAAACTTCTCCTTTTTCAATTAATTAAAAAGAAACTCTTTTCCTTTTCAAAAAATAAAATCCATCTAAGAAGCAAGTTTCCATTGTTTTTCCTAATTTTTGAAAAGAACTAAACATGCATTCGTCCTTTTTCTTCTTTTCCTAATTTTTTTCCCATTTCAATGAAATATTTCGCTTTTATTTTTGTTTGATTTTAAAGCTCATAATTATCACAATAAATAATTAAAAATCACTTTATTTAATATTTATCCACAACTTGATAATTATCAAGGAATTCGTTAACTTATTTTATTTTATTTTTACAAAATGACAATTTATAATTATTAACAATATTATTTATTTAATTAATTTATTTATCCTTTTAATTAAATAATCAACATTTAATTTAATAGCCTTTTAAAATTAATAAATTTAAATTTAACAATTAACATAACAACATTCACCTAGCTATTTAATTATATCAATTAAATAATATTAATAATCTACCAAGAAATATCAAACATAAACATTAATTAAACGACACGTAAACACATATTAAAATAAATGAACTACAAAAAACCATAGAGAACAGAGATGGGGTCATGGGCAACACTGTTAGAAATGACAATGGGGATGACAAACTTGGATGGGGACACTTCATACCCATTGGGTTTGTGGGACACACTTAGACCTAGCACGCAGATGGAGTTAGCGTCCAGTACTTGCATCTTGCATGAAACCAATGTCAAGTAACATATAAATCTCCAGTATAGACACACCATGAAAGGTAGTAGCGATGTAGCAGGGCACTTGAAAACAAGTGCTGCTACTTCATCCTTTCACCAAGACACACTAGAATACACATCATAATCCATATCCAAAATTAAGCATTGAACCATATCATCACAAAATAGCACCACATAAAAGCAATAACATATCTAGATAGTACAAACACCATAAATCATATGTCATAAAACATCATAAGTGGTATCATGTGCTTCCACATCATAAGTGGTATCATGTGCTTCCAACCAAACTAAACTGCAAATTCACACAAATCAAAATGGTGAAATAGTCACCATCACAAACCCATGTACACAACTCAACATAAAAGAGTATTTAGGAAGTAACAACAACATGAGGGGTATTATAGAGGACACAATACACATATTTTTCATTTTTAGAATAAATGAATAAAAGATATGGGTTTTTTTGAGATGACATGACCAAAGTCTTAAGTGCTTCCCCAACACTTGCTATGACATGAGAAACATGTTATTATAGACTATGTGGAAGCCAAGTGTGTATAAGGATTAGTGTACACATGTATCTATGTAACAAGAAATATACAACATTAAAAGAAAAACCACAAAATCCACTCTTGTTATCCTCCCTACCATTTTGGCATCATGGAGCCTTGTGGACTCTATCCAAACCCCTAAGTAAGAAATTATGAAATGTACATAGAAAATTTCATGGAGTTCCATCATACATCACACAATAACAAAATGGGGAAAATGTATTGTTTTTTATATTTGATCTATCATATCATAGTGTTTTCTTTATTTTCATAACTTTGTAAAAAAATAGGTATCATTATTTTTGAGTAATTTTGCATGGTTTAGCCTAGTTCCTGCAAATAGAAAATAGGGGTATGTTAGTGGATGGGAAAGAAAAATTAGAAATGAAGCATAAAAAGTGAGTAATTATATGGGTAAAATCAATATAGAGAATCTGAAACTGAAAAAAATCAATAATATTTACAATTGCTTCACTGAATCTATATATTGATAATGGAAAAATTTTGTAATTACATTGATGGTGTTTAACAAGCATGAGCAACATTGGTTCGACTTGTTGGAGCATTAAAGAGTTTAAAATAGAGAATTTACAATACACTAATTTTTTTTTATGTTTATTGTATCTATGCAATATTATAAAGGAAATAATATAGATATACAATAGAAGAGGTTAGCATCTTCTGTAAATAGAAAGAGATAAAATGGAAAATTGCATTTCATGGCTAAGATGTATAAGAAAAAATGTGTTTATGAAGCATGGTTACATTTAACAACTAATAACCAAAAAGGAAAAAAACATAGCGATGCATGAAATTAATATTAGGCCACCCATGACATTGAAAATGGTTTAGTTGAATGGAGCAACATACACCATTCTCATGTGCTTATAGGGATAAATAATGTGATGCAAACAAGAAATTATTCGTCCTCTTGCAATCACATGGAAAGGGTGTGTGCTTTTCCTCCAAAACCAGATAAACCACAATCTACAATGGCTGTGAAAGGGGGAATCTTAAATGGTTTTTTTTGTCGGAATAAAATCATGCATTTGAGCTCAGAAAAGATAGTCTACTCTACCCAATGCATTTTTGCATGTTTGTATAGTTATCTTTTCAACTTATTTAAAGGACTATTTACATACCGTTGTTTATGAAGATGGAAATTTACTCTAGAGAGTTTATGAGAACATTTATATTATGGAATTCTAAATGCATTTATATGAAAAATACAATTGAAATCAAAGGTAGCATATAGTAAAAATGGTCATCAAATTGACAAGCCAACTATTAAATAGTCTGGAAATTGTTACATAATGAATAGTTTGATTTGGAGAACTGGGGAAAATAACATCATAAAACATATTGATAGAAGACATGCAATCTATGTAACAGTTGACTTTTCAATTCAAAATTCAAGCTACTTTATTTGGCACTAAATATTATAGGAAAAATAGATAAATTGTGAAAGAACTATTAGGAAAAGACTTTAGAATCATAGGTAAATACCAACTATTACATAGATTTCTTGTCTTCTATCAATATGTTTCATGATATTCTCTTTTTCTCATCTATTTGAAGGTACCTGTAATAGGTTTTTCATTTTTTGTAGTTTATGTCTTGTATTGTTCATATCTTCACCTAGGAAATTTCTATCGAGTTTTTTCACCAGCCCAGCCATGAATAGGATTTGTTGACATTGGAAGCCAGTAATTGTTGATGAGTGGTAGAGAGTTTCC
Source organism: Sequoia sempervirens (assembly GCA_007258455.2). NCBI lineage: Eukaryota > Viridiplantae > Streptophyta > Pinopsida > Cupressales > Cupressaceae > Sequoia > Sequoia sempervirens. The sequence goes on from VDFB02000017.1 coordinate 14,887,055, forward strand.
TAGGATTTTCTATGATGGTGTGGATTTTTCTAATTACATGGGCTAGTAGTGGTGGAGTTGGATAAACAATAATCAAAGGGTGAAAAAATTACTAATCCTAACCATATTTTTTGTTGAAAGAAAGAACTGTAATGTTCAAAACATGTTATTTTTCTCATAGGTATCCATGCATATAGATTTCTATGCACATTGATGGACATATATATGTATATTCTTATACTTTTGTACATGTGTTTGTGTGTGTATACAAACATATATACATACATACACACACAGAGATATATATACAAATCAATACGTAGAAGTAGAATGGCAAGTGATTGCTCATGTGAGGGTTAATGCATCCTAACATTTTTGCACAATGGAATGGGAGGAAGTAAATGTAATATTCAGTGTTGTAGCATGGAAAACATATTGTTTTTGGTTGAATTCTTGAATGAGCCACTATGGTGTTGGTTTGTTAGCAGAGTTTTGGAAAAATCATCGCCCACATCTGCGTTTGATAGTAGGTTGGAGGGTTTCAACACTGATGTGCTCTAAAATTTACAAAAAAATATATTTATTTAGTTTCATTGTCGAAAGATCCATTGTGGATGGGTCTCTAGTTCAAATAGATGAGGAGAAAAGAATATCTTGAAACATATTGATACAAGATTCAAGCTATGTTCTTTGCTAATAAATATTGAAGACAAGTAGAGAAATTGTATAAGAGGTGTTAGAATGATTAATTTATAGTTCATGTATTTTTTTGTTTTCTTATTATTCCTTGTTATATGTTTGTATCTTTTCCGTTATATCCATTTTGGAGACTTCAAAGAGATTATGGCTCTGTATGGATGGATAAATTATAGTTAAATCTTCTTACTTTCATCAAAATATATGGTCAGGGTTGGTAATTTTTTTCCCTTCGATTATTGTTTGTAGTTATCTTTGTGCATATTTTGCATTATATCCATTAATATAGGAGAAATTGCACATTAACATAGGATTAATTGCATATATATATATATATGTAGAGGGTTACTATGAAAGCATAAACATTTTGGAGATAAAAATAGTCTAGTGGTTGTTAAGTGTTATTCTAATAGCTCTTTTACAACTTCTCTATTTGTCTATAATATTTAATTGCAAGTAATGTAGCTCAAATTTTCAATTAAGTCTGTGGCATTATACCAATTTTGCACAGGTTATTGCTACCCATTGGCTTTACGAGTTGTATTTAATGTGGGTTTATTGCCAAAGAACTTATCTTGAATTTTCAATTGACAAGTCAACTCTTACATAGGCTACTTGTCTTGTATTAATATTTTTAATGTGGGTTTTCAATCATCTATCATTTACATGTGATTCTTAAGCTTTTTTCTAATAGTTCTTTTACAATTTCTCTATTTTGTCTATAATACTCGGTGCAAAATAATGTAGCTTGAATTTTGAGTTGAAAAGCTAAGTATTACATAGATTTCTTGTGTTGTATTCATATCCACTTCCCCATAAAAAACTATTCATTATTGTAGTTCACCTCTTATATTCTCCATGTTCTTAAGTTCTATTTAATGTGGGTTTCCAATCATATATCCTTTTCCTATGACTATTAAGTTTCTTTCTAATTTTATAAGAGGTATTAGAATGATAATTATTTGCCACTAAATATTATAGAAAAAAATCACACTAAATGGAACTTTAAAATATGCAGCATAGAAGAGGGAAACTACAACAATGAATAGCTTGTTATGTGGAATTGAAAAAAACAATACCATGAAGAACATTTTATTATCGGGAACTTCAAAGAGATGAGGGAAAATACATATCATAAAACATATTGATAGAAGACATATAACATGTTCCATCCAAACAAAATAACCATGAAAATTAATACTTTTTTTATAAGGAGCTTCAAATAGATTAGTAATAAAGAGTATCATGAAACATATTGGTACAAGAAAAGCAGTCTATGTAACAGTTGCAAGATGTATTAGAATAACACTTTAGAATCACACATAAAATGCCAGATGAATGAAAACCTATTGTTTTCTTTCAATTCTTTTAGTCTATGTATAGTTTTTCTACCTCTCTTAAAATTCTATTTAATGTGGGTTTTCAATCATCTGTCACTTGCCTATGATTCTCAAGTGTTTTTGTAATAGTTCCTTTACAATTTCTCAAATGGCAGATGATTTAAAACACATTTTAAATGGAACTTTAACATATGGAAAATAGAAGGTGTAAACCGCAACTATGAACAGTTTCTTATATAGAGCTTGTACTATACAAAATGTGTATAGCACCAAAGATGAACAAAGATAACAAGAAGCTGAAAAACATACATGAGCCAAAATAAATTGTAGACATGTGAAATTGACATCATGCATTTGATTAGGTCATATTCATCCATTCATCAAATAAATCAAGTTTATTTATCAATCTCCTAAAGTCACCAACTTATATTAGATAAATCAAACTTGATCCTAACATCATCCTTTCAATTAAATAAATCAAACCTTTATTTAATTAAGTTTGAAATCACCTTCCATCCCTTTGATTTAAATAAATCAAAGAATTCAAGTCAAATGGGTTAAAATCAACTAATCATCACCTAAGATAATCTAATCCAGATTAACCTAATCTAGCCACCCATCACATCCTCTAGCTTTTCCCACTTGCACCAATAAATCATTTTAACTCATTTATAAAATCAGCATTTCCCATCAACATGGCATCTTTGAGGAATATTCCCTCAAGTTTGAATTCAAAAACAAGTGGACATGTACATCCAACATTGCAATAGCTTCTCTCTTACATGTCCTCCACTCAACATTTAACTCTCAATTTCAAATTTGAAACTCCCTCTCTCTGGAACATTGACCAAAATGTGCTCATCCTCCAACCTATCACAAGATGACAAGTGGCCTCTTCTCATTGGTTGATCTTTAGTCCCACATCCTCCATGTTTGGAATTATTTTATCCCTTTTGGCCATAAATAGAGGTCTCCTCTATTGTTTTAATCCTCCACAATCTCATACACAAAGGCATCATTGTCATTTGAATCCATATCATATTCAAAGAAATCTCATCATTTAGCTTATCTAAAGGGGTTGGGAAAGGGCTATTTTCCACAATAGTACCAATCCCCCCATAAGATCAGGTGTTTGTCTTGTTTTAGAATAGGGATAGTTATCTTTGTTTGTATTTGCTCAATTATATCATCGTTTTCCTTGTTTTTTAACAATGCAAATGGATTTTATGGGGAACTCTTGTTCTAACCTTGCATTTTGATCTACAAATGTGATTGTTTGTTTTATTTATGCAAGTTTGGAAATGGGTTCACATTATGGCACCCACCGTGGGGCCCAAACCTTATACATTTCTTCATAATAGACTGCATGATTAAGGGTTTGGCTTCTATAATTTGGTTACCCATTTGAAGAAATCTACATATTTCTATTTCCATATGTTGTAGTTGAGGCTCCATTGTGTATTTTCAGATTTTGCACTTACATTAGTGCAAGAGTTACATTTATATCACAAAATTTAGCCTTACACATGCTAATTTCATTTGTTACAAAGTTTTTAAAAGATTTTGCAATAAAATCTATTTTATGCATATCCAGATTACCCTCCATTGAAAAGTTGTAGATGTATGAAATGAAGAATGGGATCATTGGTACAGGGTTTTCAAGTGGCAAAACGTATTTCAAATGATGTGTAGATCTTATTTTTTTAGTCTTTCTCTTTCACGAAATAGTATCGATTGTGGTGTCCTTGACAATCTGTGCAACACTCCTATGTCTTATCAATCTTTAGACTTCTAAAGAGCTGAAAAGCATACTTGACTTCAAATATATTACATACTAGATAGCTTGTTTTCATCTGCAGATATAAATGCACTTTATTCTTTCCATTTGAAGAGTAATTTGTAAGTATGTATATGATAAATAAGCTTAAATGCTGACTGTGGCTCTTTATGTGTGGTAGGTAGCAATAATTGATTTTGTAGTACTACGGTGGTAGAACTTTCTTTGGTTGTGGTCCACAATTTTTCGTATTGACAGTGTTGGTTGGCAGGTGGTGAGTAGCATAGAACAACATCTAGCCGGTCGTGCCTCTCCTTAGATTCTTTGAGGATTCTGCTTGGAAACTGATCCTTTCCCTCTTCCCTAGGCTAATTAGATTTCCCTTGCAATGTATTAATGTTTGTAGTCCTTGCTAGGCTGAAGAGTTTTCCTTAGACAAGATTGATATGTGAGGAGATAGCGAATTCCTTTTGTGGCCATACAAACACATCCTACCATCGTAGACCCCAAAATGCCTAGAAATAATCCCCTTGATCTTGTTAATGCATATACATCACCAGAGGAAAACTAGAAATCTGTAGGCCCTTTATTGGTAGTGAGCTAGTAGAGTCACTCCCTCAATCCATTTCTTTCTTTTTTACATTACCGGTTGCATCCTCAAACAGTGATAGGGAATAGGTTTTTATTGAGTCATAGAATGATTTAGGTCATTAAATAACACTGTCTGTGCAAGGGGAAGAAGATAGAATCTCCCAGCAACTTGCGCCCTCTTCTTTGGCAGCCCTCTATCATTAGCATCACGCTCATTATAGGCATCTATCCATATCTATATTTTATTGCAGTGGTTAAAAATGGATTGATTTCTAAAAGACTTTTCATTCGGTTTTGCATCTTCTATTTTGCATTAGCTTGAAAGATTTTAAAGATCTCCTTTTGTTGTTGTTTTTTTACGCCTACCAATTGAATTAGCTTGAAAGTTTCTTTATAGTTTCTTTTCATTAACTGTGGTACGCCCTATTCACTGCAAAATCTTTGTCGACCTGCAATATTTCTGAGAGGACTTACCTAATGCATTAAAGTGTATGTTTGAAAACCTAATTTGCATATTATTGCTGCTCAATAGTAAAATGCAATATAGTAGCCTGTGATTATATCCTTTCTAAAACTGACATACTTAATTATGCACTAGTAAATGTCAAATATTTTTAAGAAGCATGAAATTTTTTTGGATGTTAAAATATTTATTGGTGAGTGAATGCCTATATCTTTCGTTGTTTGCACCTTGCAGCCTTAAACTCCTAGCCATCGTACCTCACTAAAAAGCTATTATGTTTCACATGGAGAGGTTTGCACAGTGTAGAAGGGAGTCTATGTTATATTTTTGGAACCAGTGTAGGAGTATACTTGTTTTCTTTTTTTAATTTTGTTTTTGGATTTGTGTAGGCGAAAGGAAAAGATTTCCATTAATGGCAAGGAAGATCTAGGAGGGTGCAGATGGGACTTGCATCATTTATGGATTTGGCAGTTTAATGCATTGAAGATCAAATGTTTTGAACTCGATCTACATGACTATTCATTATAGCTGGCATAAAGAATCAATGGTCATTGCATCAAAGCCAAATCTTATTTGTCTACAAAATCTTTTCCTAGTTGTATTAAATTATTTTTTTGATTTATGCTAAAGGCTTTGATATTGTGAAAAGGCTTTGGAAGGCGAGATTCTTATTAATGTTGATTTTCTTTAATTCATAATCATTAGTCTTTTCTATTTAAAATCATTTTATTGTTTAAAGTTAATGCTTAAAATGATAATTTGATTCTTGCAAGATTATCTTTCCTTGATAGGTGTAAGGAAAATCAAGGATGGATTCTCGTTTGAACAAGGAGCTTGCAAGAAGCAATCTTTGGAGGAATCTTGGAGAATGGAGCATTAAATTTAGAGTTTATAGAGCATTTTTTAATGCTTGGAGCCTCGATTTACTACTTTAATTTTCTATTTTAAGCCAACTAGATCATTGTTTATTTTCAAAGTTGGATTAAAATTGAACTGTAGAAACTCACTAGCTTTTGGATTTGACTAAAATTGAACAAAGGAACTTCAAAAATTTCATCTTGGTGCTTAAAAAGAACTCATTTTTTTCTTTGGGAATCTAAAATGAACATGTGTCTTTTATTCTTTGTAATCTTTTTTGTAAAATAATCTCATCTAAAAAGACGTATGCACTTCTCTTGTGCTTCAAGGCGATCTTGAGAATCAAAAGTATGTTTGGTGACACTAAGTTGCATAAAATATTGCCTCCACATCTTCATTTTGGGTTTAAAAATTGAACAAAATCTTGCTCGAGTGTGAGTGATGTTATTGCATGTGTTCTCCCTTTGTTTCTAAACAAGGTACAATCGAACTATAAATAAGTTTATTCACTTTTGTCTATCTTAGAGGGCTTGCCTTGGGGAAAAAGTACTCACCCAAGGGAATGAATCAACTGGTAACACTCTAAATCCAAGAGTATTTCCAAATGGGATATAAATGTGTGTATTGGAGTAAACGGTAGTATCACGCAGTTGGCTTCGACGAGATGGATCTAAAAGGGGACTCTCGCCGCATGGGTCAATCTCCACGAATGGAAAGTCTGAAATAAAACCCTTGTTTGTAGTGGCCTATTAACTCATTCACTGAGTTTATCAAAGTGGTGCATTGGAACTTAGATTCCAAGAAGTTACTTGCCATCTCCAATCTTGGTTAAAGTATAGAGGTTAAGACTTCATTCTTAACATACCTTTATACTCTCTCCTTGGTTGCATGTAAAATCATCTCTTCTACTATGAAGGGCATGAGGCAAGTCCACTAAGAAAAAAATACCAATTGAGCTAGGATGTTATATTGCTTGTGAGTCAGTTTGAAAACACAATGCTTTGATCGAAAACATTGAAACCAACATTCAACAAATCATCAAATCTCAAACCCTTTAGGAGAAGCAAATAGCCTTGAAAAAAATTCACATGTTCTTGCTTGCCCTTGGGATTCATATCCTTAGAGGCTTCTAAGAATTTGGATTTCATCTCAATTTTCTCCTACTAAGGTCAACAATAGGTAACTCTTGCCTCCAATTTCCTTGGTTTCTTCATAATACACTTTGCAGGATAAGGGGGAAGTTGAGACATTAGACATCTAGATTCAAAATATAATCAAGAGTGTGTTTGTGGTAAAAAGAATCCATTAAGCAAAGATTAAATCAATTGGACCCCACATATGTGCTTGGCATCTTTTGGTCATATGGTTTTCATGCAAACATTGATCTTTTGATTTTGAATTACTTTTAGAGAAAGGCATGTTCTTCACTATCTTGGTCTCAGAAACAAGTCCTTCCTAGGTTCATTTAGGATCAAATCAAACACTTCATCCATTCCAAAAAACTATCAAAATCCATCCCACCAAACAACTTTGGAGCTTTGAAAACATCATTCTAGACTTGGGTAAATCATCAAAATCAAAATCACCTTGTTTAGTTAGGTGTATGGGAATGCGTCATTTCTCATACATTTAATTGAATTAGCAATCCTTTGAACAAGTTCATCCTAAGATCACATCCAACATTTTAGGGTTTACAAGTTCATTATCCAAATCAAACAATCAAAATCAATCCCTAAGTCTCGCGTTGATACAAAGTCCCTAAACGTTCAAACATCCATATCATTCACCCCTTTCATCCTTCATCTCATCATTGGTCCTAAACACCTTAGAGGTCACTTTTATAACAAGTTCAAAACACAAGAGGAACATGGAATATAAACTTGATCCGTACATCATGAGTAATACAAGTCAACCAAACTATCAAAGCCTTACAACACTGATTAATTATCAACACTCACATCTATACAAACCGTACATGGGATCATTATCTCTTAAAAACCTTAATGGTACAAAAAATGTGAGTATGCTTAGTCAAAATTTTGGAACATCTTTCCCGATGTTAGATCTAAATCCAAAACTACAAGTCTATCCACCAAACAATCAATACATGAGTCTTCAAATGAACAACGTCATGCAAAAAGTGAATATACCAAGTACAAGATTACCAAACATGAATAAAAGAAAATTTGGGATGGATACATTTGTAAATCATATGAATATTCCAAACATGAACAATGGTCAATTTCAACCTATCATGCCAAATCTAAACATCATCCCAAGTCAGAACAATGTCCAAATTTGATTTGTCCATGATCTCATTCAAAAACCACAAGTATGCATCCCAAATTTACTTGAATAAAAACTAAATCAACTATATCAGGGGAGTCAAGATCGAAATCAAGATCAAATTTGGCGAGATAAAATTGCTACACATACAAAAATAGTTGAGTCATTGCACCAAGAGACATCTCCAACACCATTACCCATATCAACATCATTCCTTGGTTTAGGGCTTCCCCTTTACCTAGCACCAATCACTCCATCCAAATCAATCCACCTAACACAAATCAAGCCATCACATCAGAACCTTTCAATATACCATCGACATCACACCAAAAGATGGTATCTAATCAAATGACAACATCAATCCTAAAAAAATCAAAACATGGTTTCCCAAGGATCTATCACCTCGGTCATTCTGACCATTCCTATCAACTCGATCACTCCAACCACCCCTATCACACCCATCATATCTCAACCCCTCACTACCATGATCACTCCAAGTGTAGCTCAACCACTTGTCACACTATCCAACACAATTCCAAATCCACCACCACTACCACCAAAACCAAGCACAGCAAGACAATATAACATTGCGCTAAAAGCTCACCAGGCCTACCAAAAGGCAATCCAAAAATATCTAGCCACGCAACAAGCAAGAAAATCTCAACAAGTGCAACACACCTCTCAAGCTACTGGAGCCTCTCAAGCCACCCAACAAGCACAAGACAAACACAAAAAATGAAAATTGTTGAGAACAAGGATCAAGATCAAATCATCACTGAGCACCTTTAAGCTATGTCTACTTCATCCAATGATCAAATCAACATATGTCAAGAGTCACTTCGCAATCATGATCAAAATCCACCAACAATACCTAGCAATGATCCAATTCAAGAAATTTCAACATCACTTGACTCTATGGTTGAAGACATTCACAACCTCTCTGCCTCAATTGTTGAAAACAATGTTCAAGATCTCTCCATTAAGGAGCATATTGAAGATGTTTTTACCCCACCCAATGATCAACTCACCATACATCAAGAGCCACTTTTTGGTGATCTATTTCAAGGAGTGTTAGGATTATTTGATCCTATCGACATAATGCACAATCATTGACCAATGATCATAATAAAAATGTCTCTAAATTTCCTTATGAGTTACAGGACATATCTCAAAATTTTATTCTAAATCATGATCAAAATCCTTCACCAAAGTCTAGCAATGGTCCTTTCCAATACATATTGACATCCTTTGACCTCATGGTTATAGATATTGAAGGAATCCTGAACTCGACACTTGAGGATATTGAGCCACTTACCATGAATAATGACAACATCCAAGAACCCTTTGTAAGAAATCCATCCTTTGAAACTGACCCATGTCAAGAACTTGATCCAAAGCATGTCGAAAACAACTCTGAAATCATTCAAGATCAAGAATTTGTATCTTCAAGCTACTATAATTATCTAATGGACACTCTCCTATCTATACAAGATGTTGCAATAGATGAACCCATCCACATATCACATACTCCTCCATCTACCCATGAGATGATTTCTATGGATGGACACATAGATGATCTTCATTCAAAACATGATTCTTTTACTCCTAACATTATTGCACAAGAAGAGCAGGTTATTCAATTGTCAACATCAGTATCAAATATATCCCAAATTCAGATTAAGGACATCAGGTATGTAGATATCCATCATTATCCGCTCAAAGAAACAAGTAAGATAGAATAGTATAATTCAGAGTTAGTGGAGCAGCAAATTGAAACAACGTCACCTACGATGGTCATTTATCAGAGAATGAATTCTAAACAAGAGCTCTTGGAATGGGCAGAATCAAATCATGAAGGTACTACTTCCACAATACTTGGGGCAACTATGTCTAAAGAAAATGTCAACATAGGGAGCATGAAGATTCCTTATGATGAAACTAGTGTCAATACTACAACCAGCCACGCCATGAATTTGCATCCACCATCACCCCATTCATGAATTGGGACCAACATCAAAGGAAATATTTGAATCAAAGTATGAAGAACGTTATCAAAGAAAAAGAAGCTAAGAAGCATAATGGACAAATCAAATACAAATGGATACCAAAGAATACAAAGAAAGATCAGCCCTATCAAACTCCATCAGTCAAAGAAACTATGGGGAAAAATAAAAAAGGGAAAAGTATCCATCAAGGATGTCCACAAAATAAAAAGAAGGCTTTTCAAGCGACGTACAAAGTGTATCAAGCAGTTGGCCCTAATTCCATGCGCACTTCCATATCCACCCATCATTGCTCATCTTCCCAAGTTTGGAGAGTCAAAGGTTCCAAACTGTCAACCAATCCATCTCTTATCCCTAAACACACTCCATCCACACCTCCATGCATGATATCCAATTCTCACATTGACTATGTATTAGAAATGACCCTTCATCATAAGGATTCAGAAGGAACTCTATCACGATGTGCGCACAAAGACAAAGTTAACTCTAGCATCAACGAAGTAGATCAAGAATCTCAAAATTTGTATTCAAGTGCACGAATCTTAGAAAAAAAAAAATTTCAAGCAAGATATCGATGGAACATTATGACAAGGGCATCTACATAAGTAACACCTTGTGATTCAACATGAGCTTAATATCTTTCAGAAAAATCAAAACAATAAAAAAAATGAAAATCCAAAAAAAAAATTAGAAAAAGGATTGAAAACACTAAAGAGAAAAATCATCCTCTAGTGAAAACCGCATGGGAGGCACTTTGGGAAGGTACCATGATGAAAAATTGGAGAACAGGCATCATGTGTAGAGTCGAGCATCTACGTGCACCAGTTCAGGTGAGAGCATCTCATCCCATCTGTAATAAAGCCAAAATTCAATCCTTCTTAGCCATAATAAATCCATGCATCCATGAACCATTTATCCCATCCATTTTCATCTATCAGCATCCATCATCCAAGTTATCTTTCTTGATGTAGTGGTTTACAATTTTTGGCCAAACTAGACACTGAAATTATTATTTTTAACTGAATCTTCACATTCGGGCACCTATAGCGGCTAAATTGTGAGGAATTTGAAGATGGTGCAAAATAGAGTTTCATCAAATTTTGTCTGTAGATTCTAAAAATATTTTCTTCAAAATTTTTGGAATCAAATTGCACTTCTTTTTCCATCTCCCATGAAAATTGATTTTTGAGAAAACAACATTTTTAAAAGTGGCAACGTATAACACATAACTTTTTCATGAAGGATAAAATTCTAATTCTTTCAAATTTAGATTTGTAACTCTGATATCTAGTGCTTCCAATTGGTTAGATAGTTTTATTGAATATTTTTCCTTAATCAAGTTTCAAAGTCAAATGAATTACAATTCAGACCATGTGACCGTATACTTTAACTTTTTGTATATGTCAAAATTTTATTTTATTTTTGTTGGATCAAGGACTTCAATATCTGGTGCACTCATATATATATATATATTGATAATCTTCTATTTTTTCCACATGTGAAGAACAAAAGAAATTTATTTTGATGAAAAACCGTGTTTAATAAAACTTAAAAATAAATACATAACAAAACCAAAACATATTAAAATTATATTCATTGGATTGCTTGTTCTAAGGAATACCATAATCATTGAAATAAATTTAAATGAATTCATTTGATCCCCCAAAAGCTAAATGAAAAGTTATTTTTTATCAGCATTTTGATAGGTGTAAAGGAGACACATTTATAGGTATGGTTTAAAAATAGCGAGGTTCTATCCAAGGGGGTTTGATCTAAGGTGATTTGATCAAACCCTCTTCAATTGGAATCCTTAAAATGAAACTTTTTAAGGCTTAAATGATTATATTTTCTAAAAATATGTGATTTCAGCTAAAATTTGTTCCTCTCAGGAATTGTAAACCACTATTATGACAACACATGAATCTCTTGTTGAAATTTTGGTGTATGCTTTACACTTGATTAAGGTAAACATCTTCACATGAGTCATTTTTATTGATCCTATCCTATGCAGCATTATCTGAGCCATGAAGCATTCGTTTATCTGAACATTGTATCTTATCGCAAGATAATCCTTGGCATCCTTTGCATGCTTACCATATTCATCCATCCATACACCTATCTAGGCATCTATCCATGACATTCCATACATTGCTAGACCCTGTAGGCAGATATTTACTTCTTGCTTCAAGAATAAATCTTGATCTATATCCTCCAACTTATGTGGCAATCCTGAACATTGGAAAATGTGAAACCAAATTAGTCAAACCACTTGTGAGCAAAATCCAAATCACTAGCCATGGAACATTTTCATCCATCAACAATATTTCATCTAACGTCAACATCATCAAATCATTGAACAACTTTTTTTAGAAATCAAGCCATCAATCATGATCAATCAAATCCAATCAAAAAATCATCATCTGGGATATCCTTGTGTTGCTTAACACTATCCTTGCATTGTTGTGTATCCTCAACAATGTTATCATCATCAATCTATCATCACCTTGGGATATCCATCCCAATCCTTGTGTTGCTTAACACCATCCTTGCATTGTTGTTCATCCTCAACACTTTTATCATCATCAATCATGATCAATCAATCCTTGCATTGTTGTGCATCCTTAACAATGTTATTGTCATCAATCATGATCAATCAATCCTTGCATTGTTGTGTATCCTCAACAATGTTATCATCATCATCAATCCATCAATTCAATCAGTCAACCTTAGCTTGGTTTTTAGAAAAATCCAAAACAGAGCACTCATGTCATCACATATCCATATCCAAATCTTTAAAACATGAGAAAATCCAAAAACATCCAAAACATATCAAAAAATCCAAAAACACTAGAAAAACAAAAAACATCAAAAACATTGGAATCTGAACTACGTTGTCTCTGAGCTTAAACATAGGCAAGGCTAATCTTTGATCAGCCCCCGAGACATCAAAATCTAAAAACATCCAAAAAAACATAAAATGCAAAACATTTGAAATTTGGAAAAATCAAAACATTTGAAAAATCCAAAAAACCAAAAATAGCCTCAAAACATTCCAAAAATGTAAAAAAATCCAAATATTTGAAAAAATCCATCCATCCCATTTCGCTTTCACCCACAATAATCAATCATCCATAATAAACTGATCTTCACCTTCATCCTTTGGCAAAACAAACAGAAATAATCACAACAATCAGCAAAAGCAAACTTCAAATGCAAAATCAAAAGCAAACATCAAATATTTAAAACAAAATCAAACTATTGATCATTTTCAAACATGTCAGTCAACCTTATATCATATCAACCAACTTATCAACCCATCATCATCCTATACAATGCATGTCCTAGGATATATCATTCTGACAATGGGCATCATTTTGGATATCACTTGGATTATTATCCTATCAAAACACATCCCTTTGGCTAAAGGTATTGAAGAAAATCAACTTGTTTGTGTGCTTTATCTTTGTCTTTTGACTTATCTTATTGCAATCGGTCCAAGGACCTCTCGTTGATATCCAAACAAAGGGATTTAGAGAGATAGGAATGGGGAAAACACTCATTATCTTTTTTCTGATGTGCTTGTTGGACGTTCTTGTAAAATAACTTGGCAAATACTTTCTTTTTTAGATATTTATAGAGGATGTTTTGGACAGCTTGTTGACTATTGCATTGATTGGTTATACCTTTCCTTTTTTTGATCTGAGATGTTTTAAACTTCTAAAGTGCATCATAGCAAGGTGTCTGTATGTCAGGTGTGAACAAGAATACTCCTATCTCTTTGTCGAGTCAAATTCCATCACACTAAGTACAATGTCATCCTTGTCCTTTATACCTTGATGCATTGTGCTTATGCGTGTTATCAAACTTAAGGTAAGTGACCCTTTTAAAATCCCAATCCTTGATAAGAAAATCATCCATTTATCATCATCATATATCATCATCATCATCTCTAAAAGTCTCGTCAGATCATGGACTTGTTGGATCCTCTTGTCATCATCTCATTTCTTCTTTCTTCTCTTTGCGCTAACATAACATAACCAGTGCATCCATCCTGCATCCACAAACCATCAATATTCTGCATATCATCTCACATCACCATCATAATATAGCTTTGTTAGTCTAAGCATCTCATAAATCATCCATTGCATTTTCATAGTATATCACATCATCCATCTCATCCATCTCACATCATATCATCATTTAAGTTGTTTAAGATAATATAGATTTGTTATTCTAAGCATCTTAAAATCATCTCATTTACATCATCATCCATAACCATCCATTTTAAACCTCTTTATCGTGAGATCAACCCTCAAATCGAATCTTTTCGCTTGATCTCTCAAGGGGGCAATGTACTAGTGTAATTTTTTTCACTGGGGCAACCGAAAAAATCATAATTTTTTTGAATTTTGATCACAAGTACATTGCTTCAAAGAGGGGCAAAATGTAGACACATGAAATTGACATCATCCATTTGATTAGGTTATATTAATCCATTCATCAAATAAATGAAGTTTATTTGTCAATCTCCTAAAGTCACCAACTTATATTAAATTTAAATCAAACTTGATCTTATCATCACCCTTTTAATTAAATAAATCAAATCTTTATTTAATGAAGTCTGAAATCACCTTTCATCCCTTTTGATTTAAATAAATCAAATAATTCAAGTCAAATGGGTCAAAATCAACTAATCATCACCTAAGCTAATCTAATCCAGATTAACCTAATTTAACCACCCATCACATTCTCTAGCTTTTCCCACTTGCACCAATAAATCATTTTAACTCATTTATAAAATTAACATTTTCCATAAACATGGCATCTTTGAGGAATATTCCCTCATGTTTGAATTCAAAAACAAGTGGACATGTACATCCAACATTGCAATAACTTCTCTCTTACATGTCCCCCACTCAACATTTAACTCTCAATTTCAAATTTGAATCTCCCTCTCATTGGCACATTGACTAATATGTGCTCATCCTCCAACCTATCACAAGATGACAAGTGGCCTCTTCTCATTAGTGAATATTTAGTCCCACATCCTCCATGTTTGGCATTATTTTATCCCTTTTGGCCATAAATAGAGGTCTCCTCTATTGTTTTAATCCTCCACAATCTCATACACAAAGGCATCATTGTCATTTGAATCCATATCATATCTTCTTAACATTCCATATCATATTCAAAGCAGTTTCATCATTTAGCTTATCTAAAGGGGTTGGGAAAGGGCTATTTTCCACAATAGCACCAATCCCCCCATAAGATCAAGTGTTTTTCTTATTTTAGAATAGGGATAGTTATCTTTGTTTGTATTTGCTCAATTATATCATCTTTTTCCTTGTTTTTTAACAATGCAAATGGATTTTATGGGGAACTCTTGTTCTAACCTTGCATTTTGATCTACAAATATGATTTTTTATTTTATTTATGCAAGTTTGGAAATGGGTTCACAAAAATAGAAACCAGTCAAAAGGTATAGGTCAATGTTATGTTTTATGAAGAATACAAGAGCTAAACTACGACAACAAACAACTTGTTATAGGAAAATTCAAAGAGATGAGAAAAAGAGAATATCATGAAACATTTTAATAGAAAACAAGAAATCTATATAATAGTTGGCATTTACCTATTGACTATTTGTTTGAACTTTCCACCGAGGTTTCCATCAGTGCAACCATGAATAGAATTTCTTGGCCCCTCTAGATAAAATTTTTCGATAAGCTGATAAAGGTAACTGTAGAAAGATGCACAAATGTAATGTTTACAATAGACTATGTTTATTTTAGTCAATTTCATGTAAGAATTTGTGCATGCATGTATATATAGCAACAAATATATGGAGCCTATCTAGCCATGGAGGAAGATAGGCATTGAATGTATAACTCAAAAAAATATAAATTTATCAAACAAACCTTGTTTATGCTTATAGTTATGGTAATCTTTTAGGTACCAATTTTCTGATAGATGGGCTTCACATCTCCTTGTCCATCTATGCTTGCATTGATCCCAACATGATACTATTGGAAAGCAACATTAAATTTGACTATATCAAAATATGTCTCTAGTTAGATGTGTATGGAATGGAAAAAATACATTCTAAAATAACTTACAACAACAATAAGAAGAAAAATGATGTACATTATGGATCACAATAGTTGTAAAACTCTCCAATTTGGTATCTAATGGAGGTGGATGACATGATTTTTCAATAGTCTACTACCAAAGCAACACCACAGTGTGTCATTTCACAATGGAAGAAAAACAATATACATTGTCAAACTACAACAATGAATATTCAATTTATTCCCTTTCGTGCCATTGTGCACCAATACCAGGATGCATCAACCCTCTCATCAGAAAAAACTTACCATTCTTTTTCCATTTATCAAGGAAACCAACTCCACCACCGCCAAACCACACGGTCAACAAACTCCACCATCGTTGTAAAGAGGCCTGGGAAACCTTTTACATATGGCATGGATTTTTATCATATATTAAACAAAAAATGTAATGTAGACAAGACTATATATTTATGAATGCAATATACAGGAAGAGTGAAACAATGAAATGTTGAAAAAAGAATTTTGTAGATCAACATTTTCCAACTATTTGAATCAAATAAAACTAATATAAAAGTTAACAAGAACACATAAGAATATGTGGAATTAAAGCATGAAGGAAAAATGGAAAACTCAGGGTATATAGGCACTATAAATGGAAAACAAAACATGGTTGCAAAATTTTAAACTTATTAGTGAAATGGAACACAATTTTTTTGAAAATGTTTCTAGAGTATGTGCATATATAGTTTAATATAGTGGAATGTTCAAAACATGTTACTGACTTATATAAATTTTGGCCTCTACTTATTGTTGGTATTTCTATGCATCTTTGACACTTGATGTTGTTTGTATGTGCATATGTATCAATTTGTAACACCTACAACTGTATGTTTAGAGTATTGCATGTTAAAATTGGTTGAAAGAGAATTGTAGGTATCTTGATAAAGAATTCAAATCATGGAATTTAATAACACTTGGAAAAACATGGATAGGTGGAATATATATAAGAATATATTCTTCTGAATCCCATATACAAAAAGTATGAAACACCAAAATATTGAAATGAGAAGTGGGAAAATTAATATTTATGGGTGCATATTTGCATAGTCAATTTAACTGAAAATGTATTGCTAAAGGTACAAAAGATAGTAAACATGAAGAAAATTCTCTTTAATGTGTAAGGATGAAGAGGATGGAAAGCATTGAATAAACAGGGGCAATTTAATGTGGTAGTAAAACAAAGAGTATATAGGCACAAAAAATGGAAAATAGAGCATAGGTGCATAATTTAAAACTAATTAGTCAAATACAACACAATATTCTTAAAAAAATAATTAGAATAGTTGAATATATATTTTAATAGACTAGAATGATCAAAACATGCCATTGAATTGTACAAGTATTTCCCTCTGCTTACTGTTCCCTAGTATGTCTATGCATCTTTGGCATTATACCCATTTTGGTACATGTTATTACTTGGTATGTTTCTATAAAATTTAACTTAAAATCTTGAAAATATGATGGTATATGGCCTAGAGCTAATGCAAGAATACATCTTTTGGGTCCTTTTATAATCCAAAGCACAAAGTGGGATGGGAAGTATTTGGAAGGGGTTGGAGCTATTCCAAACATGCCTCTTCGCTATGATGTCGGCGCTGTATTTGTTGTTGCTTAGTCGAGTATCTCTCAAATGAGAATCATGGATCAATGTGGAGTCTTTCAATTTATTTAACATGAAAGACAACTATAAGGGTATGTAGGATCATCATGGAAAAACAAGCCCTTAAGTGGAAAAAAATTAAAAATCGAAGTTAGGCAACTTGACTTAAAAAAATTGAAAGGCAACTTGGACAAATTTTTGAATAATTTATGTATATTATTTCGAAAATATGTAAGAATATAATTTGTAGAAAATTGAATGTAGTTTCTAAACTATAGGTTTTTTGGAAAAAAAATAATTTTATTTGGTGAAAATTTGAAATTTCAATGTAGTAGTACTTAAATTTTAGGAAAATAAGAAATAGGTGTTTGTCTAACCACCTTAACCACAATAAAATGATAATATTTTTTATAATATTTTAGATATAAGTAGATAACTCATGTACCAATTTGATGCATATTTTTTTGTAATTTTTTTCCAAGTAAATAATTAATTATGAATTTTTTATTACACCTTTTAACAAATATAAAAAGTTGTATGTCTAACCACCTTAACTTGGTCAAAACTTCATGAAATTAAATTTTTCTTTTTTTAATCTTATATTATGTGAAATATAGAATGTGACACGTTTTGGATTCAAAAAATTTGATACCATTTGAAAGCTATAGATTTTTTTCAATCAACCTATCAATCAAGACTTTAGTTGTAATTCAAATAGAAAATGAATAATAATTATTTATTAAATTCAAAGCAAAGAATAATTTATATTGGTGGAAAGCTAAGAATCTCCTTTAAAATCCCTTTTAATTTCATTAGCCACATAACCTACACATACCCATCATATCACCACTTTTTGGCCCATCATGATCCTACACATACCTATAAAAGTCAACCCCTTCCTTTCTTTGTTGCCTATGTTTATCATTTCTCTTTCTAATGTTAAACCTTGTGATTTATGTATTTTGATTTCCCATGCCATGGTGAGTGGAATTTTTTTTTGGCTACCTTAGTTTATAGCTGGGATGGGGATGTCTTTTGGGTTTTGTGGGTTCCATGGTGGGCCAGTGTAATTTCAGAAGTGCACAATGACATAGTCAAGCGGATCTGGTAGTTTGCAATGTGCATTGTACACAATAGCTATAACAATATCAAGGGATCCATTAACTAGGCTAGCTTGAATCAAAAAAATTATTGTTAGCATGACCTATTCACTTGTGGAATGCGACGAAGTCATTTGTAGCAAACAAATGTGTTGCAACATCAAATTTTTCTCTTTTTGTGGCTGAGAGCATTCTATTTGTTTGTTTCATAATCTCTTCCTAGTTATCATGGAGAGCATCACCATTTATGATATGGAGGATGATTGCATGAAACTTATTTTGGGAAGGACTATCTTCTTGTTGGCAGAAAATAGTGTCAAATGTTACCAAGACTATGAAAGATGCCATAAGGCTATAGCCAATGAGCATGAAGCATAAATAGGAGTATCCATGACCGGTGGCAACTGGGAAAGATCACCAAAAAGGATGATAGAAACACCACCGAATAGTTGTCTTTGGTTATGAGGGAATGCTTGGCGCAATTGACTATCTATTTTGAGCAGCACCTTTGGGCCTAGAAAACTCATTTCATCTATCAAAATGTATTAAATATATTTAAATTGTTCTTGGAATATTGTTAATGAATGGAATTGCAAGGATTCATATCCTTTGTGGGAATCCAAAGGGTTGTATGGATTATGGAGGCATATATTTTGTAGGGAGCCAATGTGAGGAACATGCTATTGTATCTAATATACTTAGAGGCATTTATTAGTTGTCTTATATAATTTATCAAAAAGGATTTTCCAGTGCCACCTATTCCTTGAATGATCATGTGGAGAGGGCCTTTGGTGGAAGGGTGCATGTGATGGGATTGGATGATTTGGAGAGATAATTACTATTTTGGTGAAAGATGATGGGTTGATGTATTTATAGGCAATAATTGTATCATAGCTTGGTCACGTTGTGCCTTGGCTGATGGGATGAACTGCAAAGCAATACTATGAAGTTTTTTAGGCACATGGTTTGTATTCCATGAATGGTTCATATCAAATTCTCACCTACCCATTAGCTAAAGCTGATTTATACTAGAGTTAGTAGTAGCACCAAGCCGAGAGAAAAATTCCCATTCATATTCTTCCATAGAAGGTTGATGGTTAAAATAATCACTATCACTTCCATGTTGTTCTTCAATCGTGGATGCAACTGGAATTCTATTAACATGCCAAGGATGATAACCATCTATTTTAAAAAATTTCCAATTTTATATAATGTCTTTTTTGGAAAGACCTATATCTATTTGTATGTTTTAGAAAGGTTTGTATAACATAAGTTTAGTTCAACAAAATGTCTCAAATATTTTTGTATCTTGAATAGGAATAGTCTTGAACAATGGGTACGCAAGGACAATTGCAGGTTGTCTTGATTTTCATTTGTCATTTTTGTGCTGCTATGAATGTGTATATTAGTAGACTGAGTCAATTAGGGATACACAACTTAGCTTTGGAGGCCTTTGCATATAGCAATGAATATAAATTTTTGGTAGGCCTTCATCAACAACATATTTATTTATATGGAACCATGCCTTTTTGCCAACATTCAAACAAACATATTGTCAACTTGAAGTGACAAGAGGAAATTTTTGGCACATCTCCTATGCAGAGATGTCACACTCCGCAAGAATGTTCATCATGAATTTTTTATATGCAAGCAGTGCTCTATCATTAACTATATTTGTATTTGCAAGTATTTTCAACACATCAAGGTAATTTTTTAATTTCTTCTCAGACTTAGCTACATATTTAGAGATATAATTTAATACAATTTTCCTAGAAACAACCGACTAGCAGTCAACATTCGATTGCAAGCATGGGTGGGCTATGAATATTTAGGCGATCATCATTTCTTCTTAGCTTGTAGGATTTGTTAGACTCAACATCAAATGTCAATGTAGAGGTAATTTGTTGCTACCAAGGTCCTTTATACTGACATTGTAATTGCAAGCCTTTTTTCCTTAAACAAGTATATTCAAAGTATTTTGTGTGCCTTTGAAATATATTTAGCAACTCTTCATAATCTATGATTGGATCACTAGAAAGAATCCAGCTCATGGAAAGTAAGGATGGATTTTCTTCAAAACAACAATACATTTTGAGCAATCTTTGTACAGGGAAATGCGGATTACAAGTTGAAACATATCTATCAAAAAATTCCCTTTCCATGGTAACATCATGGTGATTGGACCAATCAAGAGTGTCCATGTTCGGGGCTTCTGAAAGCCATAAAAAACCATGCACATGTGTAGAGCCACAATGCTTCCATTCATATCTATACCAATAATATTTTGTGTGCAAAATATTTTCAATCACCTCTTCATAGAAAATTGAGAATCTATGATGGAAATATAAAAATGTTATATGTGGAGTTTGAATAACACTATCTATGAGCATCTTTATTGAAGGCTCCATCACCAAACGAGCCACAAAAGAGAAAAAAAATTGCAGATTAGGCCATTTTGTGTCTACATAGTTGAAAGTGGAAAAAAGGGTAGGTATCCCAAGCTGTTCAATCATTGCAGATAGTTGAGCCAAAAAAGAGCTCTAGAAAGAGTGAGTCCCACACAATGATGCACCAAAATGCATCAATTGCTCTACTATCTAGTCATCAGTGTTGCAAAATGTGCCTCAATCTTACTGGCATGTAAAATTATGAAAGAGAAAAGTCGGTGAGACCCAATGGAAGTCTTACTGACTAGCAGATGTAAATTCTAATCATTTGAAGTGCTCAGTTCACTATGAATTTGTTTCTGTCTTGCTGACGGTTTGGTTCCTAGTGGTTATCAGGGAGACTCATGGCGACAGAAGTCATCGGGGAGACTCTTGGATGATAGGTTTACATTCAGTAAGAACTCTTGTTGATGCATGTGGTCTTGCTGACAGGCTGGTGCATTCGATGACCTCTTAGCGATAGCGTTTCTCTCACTGATGGAATTATTTGTGAACTACCGATGGATCTCCACGTGATGAACTTTGATGTAACCTCTCGTTGATGGTATTGCTCTTGCTGATAGACTGGTCAGAGTAATATAAACTACCAGGTATTTCTTTAGTATGATCTCTTGCTGATGATTGTTGGTCTTGCCGATAGACAAGTGTGATCGGTGTGAACTCTTGCCAATGGTTATCGTCTTGCCAACGGGTATGAACATCAATATAACATAAGATTTTGTAAGACTCTTGGTGATAGCAGAACTCTTGATGATAGATCTGCACAAGATTAATTTGTGTTCGATATGACCTCTCACCAATAGCGATGGTCTGGCCAATGGTTATGCAGTGGATATCAATATGATGTATTAGCGATAGAGTGAGTTTGGGCAATAGGTATGAACTTGATATGACTCTTGCCGATGGTGGTGACTCTAGGCAATAATAATAGTTAGGAATTATGGCATCGGGGAAACACGACCTAGTTTCTCACTGACATGCAATACTATTTGAACGCCTTGACCGAATTTCTATCCTACGTGGTTTTTTTTTTACCAATCAGAGAAGTGGAATGTGAACCGCTAGTAGTTGGACTGTTGCAACCTTTCCTATGAGGAAGATCAATAGACCATGAAAGACATGGATATACTCTATAATCAAAGATGATGATCGGTTTGGTGAATAGTTCGATGTATGATCAGTGTGTTTGAATTCAATTTTGAGAGCATTGTAACTGTGATGTTTTGTACAAGGTTGATCAAGGAAATGTTTTTGTTGTAAAATGACATTAGAAAGTGGATTCTATACTCTGTATGTATTTTTGTTTATTGTAATGCAAAGAGGCTCTTCTTGGTCTGGTGGGTTTTTCTCCTATAAGGGTTTTCCCACGTAATTTTGGTGTCCAATTGTGTATGTTCATTTCTTTGTTTCTACTATTTCTTTGATTAGTATCTTAATTGAACTGTAATTACAATAATTTAAAGTCATATCTGCATTCTTCCCTAAATTTTTGATGTTAGGAGAGTTTTTTCTGCACCTAATATTTCCTTACATGTGGTATCAGAGCCTGGCCAGTTGTGTTATCCTTGTGGGTACGTTGGGTTTTTTGAGTCAATTCTATTCAGTGGGGCTCTTATAGAAGTCTAGTAATTTGAATTACATATTAATATGGCAAGCACATCAGGAAAGGTGGAAATTTAGAAATTCAATGGCAGCAATTTTGATTTGTGGAAACTTAAAATGGAAGATCTGTTGGTTGACTGTGATCTTTGGCTTGTCGTGTTTGGAATGAAGCCTACAGGAATGAAGCAAGAGGATTGGGACCTTGAAAATCAAAAATAAAAGGGGTTGATAATACTCTATTTAGCAAACTCTATTCTTCTGAATGTTCATGAAGAAAAGACTGCATCTTCTTTGTGGAAGAGACTGGGAGCTATTTATTATGGAAAGTCCTTGGTGAATAATTTGTTCTTGAGGAAGAAGTTGTACTCTTTAAAAATACAGGAAGGAGAGTTTGTTGCTGATCACTTGAATGCTTTCAACATGATGATTGCTTAGTTGGCATCTATGGGTGTGAATATTGATGAAGAAGATCATTGTATGCTATTATTATGTTCTTTTCCAGATTCTTGGGATCACTTGGTGATGGCTATTGGGAGTACGACATCCACTTTTCAGATGGAAGATGTTGATTCTTTGTTATTAGAAGAGATGAGAAGAAAATATTCTGAGATGGCAAAGGAGGCTCTTGTTGTTAGAGGAAGATCGAAAGAAAAAGGAAAGAAGGAGAAGAAGTCCAAATCCAAATCAAAGGGGAGATCAAAGTCTCCTGGAAAGAAGTCCAAGGTGAAGTCCTAGAATTGTGGGAAACCTATTCATGTCTGAAAGGATTGTAAAGAGGAGAAAAAGAAGAAGTATTCTTCTGACATTGATTCTTCTTAGAGTGATGTAGATGCTTTCATTGCAGCCTTGGCTACATAGGCATCGGATGATATCTAGCTGATTGATTCTAGAGCATCTTTCCACATGATATCTCATAGAGACTAGTTCACTAAGTATGAAAAATACAATGGTGGAAGGGTGTATTTGGCAAGCGATTCATCTTTGGAAATAGTTGGTCGTGGAAGAGTCAAAATTAAATTCCCTGATGGAATAGTGAAGTGAATCAATGATGTAATGCATATACCGGGTTTGGCTCGAAATCTGCTTTCTATTAGTAAGCTGAATGATATTGGAGTGCAAGTCACGTTCTTTAGAAATGGCTGCAAGATGACTAGAGGTTCAATGGTGCTAGCTAGGGGTGCTCACATTGGTACCTTGTATAAGCTGGATGCACATGTTGTGCAATGCAATAGTGACTCTGTAAAGTCATAGAAAGCTACTCATGGAGAAAAAGAGGAATTTTTTTTTTTATTGTGCAAACTCTATGGAAGTTAAACTTCTAGTAGAAAAGACTATGCTCTAGCATCATAGGCTTGGCCACATTGGAGAAAATGGTTTAAAAACCTTGAAAAATAAAAACCCGGTTGAAGGGATTGATGATTGTAACCTTGAATTCAAATTTTGTGAACATTGTATATATGGTAAACAACACCGTGTTTCATTCTACTCCAGTTCTCACAAATCTTATGATTTACTTGATTACATTCATTTTGATGTTTTTTGTCTAGTAAGTGTTCCTTCTTTGTCTAAATCAAGATATTATGTATCGTTCATTGATGATTATTCAAGAAGGGCATTTGTTTATTTTTTGAAAAGTAAAGTTGAAGTATTCAGTCGTTTTAAGAAATTTAAAAACCTTGTGGAAAATTAGAATGGAAGAAAAATAAAATTATTAAGGACTGACAATCACGGTGAGTTTTTTTTTATGAGTTTGAAAGGTACTATAAAGATCATGGAATTAAAAGACATAAAACTACACCCTACACTCCACAACAAAATGGAGTTGCTAAAAGGCTCAATGGGATAGTGATGGAAAGAGAACGAAGTATGCTAAGCAGTGTTGGCTTAGATGAGAAATTCTAGGCTGAGGCAGTTGCAACAGCATGTTACTTAATAAATTATTCTCCTAATTCTACTTTTGTTGAGAAAAAACCTTTGGAAGCATGGTCTGGAAAGAAGCCCTCTCTGAGACACATTCGTGTCTTTGGTTGTGAGGCATATGCATATGTGTCGAATGAAAAAATATCTAAATTGGAAAACAAGGTTGTTAAATGTATTTTTATTGGATATAGTGCTAGCATAAAAGGATACAAGCTTTGGAATTTTGATAAGGAGAAGGTTCTATACAACAAAAGTGTGATTTTTTTGTGAGTTGAAGCCTTCTATTTTGGATCTATAGTTAGAGACAAAATTAGAAGAGAAAAGGGATGTAGTTGAAATTCCTCCAACACTAGATAAAGAGGAATTGAAAATTCAAAATGTACCTGAAACTGAGGAGAGCTCAAGTAGTTTTAAGAGTTCTAAAGAAGAAGATCAGCCTCAGCCTCAGCTTGTGAGGAGGTCAACATGTGAAAGAAAGCAACCTGATAGGTATGGGTTTTCTTTGATAGATTCTACTTGTGCCTATGCTTTAATTTCTAGCACTAATGAGCCTAGGACTATGAAAGAGGCATTTAGAATGTCTGATTTAAACTCTTGGTTGGAAGCCATGAATGAAGAAATGGCATCATTAAAAAAGAATGATACTTAGAGTTTGGTGCCCTTGCCTGAAGGCAAAAAAGTTGTTGGATGCAAATGAGTATTTAAAAAGAAAATAGGTATGGACGGCAGTGTGGAAAAGTATAAGGAAAGGCTGGTTGCGAAGAGGTATTCCCAGGTAGAGGGAATTAATTATGGAGAAATATTTTCTCCTGTAGCTAAGTTGATGTCTATCAGATTTCTTTTGTCACTTGCAACATTGTATGACTTAGATATTGAAGAAGAAATTTATATGTCCCAGCCTGAGCACTTTGTGGATAAAGGTAAAGAAAAACTAGTTTGCAAGTTGAAAAAATCTTTGTATGGATTAAAACAATATCCTAGAATGTGGTGCTAGAAGTTTGATACTTTTGTTTTGTCATTGGGATTTGTTAGATAAAAATTAGAGCACTGTGTGTACTTTAAAGCTGAAAGTGATCGTATTCTTATTATTGCTCTCTATGTTGATGATATGTTGTTCATAGGTAATAGTAAGTTAATGATTTTTGATCTAAAATCTCAACTGTCTGCAAAGTTTGAAATGAAATAGCTTTTTGTAGCTAGGTATATTCTGGGAATGGAAATAACTAGGGATAGGAAAAGTAGAAAAATTTAGCTCAGTTAGAGTAAGCATATATTAATATTGTTTTGGAGAGATTTTGTATGAATGACTACAAGCAGCTAGTTGTTCCAGTTTTGTAGGGAACGAAGCTATCTGTTGAAGACTATCCAAAATCTCCTACTGAGATATAGGACACGACCAGAGTGCCTTATGCTAGTGTAGTTGGCAGTTTAATGTATGCA
>VDFB02000017.1:14913384-14994038 GCA_007258455.2 Sequoia sempervirens
AAATAGGGCTTGGGACATAGAATTCAATCTAAAAATGTGATTAAATACACTTTACAACACTAAAATGAAGTCCAGATAGCCTAGTAAGGCACAAAAATCAATATGAATGTGCAACACATTACAACACTATTTTAAAATTAAGTTTAATTCACAAGCCTTCTAAATTGATGTGAAGATGTAGTTAAATATGTTTTATAATGTTGAATTAGGGAGAAATAGCTGGTTTACTAAGCCTAGAAAAGTGTGAAAGTATCTTACAACACTTTGCAACACCTTTACAAGACATCATTAGAAGAAATTTATTCAATTTATAAGGGTTCAAGACCTAGTGTGGATGCATAAAATGCCTCACAACACTAGAATCAAGGCCTCATTATGTCCAGTTTATCATGAATTAATCCCATGTCAAGCTAAGGGTACTTTTTCTAAGACACATGTAGACATACTTCATTATATGATGAAGAGTAGAAGATACCCAATTCATTGCATGAATCCATAGTCTACCTAAAATAAGGTTGTATGAAAGATCATGAGGCATAACATGGATCAGTGTTTCTAATGTGGCCTTTCCTGCTATAGTGGTTGTTGTCCTACACTGTCAAATCCCTTAATAGATAGATAGGTTGAATTTTTGATTTATTCATGCCAAGTCTATCTAAAAGGGTGACACTACACACATTAAGGGAAAAGCCATTGTCAAATAGTATTTTCTTTATCCCTATTCTATTATATTGAGTTGTTATAATGAAAGTGTCATTTTTTTTTGCACTTCCAAAGAAGGGAGATCACTTTCGTGGAAAATAATGTTAGCATTTAATCCTTGAATCATGGCTGTTATGTCATTTGGATTTGCACTAGAGGGGATAGGAACTTGTTGTAAAGAACTTTCAATCATGTTGTGATAATGTGGGGAGGCTTGAATAAGGTTCCATAATGATATCTTAGCAGGATTGTTCTTTAGTTGTTCGTGATGGAACCTTCAAATTTTGCAAAATTGAAGTGCCCTTGAAAATTTTGCCCAAGTTACCTACTTTGGAGGGTCACCATTCAGAGCCAATTGATTTTCATGTCAAATCCTTTGGTGGGTGTACTCATGTGACATATTTGAACATGCATGTTAGTTTTTAGCTTCCATAATGAGTTTTGATAGTGTTTTAAAAGTGAATCTAGATGGTTCTAGCATTGTTTTGATATTTGCAAACTCTCTATCCTATGAAGTGGTGGCCACTTGTTTGAGTTGATATTTTGAAACTAGATGATCGTCATGTAAAATGGATTGTTGCTCGATGCAAAGGAATTCAAAGAAAATGGAAACACATTGAAAAGGGCCATATAAGATGTGTGAGAGCAGGGATCCAAAAGGTGAGTCAATGCATTTGGATTAGATTGGCTAATGGTGTTGAAAAGTATTGGCACAAAATTATGAAATGTTTGTGCTGCTAATGGGGAACCATTAAACAAGAAAAATGGGAAGAGGAATTTGATGTGGAAAATAAGAGGAAATGAAGATGAAATTTGGCTTGGGGAATCTAAATGATTTTTTGATAGGATAATGGATCCATTAAATGCATCACTGCAGCTTCAGAAAGCTTGAAAATTGTATTGTAAATGGTAACAAGGTTAAGGAAAAGGGATTGCTACATAGAGGCAGCCATTGCACTAGCTAAGGAGGGCTAACAATTCAATACTTACAATGAAAATGTATCAAAATTGTCCGAGGAAAATTCTAAGATGATAAGAGATGTTGCAAAAGAAATTCTTTGATTAAAGTTCCTAATGCAGGAAAACCTAGCACATGTTTATGCAAGATGAATCCACCCTTGAGGAGAAAGTATATCAAATGTTTGAGGAGGTTATGAACTAAACCCTAATCACATTGTATGTGGGTCAATCACTGTTTGAAGCAGAGCAAGAGAATATTTGTGAAGAATTCCATTAGATAAGTCTTGCCCACTAGCCCATGATAGCTAGGGAAAATGTTGGCACACAGTAGGGAGGAAGCAGGAGGAAAGATTTATGGATTTTAACAAATCCATTTTTTAAAATTGAAGAGCTTTATTTTAAAGCCTTAATTTTAGCTTGCCCGTGAGCTTGCGCATTTCTTTTGTTGATGTTATCAAGTGGAGTAGGTGCATAAGCATTGGCAAGAAAGATTTGGTGGGCCCAGTAAAGATTTTGTTTTAAACTTATGGTGATTAAAGTGTTTTAACTTAAAACGGGAAAATATTTTAATTTAGAGTGAAATATAAAGCACAAGGGAAAATATTTTAATTAACCAGGTAAAACAAAGTTAGAAACTTTTATGCTAGGAAAATACTTTAAAACATAAAATGAAAGTGAGAAGGGCACGGGTGATATTTTTATAAAGTGAATAATATTCATTGTATAAGATGTGTTCCTTTGCTAGAAAATAAGTTTTTTCATGGAGCACTATTTTGATGCAGTAGGTAGAAAATTGGTTAAGGAGTGAAAGTATTTCACTTAAGTATTTTTTATCTGCAGGTGGAATAAAGAAGAATGATAACTATTCAAGATGGGGAATATTTTTCTGTTGCAGGAAGGGAAAATACAAGAAGCATGAATCAGAGTATAGATTAGGGCTTTCTCTTTAGGTGGTGGATAGTTATTCATCAATGAACTTTATTTTTCCAAGTGTCTTCTTTTGATGTGCATTTAGGGTTTGTTTCTCCTTAAGTGCAAATTTTTGATTCATTGTAAGGAGTTGGCTATTTTGTAATGAGTCACAAAGAATATTGTAATGTGAATACAAAACATTTCAAGGTTTTGTTTTAGGTTGGATTTTTTCAATACATTTGTCTTTCTGATAGCAATATTGGAAAATTAATACAGAATGGTGAAAATTTAGAACCATTTTCTCTCCTATGTACTGGTTTTATAATCTATGAATAACGTAATCAAGAGTTATTTTATTTTTCTCCATTGAATTCTAGTGGATGTTTAGTTTTTTTCATGCTTATTGATTCAAGGAATTGATATAAATTCTTGAGTGAAGCTTTTGGTTTATGTTAGGCTAAGTGCTAGGATTCTGATAAGAAGTTGTGGTTGAGAATAAAATGTTGATGTACTATAATGTAGTAATGTCAAAGCTTAGATGATGTTGTGTGTTAAAATGTTATCAGGTTGTGTAGGTGTTGAAATTGAATTCTTCTAAAAAGTGAGGGAGCTTGTTAGATTTTGGTAGATTTATTCATCATTTGAGTTTGAATTCAATTTCGTAAAGAATCTTAATCCTGGAAATCAGTATGCACCAACTCAATCTGGTTTTATAGGCAAATTAATGCTATATCCACATATCCTCATGCTGATTGGACGCCACCATGAGAATTGGGAGACCAAACCTTTAGGGTGTTGTGTCTTTCAAACAATTGAAGGAGAAACATCTGCTTACAATGTATTTGATACTTTGGCACACAAGTATCTGTAAATATAATGTTGGGGAGACCCACCATGGTTTAACAGAGCCAAAAGTGTAGGAGATTTTAGTCTTTGGAGAAGCAATCCTTGTGGGTCCGGTCGAAATCCATCTTCGGGTTTTGAATATTCAGAGGTGGTTATTCTGTAGGATATAAATTCACTTATTTACATTGGGTTGGAACCATGTTGGTGACTCTGGAGAATGAATTACGTGCCGTTTGCAGAAATAATTACCAAAATCTCCGTTGCAGAATTTGTTGGGAATGCTGGAAAAGAATCAGGCTCCCAGATGAAGTACGGTTCCAGAATGTTGAGAAGGAGTCCTAGATCTACTATGGTGAGTTTATAGCAGCCAGTCAAATATTCTAATGAAGAGACTCAACTTGGAAGAACTGGGAGAATTTCCATTTTTCATTGATGAAGATAATGTCGCCGCTTCAAAGGTTTTCCTCTTGTTGAAGAGGCAGTGACTTTTCTCTACAATTTATACACATGAAGGATTGTTGTTTGTTATTGTGACATGAAAATGCTATATTCAAAGTTGCAGTAGCTAGAGATGTGAAGGTACATGGTTCTTTGCATACTTTCATTTGTTGGACTTGTAATATTGAATGCAATTGTTGTTCCATTTAAATTTTTTTTCTAAGTATTCACAAAATTGCCAGTATGGATGGTTAGAATGAATTGCGCTGTCCGGATTTTATCCGTTTGTTATCATATAAACCGAGCTGAGATTTAAACTATCGCCCTGAAATTACATCTAAGTGATCTTCATAAATAGTGTAATTCATGCCAGTACGAGCGGAATTTTCCGCCACATCATGGTTACCGGGGAAATAAACGCGCATTCGAGCGCCCAGCCTAGGTGTCGCTTGAAGAGATACCGTAATCTCGACACGTTTAGGCACCGCAGAGTTGTTGAACTCAAGTGTGAACAAACTGGTTAAAAGCCAGAATGGAAAGGTGTGTTTAAAAAGAAAATTGTGAAGAGGTTGAGGTGAGAACACACAATTGGATATAAGCTTAGTTAAAAAGTCAATCATTCACTTCAGATACCAGCCAACTGCGCACCTTTTCAATTCTTACCGATCGATAATAACCAAATTCAGACTTATCTGTGGTTGATTAAGGGTTGGAAGCGTATAACTTCGGTTGCCAAAGATTTACAATTTAAGTGGATGCAATCATAGAGGATTTTTATGTCAAAGCTTTTCGCCAACTTCATGGTGAAAAGAGTGGCATTAGGGATAATACTGGATGAGAGATTTTTCGAATCTCTTGAAGCTGGAAACTAGGGGCCCAGTACTAGAATTTTCCTAAAGAATTCCATACTATTGGGATCAACTAGTGGACCTTGTAGAGAAATAATTACAAAAGAAACAACCGACCTTGTCTAAAGATTAAAATATACTAAAAATTATATGAAAAGTCGAGCGACACTTTTAATCATAGATTTATTTGTTGGCTTTCTCACTTTCATCCCTCAAAATTTTAGATCTAAGTATATTACATTTCTTACATGTATTTTGAATCTTTGAGGAGGGATCTAGTGCATCGTTAAAGGATTTTAGAATAGTGAGCATGCAGATGGCTTACACATGTTTAGAAAATATGGAGAAAATGAGGAATGAATATGTGCAAAGTCTATTGTCTTCAATTATGGATAAACATGTTGATGAAATTAGCAGCTGTGTGAATACAAATGATCAGATGTATTTAGTTTTAGATACAGACAAATGCATGCTTGAGAAGGTAGAAGTTAAGAATGATACAATGTCTACCATTGATGTTCATGACAGTGAAAATTCTCGTGTCTATCCCCAAGAGGATGTAAAGGACCAACTCAATGATGAAACCCAATCCATTGAGTTTTCAAATTTTGGTGATGGTGATATCATAGTATATCCTGATTTACAACTTGATATTGCATGTAGTTCTAGTGGAAGTCAAGAAGAGGAAGTGGTTGAAAGACTGGATCAAAACAATGGTCTATTAAGTAGTGAATAAATATCAAATTTGTTGACCACTGAATATTAGAAATATACACATGTGAATAACCCTCATTTGTTGTTTGTTTCCCATATTGATTTTGATAGTGATGATAATCTTCACTATGCAAGATATGATGCATGTGTATCTGATCTTCCTTCTAGTTATGAACCGATTGGTTAGCATGATGATAATATGGATAAAGACAAGCAGCCATTTGATTGTAATGATGCATTGTATGATGAGTATGAAAGTGTCCATGTTGATGCAAGTTCAAAAATATGTTTTGATGAATTAGAAATAGTAGATGACCATGAGGTTTGCATTTCCACTCAACTAATTTTGGATAATTTTAATGTAAACTTGGACAAGTGTCTATTTGCTTACTTGAATGAGCCTAGTTATTAGTCTTTTCATGTAGAAGTGGATGTTGACTTCAAAGAAAAATTAGATTATCTTTTTGAACCAGAATTGCTCACTTTTGAACAAGCTTTGGATATTGAAGATCTTGATATGTTATGTTTAGAGGATAAAAAAGTGAGCAAGGATGAGGATAAATTAGAGATTCTTGATGATCTTCTATACCAGCATGATGGTGGATAGTTACAATGTTTTCCAATGTATGAGTGTATCTCTGTACATACACTTGGAGATAGTTTGCATGATGTGCATAATATTTTGATTAGTTCTTATGAATATTTCACCTTTGACATGCAAACTAATAATCAAATCGAGCTTGATAGTACCAGCCATGTGACAGAATATGAATGCTACTTTTTTTAGTTGGATGAAGTTTTCATAAAGTGTGGCAACACGTAAAACATTGAAGAATGTTGTTTTCAACTTGATAATGATTCATATGATAAATATGTTAAGTTGTTTCCACATGATAATCAATATATTAAAAGTATATCTGATTTTTAGATGCATGGTAATTGTGAATTTGTTGATAATGTTGTATATGATGGGCTATTAGAGAATGACATCATGTTTAATCAGGCATATTGCAGTGATATTTTCATATTGACCTCAGTAAAATGTGATGAGAACTTTGTGTATGATAGAGGTAAGAAGAAACCTACAATTTTTGGTTTCCTTGGGCCATCAGATATGGTTTGACTTTTCAAACTAGAGTAGTAGGGGGAAAAGATGACGTTTTGACTCTGTCACCCAATGAAGTAGGCACTCGGTTCTCTAGAGGATCTAAATTCTTGCTATGACCACAAGGGGAATACATCCTAGTTAGAGCCACTGATGGCACCTTCAAATTTTGCAAATTTGAAGTGCCCTTGAAAATTTTGTCTAGGTGACCTACTTTGGAGGGTCACCATTAAACTTCAAGGATTGGTTTTCCGTGCGTCGGGTAAATCCTTTAGGCGGGTTGTGCTCGCCGCTGACTATATGTATGCGTGCAATTTTTGCTTTGGCAATGATGAGTTTGACAATGTTTTTGAAAGGAAGTGAGAGCATGAGATTGACACTATTTTTATTTGCATTTTATGAAAGCTCGCTCTTTGTCCTGCTAGAGTAAGCCTCACCGTTTGAGTTGATGTTTTGCTTGAATGATTTGTCATGTGGAAATGGATTTTCCCTCCGTTTCTACATTAATAATAGCCTTTAGCGATTCGGGTTTTCAGGCACTCCATGATAAGATTTGATATTTTTACTAGGCCAAAAACAAATGCAGTTTGTTCAAATTTTGCATTTGCATTTTTAGAATGTTTCAAGGAGGTCAAGTTTGACCCTCAATATTTGGTGATGAATGATGATTCGAGGAAATCCCTCTTGCAAAAAAACAAAGTATACCCAAATGACCTAGTGTGTCTAGTAGCAGCCCCCCAAAAAGTGATTTGATATTTTTTCAAAGTGGCAGCTTGGTGAGTTTTAATTTGTTTTAAATAGGTATAGTTGTAGAAAAGTTTGATTGAGAAAATTTGATTTTGAATATATTGCATCTCGTGACATGTTCTTTTGGACCATTTTTTGCATTGCATTCTCAGTTCAAATGTTTGCATGTCTATGAACTTTTATGGCTCTAGGAGGTTGTTTGACTAGTTTTCCAGGGAAATTCCTAATCCCATTGGACTAGTTTTGACCATTACGCAAATATGCTTGAAAGCATATTTTAATGAAAACCCAATTCAAATTTGCATGTTAGATGCATTCAGAGGTAGCCTTAAATCATTTCAAGGTAAAAAATTGTTTGAAGATGAAATTTTTTTTAGCTACGCCCACATGGGGACCGGACATGCCTTGCCCAACTATGATGTTGTGAGTGTTGTATTGCAGCTTGTTGAAGGGCATTTCTATTATGAAAGGAATGGATTTTAAAGAACTACTCCACCAATGGATTTTCATTTTTCATTGTACAAGGATTTTAGTTGACTTAAAGGGGGTGGTGTTGCACTTGATTTACTATGGGATAAAGCCACACCACCTTTCAATTATGCTCAATTGTTTGAACAACCA
Source organism: Sequoia sempervirens (assembly GCA_007258455.2). Classification (NCBI taxonomy): domain Eukaryota; kingdom Viridiplantae; phylum Streptophyta; class Pinopsida; order Cupressales; family Cupressaceae; genus Sequoia; species Sequoia sempervirens. The sequence continues at coordinate 14,921,278 of VDFB02000017.1, forward strand.
CATAATATTGAGAAGGAAAATCATTCTTATAGGGCTAACATTGTTGAGGTTTTTTGATTATGTGGATGCATATTTACATCTTGTTAGAAGCTAGAGGATTGAAATGAGACCCATTCAAATTTATATTTGATTGGGGATGCATCCAAAATGGATATAAAGCTCTTGAACACAAAGAAATGTTGTCTTGCATTAATGTTGATTAGGTCATACAAGGGCATTTTCATCAATGGTGCAACTAGAATTTATTTCACCTTGTAGTCCAATAAAGAAATCAATTATATTTGAGAACAATTCCAAGATGCTTTTTTTTGCAATCTCAGAAAACCATAAGTGAACTCTTTTGACTTTGTTGCTATAGTACGATCTTCCACTAAAGTTCATCCCTTTTTATTTTTTATATTTGGAAATGAAGTCAGTAAAAGGTCAAAGTAATAATACTATTTTTGAGGAATGTTCTCTTAGTTTTGGTGCCATTCTTTGAGGGGAAAAAACCACAACATAGGCATAGGAAGCCTGGAGATGATGATTTCAAGCTTTCCAAATGAGGAACATATGTAAGCAAGTCATGATTGTTGTTAGTCAATCCCAAGAACATGCTAATGCCTTGGAGGAGGCTACACATTGTATGGTGAAATGTGGGCATGACACTCAAGGAACGTCCTACTACCATGGTGCTAGAGCACAATGTGGACATACATCCAAGCATGAGTAAGTCAAACTTGTTACAACATGATGGGGTAACCATGGTATTAGCTGAATCAGTCCTAAAAAGAAGAAAAATAAAAGGAGGAGGCAACACAACTTAAGGAGCTCGAACCATGTTAAATTTTGGCGTATACAAGATGAGGTTGTTGTGCATGGGGTAGAGGTGGTCACCATGATGTTGAAAGGGGTCAGTTTAATATGGAAAATAAGAGTTTTTAATGGACAAGTTGCCACTACAAGACACATCTTTGTCTTGATGCTCGATGCAAAGGAATTCAAAGAAAAAAATACATTGAAAAAGGGCTCAAACCATATAAGATGTGTGAGATTAGGGATCCAATAGTCAAGTCAATTCGTTTGGATTAGACTGGATAATGGCGTTGAAAAGTATTGACACATAATTATGAAATGTTTGTTCTTCTAATGGGGTGCCATTAAATAAGAAAAATGGGAAGATGAATTTGATGTGGAAAATAAGAGGAAATGAAGATGAAATTTGTCTTGGGGAATCTAAATGATTTTTTGATAGGATAAGAGGTCCATTGAATGCATCACTGCAGCTTGAGAAAGCTTGAAAATTGTATTGTAAATGGTAATAGGGTTAAGGAAAAGGGATTGCTGCATAGAGGTAGCCATTCTACTAGTTGGGGAGGGATGACAATTCAGTGCTTGCAATGAAAATCTATAAAAAATGTCTAAGGAAACTTTTAAGCTGATAAGAGATGCTACTGCAAAAGAAATTCTTTGATTAAAGTGCTTGATGTGGGAAAACCTAGCACATGTTTTGCAAGAGGAATTCACACTTGAGGAAAAACTATATTAGATGTTTGAGGAGGTTCTACACTAAACCCTAATCACAGTGTATGTGGGTTGATCACTATTTGAAGCAGAGAAAGAGAAGATTTATGGAGAATGTCGTTAGATAATTCTTGCCCGCTAGACCGTGATAACTAGGGAATACGTTGGCATAGAGCAGCGGGGAAGTGAGAGGAAAGATTTATGGATTTTAATAAATCCATTTTTAACTGTTGAAGAGCTTTATTTTAAAGCCTTAATTTTAGCTTTCCCATGAGCTCGAGCATTTATTTTGTTGTTGTCATCAAGTGGAGAGGGTGCACAGGCATTGGAAGGAAAGACTTGGTGGGCCTAGTAAAGATTTTGAAATTTTTTAAACTTACGGTGATTAAGGTGTTTTCACTTAAAAGGGAAAATATTTTAATTTAGAGTGAAATATAAAGCACGATTTTAATTGACCAGGTAAAAAAAAGTTAAAAAAATTTATGTGGGAAAAGAATTTAAAACATAAAATGAAAGTGAAAAGGGCACAAGTGATATTTTTATAAAGTGAATAATATTCACTATATAAGATGTGTTCCTTTGCTAGAAGAGAATTTTTTTCATGGAGCACTATTTTCATGCAATAGGTAGAAAATTGGTAATGGAGTGAAAGTATTTCACTTAAGTATTTTTTAGCTGTAGGTGGAATAAAGAAGAATTATGACTATTCAAGGTAGGGAATATTTTCTTGTTGTAGGAAAAGCAAATACAAGAAGCGTGAATCAGAGTATAGATTATGGTTTTCTCTTCACATGGTGGATAGTTATTCATCAACAAACCTGAGTTTTCCAAGTGTCTTGTACTGATGTGCATTTAGGGTTTCTTTCTCCTAGGCATGTGCAGGATCATGATGGGCCAAAAAGTGGTGATATGATGGGTATGTGTAGGGTATGTGGCTTACAACTTTTTTTACCCTAAAATGATGAAACAAAAAGGATTTTTAAAGGAGACTCTCAACTTTCCACCAATATAAATTATGCTTAACTTTGAATTTAGTAAATAATTATTATTCATTTTCTATTTGAATTATGACTAAAGTCTTGATTGATGACTAATTTTAAAAATTATAGCTTTCAAATGGTATCACATTTTTGAATCAAAACATGTGTCACATTCTATACTTCATACTATAGGATTAAGAAAAAGAATTTCATGAAGTTTGGCGGGTTAACATGGTGGAACTTGTCTGAGAGTTTTTATATTTTTAAGTTGTAATAAAAAATATAATTAATTATTAATTGTAAAATTACAAAAAATATGCATCCACATCAGAAATGGAGTCTTCTACTTATATCTAAAATATTATAAAAAATATTATCATTTTATTGTGGTTAGAATTGGTGGAAAGAGATCCACTTCTTATTTTTTCCTAAAATTTAGAGATTAACTCTTGCACATTGAAATTTCAAATTTTCACCAAATATATTTAAAAGAAAAACCTAGTAGTTTAGAAGCTACATTAGGTTTGCTATAGATTCTATTCTTACATATATTTGAAATAATATAGATAAATTATTCATATTTTCACGTCGAAGTTTCCTAACTTTATTTCTCTAATTTTTTGCCACTTAAGGGCTATTTTTTCCATGATGATCTTGCATACACCCTCCTTAAGTATTTTTTGATTCATTGTAAGGAGTTAGTTGTTTTGTATTGAGTCATGGATATCATTAATGAACATGCAAAATTAGCATCATGCATTTAATGAGGTCCATTCATCAAGAAAACCAAGTTCATTTCATCTGCTCATTAAATAAATCAAGCTCATCAAATCCATTCACCAAGTAAATCAGGGCTATTTATTTCATTCCTAAGGTTATCCATTTAAATTAAATAAATCAACTTTGTTTAATTTAAGTAGACCTCACATCCCCCTTTTAATTAAATAAACAAAACTTTATTTAATTAAATCTCAAATTCATATTCCATCCTTTTTGATTTAAATAAATGAATAAGTCAAAATCCATAATCATCACACAAGCTAATCTAATCTGATTAACCTAATCTAACCACCCATCCCACATCCTCTAGCTCCCACTTGCACCAATAAATCATTTTAATTCATTTATAAAATCCAGCATTTTCCATCAACATGGCATCTTTAAGGAATATTCCCTCAAATTTGAATTCAAAAGCAACTTGAAATGTACATCCAACAAGGCATTTAATAGGTCTTACATGTCTCTTACATGTCCCTTGCAAAGTTCAAAGTTAACAGTTAACTCTCAAATTCAAATTTGAATCTCCCCCTCTTTGGCACATTGACCAAAATGTGCTCATTCCTCATCCTATCACAAGTTGACAAGTGGCTTCATCTTATTGGCCAAATCATTATCCCAAATTTCTCTCTTATGAGAATTCTTTCAACTTGAGAATCTATAAGTAGAGGGTTGATTCTTCATCAAAACATCCACAAAGCTAATGCAAAGTCACTCTCTTTATTTGATAACTGATTTTGTCCATTGCATCATCATCATTGGCAATATCAAGGGTTTGGAAAGGGCTATTTTCCATAATAGCACCAATCCAATATGAGATAAAGTTTTGATCATGTTCTTATATGCTTGCAATTAGTTATTTGGTTCTATTTAGTTTTGCATATTTTAGCATGATTAAGTATTTCATAAGGATGTTTAATCTAATGTGTTTCAAATGACTAGCATGATGATATTATGTTAATGTTTAACCATTTTTAGATTTTTTTACATCCACAACTGTAATGTGAATATAGAACATTTCAAGGTTTTATTTTAGGTTGGAGTCTATCAATACATTTGTATTTCTGATAGCAATACCGGTGAATTAATACAAAATGGTAAAAATTTAGAACCATTTTCTCTCTTATGTAATGGTTTTATAAGCTATGAATAACATAATCGAGAGTTATTTTATTTGTCTCCATTGAATTCTAGTGGATGTTTAGTTTTTTTCATGCTTATTGATTCAAGGAATTGATATAAATGTTTGAGTGAAGCTACTCGTTTATGTTAGGCTGAGTGACATGATTCTGATAAGAAGTTGTGGTTGAGAATAAAATGTTGATGTATTTTAATGCAATAATGTCAAAGATTAGATGATGTTGTGTGTTAAAATGTTATCAAGTTGTATAGGTGTTGAAATTGAATCTGTTCCAAGGATGAGGTACTGATCTAAGTGTGCTATTCATGTTACATTTGGTTGATTAATTCAGCAGAAAAATCACAAATATAAATCATTTTACTTATCAATATCAGTTTTTATTGTGTGAAATTTAATACTATACATATCTCATGTTTGAATTAGACACTGCCACGAAGGTCAACCAAATCTTTAGGGTGTTGTGTCTTTCAAACAATTGGAGGAGAAAAATATGTTTACAATGTATTTGATACTTTGGCACACAAGTATTTGTAGATATATTGTTGGGAAGACCCACCTTGGTTTAACAGAGTCAAAATTTTAGTAGATTTTAGTCTTTGATTGAATCTTATTCTTTGTCCAAATCCATCCGTGAGTTTGAATATTAGAAAGTGGCTATTCTATATGACTCATTGTATTTGTTGATTTGGGAACCAACAATTCGACTAGATCATACTCCTTTTCATGAGGAGGACCCAACAAGATAGGGTTAGGCATGAAAGGATTAGGCAATGGGAGGGATGTTGAATTTATTTGTCTTGGTTGTGGATTGTTTCTAGTGTTATATGTGGGTATGTGCAAGATCATCATGGAAAAACCAAGCCCTTAAGAGGCAAAAAATTTAGAAAAATTAGAGTTAAGCAACTTGACGTAAAAATTTGAATAAATTATCTATATTATTTCAAAAATATGTAAGAATAGAATCTGTAGTAAATTGAATGTAATTTCTAGACTACTAGGTTTTTTTTTTAAAATCTATTTGGTGAAAATTTAAATTTCAATCATTGGTACTTAAATTTCGAGGAAAAAATAAGAAGTAGGTGTCTGTTTGACCACCCTAACCAAAAATAAAATGATAATATTTTTTTATAAAATTTTAGATATAAGTAGATGACTCATGTCTCGATGTGATGCATATTTTTTGTAATTTTTCCAAGTAAATAATTAATTGTGAATTTTTTTATTACAAAATTTTAAAAAAAAATAAAAAACTTTATGTCGACCACCTTAACCGTCAAACTTCATAAAATACATTTTCTTTTTTTTTAATCCTATAGTATGTGAAGCATAGAATATAACGCATGTTTGGATTCAAAAAATGTGATACCATATGAAAGTTATTGATGTTTTTCAATCAGCCTATCTATTAGAACTTTAGTCGTAATTTGAATAGAAAATGAATAGTAATTACTTATTAAATTCAAAGTAAGAATAATTTATATCTATGGAAAGCTAAGAATATCCTTTAAAACTTTTCATTTCATCAATTTTGGGTAAAATAGTCATCAGCCACATACCCATCCCATATTGCCACTTTTGTATCATGATCTTTTTTATACCCCAATGTATGTGCAATAGTTTAATAATTGATTGTTGTGAAACATTATTCTTAGGTGGGTAAAGGATAACTTTGGGTTTTCTTGAGTTTTAGGTTTATGTGGCAGTGGATAAAAGAATTAGGATTCTTAGGATGTCCCACCCAGTATGTAGGAGGTCCGATCCAAGGGGATCTAATGGAAACTGTGCATTCATAACCTCCAGTTTTGGTTTGATGTATTTCTAATGGAGGGGAATCTAGTATCATATTTTCACCATCATCTAAAAATTCACATCACTATTGTTGACATTTTCTTGTGTAGACACCTAAAATTGACATCACACATATTTAATTAAATCATATTCGCCCATCAATTAAATAAATCAAGTTTATTTGATTGATCTCCTAAGGTTATCTTTTTAATTAAATAAATCACTTTATTTAATTATTTCCTAAAGTTTCTTCATTTAATTAAATCAAATGTATTTAATTAAATGGATAGTGCATCAATTTCCTCCCTTTTGATTTGAATAAATCCAAGTATCTAAGTCAAAAGTCAAAATCACCTAATCATCATTTTAAATTAATCAAACCATGATTAATGCTAATCGTAATCCTCTTTTCTCTAAATTTTGCAACTTGTTCACATAAATCAATTTAATTGATTTATTAATTCATCATTTTCATTCAAAATTGCATCTTTGAGGGAATATTTTTCTAGTTTGAATTCTCCCTCCCACATGACTTTTCCATCCAACAAAGCATTTATGAGCTCTTACATGTCTCTTACACAAGTCAACTTGGCATTTAATTCATCTTTCATCCTCCCTAAACATGTCACTTCATCAAATTCAAATTTCAAACTTGCACGTGGATCAAAATGTGCTCACCCTTCATCCTCTCACATCTTGAAAAGTGACATCTTGTCATTGGCTCAAGATTAGTCCCACATTCACCCATTTTGCATGTCTCTCCATCATTCTCTCTTATAAATAGAGAGCTCATCCTTTGCATTGGATCATCCACAATTTGAGTATTTGCACTATAGTCAAGAATCACACATCTCCATCATCAGGAGCTTATCAAGGATTGGGAAAGGGATTATTTCCACAGAAGCACTAATCAACTATGAGATAGGGTTTAATTCATTTTTTATACGCTTTAAGTTATTTGTTTTCATTTTAAAGCATGATGTATTATTTCATAGGGATGTTTAAGGTTTGCTTTGTTTCAAAATACTAACCATGCTAATGATGTGTGTGTTAGGGTTTTAACCATTTGCAAATTTTCACATCCACATCTTGCACCATGATATCCTCCCTAGGAGGAGAGTGTTTAGGTGAACCACAAACTAGATGTTCATGAAATTCAAAGGTTGGTTCTTTTAAAATGACCTAATCACAAGTAGGGGAATTATTAATGGTTGGATTATCTTGTTTATCAGTATTTTTTTCCCTAGGGGAAGAGAGACATAAGATTCTCATGACTTTCATCGATTGTGTTTTATAACATCAAAGTATCTTCTTCATAACTAGGAGAGATACTAGGAGAAGGACAAATGTGATTGTCATGACTTCCCATGTTTTCATTATGTTGTTCCATAATGTCTTCTAAAACAGGGTAGGAGTAGTGTCGAAAAATGTCATTGGTGACATTTTCACACTTTTTTGTGCCCTCATAAAATTAAGCTTAATATTTCCTTAACTTAGTGTTCAAATGTGCTCAACACACTCACATTAGGTCTTGGGCCCTTGCAAACTAAACAAGCTTAATCCTACCTTATTTAGAGTGTTGTAATGCATTTTCACACTTTTCTAGGGTTGTCATTAATAATTGGGCTTCTTTATGATTTAATTGGCCTTATTTTGCATCCACAGACCTCATTTAATTAATCTTTTCAAGGATAATCCAGACAAAAATCAACATCCAATCATAATTGAGGTTTTTTTAGGTTATGTAGCCCAGATTTGTTGGTTTGGGACTCATACGCTACCTTGGGCATATGAGTCCCACCTTTTCTTTGTAACATATCCCTCTCAATCATGGCTTCCCTTATCCTCTTTTCTTTCTCTTCAATCCTTTTCTTTCTATTTTCATCACATCATAAGGCTCTTTCTCTAAGTCACTGCATATCATTAAAAACTTTCTCTTCTTCTGGTAAAGTGGTATCAACATCAAATGTTACTACAATTTCAGAATGACTGGGGTTATTTTCATGGGCATGTTCACGAGCATACTCATAAAAAACAATCAATAGATCTTGAGGAAGGGGAATATTTATGATAGAAGTTGTGGCCAAAAACCTTGCAGCCCTAGCATGACTGACACTTACATTATCTGGTTGGATCCTTTCCCTCTCTCTTCTTTGTTTAGCCATTAAGGCTTGACTAGAGCATTCTTGATTTACAACATTTTTCATTATAACTTCCCCTCTTCCAGGAGAAGTATTATCACTAAAAATCAACAAGTTTCTTTCACATTCAGAACCAGAACTAGAATGAAGTTCACGTTCATGAGTAGGATGAGGGGTAGTCTTACTTGTTTATGCATCCTTTGCTTTCACCTATTTTCCATGAGTGTTCTTTTTCAACTCTCCTTCCAATTTATGCTGTGGATGTTTCTTCATGTGGCCAGGGGTTCCTTGAATTTGTGCTTGAATCTTCTTTGTCTTTATCAACCTTTTCAATTTTCTTCTATTCTTCTTCTTCACTTCTTTGATATCTTCAAATATTGGCACACAATGGTGTAGATATTTTAGAGTCACCACCCAAATTGCTTGGGAAAAATTTATAGCAATTGTGTTACAATTTATGCAAATTTTAAAAGATCCTTATAGACTAAGGCAACCTTAGAAAAATGCAAAGTGCTTTTAATTGAACTTTGAGCAATGAATTTATATCAACAAAGTTGGCGGGGACATTTGAAACAAACCTAAGCAACAGTGAATACAAACTTCTAGTAGATCAACTCTATGAATAAACATCAGTATAATTCATAGTAATCATAGACAAAGCTTTTTGGAGAACAAAATTTATCAGACATGTCCCCAGTAGAGTCATCAATCTGTTGGTTAATTTTAAAGAACCAAGTGGATCCCACTAAGCATCTATGAATTCTCCAAATTCAATTCTCAAATACTTTGGAGACGATTGGCCAACGAATGAGAGGAAGCTAGGATGCTTCCCTCCTACACTTTGGGCTTTGTAAGACCTAGGAGGGTGTTCCCACGATGTGCATATTACAACCTTGCTACACAATTATATCACACATTGCACAATTAACAGATGCATTCTCATTCAAATGCTAAATAAATGAAATCTTTAAAGAAACTAGAAATTCCTTTGAAAGATCACACTTCTAAAGTGAAGAATTCATACAACACCAACCACAACAAAGGTAGATCAATTAAAATATTATTTATGAATGTTTTTCTCAAATTGGATAACTAGAACCATGGGAAATGCATATAATACTTAATATTAGTGCCATATCTCTGGGAAAGGAATCAAAACATAGAAAATTGAACTATATGGTGAATTTAATCCTAAACATCCATGATCTTCATGAGATTTCCTTGTAATTCACATATCAATACTTGGAATCTATGACTACTTATTAGATCCACTAAACAAGTATACAAATTCATGATTTAATCAAAGCATTTTAACTGATCCATTGAACCAGAGCCTAAATTAAAAAACACATCAAAGAATAATGACAATGAAGATTAATGAAAGGATTCTTGATTGAATTTTCATTGATAATTCAGATACAATATAAAGCTAGAGAGACGATAGACTCAAGAGATTTACATTATTTGTTCAGATATGCTCAAAAACCATACAATTGACAAAATTCACTTGCTCAACTCAAAACTTAAGATACAAACTTCAAATATGTTCTTTCTGTGCTCTCAATTTGCATAATTTGGATCTAGAATTCAACAAGAGACCCGTACTGATGGCCCTAAATTCCCTTTTGTAAGAAAAAGGTAGAAAAACAAGCTTCAAGCCAAAAATTACACGTCACATTTCAATTTGACCACTATAACATATATTCCCTTTGCAGTTATATTTACACTTTCAATTGGAGGGAACATATATGAGACAAAGTTTATTTCCATTTGTTGAGGAGGATAGACCCACCTTCCAAAAGGAAATTGTTGAAAAGAATAATCTTCTAACCATTTTAGCATATTCATTCCTTTGAGAAAAATGACAAAAATATGCAAAATATGGAAAAGGTGAATAAACATCCAAGTCAGCATCCCAATCATTGGTGATCAACATTTACCTGTACTATTTTCAATTTGGAGACACATATCTTTTATGCATTGTAATCTCTAAGGTCATACCTGTAATATACTTGACCAAGTATATGTGTTCTCCATTCTTGTGTTCATAAAACCTATTCATCAATAAATATCCTCTTCCATTACTCATATTTTCCATCAAATGGCGAATTGAAATTGATGATTTCATCCATCTTCTTTCTATATGGAGAGTACTTTGTCATCACTAAATTGGCTTCTTTGTCAAAATATTCTAGGAAGTTGATGATGAATGATAGTTTCTCAAGAGTATTCTTCAATATATCAATTTCAACAATCTCAAAAATGAGAGCTACTTGATAAACAATAGTGGTATCCACTTGGTGCTTCAATGTTTGTAGAGGCTTGACCTCATCATACGCATGCTAAATATTAGGTAACAATGTCAAATCCACCTCATCAAAGTTGGCCTTCAATTCTCTTATTTTCTACTCTAATGGGGCAGCATACCCCTAAAATGTTTGTTCCCTAACCTCACAAACAAATCTATAAGTTGGGACCACCCTTGGATATCTATCCTCCTATTGCTTAGCCCCAATTTCCATAAGCTTCAAATCACCAACTCTAGGAATCCATTTATCTAAGATTGGGGTAGCCAATTCCTTATCTCTTTGGGATAACCTTATTGATTGCAGTATCAAAGAATAATTTTCATGAACACTATTTAGTTTGCTCTAAATTTTCTTATTCATATATTTAAGTACTGTATGAACAATATTGGAATTTTTCTCATACATGGTGTCTCGATCTTTCTCAAGAAATTTCTTGTACACATCAATTTGTAAGAGTAATTGTGTTTTGGTAGGCTCATTTGATGGAATTACATCTGATGTACTTGGTTCCTTTATTGTAAGTGGTTGTTGACCCATGTTATATGGTACTATTTCCAAGGCTTGTTCTGTTGAAGGGGAGATTGAGGCTGTGTCATTGGAGAAGTAGGTGTAGGGTGACTTGAGCTAGTTGGGCCTTGTGTTTCTATCTTTTTCTTGTATAATGCTACCTTAGTTTCTAGTACAACCACCTTTTGTTGACTCCTATTATATTCATCAACCAATTCATTATACTTACTCCTATACCTATCCCTTTCAAGAGTAAGGCTCTCTATTGTTGCTTTAGCAAATTTTGCAATATTTACTACCGTATCAGTTGCTTCCAAGGTTGGAGTATTAGAAATTCTCTTTATAACCAATTTTTCGTTGAATTCAACTAGCTTAGCAACTACTGGCTTTCTAGATCCCAAAGACAATGACCAAACTGCTAATACATCTCATTCTTCACTGAATGTTGATCCCTGAAGTGCTAATTTTTCCTCTTCTTTATTTTAAAATAGGAGATTTTTAGACCTCCTTATGGTGTCTAGCACCATTGCATTGGCTATGTCCCACTTAGGTAATAACAATACACCACTCTTTTATACAAGTTCTTTTGGCCTCCTTAGTTGTATGGAACATCTCCCCTCATAAATTTCCTTACCTTTGCCTAGATAGAACCTTTAGGGAGTTCCGATTTAAGCTCCTTTCTCTAGCCACATTTTATGTGTATTTTGAGGCTTTTTCTCATATAAAATCCTTAAATTCCTTGGTTTCAACAAAGTATCATCTTCCATGAATGCTTTGCAAGCTTCTTGCCTCAGATCATTTGCATTGTTCAAACCACTAAGATCAACCTTTCCAAGTCTAAGGCCACTTTCTCTTGAACTTGAGGCAACTTCCCTTATGGGAGAAGGCATTCCTTGTTGCATTTATTAGGAGTAATAATAATATCATCCCCTTTGTATTAGGTCATCACTACCCATTTAGCCTTCAATCTTTGCTTCTTAGCGGGGTGGTTGCTTTGATGGGCATGACTTCTAGGGGGTGAAACTACATCAATCACAATGGATGGAGCTTGTCTTGGGGATGATGGAACTAATCTCTCAGGAGAAGTTTCCCTTGATCCCTTTGATGTAGTAGGGGTTAGAAATTTTTTCTTTTTCTCTACTGTTTTCTTCTTTCTGGAATATATTCTTATCTTTGATGGTTGCTGGTAGGAGGGTCTCTCCTCTAACACTACATTGGGATCTTCCTCAACTTCCACTAACTTTCCTTTATCTATAACCGCACACTCTTCCCTCAAGAAATGCACTATGCTCTCAAAATTTTCCATCACATGCATAATTATATTGAACTCACCCTTAATATTGGGCATAGGATCAGAGTTTGGATTGAACCTTTTAACTTTCTTTACCATTTTATTGAAAGCTAGATATTTTTCTTTCCTCTCCTCTTGTTCTTGAAAGTTGTAGACATGAAAAATTAGCATTATGCATTCAATTAGGTCCATTCATCAAGTAAACCAAATTCACATCCATCCACTCATTAGGTAAATTAGGTTCATCATCCATTTAAATTAAATAAATTAACTTTATTTGATTTAAGCCTATAATTACCTCATTTGATTAAATAAATCAATTTTAATCAAACCATAAAATTCCATCTTTCATAAACCATCTTCTAATTTCATTTCATGCAAATTAATCCACCTTTATCTTGCATCATCCCTTTAATTAAATAAATCAAACGTTTATTTAATTAACTCCCAAATTCATTTTCCATCCCTTTTTATTTAAATAAATCAAATATTCAAGTCAAGTGACTCAAAATCAACTAATCATCACCTAAGCTAATCTAATCATGATTAAACTAAACTACCCATCACATCCTCTAGCTTTTTCCCTTTTGCACCAATAAATCATTTTAACTCATTTATAAATTCATCATTTCTTTCAACTTGGCTTAAAAATGGAATATTCTCTCAAGTTTGAAAATGAAGACAAGTTGACTTGTCCCTTCCAACATTGCAATAACTTCTCTCTTTCATGTCCCCCTCTCAACATTTAATTCACAAATTCAAATTTGAATCTCCCTCTCTTGGGCACATTGGCTAAAACTTACATTCCTCAACCTATGATAAGTTGACTTGCCCTTCCAACATTGCAATAAATTCTCTTTCATGTCCCTTCTCAACATTTAATTCCACAATTCAATTTTAATCTCCTCTCTTTGGCATAATGGCCAAACTTGCATTCCTCAACCTATGAAAAGTTGACAATGGCCTCATCTCATTGGCTAAATCTTTGTCCCACATTCATCCATTTTATTTATCTCTTTAAAATATTCTAAAATGGAAGGCTTCATGCATCATCAAATCCTCCACAATCTCATACACAAAGGCATCATTGTCATTTGAATCCATATCATATTCAAAGAAATCTCATCATTTAGCTTATCTAAAGGGGTTGGGAAAGGGCTATTTTCCACAATAGTACCAATCCCCCCATAAGATCAGGTGTTTGTCTTGTTTTAGAATAGGGATAGTTATCTTTGTTTGTATTTGCTCAATTATATCATCGTTTTCCTTGTTTTTTAACAATGCAAATGGATTTTATGGGGAACTCTTGTTCTAACCTTGCATTTTGATCTACAAATGTGATTGTTTGTTTTATTTATGCAAGTTTGGAAATGGGTTCACATTATGGCACCCACCGTGGGGCCCAAACCTTATACATTTCTTCATAATAGACTGCATGATTAAGGGTTTGGCTTCTATAATTTGGTTACCCATTTGAAGAAATCTACATATTTCTATTTCCATATGTTGTAGTTGAGGCTCCATTGTGTATTTTCAGATTTTGCACTTACATTAGTGCAAGAGTTACATTTATATCACAAAATTTAGCCTTACACATGCTAATTTCATTTGTTACAAAGTTTTTAAAAGATTTTGCAATAAAATCTATTTTATGCATATCCAGATTACCCTCCATTGAAAAGTTGTAGATGTATGAAATGAAGAATGGGATCATTGGTACAGGGTTTTCAAGTGGCAAAACGTATTTCAAATGATGTGTAGATCTTATTTTTTTAGTCTTTCTCTTTCACGAAATAGTATCGATTGTGGTGTCCTTGACAATCTGTGCAACACTCCTATGTCTTATCAATCTTTAGACTTCTAAAGAGCTGAAAAGCATACTTGACTTCAAATATATTACATACTAGATAGCTTGTTTTCATCTGCAGATATAAATGCACTTTATTCTTTCCATTTGAAGAGTAATTTGTAAGTATGTATATGATAAATAAGCTTAAATGCTGACTGTGGCTCTTTATGTGTGGTAGGTAGCAATAATTGATTTTGTAGTACTACGGTGGTAGAACTTTCTTTGGTTGTGGTCCACAATTTTTCGTATTGACAGTGTTGGTTGGCAGGTGGTGAGTAGCATAGAACAACATCTAGCCGGTCGTGCCTCTCCTTAGATTCTTTGAGGATTCTGCTTGGAAACTGATCCTTTCCCTCTTCCCTAGGCTAATTAGATTTCCCTTGCAATGTATTAATGTTTGTAGTCCTTGCTAGGCTGAAGAGTTTTCCTTAGACAAGATTGATATGTGAGGAGATAGCGAATTCCTTTTGTGGCCATACAAACACATCCTACCATCGTAGACCCCAAAATGCCTAGAAATAATCCCCTTGATCTTGTTAATGCATATACATCACCAGAGGAAAACTAGAAATCTGTAGGCCCTTTATTGGTAGTGAGCTAGTAGAGTCACTCCCTCAATCCATTTCTTTCTTTTTTACATTACCGGTTGCATCCTCAAACAGTGATAGGGAATAGGTTTTTATTGAGTCATAGAATGATTTAGGTCATTAAATAACACTGTCTGTGCAAGGGGAAGAAGATAGAATCTCCCAGCAACTTGCGCCCTCTTCTTTGGCAGCCCTCTATCATTAGCATCACGCTCATTATAGGCATCTATCCATATCTATATTTTATTGCAGTGGTTAAAAATGGATTGATTTCTAAAAGACTTTTCATTCGGTTTTGCATCTTCTATTTTGCATTAGCTTGAAAGATTTTAAAGATCTCCTTTTGTTGTTGTTTTTTTACGCCTACCAATTGAATTAGCTTGAAAGTTTCTTTATAGTTTCTTTTCATTAACTGTGGTACGCCCTATTCACTGCAAAATCTTTGTCGACCTGCAATATTTCTGAGAGGACTTACCTAATGCATTAAAGTGTATGTTTGAAAACCTAATTTGCATATTATTGCTGCTCAATAGTAAAATGCAATATAGTAGCCTGTGATTATATCCTTTCTAAAACTGACATACTTAATTATGCACTAGTAAATGTCAAATATTTTTAAGAAGCATGAAATTTTTTTGGATGTTAAAATATTTATTGGTGAGTGAATGCCTATATCTTTCGTTGTTTGCACCTTGCAGCCTTAAACTCCTAGCCATCGTACCTCACTAAAAAGCTATTATGTTTCACATGGAGAGGTTTGCACAGTGTAGAAGGGAGTCTATGTTATATTTTTGGAACCAGTGTAGGAGTATACTTGTTTTCTTTTTTTAATTTTGTTTTTGGATTTGTGTAGGCGAAAGGAAAAGATTTCCATTAATGGCAAGGAAGATCTAGGAGGGTGCAGATGGGACTTGCATCATTTATGGATTTGGCAGTTTAATGCATTGAAGATCAAATGTTTTGAACTCGATCTACATGACTATTCATTATAGCTGGCATAAAGAATCAATGGTCATTGCATCAAAGCCAAATCTTATTTGTCTACAAAATCTTTTCCTAGTTGTATTAAATTATTTTTTTGATTTATGCTAAAGGCTTTGATATTGTGAAAAGGCTTTGGAAGGCGAGATTCTTATTAATGTTGATTTTCTTTAATTCATAATCATTAGTCTTTTCTATTTAAAATCATTTTATTGTTTAAAGTTAATGCTTAAAATGATAATTTGATTCTTGCAAGATTATCTTTCCTTGATAGGTGTAAGGAAAATCAAGGATGGATTCTCGTTTGAACAAGGAGCTTGCAAGAAGCAATCTTTGGAGGAATCTTGGAGAATGGAGCATTAAATTTAGAGTTTATAGAGCATTTTTTAATGCTTGGAGCCTCGATTTACTACTTTAATTTTCTATTTTAAGCCAACTAGATCATTGTTTATTTTCAAAGTTGGATTAAAATTGAACTGTAGAAACTCACTAGCTTTTGGATTTGACTAAAATTGAACAAAGGAACTTCAAAAATTTCATCTTGGTGCTTAAAAAGAACTCATTTTTTTCTTTGGGAATCTAAAATGAACATGTGTCTTTTATTCTTTGTAATCTTTTTTGTAAAATAATCTCATCTAAAAAGACGTATGCACTTCTCTTGTGCTTCAAGGCGATCTTGAGAATCAAAAGTATGTTTGGTGACACTAAGTTGCATAAAATATTGCCTCCACATCTTCATTTTGGGTTTAAAAATTGAACAAAATCTTGCTCGAGTGTGAGTGATGTTATTGCATGTGTTCTCCCTTTGTTTCTAAACAAGGTACAATCGAACTATAAATAAGTTTATTCACTTTTGTCTATCTTAGAGGGCTTGCCTTGGGGAAAAAGTACTCACCCAAGGGAATGAATCAACTGGTAACACTCTAAATCCAAGAGTATTTCCAAATGGGATATAAATGTGTGTATTGGAGTAAACGGTAGTATCACGCAGTTGGCTTCGACGAGATGGATCTAAAAGGGGACTCTCGCCGCATGGGTCAATCTCCACGAATGGAAAGTCTGAAATAAAACCCTTGTTTGTAGTGGCCTATTAACTCATTCACTGAGTTTATCAAAGTGGTGCATTGGAACTTAGATTCCAAGAAGTTACTTGCCATCTCCAATCTTGGTTAAAGTATAGAGGTTAAGACTTCATTCTTAACATACCTTTATACTCTCTCCTTGGTTGCATGTAAAATCATCTCTTCTACTATGAAGGGCATGAGGCAAGTCCACTAAGAAAAAAATACCAATTGAGCTAGGATGTTATATTGCTTGTGAGTCAGTTTGAAAACACAATGCTTTGATCGAAAACATTGAAACCAACATTCAACAAATCATCAAATCTCAAACCCTTTAGGAGAAGCAAATAGCCTTGAAAAAAATTCACATGTTCTTGCTTGCCCTTGGGATTCATATCCTTAGAGGCTTCTAAGAATTTGGATTTCATCTCAATTTTCTCCTACTAAGGTCAACAATAGGTAACTCTTGCCTCCAATTTCCTTGGTTTCTTCATAATACACTTTGCAGGATAAGGGGGAAGTTGAGACATTAGACATCTAGATTCAAAATATAATCAAGAGTGTGTTTGTGGTAAAAAGAATCCATTAAGCAAAGATTAAATCAATTGGACCCCACATATGTGCTTGGCATCTTTTGGTCATATGGTTTTCATGCAAACATTGATCTTTTGATTTTGAATTACTTTTAGAGAAAGGCATGTTCTTCACTATCTTGGTCTCAGAAACAAGTCCTTCCTAGGTTCATTTAGGATCAAATCAAACACTTCATCCATTCCAAAAAACTATCAAAATCCATCCCACCAAACAACTTTGGAGCTTTGAAAACATCATTCTAGACTTGGGTAAATCATCAAAATCAAAATCACCTTGTTTAGTTAGGTGTATGGGAATGCGTCATTTCTCATACATTTAATTGAATTAGCAATCCTTTGAACAAGTTCATCCTAAGATCACATCCAACATTTTAGGGTTTACAAGTTCATTATCCAAATCAAACAATCAAAATCAATCCCTAAGTCTCGCGTTGATACAAAGTCCCTAAACGTTCAAACATCCATATCATTCACCCCTTTCATCCTTCATCTCATCATTGGTCCTAAACACCTTAGAGGTCACTTTTATAACAAGTTCAAAACACAAGAGGAACATGGAATATAAACTTGATCCGTACATCATGAGTAATACAAGTCAACCAAACTATCAAAGCCTTACAACACTGATTAATTATCAACACTCACATCTATACAAACCGTACATGGGATCATTATCTCTTAAAAACCTTAATGGTACAAAAAATGTGAGTATGCTTAGTCAAAATTTTGGAACATCTTTCCCGATGTTAGATCTAAATCCAAAACTACAAGTCTATCCACCAAACAATCAATACATGAGTCTTCAAATGAACAACGTCATGCAAAAAGTGAATATACCAAGTACAAGATTACCAAACATGAATAAAAGAAAATTTGGGATGGATACATTTGTAAATCATATGAATATTCCAAACATGAACAATGGTCAATTTCAACCTATCATGCCAAATCTAAACATCATCCCAAGTCAGAACAATGTCCAAATTTGATTTGTCCATGATCTCATTCAAAAACCACAAGTATGCATCCCAAATTTACTTGAATAAAAACTAAATCAACTATATCAGGGGAGTCAAGATCGAAATCAAGATCAAATTTGGCGAGATAAAATTGCTACACATACAAAAATAGTTGAGTCATTGCACCAAGAGACATCTCCAACACCATTACCCATATCAACATCATTCCTTGGTTTAGGGCTTCCCCTTTACCTAGCACCAATCACTCCATCCAAATCAATCCACCTAACACAAATCAAGCCATCACATCAGAACCTTTCAATATACCATCGACATCACACCAAAAGATGGTATCTAATCAAATGACAACATCAATCCTAAAAAAATCAAAACATGGTTTCCCAAGGATCTATCACCTCGGTCATTCTGACCATTCCTATCAACTCGATCACTCCAACCACCCCTATCACACCCATCATATCTCAACCCCTCACTACCATGATCACTCCAAGTGTAGCTCAACCACTTGTCACACTATCCAACACAATTCCAAATCCACCACCACTACCACCAAAACCAAGCACAGCAAGACAATATAACATTGCGCTAAAAGCTCACCAGGCCTACCAAAAGGCAATCCAAAAATATCTAGCCACGCAACAAGCAAGAAAATCTCAACAAGTGCAACACACCTCTCAAGCTACTGGAGCCTCTCAAGCCACCCAACAAGCACAAGACAAACACAAAAAATGAAAATTGTTGAGAACAAGGATCAAGATCAAATCATCACTGAGCACCTTTAAGCTATGTCTACTTCATCCAATGATCAAATCAACATATGTCAAGAGTCACTTCGCAATCATGATCAAAATCCACCAACAATACCTAGCAATGATCCAATTCAAGAAATTTCAACATCACTTGACTCTATGGTTGAAGACATTCACAACCTCTCTGCCTCAATTGTTGAAAACAATGTTCAAGATCTCTCCATTAAGGAGCATATTGAAGATGTTTTTACCCCACCCAATGATCAACTCACCATACATCAAGAGCCACTTTTTGGTGATCTATTTCAAGGAGTGTTAGGATTATTTGATCCTATCGACATAATGCACAATCATTGACCAATGATCATAATAAAAATGTCTCTAAATTTCCTTATGAGTTACAGGACATATCTCAAAATTTTATTCTAAATCATGATCAAAATCCTTCACCAAAGTCTAGCAATGGTCCTTTCCAATACATATTGACATCCTTTGACCTCATGGTTATAGATATTGAAGGAATCCTGAACTCGACACTTGAGGATATTGAGCCACTTACCATGAATAATGACAACATCCAAGAACCCTTTGTAAGAAATCCATCCTTTGAAACTGACCCATGTCAAGAACTTGATCCAAAGCATGTCGAAAACAACTCTGAAATCATTCAAGATCAAGAATTTGTATCTTCAAGCTACTATAATTATCTAATGGACACTCTCCTATCTATACAAGATGTTGCAATAGATGAACCCATCCACATATCACATACTCCTCCATCTACCCATGAGATGATTTCTATGGATGGACACATAGATGATCTTCATTCAAAACATGATTCTTTTACTCCTAACATTATTGCACAAGAAGAGCAGGTTATTCAATTGTCAACATCAGTATCAAATATATCCCAAATTCAGATTAAGGACATCAGGTATGTAGATATCCATCATTATCCGCTCAAAGAAACAAGTAAGATAGAATAGTATAATTCAGAGTTAGTGGAGCAGCAAATTGAAACAACGTCACCTACGATGGTCATTTATCAGAGAATGAATTCTAAACAAGAGCTCTTGGAATGGGCAGAATCAAATCATGAAGGTACTACTTCCACAATACTTGGGGCAACTATGTCTAAAGAAAATGTCAACATAGGGAGCATGAAGATTCCTTATGATGAAACTAGTGTCAATACTACAACCAGCCACGCCATGAATTTGCATCCACCATCACCCCATTCATGAATTGGGACCAACATCAAAGGAAATATTTGAATCAAAGTATGAAGAACGTTATCAAAGAAAAAGAAGCTAAGAAGCATAATGGACAAATCAAATACAAATGGATACCAAAGAATACAAAGAAAGATCAGCCCTATCAAACTCCATCAGTCAAAGAAACTATGGGGAAAAATAAAAAAGGGAAAAGTATCCATCAAGGATGTCCACAAAATAAAAAGAAGGCTTTTCAAGCGACGTACAAAGTGTATCAAGCAGTTGGCCCTAATTCCATGCGCACTTCCATATCCACCCATCATTGCTCATCTTCCCAAGTTTGGAGAGTCAAAGGTTCCAAACTGTCAACCAATCCATCTCTTATCCCTAAACACACTCCATCCACACCTCCATGCATGATATCCAATTCTCACATTGACTATGTATTAGAAATGACCCTTCATCATAAGGATTCAGAAGGAACTCTATCACGATGTGCGCACAAAGACAAAGTTAACTCTAGCATCAACGAAGTAGATCAAGAATCTCAAAATTTGTATTCAAGTGCACGAATCTTAGAAAAAAAAAAATTTCAAGCAAGATATCGATGGAACATTATGACAAGGGCATCTACATAAGTAACACCTTGTGATTCAACATGAGCTTAATATCTTTCAGAAAAATCAAAACAATAAAAAAAATGAAAATCCAAAAAAAAAATTAGAAAAAGGATTGAAAACACTAAAGAGAAAAATCATCCTCTAGTGAAAACCGCATGGGAGGCACTTTGGGAAGGTACCATGATGAAAAATTGGAGAACAGGCATCATGTGTAGAGTCGAGCATCTACGTGCACCAGTTCAGGTGAGAGCATCTCATCCCATCTGTAATAAAGCCAAAATTCAATCCTTCTTAGCCATAATAAATCCATGCATCCATGAACCATTTATCCCATCCATTTTCATCTATCAGCATCCATCATCCAAGTTATCTTTCTTGATGTAGTGGTTTACAATTTTTGGCCAAACTAGACACTGAAATTATTATTTTTAACTGAATCTTCACATTCGGGCACCTATAGCGGCTAAATTGTGAGGAATTTGAAGATGGTGCAAAATAGAGTTTCATCAAATTTTGTCTGTAGATTCTAAAAATATTTTCTTCAAAATTTTTGGAATCAAATTGCACTTCTTTTTCCATCTCCCACGAAAATTGATTTTTTTCAGAAAACAACATTTTTAAAAAGTGACACACACCGTATAACACATAACTTTTTTTCCATGAAGGATAAAATTCTAATTCTTTCAAATTTAGATTTGTAACTCAGATATCTAGTGTTTCCAATTGGTTAGATAGTTTTAATTGAATATTTTTCCTTAATCAAGTTTCAAAGTCAAATGAATTACAATTCAGACATAGTGTGACCATTATAGCGTAACTTTTTGTATATGTCAAAATTTTATTTTATTTTTTTTTGGATCAAGGACTTCAATATCTGGTGCACTCATTTTTTAATTTTATTTTTGATAATCTTCTATTTTTCCACATGTGAAGAACAAAAATTTATTTTCGATGAAAAACTTGTGTTTAATAAAACTTAAAAATAAATACATAACAAAACCAAAACATATTAAAATTATATTCATTGGATTGCTTGTTCTAAGGAATACCATAATCATTCGAAATAAATTTTAAATGAATTGATTCGATCCCCCAAAAGCTAAATGAAAAGTTATTTTTTATCAGCATTTTGATAGGTGTAAAGGAGACACATTTATAGGTATGGTTTAAAAATAGCGAGGTTCTATCCAAGGGGGTTTGATCTAAGGTGATTTGATCAAACCCTCTTCAATTGGAATCCTTAAAATGAAACTTTTTAAGGCTTAAATGATTATATTTTCTAAAAATATGTGATTTCAGCTAAAATTTGTTCCTCTCAGGAATTGTAAACCACTATTATGACAACACATGAATCTCTTGTTGAAATTTTGGTGTATGCTTTACACTTGATTAAGGTAAACATCTTCACATGAGTCATTTTTATTGATCCTATCCTATGCAGCATTATCTGAGCCATGAAGCATTCGTTTATCTGAACATTGTATCTTATCGCAAGATAATCCTTGGCATCCTTTGCATGCTTACCATATTCATCCATCCATACACCTATCTAGGCATCTATCCATGACATTCCATACATTGCTAGACCCTGTAGGCAGATATTTACTTCTTGCTTCAAGAATAAATCTTGATCTATATCCTCCAACTTATGTGGTGATCTGAACATTGGAAAATGTGAAACCAAATTCGTAACACCATCCTTGCATTGTTGTTCATCCTCAACACTTTTATCATCATCAATCATGATCAATCAATCCTTGCATTGTTGTGCATCCTTAACAATGTTATTGTCATCAATCATGATCAATCAATCCTTGCATTGTTGTGTATCCTCAACAATGTTATCATCATCATCAATCCATCAATTCAATCAGTCAACCTTAGCTTGGTTTTTAGAAAAATCCAAAACAGAGCACTCATGTCATCACATATCCATATCCAAATCTTTAAAACATGAGAAAATCCAAAAACATCCAAAACATATCAAAAAATCCAAAAACACTAGAAAAACAAAAAACATCAAAAACATTGGAATCTGAACTACGTTGTCTCTGAGCTTAAACATAGGCAAGGCTAATCTTTGATCAGCCCCCGAGACATCAAAATCTAAAAACATCCAAAAAAAAAATAAAATCAAAACATTTGAAATTTTGGAAAAATCAAAACATTTGAAAAATCCAAAAAACCAAAAATAGCCTCAAAACATTCCAAAAATGTAAAAAAATCCAAATATTTGAAAAAATCCATCCATCCCATTTCGCTTTCACCCACAATAATCAATCATCCATAATAAACTGATCTTCACCTTCATCCTTTGGCAAAACAAACAGAAATAATCACAACAATCAGCAAAAGCAAACTTCAAATGCAAAATCAAAAGCAAACATCAAATATTTAAAACAAAATCAAACTATTGATCATTTTCAAACATGTCAGTCAACCTTATATCATATCAACCAACTTATCAACCCATCATCATCCTATACAATGCATGTCCTAGGATATATCATTCTGACAATGGGCATCATTTTGGATATCACTTGGATTAT
This sequence comes from Sequoia sempervirens, assembly GCA_007258455.2. Lineage (NCBI taxonomy): Eukaryota > Viridiplantae > Streptophyta > Pinopsida > Cupressales > Cupressaceae > Sequoia > Sequoia sempervirens. Next base: position 14,944,898 of record VDFB02000017.1, read on the forward strand.
TATCCTATCAAAACACATCCCTTTGGCTAAAGGTATTGAAGAAAATCAACTTGTTTGTGTGCTTTATCTTTGTCTTTTGACTTATCTTATTGCAATCGGTCCAAGGACCTCTCGTTGATATCCAAACAAAGGGATTTAGAGAGATAGGAATGGGGAAAACACTCATTATCTTTTTTCTGATGTGCTTGTTGGACGTTCTTGTAAAATAACTTGGCAAATACTTTCTTTTTTAGATATTTATAGAGGATGTTTTGGACAGCTTGTTGACTATTGCATTGATTGGTTATACCTTTCCTTTTTTTGATCTGAGATGTTTTAAACTTCTAAAGTGCATCATAGCAAGGTGTCTGTATGTCAGGTGTGAACAAGAATACTCCTATCTCTTTGTCGAGTCAAATTCCATCACACTAAGTACAATGTCATCCTTGTCCTTTATACCTTGATGCATTGTGCTTATGCGTGTTATCAAACTTAAGGTAAGTGACCCTTTTAAAATCCCAATCCTTGATAAGAAAATCATCCATTTATCATCATCATATATCATCATCATCATCTCTAAAAGTCTCGTCAGATCATGGACTTGTTGGATCCTCTTGTCATCATCTCATTTCTTCTTTCTTCTCTTTGCGCTAACATAACATAACCAGTGCATCCATCCTGCATCCACAAACCATCAATATTCTGCATATCATCTCACATCACCATCATAATATAGCTTTGTTAGTCTAAGCATCTCATAAATCATCCATTGCATTTTCATAGTATATCACATCATCCATCTCATCCATCTCACATCATATCATCATTTAAGTTGTTTAAGATAATATAGATTTGTTATTCTAAGCATCTTAAAATCATCTCATTTACATCATCATCCATAACCATCCATTTTAAACCTCTTTATCGTGAGATCAACCCTCAAATCGAATCTTTTCGCTTGATCTCTCAAGGGGGCAATGTACTAGTGTAATTTTTTTCACTGGGGCAACCGAAAAAATCATAATTTTTTTGAATTTTGATCACAAGTACATTGCTTCAAAGAGGGGCAAAATGTAGACACATGAAATTGACATCATCCATTTGATTAGGTTATATTAATCCATTCATCAAATAAATGAAGTTTATTTGTCAATCTCCTAAAGTCACCAACTTATATTAAATTTAAATCAAACTTGATCTTATCATCACCCTTTTAATTAAATAAATCAAATCTTTATTTAATGAAGTCTGAAATCACCTTTCATCCCTTTTGATTTAAATAAATCAAATAATTCAAGTCAAATGGGTCAAAATCAACTAATCATCACCTAAGCTAATCTAATCCAGATTAACCTAATTTAACCACCCATCACATTCTCTAGCTTTTCCCACTTGCACCAATAAATCATTTTAACTCATTTATAAAATTAACATTTTCCATAAACATGGCATCTTTGAGGAATATTCCCTCATGTTTGAATTCAAAAACAAGTGGACATGTACATCCAACATTGCAATAACTTCTCTCTTACATGTCCCCCACTCAACATTTAACTCTCAATTTCAAATTTGAATCTCCCTCTCATTGGCACATTGACTAATATGTGCTCATCCTCCAACCTATCACAAGATGACAAGTGGCCTCTTCTCATTAGTGAATATTTAGTCCCACATCCTCCATGTTTGGCATTATTTTATCCCTTTTGGCCATAAATAGAGGTCTCCTCTATTGTTTTAATCCTCCACAATCTCATACACAAAGGCATCATTGTCATTTGAATCCATATCATATCTTCTTAACATTCCATATCATATTCAAAGCAGTTTCATCATTTAGCTTATCTAAAGGGGTTGGGAAAGGGCTATTTTCCACAATAGCACCAATCCCCCCATAAGATCAAGTGTTTTTCTTATTTTAGAATAGGGATAGTTATCTTTGTTTGTATTTGCTCAATTATATCATCTTTTTCCTTGTTTTTTAACAATGCAAATGGATTTTATGGGGAACTCTTGTTCTAACCTTGCATTTTGATCTACAAATATGATTTTTTATTTTATTTATGCAAGTTTGGAAATGGGTTCACAAAAATAGAAACCAGTCAAAAGGTATAGGTCAATGTTATGTTTTATGAAGAATACAAGAGCTAAACTACGACAACAAACAACTTGTTATAGGAAAATTCAAAGAGATGAGAAAAAGAGAATATCATGAAACATTTTAATAGAAAACAAGAAATCTATATAATAGTTGGCATTTACCTATTGACTATTTGTTTGAACTTTCCACCGAGGTTTCCATCAGTGCAACCATGAATAGAATTTCTTGGCCCCTCTAGATAAAATTTTTCGATAAGCTGATAAAGGTAACTGTAGAAAGATGCACAAATGTAATGTTTACAATAGACTATGTTTATTTTAGTCAATTTCATGTAAGAATTTGTGCATGCATGTATATATAGCAACAAATATATGGAGCCTATCTAGCCATGGAGGAAGATAGGCATTGAATGTATAACTCAAAAAAATATAAATTTATCAAACAAACCTTGTTTATGCTTATAGTTATGGTAATCTTTTAGGTACCAATTTTCTGATAGATGGGCTTCACATCTCCTTGTCCATCTATGCTTGCATTGATCCCAACATGATACTATTGGAAAGCAACATTAAATTTGACTATATCAAAATATGTCTCTAGTTAGATGTGTATGGAATGGAAAAAATACATTCTAAAATAACTTACAACAACAATAAGAAGAAAAATGATGTACATTATGGATCACAATAGTTGTAAAACTCTCCAATTTGGTATCTAATGGAGGTGGATGACATGATTTTTCAATAGTCTACTACCAAAGCAACACCACAGTGTGTCATTTCACAATGGAAGAAAAACAATATACATTGTCAAACTACAACAATGAATATTCAATTTATTCCCTTTCGTGCCATTGTGCACCAATACCAGGATGCATCAACCCTCTCATCAGAAAAAACTTACCATTCTTTTTCCATTTATCAAGGAAACCAACTCCACCACCGCCAAACCACACGGTCAACAAACTCCACCATCGTTGTAAAGAGGCCTGGGAAACCTTTTACATATGGCATGGATTTTTATCATATATTAAACAAAAAATGTAATGTAGACAAGACTATATATTTATGAATGCAATATACAGGAAGAGTGAAACAATGAAATGTTGAAAAAAGAATTTTGTAGATCAACATTTTCCAACTATTTGAATCAAATAAAACTAATATAAAAGTTAACAAGAACACATAAGAATATGTGGAATTAAAGCATGAAGGAAAAATGGAAAACTCAGGGTATATAGGCACTATAAATGGAAAACAAAACATGGTTGCAAAATTTTAAACTTATTAGTGAAATGGAACACAATTTTTTTGAAAATGTTTCTAGAGTATGTGCATATATAGTTTAATATAGTGGAATGTTCAAAACATGTTACTGACTTATATAAATTTTGGCCTCTACTTATTGTTGGTATTTCTATGCATCTTTGACACTTGATGTTGTTTGTATGTGCATATGTATCAATTTGTAACACCTACAACTGTATGTTTAGAGTATTGCATGTTAAAATTGGTTGAAAGAGAATTGTAGGTATCTTGATAAAGAATTCAAATCATGGAATTTAATAACACTTGGAAAAACATGGATAGGTGGAATATATATAAGAATATATTCTTCTGAATCCCATATACAAAAAGTATGAAACACCAAAATATTGAAATGAGAAGTGGGAAAATTAATATTTATGGGTGCATATTTGCATAGTCAATTTAACTGAAAATGTATTGCTAAAGGTACAAAAGATAGTAAACATGAAGAAAATTCTCTTTAATGTGTAAGGATGAAGAGGATGGAAAGCATTGAATAAACAGGGGCAATTTAATGTGGTAGTAAAACAAAGAGTATATAGGCACAAAAAATGGAAAATAGAGCATAGGTGCATAATTTAAAACTAATTAGTCAAATACAACACAATATTCTTAAAAAAATAATTAGAATAGTTGAATATATATTTTAATAGACTAGAATGATCAAAACATGCCATTGAATTGTACAAGTATTTCCCTCTGCTTACTGTTCCCTAGTATGTCTATGCATCTTTGGCATTATACCCATTTTGCATAGGTTATTACTTGGTATGTTTCTATAAAATTTAACTTAAAATCCTTGAAAATATGATGGTATATGGCCTAGAGCTAATGCAAGAATACATCTTTTGGAGTCCTTTTTATAATCCAAAGCACAAAGTGGGATGGAAGTATTTGGAAGGGGTTGGAGCTATTCCAAACATGCCTCTTCGCTATGACGTCGAGCAGTGTATTTGTTGTTGCTTAGTTAGGAGTATCTCTCAAATGAGAATCTTGGATCAATGTGGAGTCTTTCAATTTATTTAACATGAGAGACAACTATAAGGGTATGTGTAGGATCATCATGGAAAAAACAAGCCCTTAAGTGGCAAAAAATTCAAAAAAATCAGAGTTAGGCAACTTGACGAAAAAATTTGAATAATTTGTGTATATTATTTCAAAAACATGTAAGAATATAATTTGTAGCAAATTGAATGTAGTTTCTAAACTAATAGGTTTTTAAACCAAAAAAATCTATTTGGTGAAAATTTGAAATTTTAATGTAGTAGTACTTAAATTTCAGGGAAAAAATAAGAAATAGGTGTTTGTCTAACCACCTTAACCACAATAAAATGATAATATTTTTTATAATATTTTAGATATAAGTAGATAACTCATGTACCAATTTGATGCATATTTTTTTGTAATTTTTTTCCAAGTAAATAATTAATTATGAATTTTTTATTACACCTTTTAACAAATATAAAAAGTTGTATGTCTAACCACCTTAACTTGGTCAAAACTTCATGAAATTAAATTTTTCTTTTTTTAATCTTATATTATGTGAAATATAGAATGTGACACGTTTTGGATTCAAAAAATTTGATACCATTTGAAAGCTATAGATTTTTTTCAATCAACCTATCAATCAAGACTTTAGTTGTAATTCAAATAGAAAATGAATAATAATTATTTATTAAATTCAAAGCAAAGAATAATTTATATTGGTGGAAAGCTAAGAATCTCCTTTAAAATCCCTTTTAATTTCATTAGCCACATAACCTACACATACCCATCATATCACCACTTTTTGGCCCATCATGATCCTACACATACCTATAAAAGTCAACCCCTTCCTTTCTTTGTTGCCTATGTTTATCATTTCTCTTTCTAATGTTAAACCTTGTGATTTATGTATTTTGATTTCCCATGCCATGGTGAGTGGAATTTTTTTTTGGCTACCTTAGTTTATAGCTGGGATGGGGATGTCTTTTGGGTTTTGTGGGTTCCATGGTGGGCCAGTGTAATTTCAGAAGTGCACAATGACATAGTCAAGCGGATCTGGTAGTTTGCAATGTGCATTGTACACAATAGCTATAACAATATCAAGGGATCCATTAACTAGGCTAGCTTGAATCAAAAAAATTATTGTTAGCATGACCTATTCACTTGTGGAATGCGACGAAGTCATTTGTAGCAAACAAATGTGTTGCAACATCAAATTTTTCTCTTTTTGTGGCTGAGAGCATTCTATTTGTTTGTTTCATAATCTCTTCCTAGTTATCATGGAGAGCATCACCATTTATGATATGGAGGATGATTGCATGAAACTTATTTTGGGAAGGACTATCTTCTTGTTGGCAGAAAATAGTGTCAAATGTTACCAAGACTATGAAAGATGCCATAAGGCTATAGCCAATGAGCATGAAGCATAAATAGGAGTATCCATGACCGGTGGCAACTGGGAAAGATCACCAAAAAGGATGATAGAAACACCACCGAATAGTTGTCTTTGGTTATGAGGGAATGCTTGGCGCAATTGACTATCTATTTTGAGCAGCACCTTTGGGCCTAGAAAACTCATTTCATCTATCAAAATGTATTAAATATATTTAAATTGTTCTTGGAATATTGTTAATGAATGGAATTGCAAGGATTCATATCCTTTGTGGGAATCCAAAGGGTTGTATGGATTATGGAGGCATATATTTTGTAGGGAGCCAATGTGAGGAACATGCTATTGTATCTAATATACTTAGAGGCATTTATTAGTTGTCTTATATAATTTATCAAAAAGGATTTTCCAGTGCCACCTATTCCTTGAATGATCATGTGGAGAGGGCCTTTGGTGGAAGGGTGCATGTGATGGGATTGGATGATTTGGAGAGATAATTACTATTTTGGTGAAAGATGATGGGTTGATGTATTTATAGGCAATAATTGTATCATAGCTTGGTCACGTTGTGCCTTGGCTGATGGGATGAACTGCAAAGCAATACTATGAAGTTTTTTAGGCACATGGTTTGTATTCCATGAATGGTTCATATCAAATTCTCACCTACCCATTAGCTAAAGCTGATTTATACTAGAGTTAGTAGTAGCACCAAGCCGAGAGAAAAATTCCCATTCATATTCTTCCATAGAAGGTTGATGGTTAAAATAATCACTATCACTTCCATGTTGTTCTTCAATCGTGGATGCAACTGGAATTCTATTAACATGCCAAGGATGATAACCATCTATTTTAAAAAATTTCCAATTTTATATAATGTCTTTTTTGGAAAGACCTATATCTATTTGTATGTTTTAGAAAGGTTTGTATAACATAAGTTTAGTTCAACAAAATGTCTCAAATATTTTTGTATCTTGAATAGGAATAGTCTTGAACAATGGGTACGCAAGGACAATTGCAGGTTGTCTTGATTTTCATTTGTCATTTTTGTGCTGCTATGAATGTGTATATTAGTAGACTGAGTCAATTAGGGATACACAACTTAGCTTTGGAGGCCTTTGCATATAGCAATGAATATAAATTTTTGGTAGGCCTTCATCAACAACATATTTATTTATATGGAACCATGCCTTTTTGCCAACATTCAAACAAACATATTGTCAACTTGAAGTGACAAGAGGAAATTTTTGGCACATCTCCTATGCAGAGATGTCACACTCCGCAAGAATGTTCATCATGAATTTTTTATATGCAAGCAGTGCTCTATCATTAACTATATTTGTATTTGCAAGTATTTTCAACACATCAAGGTAATTTTTTAATTTCTTCTCAGACTTAGCTACATATTTAGAGATATAATTTAATACAATTTTCCTAGAAACAACCGACTAGCAGTCAACATTCGATTGCAAGCATGGGTGGGCTATGAATATTTAGGCGATCATCATTTCTTCTTAGCTTGTAGGATTTGTTAGACTCAACATCAAATGTCAATGTAGAGGTAATTTGTTGCTACCAAGGTCCTTTATACTGACATTGTAATTGCAAGCCTTTTTTCCTTAAACAAGTATATTCAAAGTATTTTGTGTGCCTTTGAAATATATTTAGCAACTCTTCATAATCTATGATTGGATCACTAGAAAGAATCCAGCTCATGGAAAGTAAGGATGGATTTTCTTCAAAACAACAATACATTTTGAGCAATCTTTGTACAGGGAAATGCGGATTACAAGTTGAAACATATCTATCAAAAAATTCCCTTTCCATGGTAACATCATGGTGATTGGACCAATCAAGAGTGTCCATGTTCGGGGCTTCTGAAAGCCATAAAAAACCATGCACATGTGTAGAGCCACAATGCTTCCATTCATATCTATACCAATAATATTTTGTGTGCAAAATATTTTCAATCACCTCTTCATAGAAAATTGAGAATCTATGATGGAAATATAAAAATGTTATATGTGGAGTTTGAATAACACTATCTATGAGCATCTTTATTGAAGGCTCCATCACCAAACGAGCCACAAAAGAGAAAAAAAATTGCAGATTAGGCCATTTTGTGTCTACATAGTTGAAAGTGGAAAAAAGGGTAGGTATCCCAAGCTGTTCAATCATTGCAGATAGTTGAGCCAAAAAAGAGCTCTAGAAAGAGTGAGTCCCACACAATGATGCACCAAAATGCATCAATTGCTCTACTATCTAGTCATCAGTGTTGCAAAATGTGCCTCAATCTTACTGGCATGTAAAATTATGAAAGAGAAAAGTCGGTGAGACCCAATGGAAGTCTTACTGACTAGCAGATGTAAATTCTAATCATTTGAAGTGCTCAGTTCACTATGAATTTGTTTCTGTCTTGCTGACGGTTTGGTTCCTAGTGGTTATCAGGGAGACTCATGGCGACAGAAGTCATCGGGGAGACTCTTGGATGATAGGTTTACATTCAGTAAGAACTCTTGTTGATGCATGTGGTCTTGCTGACAGGCTGGTGCATTCGATGACCTCTTAGCGATAGCGTTTCTCTCACTGATGGAATTATTTGTGAACTACCGATGGATCTCCACGTGATGAACTTTGATGTAACCTCTCGTTGATGGTATTGCTCTTGCTGATAGACTGGTCAGAGTAATATAAACTACCAGGTATTTCTTTAGTATGATCTCTTGCTGATGATTGTTGGTCTTGCCGATAGACAAGTGTGATCGGTGTGAACTCTTGCCAATGGTTATCGTCTTGCCAACGGGTATGAACATCAATATAACATAAGATTTTGTAAGACTCTTGGTGATAGCAGAACTCTTGATGATAGATCTGCACAAGATTAATTTGTGTTCGATATGACCTCTCACCAATAGCGATGGTCTGGCCAATGGTTATGCAGTGGATATCAATATGATGTATTAGCGATAGAGTGAGTTTGGGCAATAGGTATGAACTTGATATGACTCTTGCCGATGGTGGTGACTCTAGGCAATAATAATAGTTAGGAATTATGGCATCGGGGAAACACGACCTAGTTTCTCACTGACATGCAATACTATTTGAACGCCTTGACCGAATTTCTATCCTACGTGGTTTTTTTTTTACCAATCAGAGAAGTGGAATGTGAACCGCTAGTAGTTGGACTGTTGCAACCTTTCCTATGAGGAAGATCAATAGACCATGAAAGACATGGATATACTCTATAATCAAAGATGATGATCGGTTTGGTGAATAGTTCGATGTATGATCAGTGTGTTTGAATTCAATTTTGAGAGCATTGTAACTGTGATGTTTTGTACAAGGTTGATCAAGGAAATGTTTTTGTTGTAAAATGACATTAGAAAGTGGATTCTATACTCTGTATGTATTTTTGTTTATTGTAATGCAAAGAGGCTCTTCTTGGTCTGGTGGGTTTTTCTCCTATAAGGGTTTTCCCACGTAATTTTGGTGTCCAATTGTGTATGTTCATTTCTTTGTTTCTACTATTTCTTTGATTAGTATCTTAATTGAACTGTAATTACAATAATTTAAAGTCATATCTGCATTCTTCCCTAAATTTTTGATGTTAGGAGAGTTTTTTCTGCACCTAATATTTCCTTACATGTGGTATCAGAGCCTGGCCAGTTGTGTTATCCTTGTGGGTACGTTGGGTTTTTTGAGTCAATTCTATTCAGTGGGGCTCTTATAGAAGTCTAGTAATTTGAATTACATATTAATATGGCAAGCACATCAGGAAAGGTGGAAATTTAGAAATTCAATGGCAGCAATTTTGATTTGTGGAAACTTAAAATGGAAGATCTGTTGGTTGACTGTGATCTTTGGCTTGTCGTGTTTGGAATGAAGCCTACAGGAATGAAGCAAGAGGATTGGGACCTTGAAAATCAAAAATAAAAGGGGTTGATAATACTCTATTTAGCAAACTCTATTCTTCTGAATGTTCATGAAGAAAAGACTGCATCTTCTTTGTGGAAGAGACTGGGAGCTATTTATTATGGAAAGTCCTTGGTGAATAATTTGTTCTTGAGGAAGAAGTTGTACTCTTTAAAAATACAGGAAGGAGAGTTTGTTGCTGATCACTTGAATGCTTTCAACATGATGATTGCTTAGTTGGCATCTATGGGTGTGAATATTGATGAAGAAGATCATTGTATGCTATTATTATGTTCTTTTCCAGATTCTTGGGATCACTTGGTGATGGCTATTGGGAGTACGACATCCACTTTTCAGATGGAAGATGTTGATTCTTTGTTATTAGAAGAGATGAGAAGAAAATATTCTGAGATGGCAAAGGAGGCTCTTGTTGTTAGAGGAAGATCGAAAGAAAAAGGAAAGAAGGAGAAGAAGTCCAAATCCAAATCAAAGGGGAGATCAAAGTCTCCTGGAAAGAAGTCCAAGGTGAAGTCCTAGAATTGTGGGAAACCTATTCATGTCTGAAAGGATTGTAAAGAGGAGAAAAAGAAGAAGTATTCTTCTGACATTGATTCTTCTTAGAGTGATGTAGATGCTTTCATTGCAGCCTTGGCTACATAGGCATCGGATGATATCTAGCTGATTGATTCTAGAGCATCTTTCCACATGATATCTCATAGAGACTAGTTCACTAAGTATGAAAAATACAATGGTGGAAGGGTGTATTTGGCAAGCGATTCATCTTTGGAAATAGTTGGTCGTGGAAGAGTCAAAATTAAATTCCCTGATGGAATAGTGAAGTGAATCAATGATGTAATGCATATACCGGGTTTGGCTCGAAATCTGCTTTCTATTAGTAAGCTGAATGATATTGGAGTGCAAGTCACGTTCTTTAGAAATGGCTGCAAGATGACTAGAGGTTCAATGGTGCTAGCTAGGGGTGCTCACATTGGTACCTTGTATAAGCTGGATGCACATGTTGTGCAATGCAATAGTGACTCTGTAAAGTCATAGAAAGCTACTCATGGAGAAAAAGAGGAATTTTTTTTTTTATTGTGCAAACTCTATGGAAGTTAAACTTCTAGTAGAAAAGACTATGCTCTAGCATCATAGGCTTGGCCACATTGGAGAAAATGGTTTAAAAACCTTGAAAAATAAAAACCCGGTTGAAGGGATTGATGATTGTAACCTTGAATTCAAATTTTGTGAACATTGTATATATGGTAAACAACACCGTGTTTCATTCTACTCCAGTTCTCACAAATCTTATGATTTACTTGATTACATTCATTTTGATGTTTTTTGTCTAGTAAGTGTTCCTTCTTTGTCTAAATCAAGATATTATGTATCGTTCATTGATGATTATTCAAGAAGGGCATTTGTTTATTTTTTGAAAAGTAAAGTTGAAGTATTCAGTCGTTTTAAGAAATTTAAAAACCTTGTGGAAAATTAGAATGGAAGAAAAATAAAATTATTAAGGACTGACAATCACGGTGAGTTTTTTTTTATGAGTTTGAAAGGTACTATAAAGATCATGGAATTAAAAGACATAAAACTACACCCTACACTCCACAACAAAATGGAGTTGCTAAAAGGCTCAATGGGATAGTGATGGAAAGAGAACGAAGTATGCTAAGCAGTGTTGGCTTAGATGAGAAATTCTAGGCTGAGGCAGTTGCAACAGCATGTTACTTAATAAATTATTCTCCTAATTCTACTTTTGTTGAGAAAAAACCTTTGGAAGCATGGTCTGGAAAGAAGCCCTCTCTGAGACACATTCGTGTCTTTGGTTGTGAGGCATATGCATATGTGTCGAATGAAAAAATATCTAAATTGGAAAACAAGGTTGTTAAATGTATTTTTATTGGATATAGTGCTAGCATAAAAGGATACAAGCTTTGGAATTTTGATAAGGAGAAGGTTCTATACAACAAAAGTGTGATTTTTTTGTGAGTTGAAGCCTTCTATTTTGGATCTATAGTTAGAGACAAAATTAGAAGAGAAAAGGGATGTAGTTGAAATTCCTCCAACACTAGATAAAGAGGAATTGAAAATTCAAAATGTACCTGAAACTGAGGAGAGCTCAAGTAGTTTTAAGAGTTCTAAAGAAGAAGATCAGCCTCAGCCTCAGCTTGTGAGGAGGTCAACATGTGAAAGAAAGCAACCTGATAGGTATGGGTTTTCTTTGATAGATTCTACTTGTGCCTATGCTTTAATTTCTAGCACTAATGAGCCTAGGACTATGAAAGAGGCATTTAGAATGTCTGATTTAAACTCTTGGTTGGAAGCCATGAATGAAGAAATGGCATCATTAAAAAAGAATGATACTTAGAGTTTGGTGCCCTTGCCTGAAGGCAAAAAAGTTGTTGGATGCAAATGAGTATTTAAAAAGAAAATAGGTATGGACGGCAGTGTGGAAAAGTATAAGGAAAGGCTGGTTGCGAAGAGGTATTCCCAGGTAGAGGGAATTAATTATGGAGAAATATTTTCTCCTGTAGCTAAGTTGATGTCTATCAGATTTCTTTTGTCACTTGCAACATTGTATGACTTAGATATTGAAGAAGAAATTTATATGTCCCAGCCTGAGCACTTTGTGGATAAAGGTAAAGAAAAACTAGTTTGCAAGTTGAAAAAATCTTTGTATGGATTAAAACAATATCCTAGAATGTGGTGCTAGAAGTTTGATACTTTTGTTTTGTCATTGGGATTTGTTAGATAAAAATTAGAGCACTGTGTGTACTTTAAAGCTGAAAGTGATCGTATTCTTATTATTGCTCTCTATGTTGATGATATGTTGTTCATAGGTAATAGTAAGTTAATGATTTTTGATCTAAAATCTCAACTGTCTGCAAAGTTTGAAATGAAATAGCTTTTTGTAGCTAGGTATATTCTGGGAATGGAAATAACTAGGGATAGGAAAAGTAGAAAAATTTAGCTCAGTTAGAGTAAGCATATATTAATATTGTTTTGGAGAGATTTTGTATGAATGACTACAAGCAGCTAGTTGTTCCAGTTTTGTAGGGAACGAAGCTATCTGTTGAAGACTATCCAAAATCTCCTACTGAGATATAGGACACGACCAGAGTGCCTTATGCTAGTGTAGTTGGCAGTTTAATGTATGCAATGGTCTATACAAGGCCAGACATTGTCCAAGTAGTGGGAGTACTTAGTCATTATATGGAAAATCCTAGAAGGACAATTTGAGATGCTGTGAAAAGTGTTTTTAGATATCTGAAGGGAACTTTAGAATATTCTTTGTGTTACCATGGAAATTTGGTTGAATCACAGAGGACTCTCAACATTTGAGGCTATGTGGATTTTGATTGGGCAGGGGACATTGATAGCACAAGATCCACTAGTGGGTATATTTTCATGTTGAATGGTGGTGTAGTTAGTTGGTTGAGTAAGCGGTAGGTTGTAGTTGCTTTATCCACTACAGAGGCATAATACATGGTAGCAACACACACTTGTAAAGAAGCAACTTGGTTAAAACATTTATGTTCTAACAATGGGTTTTATGCAGGAATAATTACAATTTACTCTGAAAATCAGACTGCTATTTGTTTGGCGAAAAATCCTACTTTGCATGCTAGGAAAAAACATATTGATGTGCAATATCATTTTGTACAAGATATGGTGGAGGATGGAAAGGTCTCTTTAGAAAAAGTGGATACTCTGGAAAATTTTGCAAATTCATTTATGAAACGAGTGAGCACAGACAAGTTTAGGTGGTGTGCTAGTTCGATGGGCCTCAGTGCCCATGAATTTCAGTAATTTTTGTTGTGCTTTGGAGGTGTCAATAAGATCTTCGTCATGTGGGAGATTGTTGGAAAATGTGCCTCAATCTTACTAGTATGTAAACTCCTGAAAGAGAAAAGTCAATGAGACCCTCTGGAAGTCTTACCAACTAGCAGTTGTATTCTAATCATTTGAAGTGCTCGGGTCGCCGAGACTTTGATTATGTCTTGTCGACGATTTGGTTCCTAGTGGTTATCAAGGAGACTCATGGTGACAGAAGTCATTGGGGAGACTCTTGGCTGGCAGGTTTACATTCGGTAAGAACTCTTGTCGATGGATGTGGTCTCGTTAACACGCTGGTGAATTTAATATGACCTCTTAGCGATAGCATTTCTCTCGCTAACGGAATTGTTTGTGAACTTCCGATGGATCTCCACGCGATGAACTTTGATGTAACCTCTTGCCGATGGTATTGGTCTTGCCGATAGACTGGTCGGAGTAATATGAACTGTTGGGTATGTCTTCGGTATGATCTCCTGCCAATGATTGTTAGTATTTCTGACAGACAATTGTGATCAGTGTGAACTCTTGCTGATAGTTATTGTCTTTCCGATGGGTATGAACATCAGTATAACATAGGGTTCCGTAAGACTCTTGGTGATAGTGAAACTTTTGCTTATAGATCTGCACAAGATGAAGTTGTGTTTAGTATGACCTCTTGTCGATAGTGATGGTCTAGTCGATGGTTCTGTAGTGGCTATGGATATGATGTCTTAGTGATAGAGTGAGACTGGGCAATAGGTTTGAACTCAATATGACTCTTGCCGATGGTGGTGCCTCTAGGCAATAATGATAGTCGAGCATTGTGGCATTGAGGAGACACGGCCTAGTGTCTCACTGACATGTGATACTGTTTGAACACCTTGACCAAATGTCTATCCTACATGGTTTGTTTTCAACCAATGAGAGAAGCAGAATGTGAACCGCTAGAAGTTGGACTATTGTGACTATTCTTATGAGGAAGATCAATAGACCATGACCGACATGGATATACTCTGTAATCGAAGAGGATGATCGGTTCGGTGAATAGTTTGATTTGTTATCAATGTGTATGAATTCAATTATGAGAGCATTGTAACTATGATTTTTTGTACAAGGCTGATCAAGGAAATGCTGTTGCTGTAAATTGACATCAGAAAGTGGAGTTTATACTCTGTATGTATTTTTTTTACTATAATACAAAGAGGCTCTTCTTGGTGTGGTGGGTTTTTCTCCCATAAGGGTATTCCCATGTAAATATGGTGTCTAATTGTTTATTTTCATTTCTTTGATGAGTATCTTAATTGAACTATAATTGCAATAATTTAAAGTCATATCTACATTCTTCCCTAAGGTTTTGATGTTAGGAGAGTTTGTTCCACACCTAAGCTTTCCTTACAATTACGAGCAACTTGAAGTTATTCATGCAATGCAAACAAAGACTTTGGGATTTTTTCTTCTAGATTGCTTTGAAAAAGATAGAAACTCTTTGTTGACTGCAATGTCTCATTATCAAGTTGTAGAGGAAATACCTAACCTGACATATTTGTCAAATATGTTGTCAAAATATCTCATTAAGTGTAGGGCATATTCATGTAATTGAATTTGAACATTCCTTGGCTGAAACTTGCACTATTGAATGCAAGAAATTAGAGACATCAACAACAACATTAAGTAACATATTAAGAGCCTCAACATCAATCTATACATCATTGTAGTATTTTTCATATTGAATTTTATATTTCAATGCATCCATGACATGATGTTTATTAACATAGCAATCATAATTTCTACCTTCAACGGTGGTCCGACGTATGATCACAACCTCAAGGTCTTGCAATAAGAACAACAAAAGTTTTGCAATGCTCAAGATATCTTGAGGAAAGCTTATTGTGTGACCACTATATTTAAACTACCCTCCTCTAGCATGGGACACTTGTAAAACTAGATCCACCTTAGCAATAAGCATTTCTTCAACCAGTGTTAGCATTTTTAGCAAGAATGGTTGTGGGCCTAGGTCCATGCCTTTCCTAGAGCTAAAGCAATGGGAGCATTTTTTAGAATAACATCTAGCACACATGGTTGTTGAACCAGATACATGAGTGTGCATCCCAATGTATCTTTCTTTGCATATCTAACAAATAGCAAGATTCGACAATGCATCTACACGACACCAGAATCATTTCACTGTAGTAAGGTAGCAATCATTGAACATTTATATTAGGTGTTGTTGGCATGTTGGTGTAGTAGGGGGATTGATCTGTGATTGTATATTGAACATATCTTGTGACATTGATATCAGTATGTTTCTGCCCAAACTACCATCCACAATTTGGTAGCCTGGGCGAAGAAGACAATCCAGGGAAAAATGAGTGGTATCTACCATTGCCAATGGGGGCTGTGAGAGAAGATTGTCAGTAGGCAGACCTGCAAGTGTGCTTGTTGCAGTTAGCCTTTGTGAGGACAATTATTTTGGATTTCCCACATTGATTTAGCTCCTTCTAGGGTTTTTCACCTA
This sequence comes from Sequoia sempervirens, assembly GCA_007258455.2. Lineage (NCBI taxonomy): Eukaryota > Viridiplantae > Streptophyta > Pinopsida > Cupressales > Cupressaceae > Sequoia > Sequoia sempervirens. The sequence continues at coordinate 14,960,899 of VDFB02000017.1, forward strand.
AAAGGAGAAAGGAATGGGGTCCAAAATGCAAATGTCTACACTCAAGATTAATGTAAATGAGATGTAATATGTCTAATTATGATGTACTAATGCACTCATCTAAAAATAAAATGATTTAATGATGCAAAACCTAACAAATTAAAGTGTTAGAAAACAAAACATTTGTGATATGAAAAAACACCTAATTGCAAGTAAATGATGAAATAATTGAACACAATTGGAGGGGTGCACCTGGAATCTAACACTTGATGAGGAGAGATTCTAGAATCTTGAAAAATTGACTAAAAATGTTGATTGGGACAATTACATCAGGCTCGGTGACTTAGTCCAAGTTTTGAGAAAACTTTTTAGAATGGGTATCCAAAAATGCAAAAAGAACTTTTCAAGCCTAGCAATGGGACTAATCCACTAGTAGTGGTGACTTAGTCCATTTATAGATTTTGGGAATCTCTAGAAAAAATCTTCTAGCTTTAGTCTACACTTACTTTTCTGACAAATGTTTGCACTTGATTTTGTAGAAAACAAGATAAAAAGTGTCTCCAAGCTTGAATTAGGGTTATGTTGACTTGATTGACTTTGATGACATATCAACCAATTTTTAACACCAATTTCTTTGAGAGATCTACCTACAAAGTCTACAAACACACATGCAAAGAGGGGAAAATGGTTAAGGGTTAGACTATAGGGGTTTTCCATGGTCAAACCCCACTTTGGTAATCAAACCCTATGAAATGAAATGAAATGGAAAGAGAATGATAAATAAACAACATGCAATTTCATAAACTTACCAAACCCTTGATGTCAAAATCTGAAGATATGCCATGAAGTGCTCCAATGGATGACTTGTGTATGCTTAGAGTACTTAAATACTTGTAATATTGGATGCTTAATGAGTTCACGAGATTAGGAGATTGTAGGAGATGAAAAATGAAGGGAAAATCCCTTTTTTATACATGATTTTACTAAAATTTCCCAAAAATAACACATCATAGGCCAACCTCAAGGGTTAGTGGAAAAAATCCTGCCAAAAATTTGAAATAATTTTGAGTTTTGTGCTAAAAAGGACTAAGTCGCCCCTATTGGCAACTTAGTCCCACTTAAGTAAATTAAGTGGGTGTCAGGAATTAAGGGGAATTAAATGTTTTCCAATGGGAATATCCTCAAAAATGCACTTAAGAGGGTCCAAAAAGTGCATTAAGGGGTCATTTAAACATTTAGAAAGGGTTGGATTAGTGATGAAAAGTATAGAAAAGTGTGAAAGTGGGTTACAACACTTTACAACACTTTGAAATAAGATTTGGTAAGTGATAAAAAGGGGTTATTTAGGTAAATTATGATGAAAGAGTCCTAGAAAAGAGTGAAAGTGAGGTACAACACTTCACAATACTTTTCCAAGACATCCTAGAAGTCTAATGATTCACAAGAGTCGAAGACCTAATGTGAATGTGTTGACCACATTACAACATTAAATCTAGGTAAAATCAAGCCAAAGTCCATAAGAGAGACTCAAGTGAGCATAAAAATGTCAACTATACATTTTTTGGCAACACACTTTGTTGCAAGTATTTTGTACGATGCTTCACATAAATTTTCTCTCTATGTTGGCTATAGTACAAATGGTTCCATTGCTATTATTTAGCATTTTTTAATTCAACAATTGATTGGACTATTAAACTTGAATGTATTAGAATAGCCTAGGAATATACATACAGGCTCAACCATATTAGCATGTATATGAATATACATGTATAATCATAGATATATTTAAAGTAGCAATTACACATAAACATATAAAAAATTGTGTATCCATGTGTATATAAATGTATATCTATGGATGATCACAAAAAAATTAGCATGGTTTGAATATTCAAATATATAAAAATATATATACAAGGATTCTACAAATTTATGTTTTAACCATTTGTCTATAATATTTAGTAGCAAAGAATGTAGCTTGAATTTTTAATTGACAAGACAATTGTTATATACACTGCTTGTCTTGTATCAATACTTGTCAATAGGAGCAATCACACTCTCTTTCTCTCTCTCTCTCTCTCTCTCTCTCTCACACACACACACACACATATATATATATATGCAGAGGGTCAGTATGAAAGCATAAAGATATTCAAAAGAAAATTAGTTTAGTAACTGTAAAGGTATGTTCAGTTCCGCGTCATCTATGGATAGGACATGTTAGATGATTTTTTGGATGGTGTAATTTTTTGAATTTTATACTACATAAACATATAATTTCCCCTACATATGTATATTTTTTAAATGCACATTAACATATATATATATATGAAAAGGGTTCATATGAAAACATAATGGTATTGAAGATAAAATTAAGGTAGTAGTTGTGAAGGTATGTTCATTTTTTTCATTTTGTGTTAATAGAACATGTTATATCTTCTTTGTGAAAAATGTGTTTACAGATTATCGTAGTTCACCTCTTCTATTCTCCATATGTTAACGTTCAATTTAATGTGGCTTTTTGATGATTTTTCATTTTCCTATGATTCTTAACTGTTTTTTCTAATAGATCTTTTACAATTTCCCAATTTCTCTATAATATTTAGTACCAAATAATGTAGCTCAAATCAGGTGCAACATTGAAGTTATATGTTTGCTTTTCATCCATCTCCCATTTACATATACATAAACATACATATACATATACATATACATATACGCATTCATATACAGAGATATATACATATACATATACACATACATATACATATATATACATATACATATACATATACATATACATATCCATATACATATACATATACATATATATATATACATATACATATACATACACATACACATACACATACACATACACATACATATAAATAAACATCAAAGGGATGTTTCTATGTGCTAGTAAATATCAATGCATATCTACTTCCACATCTATATGCTTTGCCAAGTTCGACCATGTGTTTACACCTTAAAGCCAAGAAAATTGGAAACATAAACATGAAAGGGTATGTGGTGTGATTTTATGCATTTGAGAATAATTAAAATACAAAAATTGAAAGGAAATGTTCAAGTTGAATACAAAAGAGGAAGGAAACAATAACAAAAAATTTACAAGAGGTATAACAAAAAGGAAATATATACTTACGGAATCAGGATCTGAAGGCTGGTGGTTGGCACCCTCAAAGCCGGACTTCGCAATGGAACCCATGGGGGATGTCAACAAATCAATCTTGGGGGGCTCTGGAGACCCATCAACAAAGCCCAATTCCATAGACATAGTTTTGAGGACTTTTGTAGGGAGAAAATGTTCTAATTTGAGTTGACTAATTGACAACTCTATTTCACAACAAAAATAAAAGATTAATGTACTGTAACATCTAATGGAAAGTGGTAGAAAAATTACAAATATTGGTAATATATCAGCCATTTTACTAGTTTGATTAAATGAAAATGGGATAACCATTCCACTTTTAATACCATCCAAACATCAGGAGATACAAGAACAAGAATAAAAAGGCACTTTTAATACTATCCAAACAACAAGAGATACAATACCAAGAATAAATATGTACTTTTAATACTATCCAAATAGCAGGAGATACAACAAGAAGAATATAAATGATAAATGCAAATGTATATATCCTTATATGTATCTGTTTATCTTTGAGGTTGCGTATATATGTATGCATGCATTTTTTACTATATTTCTACATATACCTATATGCAGATATTTGTATATGTTTCTAGCTAGTCCCTTCATCCTTTCTTCTCCAAACAATAGGATATACAACAATAAGAATATAAATGATTAAGTAGATATATGTATTAAATTTCCACTTTGTTTGTACATTTATAAACACACATATAACCAGATATATATATATATATATATATATATATATATATATATATATATATATATATATATATATATATATATGTACACATGTATATATCTATTTATATATACATTGCTATAACTAAATAGATGTGTAGACACAATATAAGAAATCATATATGAAAACACCCAAATTTCCCCTTGTTCACCATTGTATGTTATCTGATATGACTCCATTAAATTTTTGATGGGTCTTCAATACTTTTCTTGCTCAGAGGTTTGGCTAGAGCCCATGAGGCTTCAAGATGCCAATATGGTAGGGAGGACAACAAGCATGGGTTTTGTGGTTTTTCCTTGCACCATCATATATTATCTACTACAAATAAATCACATATTGTATTCTACCAGGTATTTTTCTCCACACTTATACAATTGTCTTTTCAACATGCCAAATCAATTATTAAAACCCAATTCTTTATAGTGATACATATTTTATTTAGGTTATGAAAACAATTATATGATGCAATAATAATAAGCAGAGGGTGAAAGTTCTACAAGTTAGAAACATGTTTTTTTTATGAATAGGCAGCTATCTATATTAATTCAAATATAAAGATACCTATTCACAAAAAAGGGTGGGGGGTAAAAAGGCACACCTCGAGAGTCAAATGGGTAGCGCATAGAAAACCAACATATCACATGGGTGGAGCTCAGAAGTCCTAAATTACAAAGTACATAAAAAGGCCATTAAGTAGCCAGAGTAGTGCTAGCAGAGCCAGGAGAGTCTCTTTCATCCAAAATTTTCCCCAATACATCACCAAGGTCTGGAGTGACACCAGGAGGAGGATCCCAACCATCATCAACATCTTTTTTCTCTTTATCTTCTTCCTTGGACCAGGGCAAGATTGCAAGCGCTAGACGAAGAATTTTTTTACTAGTGGTTGGCCAACCAAAGCCAGAAGTAGGAGGGTCATCATACGGCCACCTAGAACTACCACCGTCGCTCCTAGAAGCACCACCAGAAGGCCACCCTCGGCTAGCACGTGGTAGAGGAGAGCAGTTTCACCAAGGAGTGTGAGAATCCTGCTGAGGTGAAGGTTGGGAATGGGGACACACAAATCCACTCCGATGTGGACCCCTAGAGGGTGACCGGCCATGGGAAGAGGTGGGTGAAGCAAGGACCCAAGCAAAAATACAAGGGGTATTACCCCAATGATCTAGGAGAACCTGAACGTGACCAACCTCAAGTGCAACTTTGTTAGCTTGCACCTGAACCTGTAGAATCATATTAGAGAAAATCATAGCTTTAGCATATAAAGATACATGAATATCCATTTTAGTATGTGAAAAAATGCAAGCATTTCTATCTTTCCAAATATTTTATGCTAGACATGAGCGGGAGATTGAAGAAGCCACCTCTGGTTCAAAATATGAATCATAGGAAAATGTGGTGAGAGCCACCTGTAACCAAGCCGAGGCTTGTAGTTCCTGAAAGGGGTGTCTAGATACCACTTCCAGTCTTTCCACGAAGGTTTGGTCCCACAAATTCCAACCTTATGAAGAATTTCAGTAGGAATAGCATTCACCAGACCATCATAAGTAGCACGGTCCTAGTTATGAAGCCTGTATTGGGTACGAAAAACTTCTCATGACATAATACGCATGGTGGGTCTATGAAATATCTGTTGCAACATGTTTTAAACATTTCATCTTATTAAAATATATATACAATAGGGGGCCTCTTGGAAACCTTTTAACACAAAAGAAGAATGGTAAATGCTGCTCACGATGTTGGACAATGGCAATCAAGATTAAATGCAATATTTAATGTTTGCAGCCTAAAAAAATTACATTGTTGCTTGCTTCAACTATAATTTTTTGCACTATTTTTGGTGTTTTTCAATGTATTTAGTTTCAATAGGCACATTCATTACCAAAGCGCAATCAATTTCACAACTTTGTTATGAACATGTTACACATATTGCATGATTAAATGCTCTATTATTAACATCTCAATGCTATATCATTGAATGCTATGGCTATATTATAGCAATTTTCTCAGAAGCTAAATAATACTTACATATGTTATTTTTAACTCTTTTTAAATCAAAGTCTACATAAATACAAATAAAGATAGCATTCACAACTATTTAGGTATACATGTGTATATATAAATTGTTGTTGCATTGTCAAATGAGCCACAATGGCCTTGGTCTTAACCATAGATTTTATGTGTATGGAATGTTAAGTCTCTTTTGCTCAATTAGGGTCTTTCACCTAATGGAAAGAGATAGATCCCACACCAAAATCTAGTTGGTTCACACAAAATAAGGTATGCAAGATGGAATTGAGACTAAATTCAATGAAATAGATGAAACTAATTGATAAAATTGATTGATTAAGAATGTAAAACTATTGAAATGCAATGTGCTTGAAAACACATTGTGTAATGCAAAAACACCTAGAAATGAGTAGTAAACTGTAACGGAAATGGACCAAATTGAAAGTGTGCACCTGAGATATGGATGGAGACTGGAAATGACTTGTGGAATATTGTTCACACTGATTTTGAAGCCTGGTGGGAATCATTCACCATTCTAGGGAAATCAATCCCAATTCAATGAAATTGTTCCAGAACCCGTTTCAGACAAATGGGTGTTTGAAAATGTACAAAACTAAAAACAGGCCTAGAAGTGGAACTCATTCACCACCCATGGCGAATGAGTCCAATTTTGAATTTTTAAATATTTAAAGGTGGAAATAGGATCCTTTGATATGCACTTTCTTCTTCTCCAAGTGTCTGGTTATGAAACTGTCATATTCAAGCCTAAAAATGATTTTTAGTGGGTATTTGACCTTTCCAATGAAGAGATTACTTGAACAACTTCGCAATGTGATCTTCAATTATTTCTAATCCTCCAAGATGTCTAAATATGAAAACACACAATACAAGAAAGGGAAATGTTGGATGTTAGGGCATGGGGGTTTGCCTTGGTCAAACCCCTTTTAGGTAATTAAACCAAAATAGAGAAATAATGTAATGAAACATGTAATGATGGAGTTTATTACCTTGCCATGATGTTTGATATTGAATTTTTGTAACAAAACATGAAAAATTTACCCTTGAATGTCTGAAAATTACTATCTTAATGACTTGAAATGATAAAACCCTAACTTGCCTGACTTGAGATGGAAGAATGATGGATGAATAAAGAAGAATGGTTATAATTTAGGGTTTAGAGACTTGATTTTATAGGAAATTCAACTTAATTTCTCATAAATTGGATCCCTAAGACCGACATGTAAAAATAATAAATTTCAATTTCAATTTTTTTGACTCAATCGTAAAAAATGGGTCAAATGGGACTCATTCACCACCCATGGCGAACGGGTTCCACCTAGATGGGACTGATTCACCACGGATGATGAATTGGTACCACATGGGCCATTTTGATAGCTAAGATGCTAGGAAATAAGAAAATAAGGTTTATATTGTGACTTTGTTTGGTTTTTCATCAAATTATGCCTCGAGATGCATAATATGGGGTAATAGGGGCCTATAAGTGATGATGTAAATATCAATTAGGGCTTGAGACACATAATTCAATGTGAAAGTGTGATTAAATACAATTTACAACACTAAAATGGGGTCCAAACAACCTAGGAAGGAACAATATCCAATGTGAATGTGTAGCACACATTAAAACAATAGATTGACATTAAGTTTATTTTACAAGCCTTCTAGATTGATGTAAAGATGGAGTTAAATACATTTTATAATGGGTTTATTAATTCCAGAAAAGTGTGAAATTATTTTACACCACTTTGCAACACCTTTACAAGACATCAATAACTCCATTTAAAAGGGTCGAAGACCTAGTGTGGATGTGGAAAACACCTTACAACACCAAATCATGGGCTTATTAAGTTCAATTTATCATCAATTATTCCCCCAATCAAGCAAGTTTCCTTTTTTCTTTGGTACAGGTTTGTATATATGGATATATATTTCTACCTATATGTATAATTTTAAATATGAAATGGGGAATTCAATACACATATATATGTGTATATGCATCTATCTATGTTTTAGGGAATTCAATACAATTTCCCCTTTTGTCAATAATATTTAGTAGCAAATAATTGTTATTCTAACACTTCTTATACAATTTCTCTATTTGTCTTTAATATTTATTACCCAAAAAACATAGCTTGAATTTTGTATCAATATGTTTCATGATATTATTTTTCTCTCATCTACTTGAAGATCCCTACAGTTAACTACCTCGGTCTGTTTATGAAAGCGGTGGAGCTTGCTAATTACGTGGGATGACAGTTTCTTATATCAATATGTTTCATGACATTCTTTTTTCCTCATCTGGTTGAAGTTCCCCATAACAAACTATTTATTATCATAGTTTTCCTCTTCTATTCTCCATATTTTAAAGTTATATTTAATGTTAGTTTTTGAACATCTCTCATTTTCCTATGAATCTAAAGTATTTTTCTAATAGCTCTTTACCAATTTTTCTTTTTGTCTTGTATCAATGTGTTTTATGATATTCTTTTTTCTCAACTATTTGAAGTTCCCCATAAAAAACTACTCTTCATGGTATTCTTTTTTTCAATTCATTATCATAGTTTTCCTCTTCTATTCTCCATACTCTAAAGTTCCATCTAATGTGGGTTTTCGAACATCTGTCATTTTCTTGTGATTGTTAAGTTTTTTTCTAATAGCTCTTTTCCAATTTCCCTTGACCAAATTTTTTTATATGTGGACAAGTGTGTATGTGAAATTACTTACAAAGAACATTCAAAGTGAAGAACCCAGTTCAAGTGAAATGCATGTATATATTTGAGTTTGGAGCATATTCGTGCTTACCTAACATGCTATCACTATCTAGACAAGGTATAATGAAAAATTCTATGTAACAGTTGAATTATCAAATCAAAATTCAAGCTACATTATTTTCCACTAAATATTATAGAAAAAATAGGGAAACTATAAAAGAAGTATTAGAAAAAAATTTACTTGAAACATAGGAAAATGATAGATGATTGAAAGCCCACACACAACATATTAATACAAGACACGTAGTCTATGTAAGAGTTGGGTTCTCAATTCAAAATTTGAGCTACATTCTTTGGCAACAAACCCACATTAAATAGAACTCGTAAAGAAAATGGGTAGCAATAACCTATGCAAAATGGCTATAATGCCATAGACTTAATTGAAAATTTGAGCTATATTGCTTGGTACTAAATATTATAGATAAATAGAGAAATTGTAAAAGACCTATTAGAATAACACTCAACAGCCACTAAACTAATTTTATCTCCAATATGTTTATGCTTTCATACTAACCCTTTGGATATATATATGTAATAATTCCTATCATAATCTACAATTGCTCCTATGTTAATGGGTATAACGACAAATATGCACAGAGATAACTAAAACAATAAATGAAGGCCAATAAAATTACTAACCCTACCCATTTTTTTGGTGAAAGAAATGAGATTTAACTACAATTGCTCCTATGGTAATGGGTATAATGCCAAATATGTACAAAGATAACTACACACAATAAACAAGGGACAGAAAAATTACTAACCCTAATCATATTTTTTGACGAAAGAAAGAAGATTTAACTAGAATTTCTCCATCCATACAAATCCATAATCTCTTTGAAGTCTCCAAAACGGGTATAATGCCAAAGATATGAACATATAACGAGAAGACATGAACAATAAATTAATCATTTACACAAAATACCCATGTAAAACAACTTATAGATTGTGAAGAACAAAAGTTTTAAAACCCTCCAATCTACTATTAACCAGAGCCGAAGCTAATGATTTTGACAATAGTTTGCTATCAACCCAACCACAAAGTCAAAGGCGACAATTTTTAAAATAGTCTACTATCAAGCCAACATAGCAATGGCTCTTTCGACAATGCAACTTAATCAATATATTTTTTGACACATTTTAGAGTATAATTTCTAACACTACAAAATTCAATATTGCATTTAATTCCTCCCGCACCATCGTACAAGAATGTCATGATGCATTAACCGTCGCGTGATCAAATACTTACCATTCTACTTCTGTGTATTGAGGCAACTAACTCCACTATCGTCGACCCACATAATTAGCAAGTTCCACGTCATCATAAAAAACCTTGGGGAAGTCACTGCCAGCCAAGAGATGTCTGGTGCCAGAAAATTCTATTCATGGTTGGGCTGACAAAAATCCTAAAGGAAATTTTAAAAAAAAGGGCCTATCAGCTAATGATTTCCAAAATGCATTTTTATTATGTGTGTGTGTGTGTGTGTGTGTGTGTGTGTGTGTGTGTGTGTGTGTGTGTGTGTGTGTGTGTGTGTGTGTGTGTGTGTGTGTGTATAGTTTTTATATGTATGTATACATAAAATCTGAATTTTGTGTATTCTAATAAATCTTCATATCTATAAATACAAATATAAAAAATGATTATAAAACATTTTTTTTTGAAAAATATAAAAAAATGTTACATCATTTGATAAGACATTCAATGCAACAAGTTTAAATTTCTAATTGGAACAGCCCAACGACCATTAGATTTAGCATCCACCATATGATTCATCATATCAAACCATACATATGACAATTCAAATATATAATAATTCTAATTGTCATTACAAAATACAACACTTCACAACCTTAATAAAACCATAATATTCATTATATATTTAATCTTGATTTATTCAATTTGTGAAAAATCAAATCATACTATAATTGATGTCGCAAGTCCTACTTTTAAGGGGACTACATGTCTCACAAAAGTTGGTGATAGAGTAAAAACATACATAGGAAAACTTCATACTTTACACATTCACTTGTATGTTTTATGTCATTTTGCATGGATGTTACTATCAATTCCAAGGAAACCAATATTGGAACAGTCATTATCCATCAACATACACACAGAAGTTTCAAATTATGTATTTTAGTTTGTCTATTTATGAGCATCATCCTTGGATTGATTTGACCATAATTATCTCACAAATTATATAATCTTGAAAATTATAGAATCTTATATACTTTGTGATATCACGTGGCCACTCAATAACTCCAATTTAGCTTAATGCTTCTCAATTTCATTTATTATTTCTACTCATGTATTCAAATATCTCAATCTCAATATATGTTGAATTAAAGCATATTTTTTACTATAATTTATGTATTATGTTCTATTTAAAGATGAAAATTATTTATAGTGAGATCGTTTTATTTTCCTACACAAACATAAACACATATATTAATGTAGACATTTAAGGGATTCAACCTGCGTAACTTTCTCTATGAATAGTGTACATGCATTCTGAACTCTATGGAACGCAGTCCAACCTCTTCGGATTTATTCTGCACCTTTCACAATTGGAATTTTGTGAAACATTTAAGAGTTGTTAGGTGTGGGCTCATTGTATGAAGTACAAGATTTGATTGAATGCCTTGAAAGAGCTGTGAGAATCGTAATTGTACAATAAAATTATGTTTTCTTTTGCCATTTGTACGTGCCTTGAAAGAGCTATGAGAATCCTAATTGTACATTCAATTTATTCCTTCCTTCCTTCGACCATTTTAGCTTTGTACTGGAAGAAACTACGATGTTTCAAACTTTGTAATGCATATATGCTTTGTAGATGTTCTTGGTAAACTTCAAAGAAAATTTGTTTTCCCTCTACGCCATACTTTACTGTGTAAATTGCAGCTTTCTTCTTTTATAAGGAGACTCAAATAATGAGAACAACAGCTTTCAACAAAGACAGAGAGAGAGAGAGTATAAGTATACATAATATTTAATATCACGAAAAGAAGAATTATTATATTTTTAGAATATAATTTAATATGAAACCTAATATATAAATAAATAAATGTATTAATTTTATATTTGACCGAAGGAGTTAAAAAATAATTAAATAATTAGTTATGGTAGATATAATTTTGAATTATTATTAAAAGAATAAGAATATTATAACAATAAATTAATATATGTTATTTTTTTATTTGTATGTTAATTGATGTTTAATTTTGTGTCAAGAGATTGTAACTTTAAATTTAAGTGAAGGGAGAGTACATAGGAGTAAACTAAAGCATGATGGGAAATGAAATTATTATTTACATTTTCATTAATGCTTAGCTTTATGTGAGAGGACACAACATTAAATCCAAAGAAGTGGAAGGAGAATATATAGAAATAAACTTTAAGTATGGAAAAATAGAATTGTCACATCCATCTCACTTAATACTTGACTTCATCTTCAAAGACAAGACATTAAATTGAAATAATGAATTGGAACATATAAAAATAAATTAAAGTATGTTGAAATATATGTTACTTTCATCTTAATTTATGCTTTCTTTCATCTGTAAGAACACAAATTTAAATTCAAATGAACAAAATATTATCATAAGAATAAACTAAAATATGATTTTTCCATTGATTATATCATAACTGTTATGTAAAAATAAATTAAAATATAATAAACTTGATTTTCTTGTATAATGTCTAATTACAGTTTTTAATAAAATTTTAAATTGTATAAGCCATTGTAACATTTTTAGCTTTATTTATATTTGTACACGTCAATTTTTGTTCTATAAGTACTTGCTTGTCCACATAAGCACTTATTATGTTGCTTATATTATGAGAAGTTTCTATATTTTTTAAGCAGACAAAAGTAAAAAATTATGGCATTAATGATATGCTTTGCAGATCTTGTTGATGCAGGAGCATCTAGTGGTGTAAAGGCAATCTTGCATCACCCAAAAATAGTTAAATTTCAAGTTTCTCAGTTTTTAGATGTTTTTACATTTTTGGATACCCTTTTCGACATAATAAAATTCTTATTTTATGGTTTTTATTTTCTATTCCTGGGTTGAAAGATATTAAAGTTTTAGTTTCCCAGATTTGCACCTGAAAATCTTTCGAGTTAGATTTGACGCACTTAGAGTTCCTGGAACGGCCGCGAAACTTGCCAAAATCGGCATAGCTAATTTTGAGCATGTTATTGACTTTGAGACCTTCCCAACAGTTCAAACGGTTTGCGAATTGGAGCCCTGGATCAAAAGTTATGGCCCCGGGAAACTGGCGCACTTTCTAGAAGATACAATTGCAAATGTTCTTTTGAAATTTGAACTTCAAGTTGTAATTTTTTGGTGCCAAACCGCCTAAACTCAAATTTGAATGTTGTTTTGGCTCCAAACTAAAGATGAGCTCTATTTATGGGCAGGTTTCTAATTTTTGGGTAACTTTTTGGGGACAAGCTTGCATATTGCGAAAGGGTGATTTTGTAGCTTTCTGTAACTTGAATGTGTTATAGAACTTAGGGATTTGAGATCCTCTGCATGTAAGAAGCTCCATTTTCTAAATAAAAAAATTATTCTCTTATTTGTGGGTTATTTTCTAGGTTTCTGCTACGCCCTCATCAGCGGCATCGAGAGCGGGTTTTCTTGAGTGTGGACATCAACGATCATGAGGTAGGTCACACCAGGAACATGGTTGTGGGTCAAGGTCAAGAAAGATGCCTCCAAGAGTGATGCCCGGTAGCGCGTGGTGGTGCCAGAGGTGGTCGAGGCGCAGAAATACGGGTGGAAGAGATGCATTGGCAGCCCTCTAGTAAACAGATTGATGCATTACAAGAGCAATTGAGAAGAGAGGGTTAAACCCAAGGGAAGAAAGTGAGGATGAAGGAGAGGAAGAAGGTCAAATGTAGAAGAGGAAGAAGCAATTGGTCAAAACCAAATGCGGCTAATAAGGGCCATTTCAATGATCGGGAAAAGACCTAAAGTAGAAGTCCCCGTTATTCTAGAAGTCTCAACCCGGAAAGAGTTGATCAACTGGATCAATGAGCTAGAAGAATATTTTGAGTATGAGGAAATAAAGGACCTAGATCAGGTTAAGTTTGCAAAAATGAAGCTGAAGGTCCATGCAATTATTTGGTGGAAAGAGGTCTAGTTGGAAAGAAATCGAAGAGGAAAAGGAAATATCACTAGATGGGATCGCATGGTAGAGAAACTGAAGAAGCAGTTCATACCAGTGGACTACGAGTTAGATCTTTTGAAGAAATTACAAGGGTTGAAACAAGGAAGCAGATCTGTGGAAGAATATACTGAATATTTTCACAAGATAATCATCAGAATGGGCCACATAGAGGCCAATAAGGAGAAGGTAGCCCGATATCTTAATGGGTTACGACCGAGCATTCAGAAGGAGTTAATCCTAGTCAGAATGACCACCATTGAGGATGTGTATCAGTTTGCTTTGAAGGTGGAAGAGAAGATGAACAAAAGATTTGATGGCAAGCAAAAGGGACAAGGAGATCAAAGTGGAAGGGGCAGTGGAAGACCTTTAGGAAGCCGAAATGATGATGAAAAGAAAAGTGAAGATGTGGGTACTAGCCGAAGCAAAGGAATGACAACTTCTACCACCCTTGTGATCAAAATTGTGGTGATCAAAAAGGTAGAGGACAAGGGAGATATGGAAAAGGATCTGGAAGAGGCGGTTTCAAAGGAATGTGTTTTTAGTGTGGTGAAGAAGGGCATTGAGCCTATGAATGTCCACAACACCAAGGAAAGGCAGACAAAAGGCCAGAAGGTTGTGGAAGGATTGCGCATGCAGATGAGGAGGCCCAATCTAAACATTCAGATGATGTTGAAAGGGGAGAAGCCCTAGTGATTAGGAGAGCCCTGGTGACTGAGGAAAAGGAACCAAAACAGAGGAAGAATGTGTTTCGCACAAGGTGCAAGTGTGAAGGAAAATGTTGTGATGTCATTATTGACAGTGGGAGCACCGATAATCTAGTGTCAGAAGAGATGGTCACAAAGTTGAAGCTGAAGAGGGAAAGGACCTGCATCTATATTGGATTTCTTGGTTGTAGAAAGACCACAAAGTTTTCGTCAATGAGCAGTTCCTAGTAAAGCTGAAGATCGGGAGCTACCATGATGAGGTACTCTGTGATATCATCACCATGGATGCATGTCACATGTTGTTAGGGAGGTCGTGGCAGTTTGATAGGTGAGCTATACATGATGGCCATACAAAAAATTATTCCTTGACAAAGGATGGGGTTAGTCACAAGTTGAAACCCCTAAAGAAGACTGAAGAAAAGGTATGCAGTAGTGCTAGAATTTGTTATGTAGATGGAAGAAATTTTTGAGAAGGTATGAAACATGAGTGTGTGTGTTATGCATTGATTCCTAGAGTGAGTAAGGAGGATAGTGAGAAGGTTACAGAAGAAGTTTCTGGGATGTCGGATGAGTTTCAGGATATTGTTTCTGATAATTTACCTGAGGGTTTACCACCGATAAGCAAGATTAGTCATCAGATTGACTTGATTCCTAGAGTCAGTTTGCTAAATAAGGCAACTCATAGAAAGACTCCAGCAGAAAATGAGGAGTTGAAAAGATAAGTTCAAGAGTTGTTGAGAAATTGTTTGATACGGGAGATTTTGAGTCCATGTTGAGTACCTATAGTATTAGCACCAAAGAGGGATGGGAAGTGGAGGATGTGTATAGATTCTCGAGCCATAAACAAGATAACAATCAAGTATAGATTTCCCCTGCCAACGATGGATGACCTGATGGACTATTTGAGTGGAGCTTAGTACTTTACAAAGATTGATCTGAAGAGTGGATATCACCAGATTCGGATTCAAGAGGGAGATGAATGGAAGACTGCCTTCAAGACCAAAGAGGGCTTGTACAAGTGGCTAGTCATGCCTTTTAGGCTAACCAATGCACCAAGCAGATTCATGTGACTCATGAACAAGGTACTAAAAGAATTTTTGGGAAGTTTTGTTATTGTGTATTTAGATGATATTTTGATTTTCAGTAAGATGTTGGATGAGCATTTGATGCATATTCGGAGAGCCTTTAAGAATGTAAGAGAAGAGAAATTGTTGATTAATATGAAGAAGTGCAGTTTTGTTAAGAGGGAGTTAGTGTACTTGGGGTCTGTTGTCTCAGCAAAAGGTCTCAAGATGGACCTAGAGAAGGTGAAGGCTATTCTGGAATGGCCTACCCCAAGAACTGCTACCGAGGTGAGATCTTTCCATGGTTTGGCTAGTTTTTATAGAAAGTTCATTAGAAACTTCAGTAGTATTTGTGGACCCCTGACTGAAACAATGAGAAGGGATAGAAAAGAATTCAAGTGGAGCACTAGAGCAGGAAAGAGTTTTGAACTATTCAAGCAGAAGGTAACAGGGAAACCTATTCTAGCCCTCCCAAATCTCAACAAGGTGTTTTAGGTGGATTGTGATGCCAGTGGTTGTGCCATTGGAGTAGTGTTGAGCCAAGAAGGTAAGCCCATTGCCTATTTCAGTGAAATGTTAAATGATGCCAAGAGAAAGTATTATGTATATGATCAGGAATTTTATGCAATAGTTCAAGCATTAAAGAAATGGAGACATTATTTGTTGCTGAAGGAATTTTTTTCCTATATATTGATCATCACGCCTTGCAGTACCTAAATAGTCAGGGAAAATTAAATTAGAGGCATGTGAAATGGGTAGAGTTTTTGCAGAGTTATACCTCTGTTTTGAAACATAGGAGTGGGAAGTCAAATAGGGTTGCAGATGCGTTAAGTAGGAGGCATACATTGATGTCAAAGATGCAGATTGAAGTGGTTGGGTTCAATGAACTTAAGACACTGTACAGAGAAGATCTTGATTTCGTAGAGGCTTGGAAAGCTTGCAAAGAACCTGTTATAGTGGATAGAACAAGGTGGCTGGAATTCATAATCCAGGATGACATGTTATTTAAGGGAAGTCAATTATGTATCCCAAGGAGTTCCATGAGGGAGAACCTGATAAAGGAGAAGCATAGTGGAGGAATGGCAAGATATTTTGGTTGGGATAAGAGCATTTCCATTATCAGTGAGCATTATCATTGGCCTCAGTTGTCACAAGATGTGAAAAACTTTGTGCAAAGCTGCAGGGTATGTCAGATGGCTAAAGGAGTGAGCTAGAATATGGGCTTGTATCAGCCCTTACCTGTACCAGAGAGGCCATGATAGGATATAAGTATGGACTTTGTTCTTGGTTTCCCAAGGACACAACGAGGGAATGATTCAATCTTTGTGGTGGTTGATAGGTTTTCGAAAATGGCACATTTCATTCCATGTCAAAAGACCCATGATGTAGTCCACATTGCTGACTTGTTCTTCAAAGAGGTGGTGAGGCTACATGGTCTTCCAAAGAGTATTGTTTCAGATCATGACACCAAATTTGTGGGGTACCTTTGGAGGACCTTGTGGAAGAAGCTGAAGACAAAGTTGAAATTCAGTTCTGCACACCATCCACAAATAGATGGCCAGACAAAGATTGTTAACAGGAGTGTGGGTAACCTACTGAGATGTTTGGTAGGAGATAAACCCAAGGGATGGGACTTGATCTTACCCCAGGTAGAATTTTCTGACAACAATTCTGTCAACAAAAGAACTGTTAGATCACCGTTCCAGATTGTGTATGGAGGCAGCCCCAGATTAGCTCCAGAATTGAGGAAGATAGACCAAGAGAAGAAAATAAGTGCTGAAGCTGAAGATTTTGTAGAGTACATCAAGAATATACATGAAAAGGTATGAGAACACATTAATAAGATGAATATGCAATATAAGGGTAAGGCAGATCAGAAAAGGAGGAATACGGAGTTTCAGACTGGCAATGAAGTAATGGTCCACTTGAGGAAAGAAAGGTTTCCTATGGGAACTATAACAAGTTGAGGATCAAGAAATTCAGTCCCTGTAAGATTTTGAAGAAGCATGATTTAGGAAATGCATATGAGGTGGAGTTGCCTGATGGAATCAACATTTCCCCTATGTTCAACATTTCATATTTGATAGAGTATCATGAAGGAAAAATAGAGGAAGCACCAGTAATATGACAGTATGGCATTCCAACACCTACTTTAGAAAGGTAGGAGATTGAAGCAATCTTGGATAGTCGTGTGGGAAGGAGTACCAGAAATAGGCAGTATGAAGAATATCCGGTGAAATGGAGAGGAAGGCCTATGGAAGATTCATCATGGCTATCTAAGGAAGTGGTTGATCGGTTGGGTTTTACTCAACCATCTGAGACGTGACTGGTCACTTCTCAAATTACCCTGGGTGTCTGATGCAGGAGCATCCAGTGGTGTAAGGGAAATCTCGCATCACCCAAAAATAGTTAAATTTCAAGTTTATCAGTTTTTAGATGTTTTTACATTTTTGGATACCCTTTTCATCATAATGAAATTCCCAATTTATGGTTTTTATTTTCTATTCCTGGGTTGAAAGATATTACAATTTTAGTTTCCCATATTTGCACCTGAAAATCTTTCGAGTTAGATTTGAGGCACTTAGAGTTCCTGGAGTGGCCCCAAAACTTGCCAAAATCTTCGTAGTGGATTTTGAGCACATTATTGACTTCGAGACCTTCCCAACAGTTCAAACGGTTTGCGAATCAGAGCCCTAGATCAAAAGTTATGGCCCCAGGAAGTTGGCGCACTTTCTAGAAGATACAATTGCAAATGTTCTTTTGAAATTTGAACTTCAAGTTGTAAATTTTCAGCGCCAAACTTCCTAAACTCAAATTTGAATATTGTTTTGGTTGCAAACCAAAGAGGAGCTTTATTTATGGGCAGGTTTCTAATTTTTGGGTAACTTTTTGGGGACAAGCTCGCATATTGCGAAAGGGTGATTCTATAGCTTTCTGTAACTTGAATGTGTTGTAGAACTTAGGGATTTGAGATCCTCTGCATGTAAGAAGCTCCATTTTTGAAATAATAAAATTATTCTCTTGTTTGTAGGTTATTTTTTAAGTGTCAGGCTATGCCCTCATCACTTGTAAACATCGAAGAAAAAATGTTTTCCCTCTACTCCATGCTTCACTCTGGAATATAGCCTTTTACTTTTAAAAGGAGTCTGAAATACTAAGAACAATAGCTTTAAAGATAAAAAGGATAGATCTTAGAAAGATGGAAATGGAATGTGGAGTTTAACCCAACACTGAATTTTCTGATGATTAATCATTATTGATATAAGTACATCATTTTTCAGCAATCACTTGGATCAGATAAAGTATCAATTACTTCAGCTTCATGAAAAATACTCTCTGTGTTCGCTACAGTTATAGTATATGCTTAAATTCAAAACTAAATGTTGTTCATAAGTTCGATTTATGGCTGCCGTTTAATGTTATTGTATTCTTCCATGTATTAATTTTATGGTTGCTAGTTGTATGAGGTGTATCTGGTAGTTTGCTATGTAATTCTTTTGTTGGCAACCTTCCTGTTGCCTTATTCTTATTGCATTTTTTTTTTGCATTATTTCAATACAAAAAATGAGTATAGCATTTCACTGCTTTAGTAGTGGTATCTTAGCATTCATAGAGTGTGTTGTCCCATTATTTTTCCCACTTAACATTTTGTTGACAATCTCTCTTGTGAGGTGTACAAAGCAGTTTTTCATATGTCTCTATCTTAACTTCTAAGGAAAATGCATATTAAACTTACATTTGAAGATTATTTTAGATCTATTAAGAATAAATTTAAAAAACAATTCTTATTATAAGGATGGTCTTATTTTAATAGTACATTTAGGGTGGTCATAACATGTCTTCTAGGATTTGTATTTTCTATATTCTATGTCTCATGTTGATCTTGAATTTATAATTTACCTATGATTATACTATTAGTGCAATCCATTTTTTTTTTTGATGATATGTTAATTGGAGAAGATGGTACTATTTTTCACTTCCTATAATTTCATTTCCCTTATCATTACCACTAAAGGATAAAATTGAAACACTCAAATACCAATCCTCTTAATTTTTAAACAACCTACAATTTTTAAAAACTATCTTTGAAAATATCTGTAATGTCTCAAGAAAAAGAACCACCAATTTAGAGGAGGTTTTGTTTGTAAGATAGGGAATTTTCCTTTATATTCTACATTATGAATTTTTATAATGCATTCCATATAAAACCACAATGAAAAAAATTTCTAACCAATATTGATATTTACAATTACTAAAAGATATAATTATCATTGCATCGTAGATAACTTAGCCTTAGTGACATTGAACCACATACAATTCATGAACTATCAACCTTCTTCTCATTATAGTTCTACTAGATTTTTTAACTTAATTTGGAACTCGAATATTTCCTTTCTAAGAAGTGTTCAATTCAACCACACATGGAAATATCTTCTAACAATTTTATTCTCGAAGAACAACATGAAGAGTTTAAACTTTGTCAAATCTTACTTGATGAATACAAAAAATCTCTAGTCCTTTGCTATATCATGTTTGCCACATACAAGATAAATTTATTATATTGTTTATTAGAAATAGCATGGAAAATGTTGTAGCATAAATATAAATATCTATTAAAAATTATTTTTCATAATAATTCTTAAGAGGAGATGAAGCCAAATATAAGATAATACTACATTTCTTCATCTCCAATATTAATATAAACTCATTAAAGGAAATATCAATTTCATATAAAATTCTTATTAGGTCTTGTAAACACTTCTTACTCATTTTCAATAAATTGTCATAATATCATGAACTTTGTTCTAAAAAATCTAGTTTCCACAAATGAGCCATAGTAGACACAAACTAATATCAGACACTTCCTAAAAATATAATTATAAGTTGTTGAAATCAATAGTATAAATTAGTAACTCCTTTGTAATTATTGACATTATCAACTAGTGGGAAACTATAGTGTTCTTCCAAATCCAATTATTTATTTTGTGGATATCATTATGCTACAAATTATGGTTCAATAGTCACTTGTATAAGATAAGAGCTTTAAATTATGTTATAAATTAGTTAATTTTCTATAAAGGGCTTATGATCAATAGACAAAGAGAAACATATTATTCCACAAGCAACCACATAGAAAAAATATCTAATCAACATTGGTATTTATAATTATTGTAAATATATTGGGAGCTGGGATTGAGTGATTTGAATTTGAACTCAATCCCTAGAAATCATGGTGACTTCTAGTTTGGTTAGTCCATTCATTTGGTGCTTTATGTGGATGTTGCTAGGAAGGATGAATCGTTCAATGGGGATGCTTTGGGGCTCTCTATTAGCGTTGCTAGGAAGGACAGGTCGTGTAGTGCAGATGTGGTTAAAGATGTGAACTCTAAGGGTAAGTATGTAATTGAGGCTTCCACGAAATCTTGTGTTGGCTATCCATCACTGGAGGTGCTTCCAAAATCCCCTGGTGGTCATATGGCTTATGGTGGGTTTGGGCAGGCCCCAATTGGGGAATCATCTACTGATAATCTAAAAAATTACTTGGATTGAGCACATTTTGGTGGGAAATTATTGGCTAGTGGGGAAGACATATGTCCTTGGGTAAAAATGGGCTAACCTTTTTTCTTCCAAACTTAAAGGAAAAGGTGTGGTGTTTGAATCAATGTCTTCATCTAATGTTGAAGGTGGATTTTGCTTGTCCATTCCAGACTCTCTTGTGGAAATAAATATTGCTAGAATGGACTTTTCTCTGGTAGGCAAGTTTTTAGGTCTTAGACCTAACATTGAGGAGGTATGCACTTGGGTTTGTAAGAAGTGGGCTCTAAAAGGTTAGGTTGAAGTTGTGGTTGGGTGATCCCACAATACTGGTTTACAATTTTTTTAACTAAATCTTCTCTTTCAGGCAACTATAGTGGCTAAACCATGAGGAATTTGAAGATGATGTAAACTAGTGATTTGCGACATTTTTTATATAGGTTCTAAATTTATATTTTTCAAAAAAATTTGAATCAAATTTGAATTCTTTTTCCATCTCCTTTGAAAACTAGTTTTTAACAGTAAACACCATTTTAAAGAGTGACATCACTGGCTAACACAACATTTTTTCTATGAAGGATAAAATTCTAGTTTTTTTGAATTTAGATTTGTAACTACAAATATCTAGTGCATGGAATTGGTTTTGTAGAATTTAATTGAATATTTTTCCTTAATTAAGTTTCAAAGTCAAACCTTTTACAATTTAGACATGGTTCACTAGCTAAAGCACAACTTTTTTTGTTGGATCGAGGACATCAATATCTAGTGAATTGATATTTTTCAAAAAAAAAAATTGATAGTTTGCTATTTTTCCCCATGTGTAGAGAAAAGAGCTTGATTTTTTGTGAAAAAATTATGTTTAATCAAACTAAAAAATAAAATACATAATAAAACCAAAACATATTAAAATTATATTTGATGGATAGCTCATTCTATGGACTACCATCATCCAGTTGGGTCTATAAAGTCCACTCCATTTTCATACTCAACTCAAGGTTTGAAGGGAAAAAATTATGCAAAAATTTGGTTCAAGAGGGGGAGAAGAGGGAAAAAAGGGGCATTCGAATGAACCCCCCTTGGAGGTTCTCTAGAACTAGGGTTCAAATGAACCGTAGTTCGAGTGAACCCCCCCTTGTATTCAATTTTCCATTGTCTTTGTTATTAAATAATGCAAAAAAGTTGGGTCCCATCATTTAATAGGGTTCACTTGAACTCGGGTACATTTGAATGCATTTTGGGTCCATTCGAACACCCTAGTTCATGTGAACCCCTAAAAAGAAAAAATAAATAAATCATAGGAGCATTTTTGCAATTTTTCTTCCTCATTGGAATTGTAAACTAGTATTATGGGATCACTCGACTATGGTTAAAGGATAATTTTCATTTTCCTTTTCCTATGACAAAGACTTGAGGGCAGTTTTTTCTAAAGGACCATGGACCTTTTGTCATCTCGCTTTGGTGTTACATCCCTAGGAGCTTAGGATGGATCTCTCTAAGTGCCTTTTTCATTTAGCCCCTATGTGGGTGAAGCCATCGAATCTACCTTTCGAATATTTGGATGAAGAAGTGCTTAATGCGGTGACTAACTTATTTGGGTGGTTAGTTTCTATTGATAAGTCCACTCTCTCTAGAAGGCATTTGGTTGTAGCAACATTTTTTTTTATGATTTACGAAGATGTTGTGATGCCTAATTTTTTCACCTTAACTCAAAAGCTGGCTCCTAGAAGAACCAGATTATTTTTGAATATATTATGTTTGCATGCTTCAAATGCTAAAAAGCAGGTCATTGGGCTAAGGACTACCCTACTAAGGTGGTTCCACCCAAGGTTGCTCCTCCAACTAATATTTGGAAGGTTAAGGAGATGAAGGGGACTTCGGATCCACTAGAGCATGGTGATTTGTAGCTTTCTAAGTTATCAAGGGTGAAGTTAGTAATGAGGACCACTTTGTTCCTCATCCTCAGGGTGACAAGGAGTTTGAGAAATCCATGGAGGAGGCTGCTCGATAGTCTAGGGACCAGGAGGTGGATCATGTTTCAGATACTTTATGCTCCCCTAAACGTACTATTCTGAAGCCTATTGTAGCTCTGTCCTCTCAACTAGATCGTGCATTTGGGCTTGTGGAAGAGTGAGTTTTGGTGGTTGTAGATACAGGGAGTAAGGATGAAGAAGGTTTTATTATGGTGGGGCAGAAGGAAGAAGTCCTCTACTTCTACTCCCACACAACCCCAAAAAGGTGTTACTATGAGAAGAAAAAAAATAGACCATGGATCTGAATGGAGGGGTTAGGGGAGACCTTCTCTGCAGAAAAAAAGGGAGAGGGATTGCAAGAGGGATATTGTAGAAGGGGTTCGAAAAACTCACTTTGATTTGTGCTCAAAGAGAACCCCCTCCTCATGCAAATGAAGATCATTTCTTGGAATATCAGGGGGTTGAATAATGTTCATAAGAAAGACCTCCTAAAGAACTTGGTCCAGGATCATAAGACAAATTTTTTGCTGATTCAAGAAACAAAAATGCAAACTAATAAGTTGGAAGCCTTAAAGAATCTCTTCTTTAATTATTGTGGCTTTCATGGGATAAGCTCTGAGGGAGCTTTGGGTGACATTGCTACCTTCTAGAATGTTAGGCTAATTAAAGGTATTCTGATTGCAAAAGGTTTTAACCATGTAGAAACAATTTTTTTCTTGATTAGGGAATCTTACTCTTGGGTTATGCCCAATGTGTATGCTCTTAATTTGAAGAAGGCTAGGAAGGAATTGTTGGATGATCTTAGATATCTTAAAACTATTTTCTTGATAACCCTTGGCTAGTTATGGGGGACTTCAACACTCCCTTTTTTGATAATGAGAAAGTAGGGGGTTCACAAGCCAATCCTCATAGCCTTATGGATTTAAGAATGCTCATTGATAGAAATGCTCTTATTGATGTGAGGAAGATAGGGGCCAAATTTACTTGGTCCAACAAGTGTGTTGGTACTAATAATATTCAAGTCAGGCTGGATAGATTCCTAACATCAGCTTCGTGGTTTGTGGATTTTGCTTGTTCCCTATCCACAATTATGAGATGTGGATTAGACCACTTCCCTATCTCTTTTCTGGCAAATAGGCTCAAGATTAAGAAGCATTTTTCTTTTTAATTTGAAGCTATATGGTTGAGGGATCCTAGGTTCATGGACTCTATTAATAAATGGTGAGACATGAAGATTGATGGTAGTAAAATGTGATGGAACCTGTAATTTTTGATGTTCCATTTGAAAGCCTTGTAACATTTTTCTTGATACATGTGGGGTTAGAGTTTATTTTCTCTTCACTATTGAGGGGTTATATTTGACTGTTGACTTCCTATTTCCCGTCACCAGTCACACTAAAACAACTTATTCCATCCACAATTGTAGGGTAGCCGGTCCTCCATGCCTAGGTCTGAGTTTCTCATTTTTATAAGGTTAAGTAAAGGGCCCTTTTGGACATTACATCCTTTGCATTTTACTACTTAGGAGTATTTGAGCCCTTTCTATTATATCATCCTAGAGGGTCCCCTTCATTAGAACAACTTATGAGCATTTCCTTAAAAAATTTCACTTAAAATAGTTGTTAGCCATCTCTCTTTATCACTCATCATTGATTACTTTAGGAGTGTATGTTTCGAATTGGTGACAAGCAATGAGTGGTATTTCTTTGTTTTCACTCATCATGAATAACTATTAGAGCTCTTCATATCAATGCATGATGAGTGATGTTCTTTATAATGATTGAAAGATCACCTATCACTAATAGCTTTTGAGCCTAGAGTATTGTAATAGTGATAAGCAATGGTCTCTAGACTTATGTTCTTGTCATCATCACTCATTGCAAATGATTATGAAATGATAAAATTCAATTAGTGATGGGAAATGTGATAAGTTTCTCATGCATTATGTATCACAAATATGTTTTAAGTGATAAGTTCTATATTAGCAATATGTGATACACAATGTCACTATGTAGATCTCTCATTGCTAATTTCTTGCAAACTGTATGAGGAGAATCAGTGATGAGTTATGACTTGATGTTTTTGTATTATCGCTTATCATGGATTCATTCCAAATCTTAAGTTACAAAGTAGTGATGAGTGATGGAGTTCTTTGTTTAAAGTTTTTTCGCTAATCTGAATAAATCTTATCTGTGATGTCTTTTCAACCATTGATTTTCATGTAGGACGTGTCTTAACTTGGCATCTTTATTGTATCTCCCATTGCTAATAGGATCCAAAGTGTGAATTTTTAATTAGAAATGTGCGATGGGAAAATGAACATGATCCAAGACGGGCCATAGATCTAAGGGTTAATATTTCATCGCATGAATGGTTGAATTGCTAATGGAGCTAGTAAAGGATGAGATATATCAGTAATAAGTGAAAAATATTGCTTGAAGAGGCAACGTGGCAGAATCTTGAGGACATCATATAAAGCAAGGAAGAAAGTAGCGAGGTGAATTAATAACCATTGTTATAGTTTTAAAATAGAGTGATCAATGGTTAGGATTCAAACATGAATGGCTATTTTTTAGTTCACTCTCACAAACTTACTATCAAGCATTAATGGTGGCATTCCTATCTCTTTTCCAAAAAATAAATTAGATACTTGATTGATTGTGCATTTGCATTCACTCGCAATTAGAAAGGATACCAGAAGCTGAAAAAATTATGAGGAAGCTCTAGAAAATACAACAAGTGTGGTAAAGTGTTCACCTATGTAAGCAAATTGTATATCTCTTTCTAGCTGAAGTATTAAGGTGAAATACCTTAGAAAGCTGATAGGGAATTGGAAAGATTATATGCTTGTCCATTGATGATAGCTTCAATTTAGTGATAAGTGTTGGGTAAAGTTTGGGGAGATAGTTTTGTTTAGTAAGTAGTGCCTTGTTCTCTCATACTTGTAAAAGGTTTCTCTTTGACTGTTAGATTTATTATGAACCCTAGTTCTCCTACATTGAAAAAATGAGTGAGCCAGAGCTCAGTGAATCTAGTATTAGGTCAGAGAGGAAACCAAAACAAGAGAGGGTTAAATGACTTAAGACTCAGGATGTTTCATCTGAGGTTAAACCTAAACCACCTATAGTTTCTAACCCTTCACCGAGTACTCCTACAACGTCTACTAGGTCCAAAAGTGAAAAAAAGGAAACATAAAGGTTTAGGTAGGAGGCCTCTAGAGACATAAAGGAAGGAGGGTCATGAATTGGTAAAGGACCTATTGGTCAAGTTTTCATGACTACCAGGTTAATTGATAGTGCTGGTGAGATTGGTGAAAATGCCTAGCCTTTGAGCAAGTGACAACTTTTCTAGTATGCTTTTAATAGGCAATATTCTAGTAAGACTGCATGTTACTTATGGGGGCTAAACCTTGGAAATCTAGTAGTACCAAATGTGTTTTTAGAGGTGGAATTGATGATGGAACTGGTGAGGCATTATAATCCCATTGACAGAACAGTTAGGAGTGAAAATGGAGATGTGATCCTAGAAGTGAAAAAGGACAAAATGGTGGAAGCGTTTTAGCTAAATCCCAATTATAATGTAAAGATTAGGCATGCTAAACTATATGTTGAATATAAGAAAAATATATTTGAATATAGATAGGGATTGCTTGTTCGACATAGAAAGAGAAAGGAGAAATTCCTCGCTAAGGATGTTGAGCCTTTTGAGTGTGAGCAATTTGTGGATTATTTCAAGAAAACTTATTATTTCCTAAATCAAGTGTTAGCCCAAGATTTTGAGGTAAAGATAGTCCCTAACATATTAGTGATGGTGGTAGATATACAGGGTCATAATCAGAACACTAGTTTTTATTTTTCCAACTATGTTTCTAATCAAATGCATGAGGATTTCCTCAATTTGAAGGAGGTGCTCCCTTTACATTTCCCTCATTATTCCCTGCTAATGGATATGCTCTTATGGGAGGCTGATTATGAATGGAAAACGAAGTTATACTTGAGATTTAGGCATAATGAAAATATTTTTTTACCAGTACAAATGTGGACATATATTTGGGATTAGGAATGTTCCAATTCCAATTATATCTCGTTTGCTAATGTTATAAGATAAGATATCTTAGAAGCATTGGGTGTAGCACCTATTCATAGAATTTCTCCTGAAATAAAAAATATCATGCACCCAAAGGATACATCAGGATCTAGAGCAACACATAATTGAGCAGATTGGTTTATTCATTCAGAATATACTTTTATCAGAGCCTATGGGGCTAAAGTGGCACCACATTGTTTACCCCTGTATGTCTCAGACAGATTGGACTTCATGGAACTCATGTGGAAAATTGATGTTATAGATTATAAGATGTTCAGAAAGCCCAGAAAGGGTATTATGGTTAATCCCCAATGCACTTTTGCTTACTTCACAGTCACTTCCCTTGAGGGGTATGAAAATTTTGGGATCATGGTGAATAACCTCATAATTCCTTTTAATGAGATTAGGAGTTTTGATCTAGAAGGATTTGTAGGAGGAAGAAGAGATAAAAACTTAAAAGTGATACACCATGAGTTCTTATACATAGATGATGTATTAAGGAATTTGACAAGTGGTGAGGTGGTCATGACTAGAAACAAGGAATGAACAACTATAATGAACATTGTAGAAAGTACCATAAAGAGGAATTCCTTCTATATAAGCCAATATAATGTAATTGCAGACCCTCTTGAGAGATCTTTCACTATGTTAAGGTATTATCAGAGTGGTCATTTTAAGGTAAAGGTGAAGGAGGTTGTTGATAAAGCACAAGCTCTCCTAGAACAAGAACAACAAGCTATGGATATCCCATAGTGGCCTACAAATGTTCAAGAAGTTAGGGAGGAACAAATGGAAGAACATGTGCCAGGGAATGAGGAGGTGGAGCAGAAATTCCCTCCTCCTCATACTTAGGAAACACATAGTTCAAATGTTTCCCTTGATAGAATTGTCAAATGGCAATATGAGAGGGAAAGTGATGATCCCAGGATTAAGGAATGTGCTTAATTCCTTGTTGATGATAAATTTTTGTAGTCCAAAGAGTTTCAAGAATTTATGGTACAATAGTGGAGTAAAGAGATAAAGGAGAGACTCAAGAATTAGCTCAGGCTAATGTTGAACCTTCCCATTAGGAAGAAGTTGAGAAAGCAGAGGAGGAAAAGATCAAGGTTGAAATTGCAATTATTACTCCCATTGAGGCTAGGAAAATTGTCACAAATAGTGGAATCATGTTATTACTAGGGTGCACTATCACTACTGCTCTAGCATATGATGTAGAAAGAAGGGACCCTCAGGCTTCGATATCTAAGGAGTAGTTTTAGGATAGGGTGTTTGGATATGGATATAGTCCAAAGTTGCATACTCTTGCAATTTGGTGTATGGCACCTAATACTTGTAAACATAATGTTGCTAGGCCTATTGAAGAGGTTATTGGTTCCTTAGTGGTCAAAAGAGCTATAGATATAACTTCTATCCAATTAGCTAAGTTAATTGCTCATGGTGTAATGCTTAGTGTGGATATTGCACATATCTCTTAGAAAATGTATGATTCTTTAGTGAAGGAGTACAATAAGGCCTTGAATGAAATAAATAAGATGAGGGCCACTGTCCAAGCTACTTAGTCAAAAAGGGAAATAACCCTACCATCCATTTCTTCCTTAGATTTTTCTACATAATATAAGGAGACCTTGTCCTTGAAAATTAAATATTTGAATGATCAGTTGAATACTGAGAAAGAAAATGTCAAGAAGTCCAAGCTTGAAACTTTTAAGGTGCAAATGAATTTTTTGAGGATGTATTGAAGCATGGGGTGACCAAGTTGGTCAGCAAGGCTGATGATGTTTGGGTTGCTTACAAGAATATTCATGAAGAAAACACAAAGTATCTGTAGACCTACAAAAGTACTTCAAGAATGAATGGAATAATTGGATTACTAGAGTGAGTAACTTAAGAGAAGTGATGCCCAGAATGAAGGAGGATCCCAAGCAACCTACTAATATTTATGAAATAACTACTTTCCATGGAACATTAGGTGTGCAACTCCAAAGTACGTTGAAGATATTTAAGGAAGTGAAGGAACATGTTGTAATACCCCCATGTTTTCTAATACTAATTGCTACTATTGATTTCTCTTGTGTGTAGCGTGATACTGATTTGTATTGGTGATTCATTCATCGATTTGGTGTGTGGTTGCGTAGTTTAGTTGATTTCTACAATTGATATTATTATTGCGATTTATGATACTCTGTATGTAGGGTTTGGATTATTTTATTATGCAATGCTTTCTCTCGAATGTTTCATATGTCAATGTGATAATTCTATGATCATGTGATTTGAATTCTGTGTTACTTTATAATGCAATGGTGTAGTAATTAGTTATGATGCAGTAGTTAATTAGAATATTGTCTTATGATCAATTGGTTAGAAATGTTAGTTTGTATTGATATTGTAATTGTTAGAATAGATTAGGTGAGAGGACAGTGTAGCATCACTCGTTCACGAGTGCCCTGCTACACTGCGATTCCTTCTCACGGTAGGATGTTGAGTTTATATATATTTATATGTATACATGTGTTGTTTGACGTTTATTTGGATGCAGGAATAAGTCTCGATTCCATCTGCTTCGGCAGGACAGGGCGAGCAATAAACTAGCCCAACGGGTAAAAATGTTGAAAAAGGGAGTAGGTTTGGAAGCGTCCCCGTCCCAAGTCGTCGTCTGTTGTGAGTCGCGTTATGACTGTGGTTTTCATTCTCGTTGTTTGTGTAGTTTGTTTTGTTGAGATATTCAGTTGATTATGGGTCATGTTTATTTAATTAACCTTATTTTATATGATATTGGATTAATGTTGTTTAGTAGTTTGATTTAATTGTGTGTTAGTTGAATATTAAATTTAAATATATTATAAATTAAAAAGGTGATTTAATTTATTTATAAGAGTAAATAATTATTTTTAATTAATAATGTTGACAATAATTAAATTAAATAATTATTGTTGAAGATAATTAAATAATAACTTTTATTAATATTAATTTAGCATAGATAATATCTTGTTTAAATAAATTATTTTAAATTAAAACTGTAGATAAATTTGTGCTTTTAAAAGCTGAAAAAGGACCAATAGGAAGCAAGCTTTTTGAGAAAAGAAAGCAGGGAAGCTTTATTGAGTTTTATTTTGTTTTATTATTATTTTTATGAGAAGATTATTCACACACAGAACTTCTACTCTGTTGTTCTGGGATCTAAAAAAAAACTAGAAGGAAGAAGAAAATTTTTGTTGGTTGAAAACTTGGAAGAATATAATTGTTTTGATAGATAGATTCGAAGAGGAGCTGCAGGAGAAATTCGAAATGAGCTTTCAGAAGGGGATTCTTCTTCAGACGAAGGACTCCAGGTTCTTCCTTTGCTATTTATTATTATTTTATTGTGCATGGAATAATACCTGTTGATGCATGTAATGAAAAATTTATAGAAAGAAATTCTGTGGTTTGAAATTATTTTCGAATAAAACCCTTGATTTTCTGTTGAAAACAGTAGTTAATCTGTTCTGAAATTCTTTAACTTAGTAGGGAAATTTATTGTGTTGAAATAAAAATCGTGATATTGTTAAATGAACGTACCTTATTTATTTTGGGGCTCTCGTAAAATCTATTTGTTGTATTGATATTCTTCTGAATCTCTGTTAAAAAAAAATATGTATATACTCTTAAATATATTTACACTAAATTGGGTATACGTATTTGTGTGACAATACTATCAAGTTATTTAAATGCATGTTATAATTATTATTTACCTCTGTGTTTTTTATTTCATGAGATCTGAATAAAAATCATCTCTATTGAGGGTTTTTATATGGAGGATACTGAATATAAACTATTTAATCAATTCCATTACTCTTTTTTTTAATTGCTCTATAGTTTTCCTATGAATTAAGTTTTAATATTAAAATCTATATACATATATACCTAAATAATATGTTCTGGGCAGTCAAAAAAAATAAAAAATAAATAAATAAATAAATATACAGAGCCCTGTAGGCTGGGTCAGGTTTCGTTTCCTGTGTAATAAATAAAATATTTATATGGCTGGACGAATTCGACTTTCGAAATTCGTGCCCTATTATAAATTATAATTTTTAATGTATTTGTTTTTATTATCCATTCGAATTTTCGTAGCAATGAAATGTTATTAAAGATTTTATTTAAAAAGTTGTAAAGTTTTATAAATAAAATAAAAGTTTAAATGTTTGTTTTTGTTTGGTGTTGGGGGAAGGGACGGACGGCTTCCATGCATTACCATCCGCCCGTACGCGGCCCGGTACCAGAATTGCGCTTGCTGGCGGTAAAGGCTGGCATGCCCAGCGGCAGGTGGGCTGGAAGAGCCTCCCATGGAGATGCAGCGATTACCTCCAGCAGAATGAGGGCGCCATGTCTTTAAAAAGAAACAAATTTAAGCAATTTTTATTTATTGTTTTAATTGCCCTTTGAATTGAATTTGGTTTTTAAAATGTAAATTTATATATATTGATATATATTGTTTTCATTTTGTTTATTATGTGGTGCGATTTGTTTTATTATATATTAGTTAATATATATATTAATTAATATATATATATATATATATTACATATTATTTAATATATATATTATTTGTTAATTATCTTTATAAAATATAATTTCTAAAATAGGATATGTATAGAATTTTGTAATATAATTTTGGTGGAATGATTTTTACATAAGTATTTTATCTGTGATATATATTTTCTGTTAATAATTTAAAATATATATATATATATATTTGTGTAATTCGATTAAGAAATATAATATATATTTTAATGTATAAGTTTATTAATATACATTTTTAGAATGCAATATATTGATATTTTGAATTAAATGGATGATATTGTACAAGTATACAATGACATAAAGTAATTGAGAAAACTGGAAATAGAATTAAATTGTGTTTTGAATGTGACCGATTCCTCTCGAGCAATGGAATTTAGTTATAGATGAAATTTGTTTGTTATTTAAAAGAGTTTTATGGTATCGTTTATGTAACCGTTTTCTCTCAAGATTATTCATTTAATTTGTTATGGTTTTCTGTAAGTTGGGTTTAGGTCATGTAGAAAACCCTAGAGATAAAGTTATAGGATTCTAAGTTGTGTTAGGACTTCCAGAGGCGGGGATATTGTTACTTGTGTACGATCTTGTATTTTGATGCTGTCCATATGTTTTGGCTTCGGTTGTGGTATTGATGTATTCTTGGATCGTAATCAGTTATGAATGTCATACATGTGATTTTGGGCGAGAGGGTTGTGCCTCACGAGTGAGCCATTGTTGGTTCAACTTTCCTTGTTGATATAATCCTGTGAGTTGGATATTCTTGTGCTAGAGTGTCTAGAGAGAGTGGCTCTAGTGGGGGCCGGCGCACAAAGGGGCTGTCAGGGTAACCCACGTAGAGTTAGTTTAATCAGTGATAACTTAAGTAATAAACCACGGGTGGGGATTAAACATTAACAAGATAATTGTGAAGCCTCGTCCACCTGTTAGTGCTATCACAGACTAAAGGGGACTGAGAAGGCCGTGGTTGGCAAGGTCGTTACCTTGTCCTCACGAAAGGTCAATGACTCCGCATGAGTGACCCTATGGAGTGGCGCCTTGAGATAGGTCGTCTGGAGAACCATAGATGGAAGCGGCACCTTAACTGGGTTGTCTGGAGAATCCATATTGAGATGGAGGCGGCACCTTGTAATAGGTTGTCCGGAGAATCCATGTGAAACCATGCGATGACACTCTCGTCTAACATTCTGTTTATGTTGGTGTGGAAATTGTTTGTGGTTTGTCTTTGGGCATAGCGTTTGGATGTGGGTAAAACGCGGTATTTTATGTCTTGAGTTCGATATTATGTTTGGAGTTCCTTTGATGTTGTGAGTGTGACTTGTTGTTATGTTCAGAAGTGTTTTGTTGTTGTTCTTTTTAGATTTG
>VDFB02000017.1:14994138-15029134 GCA_007258455.2 Sequoia sempervirens
GCGAAATGGAATTTGGAGTTTAACCCAGCACTAATTTTTACGGTGATTAATCATTATTGATATAAGTACATCATTTTTCAGCAATCATTTGGATCAGATAAAGTATCAATTGCTTTAACTTCTTAATACTCTTTGTGTTACATTGGGTTATAGTATATGCTTAAATTCAAAACTAAATGTTGTTCATAAGTTCGATTTATGGCTGCCGTTTAATGTTATTGTATTCTTCCATGTATTAATTTTATGGTTGCTAGTTGTATGAGGTGTATCTGGTAGTTTGCTATGTAATTCTTTTGTTGGCAACCTTCCTGTTGCCTTATTCTTATTGCATTTTTTTTTTGCATTATTTCAATACAAAAAATGAGTATAGCATTTCACTGCTTTAGTAGTGGTATCTTAGCATTCATAGAGTGTGTTGTCCCATTATTTTTCCCACTTAACATTTTGTTGACAATCTCTCTTGTGAGGTGTACAAAGCAGTTTTTCATATGTCTCTATCTTAACTTCTAAGGAAAATGCATATTAAACTTACATTTGAAGATTATTTTAGATCTATTAAGAATAAATTTAAAAAACAATTCTTATTATAAGGATGGTCTTATTTTAATAGTACATTTAGGGTGGTCATAACATGTCTTCTAGGATTTGTATTTTCTATATTCTATGTCTCATGGTGATCTTGAATTTATAATTTACCTATGATTATACTATTAGTGCAATCCATTTTTTTTTTGATGATATGTTAATTGGAGAAGATGGTACTATTTTTCACTTCCTATAATTTCATTTCCCTTATCATTACCACTAAAGGATAAAATTGAAACACTCAAATACCAATCCTCTTAATTTTTAAACAACCTACAATTTTTAAAAACTATCTTTGAAAATATCTGTAATGTCTCAAGAAAAAGAACCACCAATTTAGAGGAGGTTTTGTTTGTAAGATAGGGAATTTTCCTTTATATTCTACATTATGAATTTTTATAATGCATTCCATATAAAACCACAATGAAAAAAATTTCTAACCAATATTGATATTTACAATTACTAAAAGATATAATTATCATTGCATCGTAGATAACTTAGCCTTAGTGACATTGAACCACATACAATTCATGAACTATCAACCTTCTTCTCATTATAGTTCTACTAGATTTTTTAACTTAATTTGGAACTCGAATATTTCCTTTCTAAGAAGTGTTCAATTCAACCACACATGGAAATATCTTCTAACAATTTTATTCTCGAAGAACAACATGAAGAGTTTAAACTTTGTCAAATCTTACTTGATGAATACAAAAAATCTCTAGTCCTTTGCTATATCATGTTTGCCACATACAAGATAAATTTATTATATTGTTTATTAGAAATAGCATGGAAAATGTTGTAGCATAAATATAAATATCTATTAAAAATTATTTTTCATAATAATTCTTAAGAGGAGATGAAGCCAAATATAAGATAATACTACATTTCTTCATCTCCAATATTAATATAAACTCATTAAAGGAAATATCAATTTCATATAAAATTCTTATTAGGTCTTGTAAACACTTCTTACTCATTTTCAATAAATTGTCATAATATCATGAACTTTGTTCTAAAAAATCTAGTTTCCACAAATGAGCCATAGTAGACACAAACTAATATCAGACACTTCCTAAAAATATAATTATAAGTTGTTGAAATCAATAGTATAAATTAGTAACTCCTTTGTAATTATTGACATTATCAACTAGTGGGAAACTATAGTGTTCTTCCAAATCCAATTATTTATTTTGTGGATATCATTATGCTACAAATTATGGTTCAATAGTCACTTGTATAAGATAAGAGCTTTAAATTATGTTATAAATTAGTTAATTTTCTATAAAGGGCTTATGATCAATAGACAAAGAGAAACATATTATTCCACAAGCAACCACATAGAAAAAATATCTAATCAACATTGGTATTTATAATTATTGTAAATATATTGGGAGCTGGGATTGAGTGATTTGAATTTGAACTCAATCCCTAGAAATCATGGTGACTTCTAGTTTGGTTAGTCCATTCATTTGGTGCTTTATGTGGATGTTGCTAGGAAGGATGAATCGTTCAATGGGGATGCTTTGGGGCTCTCTATTAGCGTTGCTAGGAAGGACAGGTCGTGTAGTGCAGATGTGGTTAAAGATGTGAACTCTAAGGGTAAGTATGTAATTGAGGCTTCCACGAAATCTTGTGTTGGCTATCCATCACTGGAGGTGCTTCCAAAATCCCCTGGTGGTCATATGGCTTATGGTGGGTTTGGGCAGGCCCCAATTGGGGAATCATCTACTGATAATCTAAAAAATTACTTGGATTGAGCACATTTTGGTGGGAAATTATTGGCTAGTGGGGAAGACATATGTCCTTGGGTAAAAATGGGCTAACCTTTTTTCTTCCAAACTTAAAGGAAAAGGTGTGGTGTTTGAATCAATGTCTTCATCTAATGTTGAAGGTGGATTTTGCTTGTCCATTCCAGACTCTCTTGTGGAAATAAATATTGCTAGAATGGACTTTTCTCTGGTAGGCAAGTTTTTAGGTCTTAGACCTAACATTGAGGAGGTATGCACTTGGGTTTGTAAGAAGTGGGCTCTAAAAGGTTAGGTTGAAGTTGTGGTTGGGTGATCCCACAATACTGGTTTACAATTTTTTTAACTAAATCTTCTCTTTCAGGCAACTATAGTGGCTAAACCATGAGGAATTTGAAGATGATGTAAACTAGTGATTTGCGACATTTTTTATATAGGTTCTAAATTTATATTTTTCAAAAAAATTTGAATCAAATTTGAATTCTTTTTCCATCTCCTTTGAAAACTAGTTTTTAACAGTAAACACCATTTTAAAGAGTGACATCACTGGCTAACACAACATTTTTTCTATGAAGGATAAAATTCTAGTTTTTTTGAATTTAGATTTGTAACTACAAATATCTAGTGCATGGAATTGGTTTTGTAGAATTTAATTGAATATTTTTCCTTAATTAAGTTTCAAAGTCAAACCTTTTACAATTTAGACATGGTTCACTAGCTAAAGCACAACTTTTTTTGTTGGATCGAGGACATCAATATCTAGTGAATTGATATTTTTCAAAAAAATTGATAATTTGCTATTTTTCCCCTCGTGGCGAACAAAAGAGCTTGATTTTTGTGAAAAACTTGTGTTTAATCTAAACTAAAAAATAAATACACTTGTAAAACCAAAACATATTAGTATATTATTTGATGGATAGCTCATTCTGGGACTCTATCCCCATCCCGATTGGGTCTATGACATCCACTCCATTTTCATCCCCTCAGCAGAGCTTTGAGAGGGAAAAAAGTATGCAAATTTGATGGTTCAAGGGGAGAAAAGAGAGGGGAAAAAGGAAGCGTTCGAATGAACCCCCCTTGGAGGTTCTCTAGATCTAGGGTTCAAATGAACCTTAGTTCGAGTGAACCCCCCCTTGTATTTAATTTTCCATGGTCTTTGTTATTAAATAATGCAAAAAAGTTGGGTCCCATCATTCAATAGGGTTCACTTGAACTCGGGTCCATTTGAATGCATTTTGGGTCCATTTAGGCACTGGTTCATGTGATTTCTCAAAAAAAATAAATCATAGGAGCATTTTTGCAATTTTTCGTCATCACTGGAATTGTAAACTAGTATTGTGGGATCACTCAACTATGGTTAAAGGATTCTTTTCATTTTCCTTTTCGTGTGAAAAAAACTTGAGGGAAGTTTTTCCTAAAGGACCATGGACCTTTGGGAATCTCACTTTGGTGTTACATCCTTGGGAGCCTGGGATGGATCTCTCTAAGTGCCTTTTTCATTTAGCCCCTGTGTGGGTGAAGCTATCAAATCTACCTTTAGAATATTGGGATGAAGAAGTGGTTAAGGTGGTGACTAACTCATTTGGGCAGTTAGTTTCTATTGATGAGGCCACTCTCTCTAGAAGGCATTTGGTTGTAGCAAGATTTTTTTTATGATTGACCAAGATGTTGTGATGCCTAATTTTTTTCACCTTAACTCAAAATTTGGCTCCTGGAAGAACCAAATTGTTTTTGAAAATCTTCTGTTTGCATGCTTCAAATGCTAAAAAGCAAGTCATTGGGCTAAGGACTACCCTGCTAAGGTGGTTCCATCAAAGGTTGTTCCTCCAGCTAGTGTTTGGAAGGTTAAGGAGACCAAGGGGACTTCGGCTCCACTAGAGCATGGTGATTTTGTAGCTTTCCAAGTTATCAAGGGTGAATTTAATAATGAAGACCAATCTATTTCTCATCTTGAGGGTGACAAGGAGTTTGTGAAATCCATGGAGAGGGTTGCTCACCATTAAGGGTTGGGGTGGATCCGTTTGAATACTTTGGCCTTCTCGCGTACTATTTTGGAACTTTATTGTAGCTTTGTCCCTCTCAACTAGATCGTGCATTTGGGCTTGTGGGAGAGTGAGTTTTGGTGGTTGTAGATATAGGGAGTAAGGATGAAGAAGGTTTTATTATGGGGCATAATGCGAGGGATCATGGTATGCCAAATAGGCCCTTCATTGCTTAAATCGAAAAATGGGTGTTAGGCAACTTGACATAAATATTTGAATAAGTTATCTATAATGTTTCAAAAATATGTAAAGAATAGAATTTGTATAAATTGAGATGTAGTTTCAAAATACCAGGTTTATTTAAAATAATAAGAAAATCTATTTGGTGAAAATTTGAAATTTCAATATTAGTACTTAAATTTTTAGGAAAAATAAGAAGTAGGTGTCTGATAGACCACCTAGCCATAATAAAATGATAATATTT
Source organism: Sequoia sempervirens (assembly GCA_007258455.2). NCBI lineage: Eukaryota > Viridiplantae > Streptophyta > Pinopsida > Cupressales > Cupressaceae > Sequoia > Sequoia sempervirens. The sequence goes on from VDFB02000017.1 coordinate 14,998,938, forward strand.
TTTGTAAGGATTTTGTAATGGCAGAGGACTCATGTCAGGATGTGATGCATTTTTTTGTAATTTTTTTTCCAAGTAAATAATTAATTATGAATTTTTTTATTTACAACTTTTGAAATGTAAAAACTTCGTCACGTCGACCACCTTAACTTGGTCAAAAATTCATGAGGGAAATTTAATTTTCTTTTTTTTAATCATATGGTATGTAAGGGCATAGAGAATGTGACATCTTTTGGATTCAAAAAATGTGATACTGTTTGAAAGCCATAGATGTTTTTCAATCGACCTATCAATCATGACTTTAGTTGTAATTTGAATAGAAATTGAATAATAATTACTTATTAAATTCAAAGAAAATTATAATTTATATTTATAGAAAGCTGAGAATCCCCTTTAAAAACCCTTTTTGTATCATTAATTTTGGGTGTGAGAAAAAAAGTCATGACCACATACCCTACAAATATTTTCCACGGCATACCATGATCTGCACATACCCTATGGTGAGGAAGGAAGAAGTCCTCTACTTCTCCTCCCACCCAACCCCATAAAGGTGTTACTACGAGAAGACAAAAAGTAGACCATGGGTCTGAATGGAGGGGTTAGGGGAGACCTTCTCTGCAGAAAAGAAGGGAGAGGGATTGCAAGAGGGATATTGTAGAAGGGGTTCAAAAAACCCTCTTTGATTTGTGCTCAAAGAGAACCCCCTCCTCATGCAAATGAAGATCATTTCTTGGAATATCAGGGGGTTGAATAATGTGCATAAGAAAGACCTCCTAAAGAACTTGGTTTGGGATCATAAGAAAGACATTTTGCTGATTCAAGAAACAAAAATGCAAACTAATAAGTTGGAAGCTTTACAGAATCTCTTCAAGTATTGTGGCTTTCATGGGGTAAGCTCTGAGGGAGCTTCGGGCGACATTGCTACCTTCTAGAATGCTAGGCTAATTAAAGGTATCCCCAATTGAAAAAGGTTTTAACCATGTAGAAACAAAGTTTGTCTTGATTAGGAAATCTTACTCTTGGGCTATGCCTAATGTGTATGCTCTTAATTTGAAGAAGGCTAGGAAGGAATTGTTGGATGATCTTAGATATCTTCAAATATTTTTTCTTGATAACCCTTGGCTAGTTATGGGGGACTTCAACACTCCCTTTTTTGATAATGAGAAAGTAGGGGGTTTGCAATCCAATCCTCATAGCCTTATGGATTTAAGAATTTTCATTGATGGGAATGCTCTTATTGATGTGAGGATGATAGGGGCCAAGTTTACATGGTCCAATAGGTGTGTTGGTACTAATAATATTCAAGTTAGGCTGGACAGATCCCTAACATCAACTTTGTGGTTTGTGGATTTTGCTTGTTCCCTATCCACAATTACGAGATGTGGATTAGACCACTTCCCTATCTCTTTTGTGGCTGATAGGCTCGGGGGTAAGAAGCGTTTTCCTTTTTGATTTGAAGCTATATGGTTGAGGGATCCTAGGTTCATGGAATCTATTAAGAAATGGTGGGACATGAAGATTGATGGTAGTGCAATGTGATGGAACTTGTAATTTTTTATGTTCCATCTGAAAGCCTTATAATGTTTTGGTTGATCCCTGTGGGGTTAGAGTTTATTTTCTCTTCACTATTGAGGGGTTCTATTTCACTATTGACTTCTTGTTTCCCATCACTGATCACATTAAAACAACTTATTCCATCCATAGTTGTAGGGTAATTGATCCCCCACGCCTAGGTCCGAGTTTCTCATTTTTATAAGGTTAAGTAAAGGGCCCTTTTGTCCTTTACATCCTTTGCATTTTACAACTTAGGAGTCTTTGAGCCCTTTCTATTATATCATCCCAGAGGGTCCCCTTCATTAGAACAACTTATGAGCATGTCCTTAAAAGTTTTCACTTAAAATAGTTGTTGGCCATATCTCTTTATCGCTCATCATTGATTACTTCAAAAGTGTATGTTTCGAATTGGTGACAAGCAATGAGCAGTATTTCTTTGTTTTCACTCATCGTGAATAACTATTAGAGCTCTTCATATCAATACGTGATGAGTGATGTTCTTTATAACGATTGAAAGATCACCTATCGCTAATAGCTTTTGAGCCCATAGTATTGTAATAGTGATAAGCAATGGTCTTTGGCCTTACGTTCTTGTCATCATCACTCATTGTAGATGATTATGAAATGATAAAATTCAATTAGCGATGGCAATGTGATTGGTTTCATTTATTATCACAAATATGTTTTAGAGTGATAAGTTCTATATAGCGATATAGCCATTACACAATGTCACTATGTAGATCTCTCATTGCTAATTTTGCACTAGCTGTGAGGGAGAATTGGTGATGGTGATGAAACCCGATGTTTTGTTATTATCATATCATGGATTCATTGCAAATATTAGAAGTTCCAAAGTAGCAATGAGTGATGGGAGTTCTCTGTTTAAAGTTTTTGCTAATGCGAAGAAATCTTATATGTGATGTCATTTCTACCATTGATTTTCATGTAGGGCGTGTCTTAACTTGGCATCTTTATTGTATCTCCCATTGCTAATAGGATTTGAGGTGTAATTTTTAAATTGAAATGCGATGGGAAAATGAACATGATCCAAAGTGGGCCATAGATCTAGAGGTTAATATTTCGCCATGGATGGTTAATTGCTAATGGAACTAGTAAAAAGGATGAGATATATGCGTAATAAGTGAAAATATTGCTTGAAAATGAGTGAGCCAGAGCTCAGTGAATCTAGTATTAGGTCAGAGAGGAAACCAAAACAAGAGAGGGTTAAATGACTTAAGACTCAGGATGTTTCATCTGAGGTTAAACCTAAACCACCTATAGTTTCTAACCCTTCACCGAGTACTCCTACAACGTCTACTAGGTCCAAAAGTGAAAAAAAGGAAACATAAAGGTTTAGGTAGGAGGCCTCTAGAGACATAAAGGAAGGAGGGTCATGAATTGGTAAAGGACCTATTGGTCAAGTTTTCATGACTACCAGGTTAATTGATAGTGCTGGTGAGATTGGTGAAAATGCCTAGCCTTTGAGCAAGTGACAACTTTTCTAGTATGCTTTTAATAGGCAATATTCTAGTAAGACTGCATGTTACTTATGGGGGCTAAACCTTGGAAATCTAGTAGTACCAAATGTGTTTTTAGAGGTGGAATTGATGATGGAACTGGTGAGGCATTATAATCCCATTGACAGAACAGTTAGGAGTGAAAATGGAGATGTGATCCTAGAAGTGAAAAAGGACAAAATGGTGGAAGCGTTTTAGCTAAATCCCAATTATAATGTAAAGATTAGGCATGCTAAACTATATGTTGAATATAAGAAAAATATATTTGAATATAGATAGGGATTGCTTGTTCGACATAGAAAGAGAAAGGAGAAATTCCTCGCTAAGGATGTTGAGCCTTTTGAGTGTGAGCAATTTGTGGATTATTTCAAGAAAACTTATTATTTCCTAAATCAAGTGTTAGCCCAAGATTTTGAGGTAAAGATAGTCCCTAACATATTAGTGATGGTGGTAGATATACAGGGTCATAATCAGAACACTAGTTTTTATTTTTCCAACTATGTTTCTAATCAAATGCATGAGGATTTCCTCAATTTGAAGGAGGTGCTCCCTTTACATTTCCCTCATTATTCCCTGCTAATGGATATGCTCTTATGGGAGGCTGATTATGAATGGAAAACGAAGTTATACTTGAGATTTAGGCATAATGAAAATATTTTTTTACCAGTACAAATGTGGACATATATTTGGGATTAGGAATGTTCCAATTCCAATTATATCTCGTTTGCTAATGTTATAAGATAAGATATCTTAGAAGCATTGGGTGTAGCACCTATTCATAGAATTTCTCCTGAAATAAAAAATATCATGCACCCAAAGGATACATCAGGATCTAGAGCAACACATAATTGAGCAGATTGGTTTATTCATTCAGAATATACTTTTATCAGAGCCTATGGGGCTAAAGTGGCACCACATTGTTTACCCCTGTATGTCTCAGACAGATTGGACTTCATGGAACTCATGTGGAAAATTGATGTTATAGATTATAAGATGTTCAGAAAGCCCAGAAAGGGTATTATGGTTAATCCCCAATGCACTTTTGCTTACTTCACAGTCACTTCCCTTGAGGGGTATGAAAATTTTGGGATCATGGTGAATAACCTCATAATTCCTTTTAATGAGATTAGGAGTTTTGATCTAGAAGGATTTGTAGGAGGAAGAAGAGATAAAAACTTAAAAGTGATACACCATGAGTTCTTATACATAGATGATGTATTAAGGAATTTGACAAGTGGTGAGGTGGTCATGACTAGAAACAAGGAATGAACAACTATAATGAACATTGTAGAAAGTACCATAAAGAGGAATTCCTTCTATATAAGCCAATATAATGTAATTGCAGACCCTCTTGAGAGATCTTTCACTATGTTAAGGTATTATCAGAGTGGTCATTTTAAGGTAAAGGTGAAGGAGGTTGTTGATAAAGCACAAGCTCTCCTAGAACAAGAACAACAAGCTATGGATATCCCATAGTGGCCTACAAATGTTCAAGAAGTTAGGGAGGAACAAATGGAAGAACATGTGCCAGGGAATGAGGAGGTGGAGCAGAAATTCCCTCCTCCTCATACTTAGGAAACACATAGTTCAAATGTTTCCCTTGATAGAATTGTCAAATGGCAATATGAGAGGGAAAGTGATGATCCCAGGATTAAGGAATGTGCTTAATTCCTTGTTGATGATAAATTTTTGTAGTCCAAAGAGTTTCAAGAATTTATGGTACAATAGTGGAGTAAAGAGATAAAGGAGAGACTCAAGAATTAGCTCAGGCTAATGTTGAACCTTCCCATTAGGAAGAAGTTGAGAAAGCAGAGGAGGAAAAGATCAAGGTTGAAATTGCAATTATTACTCCCATTGAGGCTAGGAAAATTGTCACAAATAGTGGAATCATGTTATTACTAGGGTGCACTATCACTACTGCTCTAGCATATGATGTAGAAAGAAGGGACCCTCAGGCTTCGATATCTAAGGAGTAGTTTTAGGATAGGGTGTTTGGATATGGATATAGTCCAAAGTTGCATACTCTTGCAATTTGGTGTATGGCACCTAATACTTGTAAACATAATGTTGCTAGGCCTATTGAAGAGGTTATTGGTTCCTTAGTGGTCAAAAGAGCTATAGATATAACTTCTATCCAATTAGCTAAGTTAATTGCTCATGGTGTAATGCTTAGTGTGGATATTGCACATATCTCTTAGAAAATGTATGATTCTTTAGTGAAGGAGTACAATAAGGCCTTGAATGAAATAAATAAGATGAGGGCCACTGTCCAAGCTACTTAGTCAAAAAGGGAAATAACCCTACCATCCATTTCTTCCTTAGATTTTTCTACATAATATAAGGAGACCTTGTCCTTGAAAATTAAATATTTGAATGATCAGTTGAATACTGAGAAAGAAAATGTCAAGAAGTCCAAGCTTGAAACTTTTAAGGTGCAAATGAATTTTTTGAGGATGTATTGAAGCATGGGGTGACCAAGTTGGTCAGCAAGGCTGATGATGTTTGGGTTGCTTACAAGAATATTCATGAAGAAAACACAAAGTATCTGTAGACCTACAAAAGTACTTCAAGAATGAATGGAATAATTGGATTACTAGAGTGAGTAACTTAAGAGAAGTGATGCCCAGAATGAAGGAGGATCCCAAGCAACCTACTAATATTTATGAAATAACTACTTTCCATGGAACATTAGGTGTGCAACTCCAAAGTACGTTGAAGATATTTAAGGAAGTGAAGGAACGTGGTATGCCTTGGATATTGAGTCTGAAAGGTGAGTTACAACCATTTGACAACTAGAAGGAAGATTTGGGAGGAATTTTTGGAGTAGCTAGATGATGGAATTGACTGTCACCAACTACATCTAGCTAAATCCAAATATTGATACAATGGTGGAGATTGAAACAAAAATGGACATTTTTGTTAAAGAGGCCAAGGTCTTAATTGATGCTAGATACTCTCAGAAGGTTTATTGAGTGTGAAATGGCCAGCTAAAGAAGAGTATAACACTTGGTTGGAAAAATATACAAAATGAATTAGTGTGGGGATTGATAATGAATAAGGTAAGTAATGGATAGGAGAAGAACAATGTATGGCTTGAATATATTATAGATTAGGATTTTGATAAAACATAAATGAAAAATATTGTTCTCTCCTCAATTGAAAATGGGTAGCACGTTGTGCTAATATGGATAAAACAATTTTGAATTTTATCTTCTTTCCTTGTCTTGCTTCATAAGTTTTTCTATCTAGTTCTCCCATGGTGGGCATTTTTTAAGTGCGTGGGGAATATTTTGATGCTGTTGTAACAAAAAAATGATGCCTTTTTTAGGTGGGACCTATTTTCTACAACAAGTTGAGGTTAATTTTGACTCATGTTTATTCTCACCGCCTAAAGACTCAAGTGTAAATGAAAAAGGAACATTGTTGTCGTGGTCCAATGAAATTTTGACATGTGTGCTTCCTAGCCTGAAGCTTGTTTTTCTCTTTCATCTATATAAGAAAGAATTTAGGTCCAGAAGGAGTAGTTAGTTGAAAAATTGGGTTAACATTGTGAAATTGTAAGAGAAATACATAGCATGTTTGCGTCTTTTTTTTGAGTTCAGAGTTTATTATCATATATGTAATTTTGATAGTTGTATAACAACTACAATACAAAGTAATACCAATTTCATGGCTATCATATCTCCTTCTATGCATTTTATGAGTTATGAATTAAATAAATCAAGGATTATTTTGTTTGTCTATATTGCTCCTCAATGGATGTTTAATTTCATGCTTGCTTATTAGCTCAATGAATTAATGTAAGTGATTGGGGGAGATTGATAACTTGTAAAAACTAAATGATAGGATGCTCATAAGCAGTAATAATCATGAATTACATAGAGGAATTTTGTAATGTAGGGTTTCTTAAGACTATAGTTGCTATTGTTTGAGTTGTTATCTAATTACATAGGTTGATATTGACTTTGTGCTTGGGTTAAAGGCATTGGTTCATGCTAAGTACTAGTGGTTTAGTATCTATGTTGATTCATTAGATAATCACTTTAAATTTACAAATTCTCAAATAGATATCACCATTGTTGTTTTATGTTGAAGTTCCACCTTCTCATACTCCATGCATATGACATTGATTAATGAGCTATCAACTTATTTGATGCACTATGTTGTTGAGTAATTTTATGAGAAGTATCTGTTATTGACAATGTATTTAGTTATAACAGTGTGAACTCCTGAATATACATTATGGGAATAGCTTCCTAGGTTTCATAGAGCCCAAAGAGTAGGAATAGAAGTCTTACAACTTCTATTTGTTCATTGGCCAATCCCTTTAGAGTACTGATTATTGGAAATGGTAAAGTCCATAGGTATTTCTGGGGATCAATTTGGTTCTTAAAAAATAACCAAAAGATTGGTGACTTTGCTAGGGACTAGGTAAGTCCAAATTCTCTAGTTTAGATCTGGTACACTCAGAGTTAGTTGTTTATTGTGACATTCTTTACTATTTTGAAGAATAATCGGTTTAAATTTTGTTGCATTAGTCCCATCACACTCAGTCTTATGCGTCAAGTCTTATTGCATTCTTCCACCTTGTGTTGGGTAATGTTTAAAATATTTTCTAAAGTTACAAGTACAAAATCAAAGTGCAATCACTTTCTATTTCCCATTATTCTGGGTGGCGACTCTAAGTTCTCTAATACTAGTGTAAAGATCAATTCTCAAAAGGAAGATAAGAAGAAATATTTTGCAATATTTTATGTCATGAGGAACACTATAAGTTATGCAAAGAAGCACCCTGAGTAGAAGGCATAATATGAACTTACAAAAGAGAAGCAACTTGAATGGGTCAAGAAATGCTTTGAATCAAGTAAGCTTGTCGATTCCCCTATTGATGAATCTCCTACTTTCAATATTGACATAAGTAGTGCTAGTGTCTATGAAGAGTCGCATGAAGTTCAAGGGTCTAACATAGACCAAGGAAGCTTTCTAGTTGAACAAGTGTTTGATAATGAGCTTAATATTTCAAGAGAAGAGGATAGGTGGGAGTTTTGAGGAAAAAATAAGAAGTTTTTAGAGCCTTTAACCCCTAAAATCAATTCCATTTTTAATGGAAAGAATTTTAAGCTAGGAGGTGAACCTCCTAATGAACAAGTCTACTTTTCTATTTAGGAAGGTCCTATTGACCAACCCTACTATACTCCTACCCCAAGTGAGCCTAGAGAGGTTCTAGAAAATGAGGAAGATATAGATAAAGACATGAAAGCTATAGAAGAGGAAGAGCTAAGGCTTCAAGAAGAGGAGGACAATAGAATGAGGGCATTAAAAGAAAGATAATGTAGTATTAAATCTAAGCATCTTGAGAGCGATGCTAGAAAACAAAATTTGGAAAAAATGAGAGAAGATGCTACTACGAGTAATACTTTTGAGGAAAACCTTTCTAGATTTGCTTCTAAAATGACCAATGATATTCCTGAAGCAATAGTCTCGATGGGAACCTCAACTATTGATACCTACTCTAAATTTGTCTTAAATACTAGAGCCTCAAATCCTTCTGTTAATGTTAAGAAGACATCATTCATAGATCATGGGAAGAAACCCATTGACTAACCAAAGAAAACTACCTACAATACAAATACCCATATGTTGAAATCCCCATACATAAATCCAAAGTTGATCCAACTCCGTGCACTACACCTCCAAATCTTGAGTTATTGAAATTACAATTATAGAATGAAAAGTTGTAAGAAGATTTGAAGAAAGCTAAAATAATAGCTTCTAATCGAGAGATGGCTAGGAAGATTGCTTTGCTAAAAATATCCAAAGCTACTCCAAAGTCTTCAAGTTCTAGACATACTAATAATAAGTCACATAAGAAGAAGTCAAATGAACACACTCCTAGTGGAGGTGGTGGTGGAGGAAAAAACAAGAATGATAATTCTTATTTTGAGGATAATGAAGGAAGCAAGAAAGGGGGAGGTGATGGTGTAAATAGGAAGGGTACAGATTGTATCCACTCTGACAATAAAAGAGATGATGAGAAAAGAGATTTTCATAGGGATAATTGACATACTAGGAGGCCACTCTAGGTAGATAGATACAAGTAATTATGTTTCACCAGAATACCTGGATACCCAAACCCTTTCCCTAAAGATTTCTGACCTAATCTAGTTAGATTCTCTAGTAACAATGCCTTGAGTGGTGAAGATCATCTCAAGGCGCATGTGCTAATGTTATGGATGAATTTATGGTAGATGCATAATATGTCATGATGAAGTTGTTTATGTAGTATCTCACTGAAGATGCTCAAGAGTGGCATAGAAGTTCTCCTGTCAAGAGCATTGGTTCTTAGGAATAATTCAAGAGGTTTTATAGAGAAAAATATGGTGACAAGACTGATTCAAGATTTTTATTGAATCAATTTAATAATATTTCTAAAGGTCCCAACGAATTTGTTGTTGAGTTCAATACAAGGTTCCAAAAGGATAGAATTAGGTTGCGTGGACCTGATTTAGAATTGAATGATCATGTATGTTTGGTAAACAACTACAATTCTTTTGATGCAAAAATGAGTTACCGCTTGCTAGATAAGAATCCTCAGTCATTAAGGGAAGCCTTTAAGATGGCACATAATATTGAAAATATTAGTAGAGAAATTGGTAAAGTTGGAAAAAGAGATGATCCAAAACTCTTCAAAAATTCAAAAAGGGAAGATAAGAGTTCAGGTGCCAAATGGGGAACACTGGAGGATAATATTGATAATTTTATGAAGACTATAAGTGATAGAACTATAAAACAAGAGAAGGCTCAACCAAAAAATTATCAAAGGAATGAAAGACCTCCTAGGTTGCAATACCACCCATATAATACCAATTAGTATAATAGGAAGCTTGGGTATGTGTAGGATCATCATGCAAAAAATAGGCCCTTAAGTGGCAAAAAATTCAAAAAAATCAGTGTTAGGAAACTTGACGTAAATATTTGAATAAGTTATCTATATTATTTCAAAAATATGTAAGAATATAATTTGTAGAAAATTGAATGTAGTTTCTAAAATACTAGGTTTATTTAAAAATAAATAAAATCTATTTGGTGAAAATTTGAAATTTCAATGCAAAGTACTTAAATTTCAGGAAAAATAAGAAGTAGGTGTCTGTCTGACCACCCTAACCATAATAAATTAATAATATTTTTTTGTAAGATTTTATATATAAGTAGAGGACTCATGTCCGGATGTGATGCATATTTTTTTGTAATTTTTTTCCAATTAAATAATTAATTATGAATTTTTTATTACAACCTTTAGAAAATATAAAAACTCATTTGTCTGACCACCTTAACTTGGTGAAAACTTCATGAACTTTAATTTTTCTATTTTTAATCCTATAGTATGTGAAGCATAGAATGTGACACATGTTTTAGATTCAAAAAATATGATACCGTTTGAAAGTTATAGATGTTTTTCAATCAGCCTATCGATCAGGACTTTAGTCGTAATTCTAATAGAAAATGAATAATAATTATTTATTAAATTCAAATTAAATCATAATTTATATTTTTGGAAAGCTGAGAATCTCCTCTAAAAATCCTTTTCGTTTCATTAATTTTGGGTGAAAAAAAAGTCGTCAGCCACATACCCCCATAATATTGCCACTTTTTGGCGCACCATGATCCTGCACATACCCGCCTATTCTAAATAATCAGAGGAACACTCATAATAAAGTTCCCCAAACCCTCTGCAAAATGATTTAGGAAATTTTGTTGAAGATACCCCTTGGTGCATGATTTTGCAAATGCCACATTTTTCTTAGCAATGTGCAGTAGCACAGATGGTTAAAGTAGATGATGACATGCTTGACGACTGTGATCAACAAAATGAGGAGAATGGTGATGCACTTATGATTATGGATTATTCTGATGTTGTCAATAATGAATGATCTTCTGATGAAGACTCTTATGAAGTGGATGTAGATAATCAAAGGAAAGTTTCTATTGTATATCATCATCAAGTTCTCTCTGATGAGGATTCTGATAATGATGTTGAGGTTTACAATTTGGAAGCAATAGAAGATGTTGTTTCATTAAGAAGACCCTTAGAGGAGGAGATTGCAAAATATACTACAGTCTTCGCCACCCAAGCCATAAGTTCCTATCACTTGAGGAACAGAATGGTCAGTGGTGAACAAGGTAGTCCTATTGGTCTTTTCATTAAAGAACAAAATGCCAAGAGAAAAGAACACGATCCTAATGGAAAAGTGGAACTAGTCAAAGCTAAAGAAGGTAGGGGAGATAATATTTTGGCTAAGAGAACAAAAAAGCCAAAAGCTACTCAAGAACTCAAATCCCCTACTATGAAGATAAAGACACAGAAGAAAAATTTTGGTCACAAGGAAGGATGCTAAGCTTAAGGCTGAGGCAACAAAAAATTTGTAGAAGGAGAACATCAATGAACAAGGTATGCTCCTATTTGAATTACCCAAGTATAATCCTATTGATATGTTTCAATTACTTAGCCAGGTTAAATTATTTGTTCCTTTTCTTGAAATGATGAGAATAGAGGAACATAAACAAAAGGAAATAGCCCTTATCAATGGTGTTGCTATGGCCTATAATGATTTAGTGTTGCTCACTCCACCCAAACTAAGTGAAAAAGATAAGAAAGGTAAGGAAGTTGAGGGAGTAATTACTGAGATTCCCTATATTTTCCTAGGAAATTTTGTAACTACTTGTCTTGATAAGATAGATCCATTTTTCCTCACCTTGGTGGTTGGGGGAAATTTTCTAAAGAATTGTATTATTGACTCTAGAATATCTAACAATATCATGCCAGCTAAAATCATGGAAGCACTAGGGTTGAATGTTAATAGTACTCATGGAAAGCGTTATACCATGGATGCAAGAGAAGTCCCTATCTTAAGTGTGATAAATGAACTTCCCTATAGTCTAGAAGCCTACCTTGACAAAGAATTCAAGATGAGTGTGGTAGTAGTAGATATCCAACCTAATTATGGAATGTTGCTATATTGGAAGTGGAGTGCATCCATGGGAGGTAGTATGTAGTGTGACATGTCTTATGCCACATTTCCCATTGATGGTAAGGAAATTCAAGTGATGAGATATTTGAGGGTGCCACATATGTTGGAGCATGTTCCTGAAGATGACATAATCCTTTTCATAGATACTGATATCAGTGATTTCAAGGTAGAAGAAGTATCAAGAGAGGTTGATAGATGTTTTGCACCTATAGAAAACAAATTTTTAAGAGTATATGACAAAAATGGACTTTGAAATATGTACTTTGATGGTGAAAGTTCCAAAGAAGGTTCTGGTGCAGGAATTTTATTGGTATCACCTACTGGCAATACTTATTGTAGATGTATTTTTTTGCATTTTTTCTTAAAAACAAACATTAGCATTGTCATTTAAAATAAAGAAAAACAAAAACATCTCTATGAAATAATGAATCATGTAAAGTCAAAACAAGGAAACACACAATAACATGAATCAAACCCTATCTCATAGTGGATTGGTGCTTCTTTGGAAAGAAGCCCTTTTCCAATCCTTGACAAGCTCCTAGATGATATGATGAACAAGATTCAAATGCTTAAGATTGTGTCTTAAGTTGTGGAGAGAGATACTAAGATTGTGGAGGATTAATACAATAGAGGAGGCCTCTATTTATAACCAAGAAGGATAAAAGAATGCCAAACATGGAGGATGTGGGACTAAAGATCCACCAATGACAAGATGCCACATGTCAACATGTGAGTGGATGGGGGAATGAGCACATTTTGGTCAATGTGCCAAAAAGGAGGAGATTTGAAATTTGAATTTGATGTGAAGATGAGTTAAATGCTAAGTTTGACTTGTGCAAGAGATATGTAAGAGACATGGAAGATCTTTTAAATGATTTGTTGGAAGGAAAAATCCTTTTTGGAGGAATTTTTAAACTTAGAGGAATATTCCCCAAAGATGCCAAGCTGAAAATAAATAAAGATTTTAATAAATCATTTAAATGCATTTTCATGTGTAGGTGGAAAAATCTAGAGAATTTTGGAGATTAGGATTAAATTAATCAAAGTTTAATTAATTTAATCTGGGATTTAGTGATTTGACCTATTTAATTTATATTTATGGATTAAAATAAATCAAAAGGAGATGGAAAATGATTTTAGAATTAATTAAATAAATATTTTATTTATTTAATCAAAGAGGATGATGTTAGACTAAATCAAATAAATATTAATTTCTTTAATTTAATGGAATGACCTAAGGAGATTAATCAATAAAACTTTATTTATTTAATTGATCAAGTGAATATGATTTAATTAAATATGAGGAATGCATGTTGTCAATTTTGTGTCTCTACACTTATAAGTTCTCTTTTACATTTTCTTTTGTTTGTGCAAATAATGTGGCAGAGTATGAAGCCTTATTATTGAGATTGAGATGGGATGAGAAGCATGGAATAAATAAGTTAATGGTGATTGGTGATTCTAAGCTTGTGATTTTCCAAGTAAGAGCTAAGTATTCTTATAAGAATAACAGACTAAAACAATACAAGAATGTTGTATGGGATTCCATTGAGTAGTTTTATGCTTTTGGAGTTGATTGGATGGAAAGAGGAGATAATAGAGTAGCCTATTTACTTGCTAATATTGGATTGAGACCTGATGATATAAATTTCATAGGAATCCCTAAGGTGAGATACATACAAGGCCTTCCATCCCTAACAATGTGTACAACTAGAAAATCTTAAATGATGATGAAGATATTCTAAATTTTTTGAATTTTGCTGATGAATATGAAGGTTAGGAGATTGAATTTGGTGAGTTTTTTGAGAATATTGATGGAAAGGACATGGTGTTTGGAAAAGAGGTCATCCAGTTAAAGACAAATAAAATCCCCAAAGGCCTTGTAGCTCTTGAAAGGGTCTTTCATAGTCAAGATAGAAGCAAAGCCAAGACAACCACTACTCTTACCCAGAAGACTTGGAGGAAGTGAATTTTGGGAGTGAAAATGCCCATAAGAAAGTTTATGTAGGAAAGAAGATGAAGCCAAAGGTGAAGGAAATGCTAATTTCCTTAGAAAATACAGACATGTCTTTGCTTGGTCATATGATGACTTGAAAGCTTACATAGAGGAACTGTTTTAGCATGAGATTCCTTTGATGGAGAATGCTAAACCTTTCAAGCCAAAGAAAAGACTGATTAATCCTACTTTATCTCCCAAGATGTAAGAGGAATTGGTAAAGTTAAGAGATGTTGGTATTATAAAACCCATTAGACACTTCATGGGTATCCAATCTGGTACCAGTAAGAAAAAAGAATGGTGACATAAGATTGTGTGTTGATTTCAAGAACCTGAATATATCCTCATTAAAGGAAAATTATCCATTTCCAAACATGAAAACTATGTTATAGAAGGTGACTGGGTGTGAGCTACTTTCAAAGATGGACGATTTTTCAAGTTATAATCAAGTGACGGTAAAGGAGTTTCAACAATATAAGGCTACATTCACTACTCCTTGGGGCACCTATGTTTATGCCAGAATTCATTTTGGCTTAATGAATGTGGGTGCCACTTTCCAGAGGGCTATGGATGTATTTTTTGTCATATTTTATTGATTTATTTATGGTTGTGTATCAAGATGACCTGACTGCTTACTCTAAAAAAGAAGATCATTGTATGCATTTAGAAAAGGTATTTGTTGGGTCATTAGAATATGGTATATATCTAAATCCAAAGAAATGTGCTTTTGGGGTCACTAAGGGAAATTTGTTGGGGCACATTGTGTCTAAAGAGGTAGCGAGGATAGACCCTAAAAGAGTAGCAGTAATAGACAAGATCCCTCAGCCAAAAAAATGTCAAGGGCAGTAAATAATTTTTTGGAAAAATAATTTTTTTAAGAAGGTTTGTGACTAACTTTTTAGAAATCACAAGACCTATTTCCAAAATGATAAAGAAGGGTGAAAAGGTGCTTTGGAGTGAGGAACCTAGTCAGCCTTTCAAAAAAATTAAATAAGCTATCAAAGAGAATCCAATTTTGAAGTCTCCCAATTTTTCCAAACCAATGCACATTTTCTCTTTCACCTCTTTTCATACCATTTTTGTTGTTCTATTACCGAAAAATGAAGAGGGATTTGAACAACCCATTACATTTTTTAGCAAATCTTTACAAACTGCAAAGTTGAAATATGACACTATCAAGAAGCAAGCATATGCTCTGGTAAACGATGTAAAGAATTTTAGAACTTACCTATAGGGAGCTACTATCATAGCTTTTGTACCAAGTGTTGTTGTGAAAGATATTTTCACTCAACAAGATACTATAGGTAGAAGGCGTAGATGGATCAACAGGATCCAATAATTTAACATTGATGTTCAGATCAACAAATTAGTAAGAGGTCAAGGCCTAGCTAAATTAATGATAGAAGCTAATTTGAAGGCTAACTAGATCAATCAGGCTAAAGTGATTGATATTCCACCTATCCGTGATATGAAAACATGCAGATGGTATAGAAGAATTTTCCAGTACTTACAGGCTCTACAGTGTCCTAAAGACATTACTGACAATGACAAGAGAAAATTGAAATTGCATGCCATAAAGTATGTGATTATTGACAATGAACTATGGTAGAGAAGCCTAGATGGTATAATTCTTAAATGTGTGGATGGAAAGAAGGCACTAGAACTATTGCACGAAATGCACAATGGGGTGTGTGGTGGTCATTACATGGAAAATACCACTGCACACAATATTTTAAGAGTGGGATTCTGGTGGCCTACTATTTTTAAGTATTCTCACAAGTTTGTTAAGACTTGTGATTCTTGTCAAAGGTTTGCAGGAAAGTTGAAGTTTTTAGTGTGTTTACCACTTAGGCCTATGACAATTCAAGCTCCTTTCCAATGATTGGGGATTGATTTCATTGGAGAGATACCAGCAAAGTCTAGTGGATGCCACTCATTGATCCTTGTTGCCATTGATTATTTCATAAAGTGGGTAGAAGCAATACCCAAGAAGAAAGCAACAAGTAAGATGTAGGTGGATTTCCTATTAAATAGTATTCTCATAAGATTTGGAGTTCCTGAGAAGATTATCTCAGATAATGCTATGTGTTTCATGTTAGATGAATCTAGGGAATTTTGTGAGTAACATGGTATACATGTTTCTTATTCATCGCCTTACCATCCTCAAGGAAATTGTCAAGCCGAGTCTAGTAATAAGAGCTCGATGAAAATAATCAAGAGTGATGGAGAAGAACAAAAAATCTTGGGACTCAAAGCTAAAGTTGCCACTTTGGGCAGATAGAGTGACTATGTAAAAGGCTGCTAATTATCCACCATTTGGCTTAGTATATGGTCTAGATGCTAGATTTCCATAGAATAACCTGCTAAAGATGTATAAGTTCGTGCAGGAGTATCATTGGAGATATGTGATGATATGTAGCAAAAAATAAATAATCTAGTGCAATTGGATGAAACTAGAAGAGAAGATCATGCTAAAAATATGAAGATGCAGTTGCAAGTTAAGCTTTTACATGATAAGAGAGCTTCTCCCAAAAAAATTGAGGTAAATAGTATGGTGTTAGCTTGGAATGTGAGGGCTCAAGACAAGGGTAAACATGGAAAGTTTGAAGCATTATGGGTAGGCCCTTATTTGATAGCCAACACACATGGGGAGGAATCTTATTTCCTTCAAAGCTTAAAAAGTGAAATTTTTGATCTGTGAGTACATGGACAGTTCGTAAAGCCATACTTCTCCTAAGTATATTATTTTTCCATGTACATTGTAGGTTCTGTACATTATGTATATAGGTGTGTTTTCTTTTGTTTGTCTACTTTGGCCCTGCTACCAAGTCCTAGTAGCTCCCTAGTTTTGGTCCTTTTTTTTTATTCCCTAATTTTGGTTTGCTTCAACCTAAGATTTTAGGATCTCACCATGCCTACAAGAGGCATGCATCCCCAGTTGAAGCCACTTATGAAACCTGTAATTTTTTATGTTCCATCACAAAGCCTTGTCATGTTTTGGCTAATACCTGTGGGGTTAGAGTTTATTTCTCTTCACTATTGAGGGGTTCTATTTCACAGTTGACTTCTTATTTCCCATCACCAGTCACATTAAAACATCTTATTCCATCCACGGTTGTAGGGTAACCGGTCCCCCATGCCTAGGTCTGAGTTTCTCATTTTTATAAGGTTAAGTAAAGGGCCCTTTAGGCCTTTACATCCTTTGCATGTTATAACTTAGGAGTCTTTGATCCCTTTCTATTGTATCATCCTAGAGCATCCCCTTCATTAGAACAACTTATGAGCACATGCTTAAAAGTTTTCACTTAAGTCCCATCGACCATCTCTCTTTATTGCTCATTGATGATTACTTCAGGAGTGTATGTTTCGAATTGGTGACAAGTGATGAGTGGCAATTCTTTGTTCTCACTCATCATGAATAACTGTTGGAGCTCTTGATATCAATGTGCGATGAGTGATGTTCTTTGTATTGATTGAAAGATCGCCTATCACTAATAGCTTTTGAGCCCAAAGTATTACAATAGTGATAAGCAATGGTCTCTAGCCTTATGTTCTTGTCATCATCGCTCATCGTGGATGATTATGAAATGATAAAAATTCAATTAGCGATGGGCAATGTGATGGGTTTCCCGTGCATCGCGTATCACACATATGTTTTAAGTGATAAGTTCTATATTAATGATACATGATACATAATGTCACTGTGTAGATCTCTCATCACTAATTTCTTTCATATTGTATGAGGAGAATTAGTGATGAGCGATGGTTTGATCTTTTTGTATTATCCCTCATCACAGATTCATTCCAAAGCTTAAGTTTCAAAGTAGCAATGAGCGATGGAGTTCTTTGTTTAAAGTTTCTTTTGCTAATTTGAATAAATCTTATTTTCAATGTGTTTTGTACCATTGATTTTCATGTAGGTGTACATGTCTTACCTTAGTGTCATTATTGTATCTCCTGTCACTAATAGGATCCAAGATGCAAAGTTTTAATTAGCGATGTGCAATGGTAAAATGAACATGATCCAATACGGGCCATAGATCTAAGGGTTAAGATTTCATCACATGGATGGTTGCATTGCTAATGGAGTTGGTCAAAGATGAGATATATCAACGATAAGCAATAACTATTGCATGAAGAGGCAATGTGGCAGAATCCTGAGGACATTGTATAAAGCAAGGAAGAAAGTAGCAAGGTGAATTGATAACTATTGATATATTTTTAAAACAAAGTGATCAACAATCAAGGTTTAAACATGAATGACTAATTGTCAATTTCCTCACGTGAACTTACTGTCAAGCATTAATGGTGGCATTCTTGTCTCTTGCCCAAAAAAGAAAGTAGATACTTGGTTGATCGTGCATTTGCATTCACTCACAAGCTGAAAGGATACCAGAAGCTGAGAAAATTATGCGGGAAGCTCCAAAAAATATAGGTAAAGTGTTCACTCGGGTAAGCAAATTGCATATCTCTTTCTAGTTGAAGTATTAAGGTGAAATGCCTTAGAAAGCGAATAGGGAATTGAGAAGATTGTATGCTTTACCATTGATGATAGCTTCAATTTAGTGATAAGTGTTGGGTAAAGTTTGGGAAGATAGTTTTGTTCACTAAGTAGTGCCTTGTGTTCTCATACTTGTAAATATTTTTTGTAGAATTTTGGTTGAATCCTTGTAAAGCTTTATACTCCATAATGATTTCACGCGGCATTACAAGATCTTATAAAACCATCTATATTTCATAAAATATATTTTAAAAAGAGTTATTTGAATAAATTAATAAAACATAAGAATAATTTCCTTTTTTATTTTGTGTGTGTGTTCTAATGATTTTAAAAAATCATTGTAAAACTTGTCTTTTTTAGAGCTATCGAAAGACATTGACATCATTTGATCACTTAACACAAGACTTCAAATTTCCTTAAGAGAAACAACCCAACAATCATTAGACTTAACATCTAGCATATGATTTGTCATATCAATCATAAAACACAAATGACAATTAGAGCATATAATAATTCTACTTATCATTAGATGATAACACAACACTTCACACCCTTAACTAAAGCAGCATAATATTCATTATATATTACATCTAGAGTATGATTGATTATATTGAATTTGTGTAAAATGAAAGAGTACTATAGTTTTACATTCCATGACTCCTAGAGTTAAGGAGACCACCTCTCTCAACAAAATCGACGATGGAGTAAAATATTGTAGAGGAAAAGTGCATCCTTTACTCCAATTGTATGTTTTATGTGATTTTACATGGGTGTTATTAATACTTGAATATAACTATTTTGACTCTTTAGGCACACTCACATACCCTAAAATTAAACCCCTCACTTCAATTATAAAACAAAACACTTTAAGCCAACACTAACCTAGTCCCTAGTAACTTTCCATCTTCAATTAGATTACACCTATGATCTTATCTTGTAGAATATATCAAGGGCTTGATACAATACTATATAGCTCCAAAAAAAAGGACCAACTCCAAGAAAACAAATATTGAGATACTTATTATCAATCAATATATACACCAAAAGTTCCAAATTAGGTGTTTGGGTTTGTCTATTTAAAGACATTATCCTTAGATTGATTTCAACATAATTGCATGCAAAGACATATATTAGTGTTCACATTTAAGAGGTTAAAGCTGCGTAAATTTCTCGCTAGAAATAATACAGTGAATAGTGTACATGCATTCCAAAATCTATTGAACACACTCTCCTCACACGTTTGGAATTTTGCAAGGTTAAGGAGTTGTTGGGTGGGGGCTCATTGTATCAAGTACAATGAAGACGAGATTTGACTGAATGCCTAGAAACATCTGTGCGAATCTTAATTGTACATTCAATTTTTTTTCCTGTTTGTAAGTGCTTGTCGACAAAAGCACTTATTCTATTCTTTCGTTTTTAGATTTAGTTGAATTGGATTGTCGACAGAAGCACTTACTCTATTCCTTCATTTTTAGCTTTAGTTGAATTGGACGATACTATGATGTTTCAGATCTGCTTTGTGGATTTTGTTTGTAAATTTATAATGTTTATTTAATTTGATTTTTGAATTCGATTGTGTAATAATTTTTGCATCAACGTTTCGAATCACACTCCGTGATCTATTATCAGGATAAAAAGGAAAGAGCTCGAGGATGTCCTTAGTCTGCAACTTATCACTTTTCCTAGTTCCTTAAGGATGTCCTTAGTCTGCAACTTATTGCTTCTCCTTGAGCTCTTGAGTTTTCATCTTGATGATGGATCACGGAGTGTGATCCGAAACATTGATGCAAAAATTATTACACAATCGAATCCAAATATCAAATGAAATAAGAAGTTATTAGTTACATTTTAATTAATATTTAGCTTCATGTGGATGGAGAAAACTATAAATATGGTATAAAAAAATTGTCACTTTCATCTCTCTTGATGCTTTACTTCACATTTGAGTACACTGCAGTAAATTGAAATAATGAATTCGAGCATGTAAGAATAAATTAAAGTATGGTGAAACATTATTTATTTTCATTTTAATTTATGCTTTGCTTCATATATATAGACATAAATTTAATTTCGACTGCATCAAAAAATCATAAGAACTAGCGCTTGCACCTTAGCAAGGCGCAAGGGTTACGCCGATAGGAGGGTATACTATGGTAGTGTATTCAAAGGGAAGAGAGGGGGGAGAATGCATGGGGAAAGTGCAATTTGGTTTTTTTAAGTAGAGTAGAACATGCCAAGTGGATGAACAATACAATATATTATCTTAAATGGTTGAAGTGTCGGAACATTATAGCTCAACTGGACCAAGTACATTTGGTGGTAGTTCATGATATACAAAATGTGTGCTATGAGAAGTCAAAATATTGGTGAACAATTTTGTATTAGAACTTTTTTTTGGACTAAACACAGTACAATTGTTGGTGTTTGATGGTGAGGGGCTATGATATATGCCATTCGGCTTCAAGGCTTGCAAAGCAAAAGAAATGGAATGGTTAGGTGGAAACATGCTCCATGTTCAATTTATTATAAAACTATTAAATATACATCTATATTTAATTTCTAAAAGAGAAATTGCTGATATAAGAATAAGCAGGAGCGACATGAGGGAGAAAGGGAAAAGAGTTGTGCACCTTGACTTTTTAGAGATAATTGTTGTAATCGGGCTTCCTCTTCTTTTCTCATAGTTGTGTATGGGTGGTTATGCATTTTTGAGAATCTCTCAAAGGAGAACATTGGCTGAATATGAAGGTTGTTCAACGATTTCACTTTGGATATAGCTGTAAATGTAAGTCCTTGTCATTCTATTTTTCTAATGTCGATAGTTGTTCTAGATAGCGTTAGGCCTTGGGATTTGTGTATGGTAATAGCCCATGCCATTGTGAGCGGAATTTGCGTACGACTACCCAATGATATAAGTATTATCGGTATACTTTTGGGGTCATTTGCATTCCATGCTAGCCCACTATAATTATCGATCCTTGCCACAACATAAAGTGCAACATCTGGTGGTCTGGAACCAAGGCTGTAAACTATCTCAACAACTTCACCTAGAGCTCCATTTACAAGGCCTGCTTGTGTCCATATGTTGGTTGTCATCATGATACGCTGCCCTCTACAAAGCAATACCTAGTTTTCAAGCTGTTCATTAGTAGTTGCATTATTTGCTTCAGCCCTGATGGTAGTTGCAACACTTATTGCAATTTGACGGTTTAACAATTTCAACATTCTTCTATTGTGAAGTCTAACTAAATCATTGGTAGCAAACAAGTGCATTGAATTGTCGAATATTTCTTTTTCACTAGAGGTGAGATGCTTACTTTTGCATGTTTTTAAAAGTTCCCAATCCTCTTGTGATGCTTTTGCATTGCGTATGTTCTGCAATAGTTGGCGGAATTGTCTTTGTTCTGGAGTCTCACCCTATTGACGAAACACTGTGTCTAAGGTGACAACAGTCGTGAACTGGTCCCATAGTGTTTTTGCATTTGAGTGTGATGTGTAAATAGGCTTGTCCAGTACAGGCAGGAGTTGTGCAAGGTCACCTATCAAGATTATTGACACCCCACTGAAATAAAGATGTTGTCGATATGGGAAGGCTTCACGTAGTCTCGCATCTATCTTCAGTAGCAACTTTGGTCCTATGAAGCTCATCTCATCAATCAACACATATCTTATGTGTTTCATCTCTTCCTGAAATGTTATTAATGATTGGCCTTGAAGTGGGTGCATTTCTTTGATAGGAATTCGAAGCATTGAATGTATAGTTGATGCATGTATATTAAATGCAGCAACCCCTGTAGGAGCCAATGTGAGTAGCTAGTTTTGCTGGTGCAGATTGTAACTATCAAGTGCTTTTCTTATGCGAGCAATCAAGTATGATTTCCCTGTACCTGCTGTCCCTTGAATAATCATGTGTAATGGTTTATTTGACTGATGTTTGCTATGGTTGATAATATGTGTGAGTGCTAGTTTTTGTTTGGAAGATAATGTATAGTCTGGGACATCATACTTAGTTGGAGCATGCCTTTCATGGCTACATGCTTTCTCCATGTTTATAAATTGTGTGGCAATTTCATGAAGCTCTTGGGGCACTGCAAGTTGTTCCCATCTGTAGCTGCTATCAAACTCACGCCTGCCAAGCAGGTCAAGCTCATTTAGGCAGATGTTGTTTGAGGGACCCATTTGCGAAAATAATTCCCATTCATTCATTTCTAGCATGTCCCTTTTGTCCATGTCAATTTCACTGTCTGATTCTGCATCGTCAGTGTTTTCGTCTGACGGGGCGGTGCATGGGACATGCCATACATCATATTTGGATGTATTCATTTTCTTCCAATTTGCAAGTATTGTATCCTTAGTTATCCCTATGTCGATTTCCAAGCTTCGGAAGTGCTTGTACAGTAGGAGCTCACTCTAACAAAAAATTTCGAACTGGTCTGAGTCCTCGTCTGGGATGGTGTAGAACTTTGGGAAAACATTGAAAATCGCTTTGACCTTTCTTTCTTTCCACTTGCATCCCTTACGACTCGTAGAGTACGAGAAAGATCGTGCAGATTCAAGTAGCGTTGTTGTCTCCAATTCTTAAGGTCGATTAATGTACGAATGAAGGTAGCTAGGTTGTAGATGGCTTTCATGTGGACCTCTTGTTATTCGATGGAACATTTTTCGTCCAACATTCAAAGATGTAAAATGTCGATTACAAACATTAAGTGGCAATTTCTGAAGCATATGGCATGTTTCTTGTGCTCCAATATCACGCTCTGCCATGATTTCTGCCATGAATTTTTGATATGCTGTGAGGGCCGGGACATCTTGTTTTTGGGTTGCAGATATTCTTGCTAGCATGTTAGTACAAGTCTCAGATGCTCTCTTTGCTTTTGATGCATATTTGGCAATGTATTTTAGAACAACTGCCTGCGAGATGACAGGTTGACAATCTATGTTGGCTCTCCATATTGAAATCATTTCTGGATTGTGTATGTTTAGCCTATCATCATTCCGTGCAGGTTCATATTGTTTTCTCCCACAGTTGTCACGTGATAGGGTAGATATATTTTTCTCTTTCCATGGAGCTTTGTATCGACATTCTACCTTTTTCCCTTTCTTTCGCAAGCATGTCCCCTCTCTGCATTTTGTGTGCCTTTGGACACTATTTATGATCTCTTCGTAGTCATGAGAGGGGTCTGTAGCAAATATTTGTGTTGTGTCTAGTAAGCAAGGATCATCTTGGAAAGATCAAAAAATCAAGTTGTTTCTTGCTGATGCAGCACGGGGATTCCAAGCACTGACATACCTGTCAAAGAATTTCCTAGCCTATTGAACTGCTACACTGTCATCCCAATCAAGTTTATCCATGTTTGGTCCATCATAGAGCCAAAGGAATCCATGTACATGTGCAGTGCCACGATGCTGCCATTCATACCTGTACCAGTAATCTTTTGCATTGAGGAGTTTCTCAATTACCTCTTCACGAAACACTGTGAATCATTGATGCAAGTACAATGATGTGGTGTGGGGGTTGTTGACTACATTTTCTAAGCGCTGTTTATTTGTTTGCATTCCTACCGGCACACCATCCGAGATCAAACATTGTAGGTCTGGCCACTTTGTGTCTGCTGCACTTAATGTGAAGAATAGAGTGGGAGACCCTATTTGGTTGATCATATTTGTTAGTTCAGCATGACATTTGTTCCAATATGGTCTTGTGCCTCGCATTGAAGAGCCAAAGTGCATGAGCTCTTGAGCTAATTGTGTGTCAGGTAAGTTTTTCAAGTGTGCTCGAAGGTCCTCAATAGTGGTTGGCATGTTCTCTTCTACATTTTTTTTAATGAAAACTACAGCAAGCCCTTGGCTACGATGCCGCATCATAAGATTAAGCATGAAATATCATAACCTTGGATGCCTTCCAAATCTATGGTCATGAAATCTCATTAAGTGGAGTGCATACTCATGCATGTGCACTTCCCTAATTCGTGGTTGCATTTGTAGTGCAACTCCAGTTGGAAAGAGTGTTGGAAATGCCATATCAAGCAACCCCTTAGTATTGTATTCATTTATCGGCAATGAGTTTATTTCAGGCCAGTCTATAATGTTGTTTGTGTTGTCATTAAGGTCTAATGTTTTTCTTAATAATTTCTAACTCACGACATCTATTTGGAAGTCTAGCCATAAATGATGATGTGTTTACTGTGCTGCGTTCAATATCATCCCCATCAGAGTCAATTTCATTATTTCGAATGACCATGTCTTCATTGGTTTCAACGGTATGTAGCATATTCAATATGTTTGTTCTTGCTTTAGTAAATTGCTCTAAGTGCTCAAAACTTATTGCAACATCATGATAGTATGGGTCATATTTGACTTTGTATTGCAACGCATCTCTGATATGACTTATACTGACATAACAATCATAATAATGACCTTCTGTATGCAATCTTCGAACTATGAGCATGTCCAACTCTTGTATTCTTCATGGAAGCACTTTTGAAATGTTAGTGATATCTTGCGGGAAGCTAATCGTGTGGCCACTATATCTATATTGGCCTCCAGTAGTGTGGGTTACTTGTAGTACTGGGCTGATTTTGGCAATGAGCATTTCCTCCACTTGGGTGAGTCTTTTCAAAACAAACGGTTGCTCTCCTGGGTCCATGCTGTTGAGTGCAGAGAATCGATGGATGCCTCTCTCAACGAAACATCTCTTACAAGTTGCGTTAGCACCTGATGAATGGACGTGCATGCCTGGGTAACATTCCTTGCATACAATGCATGTTTTTCGGTTGGACAGTGCATCTATTCTTTGACGAAATTTTTTCATCACCATCATGAAGTTATCATTGTTGTTGCATGTTGTTCCATGTTGATCTAGGCATGTTTGTTTCTGTAAAGATCTATTGCACTTTTCTACATTTATTTCCTCCCTATGACGATCATAGTAAGCTTGACTTTTCTCACAATCTTGTAGTCTTCGGGCTTCTGTTAGTTGGGGGCTATTTTGACTTTCATGCAATCTTTTTAGTCGCCTTTGAGTAGCTATCTCTTCTCTATGGCGAGCATAGTAAGCTCTATTTCTTTCCCATTTTTTTTGTCTTCTTACCTCCTTTTTATATGGGTCACTTGCATTGTTCCCTGTTGAGGAGTCTGCCATATGTGGGTCTGGACACATCAGGGTAGATCAGGAATAAGAGCATAGCAAAACCAGATGAAACAAAAATGCTTATATAACCAAAATGTAGATGAACATGTAAAGATATTCCTCATTGGTTGACGAATGCATGTTGCAATATGAGAAGGAACACAATTTGGAGGTACAAGAGAAAGGTGCATATGTAAGCTGCTAAACAAACATGTGCATTTTTTTGTAAATCCAGAGAAACAATATTTTACATATTTATATCCATCTAAAGGCATTAACATGATAGTTTTTTAGAAAGAAAAAGATAGTGCCATAGTTCTTTACAACATGAGTTTTTTTTGCCATGCATACCATCTGTAGTCATACTACACTTGTAAAGAGAGCATCGCAACTATATCAGGGTCTGTAGTATGGCTAGGGTGAGCCTATGAGTTCCACAACAAGTTGTGGTACAACAACGGGCTCAATGGGGGGAGGAGCTCTTGCATTGGAGATTTCCTGGATTTTTTTGAGCAAAAAACTATTCTCTTCAATGTAATCTAGTTGTTCGACCTTGGAAATGGTTGCTTTTAAGCGTTGCTCTGCATTGTACATTTCAAGGTTACAACGCAGTGTGAATACATAATGCTTGTTCAAGACACTCCTAATCACCTCTTCCACATTTCTATCAGCAGCTTGATCAAATTGTAGACTATATAGTTTGTCTGCAGGCACGCCCATGAGTTGTGTCACCCCTTCGTCGAATGCAATTGCCCATATTATATTTGTGTGGTCCTGCAACTTGACTTGAAGTATATACCTATAGTCACAGGTATCACTTATTGCATTACATTTTCCACAAAACCACTTTCCATCATTTGTCTGTGATAGTCTTTTCTTACAAGGCTTGTTACTTGAGCGGGAAGGGCATGCTGGATAGCAAAATGAGTCAGTTTTTATGAATCATGTTGTTGCCACCAACATGCATTGTAGAGGTTGAGCTGTATTTCGAGCCTCTTCACGAATGGCATTGATCGTCAGTCTTCTAGCAGGTGGGGGCATGTGAAAGGAGCTAGTAGTCAAAGCCTGAATGGTAGCATCATTTTCTTTGAACCATGTTTTAATCTGTTCTGACTCTTCTATTTGAGGGTCAATCGATAGTTTTGTAGTGGATGAGGTGTTGATCACCTTTCCATTGAATTCAGACACATGCCCATTTTGAATAGCAAGAACTGGTGATTCACGCATGAGGTATTTCTCGTGCAGCTGTGCACCCTCCTTTTAGGCTAACGACCCCCATAAAGTAACATTTATATTTGTGTTGGACATGTCAAGAATTGTTAAGGTTCATCTTGCGACCTCTGTCCCATCTCTTCTCCTGATTGTGGTGCATGGATGTACACAAGTGACAATTCCAATTGCATCAACATTTGAACCGTTGCTTTTGCTTACCAATGCATTGAGGGGTGTGAAAGAGTAGTGCTCTTTAGGGATGGAATCATCATCTTCACAGAGGGAAACCCTTGAGTCAGGCATAAGAGAAATTTCCAACCCGCTATTAAGCTTGTTGTAGACTCTATTAGCAGGTCAAACCATGCCTCCAGACAATGTGTATGTAGCTCCTGCGATAATTTTATCACAATGGGTGTGAGCTGCTTCATTGAAGCATGTCACACGTGTCTCAGTTCCTTCACAATCTATGATATCAAAGGTGAAGATATGGCCAATTCCTTTCTGTGTGGTGTAGCTACGTATATCAGTCTTCACAGTTACACGACCTTTAACAGTCTACCTTGGTTGAAATGGATTCAAGTTTTTGATAGGTGTTATTGTTAGTGGTGCCTCCTTTGGTAGGATTGGATTGACCCAAAATAGTAGACGTCAAGGAGCTAGTCTTTCAGGAACGCAAGGGTTTTTTGAAGAAGTGGCCAAGCTAGAGGGTTCTCCTGTTGAGCGCTCAAGTTGTTCAAGATGTTTTATGCATAGGAAAACTGGCTCCCCAACAATAGCATGTGTTGTGTGCACAATATCAAGGTCGACAATAACAATCCACCTAAATATTTGAAGCGAGATAAAGTATAAGTAAAAAAATCTAAGAGGAGAGTAGGTATCACTTATTCCTATGCCATGTAGAAGTTAGTACATGAACATACGGTGTGCTAGCTGTTTGAGGACAGCTGTATCTTTTCAGTTGCACGATGGAGCCAGGTACAAGCACATTGGATTCTATGTAGGAGTTATATTTAGTTGGCAACGATGCTTTCTGCTTGTGTACACCATCAGAGATTTCCAACCTATATCGATTGTTGTGCATATATTCAAAGCCAAAACTTGAGATAGCTATGACTTGGACATGAGGTTCCAAAGCGACATTTCCTCCATGCATCAATCTAATTGCATCTGGAGTCAACAAGCTTGCCATGGTGCAAGGCTAGGAGATAATCCTGCACAAGTGTATTTGATGTAAGGCACTTGTGCAAAGGAGTCAATAGAACAACCCTTTCATCAAACTATAGCAACTTATTGGTAGATAAAGTCGAGTAGTCGAAAGAAGAGCCAAGCAACTAAATTGAAGCCGGGTGCAAGTAGCAACATGGCTAGGAATAATTCAGTTATGCACATTTTTTATGAACATCTACCTCATTATGTGGAGCGAGGAAAGGAAAATTAGATACTCTCTATGCAATTTACTATCAGCTATACTAATTTTTAGTCAGTTGCATACATGGAATATGTATAGTTTTGATTGCAACAGCTCAAAGATACATGTGTATAGTTCAATTATCTAATAGATTCAAGATACATGGAGTCAACAAGACAAAAAAGTAGAACGTAGATACATTGAGTCAATTACCGTATTGGTTGATGCATATGTACAATGGAAAGGACCAAAGGAAAAAGTAGTAGAGTGGGGGGGAAGGAGTTGTACATTCTTCCCACCACATAGTAGATTTTTGAAAACCAGATATAAGGTTTTACTGCTTGTGCTAGGAAAAAGAAGGGATTGGATGATTAGTAGGCGTTGTATACATTCCATATCAAGAGGGAAGGCATGCTCCCCATCTTCAAAAAAAAGCCATAAGCTGTTGTCGTCATCTTTTGTCACAAAGAAAAATGATTGTCCCCAACACCACAAAAAACAAGTAGCTATCTTAAGCAAGCTATTTACAATCTACTTTATGTCTGCTAGGAGTTTTAGAAAATCTTCCTTAATCCTAGTACCATTTCCCATTCCATACAATGCATCATATTTCATTGCTCGAAGGAAGTCGCAATACGCATCCAAAACAAAATAAGTTGTATGGAACTTTTGGACTGCCTATTGCACCATCTCGATGTCATGGTTTTCCACTTGGAAGGCTTCTTCGCATGTCTTTTTAGCATCTTCAATAGTCTCTTCACAACCTCTCACAATGTTCTCTGCGAGGACTGCAACATTGCTCTTGTAGACGCCACTCCAAATAACAGAAGAAGAGACTGAAGGTGAGGGAGGAGCAACATTAGCTTTTGATCTTGTAATGTCTCCCTCAGACGAGCTGCTAGATATTGTGATAATGTCTGCTGGTGGGTGCAAGTTTTCCATCACCTGGGGAGTTTTTTAATAGGAACAACTTTGATTATTTTATAACAATAAAAGTTGCATGTGTGTGATTTGTAAAAGGACATTTGGAAATGGGGTGGGAAAATGACAAACACAATGGAAACAAAATCTTCACTAAGGAATGCTTGTAAAATGAAATAATGATTACCTTTACGAGCATGCTTGGAATTGATGATGGGAGATCTTGCATTAGTTGAATTAGTCATATATTTGTACTTAGATCAACAAATAAAAGGTCGCATTTATTTTTATTCTTTTAAAATAATTCTATCCTAGGAATAGATTTAAAATTAAACTACACTTTTTTAAGAAATAGCATAGACCAATACACAAACATACAAATTCGCTTATATGCATAATCAAGTTCAAAAAATATAAATATAGATTAAAATTCTGATTATATTCATGATGTTATTTTCCTTTTAACTATAAGGAAGCAGGACAATTAAATCCAAAATCTATATACATAACTATTATTAAATTCCACCCACTACTTTTTTTTTTAGAAAGCACATTTATTCAAGCACATGTAAGCCTAATCTTTGTAACATGAAAAGTGTGTTAGTTTAAGGTCTATAAAAGTATGCATTGCAATGAAAAGAAATATAGAGGATATAAACTGATGTAATTAATGGGAGAAGACTTGTGAATAAAATGGAAATCTGGAAAGATGTGTTGGCTATATGTCTCTATAGACCCTTTTTCCCAATTCACTTTTAGTTGAGAAAATCTAAATGGCAATATAAGTGGATGAAGTATCTAGAATTGAGAATAACGCTATTTATAAGAATTAAGAATAAAGTTATTTGGAATTATAATAGTAATTTTATTATTATTCCACCAATTAACAATAACATTATTTATGATAGTAATTTTATTAGTATACCACCAATT
>VDFB02000017.1:15029234-15086127 GCA_007258455.2 Sequoia sempervirens
ATGAAATATCATAACCTTGGATGCCTTCCAAATCTATGGTCATGAAATCTCATTAAGTGGAGTGCATACTCATGCATGTGCACTTCCCTAATTCGTGGTTGCATTTGTAGTGCAACTCCAGTTGGAAAGAGTGTTGGAAATGCCATATCAAGCAACCCCTTAGTATTGTATTCATTTATCGGCAATGAGTTTATTTCAGGCCAGTCTATAATGTTGTTTGTGTTGTCATTAAGGTCTAATGTTTTTCTTAATAATTTCTAACTCACGACATCTATTTGGAAGTCTAGCCATAAATGATGATGTGTTTACTGTGCTGCGTTCAATATCATCCCCATCAGAGTCAATTTCATTATTTCGAATGACCATGTCTTCATTGGTTTCAACGGTATGTAGCATATTCAATATGTTTGTTCTTGCTTTAGTAAATTGCTCTAAGTGCTCAAAACTTATTGCAACATCATGATAGTATGGGTCATATTTGACTTTGTATTGCAACGCATCTCTGATATGACTTATACTGACATAACAATCATAATAATGACCTTCTGTATGCAATCTTCGAACTATGAGCATGTCCAACTCTTGTATTCTTCATGGAAGCACTTTTGAAATGTTAGTGATATCTTGCGGGAAGCTAATCGTGTGGCCACTATATCTATATTGGCCTCCAGTAGTGTGGGTTACTTGTAGTACTGGGCTGATTTTGGCAATGAGCATTTCCTCCACTTGGGTGAGTCTTTTCAAAACAAACGGTTGCTCTCCTGGGTCCATGCTGTTGAGTGCAGAGAATCGATGGATGCCTCTCTCAACGAAACATCTCTTACAAGTTGCGTTAGCACCTGATGAATGGACGTGCATGCCTGGGTAACATTCCTTGCATACAATGCATGTTTTTCGGTTGGACAGTGCATCTATTCTTTGACGAAATTTTTTCATCACCATCATGAAGTTATCATTGTTGTTGCATGTTGTTCCATGTTGATCTAGGCATGTTTGTTTCTGTAAAGATCTATTGCACTTTTCTACATTTATTTCCTCCCTATGACGATCATAGTAAGCTTGACTTTTCTCACAATCTTGTAGTCTTCGGGCTTCTGTTAGTTGGGGGCTATTTTGACTTTCATGCAATCTTTTTAGTCGCCTTTGAGTAGCTATCTCTTCTCTATGGCGAGCATAGTAAGCTCTATTTCTTTCCCATTTTTTTTGTCTTCTTACCTCCTTTTTATATGGGTCACTTGCATTGTTCCCTGTTGAGGAGTCTGCCATATGTGGGTCTGGACACATCAGGGTAGATCAGGAATAAGAGCATAGCAAAACCAGATGAAACAAAAATGCTTATATAACCAAAATGTAGATGAACATGTAAAGATATTCCTCATTGGTTGACGAATGCATGTTGCAATATGAGAAGGAACACAATTTGGAGGTACAAGAGAAAGGTGCATATGTAAGCTGCTAAACAAACATGTGCATTTTTTTGTAAATCCAGAGAAACAATATTTTACATATTTATATCCATCTAAAGGCATTAACATGATAGTTTTTTAGAAAGAAAAAGATAGTGCCATAGTTCTTTACAACATGAGTTTTTTTTGCCATGCATACCATCTGTAGTCATACTACACTTGTAAAGAGAGCATCGCAACTATATCAGGGTCTGTAGTATGGCTAGGGTGAGCCTATGAGTTCCACAACAAGTTGTGGTACAACAACGGGCTCAATGGGGGGAGGAGCTCTTGCATTGGAGATTTCCTGGATTTTTTTGAGCAAAAAACTATTCTCTTCAATGTAATCTAGTTGTTCGACCTTGGAAATGGTTGCTTTTAAGCGTTGCTCTGCATTGTACATTTCAAGGTTACAACGCAGTGTGAATACATAATGCTTGTTCAAGACACTCCTAATCACCTCTTCCACATTTCTATCAGCAGCTTGATCAAATTGTAGACTATATAGTTTGTCTGCAGGCACGCCCATGAGTTGTGTCACCCCTTCGTCGAATGCAATTGCCCATATTATATTTGTGTGGTCCTGCAACTTGACTTGAAGTATATACCTATAGTCACAGGTATCACTTATTGCATTACATTTTCCACAAAACCACTTTCCATCATTTGTCTGTGATAGTCTTTTCTTACAAGGCTTGTTACTTGAGCGGGAAGGGAATGCTGGATAGCAAAATGAGTCAGTTTTTATGAATCGTGTTGTTGCCACCAACATGCATTGTAGAGGTTGAGCTGTATTTCAAGCCTCTTCATGAATGGCATTGATCGTCAGTCTTCTAGCAGGTGGGGGCATGTGAAAGGAGCTAGTAGTCAAAGCCTGAATGGTAGCATCATTTTCTTTGAACCATGTTTTAATCTGTTCTGACTCTTCTATTTGAGGGTCAATCGATAGTTTTGTAGTGGATGAGGTGTTGATCACCTTTCCATTGAATTCAGACACATGCCCATTTTGAATAGCAAGAACTGGTGATTCACGCATGAGGTATTTCTCGTGCAGCTGTGCACCCTCCTTTTAGGCTAACGACCCCCATAAAGTAACATTTATATTTGTGTTGGACATGTCAAGAATTGTTAAGGTTCATCTTGCGACCTCTGTCCCATCTCTTCTCCTGATTGTGGTGCATGGATGTACACAAGTGACAATTCCAATTGCATCAACATTTGAACCGTTGCTTTTGCTTACCAATGCATTGAGGGGTGTGAAAGAGTAGTGCTCTTTAGGGATGGAATCATCATCTTCACAGAGGGAAACCCTTGAGTCAGGCATAAGAGAAATTTCCAACCCGCTATTAAGCTTGTTGTAGACTCTATTAGCAGGTCAAACCATGCCTCCAGACAATGTGTATGTAGCTCCTGCGATAATTTTATCACAATGGGTGTGAGCTGCTTCATTGAAGCATGTCACACGTGTCTCAGTTCCTTCACAATCTATGATATCAAAGGTGAAGATATGGCCAATTCCTTTCTGTGTGGTGTAGCTACGTATATCAGTCTTCACAGTTACACGACCTTTAACAGTCTACCTTGGTTGAAATGGATTCAAGTTTTTGATAGGTGTTATTGTTAGTGGTGCCTCCTTTGGTAGGATTGGATTGACCCAAAATAGTAGACGTCAAGGAGCTAGTCTTTCAGGAACGCAAGGGTTTTTTGAAGAAGTGGCCAAGCTAGAGGGTTCTCCTGTTGAGCGCTCAAGTTGTTCAAGATGTTTTATGCATAGGAAAACTGGCTCCCCAACAATAGCATGTGTTGTGTGCACAATATCAAGGTCGACAATAACAATCCACCTAAATATTTGAAGCGAGATAAAGTATAAGTAAAAAAATCTAAGAGGAGAGTAGGTATCACTTATTCCTATGCCATGTAGAAGTTAGTACATGAACATACGGTGTGCTAGCTGTTTGAGGACAGCTGTATCTTTTCAGTTGCACGATGGAGCCAGGTACAAGCACATTGGATTCTATGTAGGAGTTATATTTAGTTGGCAACGATGCTTTCTGCTTGTGTACACCATCAGAGATTTCCAACCTATATCGATTGTTGTGCATATATTCAAAGCCAAAACTTGAGATAGCTATGACTTGGACATGAGGTTCCAAAGCGACATTTCCTCCATGCATCAATCTAATTGCATCTGGAGTCAACAAGCTTGCCATGGTGCAAGGCTAGGAGATAATCCTGCACAAGTGTATTTGATGTAAGGCACTTGTGCAAAGGAGTCAATAGAACAACCCTTTCATCAAACTATAGCAACTTATTG
Organism: Sequoia sempervirens; assembly: GCA_007258455.2. Taxonomy (NCBI): domain Eukaryota; kingdom Viridiplantae; phylum Streptophyta; class Pinopsida; order Cupressales; family Cupressaceae; genus Sequoia; species Sequoia sempervirens. The sequence continues at coordinate 15,032,994 of VDFB02000017.1, forward strand.
GTAGATAAAGTCGAGTAGTCGAAAGAAGAGCCAAGCAACTAAATTGAAGCCGGGTGCAAGTAGCAACATGGCTAGGAATAATTCAGTTATGCACATTTTTTATGAACATCTACCTCATTATGTGGAGCGAGGAAAGGAAAATTAGATACTCTCTATGCAATTTACTATCAGCTATACTAATTTTTAGTCAGTTGCATACATGGAATATGTATAGTTTTGATTGCAACAGCTCAAAGATACATGTGTATAGTTCAATTATCTAATAGATTCAAGATACATGGAGTCAACAAGACAAAAAAGTAGAACGTAGATACATTGAGTCAATTACCGTATTGGTTGATGCATATGTACAATGGAAAGGACCAAAGGAAAAAGTAGTAGAGTGGGGGGGAAGGAGTTGTACATTCTTCCCACCACATAGTAGATTTTTGAAAACCAGATATAAGGTTTTACTGCTTGTGCTAGGAAAAAGAAGGGATTGGATGATTAGTAGGCGTTGTATACATTCCATATCAAGAGGGAAGGCATGCTCCCCATCTTCAAAAAAAAGCCATAAGCTGTTGTCGTCATCTTTTGTCACAAAGAAAAATGATTGTCCCCAACACCACAAAAAACAAGTAGCTATCTTAAGCAAGCTATTTACAATCTACTTTATGTCTGCTAGGAGTTTTAGAAAATCTTCCTTAATCCTAGTACCATTTCCCATTCCATACAATGCATCATATTTCATTGCTCGAAGGAAGTCGCAATACGCATCCAAAACAAAATAAGTTGTATGGAACTTTTGGACTGCCTATTGCACCATCTCGATGTCATGGTTTTCCACTTGGAAGGCTTCTTCGCATGTCTTTTTAGCATCTTCAATAGTCTCTTCACAACCTCTCACAATGTTCTCTGCGAGGACTGCAACATTGCTCTTGTAGACGCCACTCCAAATAACAGAAGAAGAGACTGAAGGTGAGGGAGGAGCAACATTAGCTTTTGATCTTGTAATGTCTCCCTCAGACGAGCTGCTAGATATTGTGATAATGTCTGCTGGTGGGTGCAAGTTTTCCATCACCTGGGGAGTTTTTTAATAGGAACAACTTTGATTATTTTATAACAATAAAAGTTGCATGTGTGTGATTTGTAAAAGGACATTTGGAAATGGGGTGGGAAAATGACAAACACAATGGAAACAAAATCTTCACTAAGGAATGCTTGTAAAATGAAATAATGATTACCTTTACGAGCATGCTTGGAATTGATGATGGGAGATCTTGCATTAGTTGAATTAGTCATATATTTGTACTTAGATCAACAAATAAAAGGTCGCATTTATTTTTATTCTTTTAAAATAATTCTATCCTAGGAATAGATTTAAAATTAAACTACACTTTTTTAAGAAATAGCATAGACCAATACACAAACATACAAATTCGCTTATATGCATAATCAAGTTCAAAAAATATAAATATAGATTAAAATTCTGATTATATTCATGATGTTATTTTCCTTTTAACTATAAGGAAGCAGGACAATTAAATCCAAAATCTATATACATAACTATTATTAAATTCCACCCACTACTTTTTTTTTTAGAAAGCACATTTATTCAAGCACATGTAAGCCTAATCTTTGTAACATGAAAAGTGTGTTAGTTTAAGGTCTATAAAAGTATGCATTGCAATGAAAAGAAATATAGAGGATATAAACTGATGTAATTAATGGGAGAAGACTTGTGAATAAAATGGAAATCTGGAAAGATGTGTTGGCTATATGTCTCTATAGACCCTTTTTCCCAATTCACTTTTAGTTGAGAAAATCTAAATGGCAATATAAGTGGATGAAGTATCTAGAATTGAGAATAACGCTATTTATAAGAATTAAGAATAAAGTTATTTGGAATTATAATAGTAATTTTATTATTATTCCACCAATTAACAATAACATTATTTATGATAGTAATTTTATTAGTATACCACCAATTAACAATAACGTTTTTTATTTATAAAATAGTATTACTAAATATAATGTGTACCATTAATTGTATCCCATTACTATACTACCCTTTTTTGTATTTATAGTTTACAAATTTTACCACAATAATTATTATTTATTCTTTCTACAATAGTATGATTATTTTACTCAAAAGTCAAATATTCCTTAATACCAATATTCCACATTTCCACCGTACTTTAATATTATTATTTTTATTTACCTCAATCTAAACATAAATAATATTATCCCAACATATAACTCTTTGAAAATGGCCACCATATACTCTTTAAAATCACCAATTTAATCATTGGTAATATTATTAATTATCTCATCTAAACATTATAACTAAATCATTAAGCTTATACTGATGATAAAGTTTAACCCGCGTTTAATGTCAATTTACCTTACTAAAATTACTTCTATCTAAATAAAAATAATAATATCAAATAACTAACCCATTAAGGATAATATGAACATTTACTCGCAAATTAACCCTTTTTATAAATTTCAATTTTTAATCTCAATTTACCTTACTAAAATCAGTTCTATCTAAATAAGAAGAATAATATTAAATAACTAACCCTATTAATGATAATACTAACATTTACTCGCAAATTAACCCTTTTTATAAATTTCAATTGTTAATCTCAATTTTACCTTACTAACATCAAATAACTAACCCATGAATAATAATATTAACATTTACTCTCAAAAATAACCTCTTCATACTAAGAATAATATTTACTCCTACTACAATAGTAATTTTATTATAACTTTAATAATACAAGATAAAATTACTCTCCAAAATAATGTTATAACTATAAATCACATTGTTTTATAACAACCATTCAGCTGGCATTTCTATTATTTTATAATAAGAAGTGCTATTAATTTTCAATTGTCCATAATAATATTTACAATATTTATGACATTATTATTATGTTATTTGATAATGCAAACTGATTTCCACATTCCACAGAGGAAAAAATTACTTTAACTTCATTCGATAAACAAAAAAAACTTAATTTCATCCGATAACGAATAAGCTTATTTAATCAGTTAAAAAAATACACTTTTAATCTTCTATTTTTTTCTAGTAAATAAATGAAGGGAAAAGAAAAAAAAACGTACACTTCCCTAATAATTTCTATGAGATATCATCGCACATTTACTATCTACTGCAGGAATATAGGGAGCATGAAGATATCTATTTCAACATCTACGAATAAGCAAAGGTATGATTGCAATTGTCTAAATTTAATACTTATTGAAGAGGATAAAGGCAGCGAAGAGGTGAACATTGCACGATGCAGATATGAATTAATGTTGATTTTAGGTCTGATTGAATCAGATACTCCGTTAGCACACCCTAACTCACCTCCTCATAGCAATGGGGTACTATATTTATTTTATTTTATTTTTGGCTAATGTTATACCACCTTATCGTGGTTAGCTTCCCATTAATGCTATGGCTAAATATTCAAAATTAATAACCTACAACAAGATCTTGGATAGAGGATTGAGAAAATAAATGTTGATCAAGTTTGTCAAACGGTAGGCAAGGTAAATACGGTTCGTTGTCACTCATCCTTATTGCCCTGCTTAGTTTTGGATAGTGTTATTCTACTTCAGTGTTATTCTACTTCAGTGTTGATGGTTTTTTAGGGTTTTGTAATCCCTTAGTTGTTCTGGTCTAACACTTACTGTAGACCAGGAAGAAGAATCGTTGGCTATCACTTCACTGCTCACCACATTTAATGATGGTCCCTTAAAGCATCGACTTCAATAGGTGATCTATGTAGGATCTAGACTAGATTGCAGTTTAAATGTTTAAACTTTTACAATGCTTTTACAATGATTATTTCAAGTTAATTAAAACGAAATTAACTTAAGGAAATAACAGAATGAAAGTAATAACAAGGTGATTATAACAGAAAGGAAGGAAATGAGAGAAAGAAAGAGAGAAAAGAAGAGAAGTGCAAACAACGCTTGATAACGGAGTTCGTCACAGAATGTGACTACGTCTCCGGGTCCACTCCAATAGAGAGACCGATCCGATTAACTCCAAAATCGATTACAATGGCACCACCATTCTTCAAGCATTTCGGCAGCGTAACGATGCTCTGATATGCAAGAATGATTTGAAAACTCTTCAACAAGACCCCTCTTCCGTCACCTCAGCATCAGGACTTCATCACCTGAAAAAAAACTTGATTACAATCCTCACCTCAAGCCCCCTTTTTATACAAATAATTTGCTCAAATTGGCCTTCAACCAATTGATTTACAAATATTCACCTTATCTCTCCAAATTACATAAAAATCTTCATATCTCCCTTTTTCACATAAAAAAATCTTCAAAATATCCCTTGATTTACATAAAAATCTCCTAAATTAATTTGAACCCTTCCAATTATTCATTCTCGGGTTTTGGAGATTTTATTTAGTTACATTTAATCCTTAGAAAAGGATTATTGTTTGCTTTATTTTTAAAATAGGGAGTTTGTTTTCAAATTATAGGTATTCAGTTTTTTGAAATTTATCATAACCGACTAATATCCATTTACGTTGTCAAACCACGCGAGGGCTTAATGGTGGCAGTCTATTTTGGGTCCCGGCCGGTTCGGGGTTCCAACCCCCGGCCATCCATTTTATTTAACCAAATTGCAACAAATTCTTAACAAAAGCAACCTGTCTCCGTAATTAGTTAACCGCAAATCTCGATGCCCAACGGCAAAAGCAATGGCTTGTTCACAGGAGGTGAGCAGTTCGAGCCCGACCGCTAAAATTTTAAACAAACAAACAACTTTCAACAAACACCGACGTAGAAGGAACCGGAGGGCCACGTGTTGCACCCACAAAGTGCCACGTGGCGTGATCCAATTCGCCGACAGAGATGACGTGTCTGCCAAATAGCCGATGACATGGAACCACTCAAATCGACTGATGCCACGTGTCAGAGAACCATTCGCTGACGTGTCTGACGTGTTGCTGACTGTCGCCGAGTTGTCCGCCACGTGTAATGCCCGTCATCCGTACGGATGCCACGTGTCATCACATGATTGGTCCGTACAATCTGCATCAACTGCCACGTGTCGAGCGGGAATTCGCCCATGTGTGTCCGTACAGTACGGACTGCCACGTTAGCATGATGACATCATCATCAGTACCCTCTAAGTTGACTGAGGTTTGACCGCTGATAACTCTCGCGCCCGATGTCGGATTTCGACGAAACGAGTTGCGTTGGAAAGCTTGCGACGAGATCTTTCTGATGATGCCGACTTCGACAACTTTTGATGACATCATTTTTTTCGCTCCCTGGATGCCCCTGATTCTAGTTTGACCAAAGGTTTGACTGGCCATAACTCGTGCAAATGGACTCCTTTTTGCTCCGTTCGAGTTGCGCTAGAATTAGGATCCTGAGCTCTTTCTGATGGTGCAGATTCTGGAGAAAAATGAGACACTTCAATTTTCACTGAAAAATGTCCACCGGATCAATAGGAATAGGGATGGAGGTTGTCAACTCATGTCCTTTCAACACTATCAAGTAAGATAAAATGATCGTAGCCACAATGGAGTCCATGAAAGCCTAGACATCTGCTTGTTTACTTGTCACCATTAAGGCTGTGCTGAGGATTACTTTTACCCCTATTACTGACAGTAATGTGATTTTCACACGATAGGCCAAATTTTTCCGAGGGCGACAAATATTCTAAACATGGGATGGGCATCTCCTCTAACCCAACTTCCATAACTATTATATTGCGGATGATTACATAATAAATTATTATCATTATTAGTAGGAATAGAGAAGAGTGCTACAAGGGTTCTCCTATTGTTCTGGCTACATTGAGGAGAATAGTGAGTAGGTATCTAATACTCCTTTCCTTGTTATTACACAAGTTGTTTTGGAAGGAAATCTTCTCTCTTTAGAAGATAAATAGTAATGACTTATTAGTGAATCCAAATTTTATTTGATATTTCCTCTTTACTATATGGGTGATCTTTATCATTACACTATTTCTATAAGTTTGTGTAAATCCAAGCTCAATGACGTACAACTAAAGGCTGACATGCTTGGACACTGACTATGGCCAACAAACTAATTTGAAAGGTAATCTTGGAAGATTGAGTACATTTAAAATGAACTCAGACTGGGACGTAAAAATAATCCTAATCATAATGGCAGTTGTTACGAGAAGAAGGCATTTAATTTTTAAATATGCAAAATTCAGGCTACTTGTTCGCTTATTTCAAGGTCTAGTTATTTCCTGTACAAGCTTGATCGTTGCAAGTAACATTAACAAGGAAGGTGTTTGGTAGACCCACATTTATTGCTATCAGAAGCCGCGTGAGATTCACACTCAACTCTGTTGCGTATTGGACGGTGATTATCTTGGTCCCAAATAAATTGAATAGCTTTCAAGGACTGATTTACTTGTCATACTTTAAAATTGTGGTCCGATTACATAGAAGAGATATTGCATTATTTAATTCTACAGCTGGTGTACAGTTATCCTCTTGGCATGCCAACTTCCAGAATTTAGGTTAGGTGAGAACAGGCCTAGGATATTGTGTAATTTATTTTCTTACCAACTCGATCTAAATGCAGGGGTGATGATAAAGGGACAATCTGCTTGAAGATATGATAAACTACCTATTAGCTTTCAGTTGGATCATACTAATTGTGGCATCGATGAAATTGCTATGTGAGCTGTGTCGTTATTGCTCAAAGATTACCGCTCATTGCTATGTTATTTTTTGTTTTGTCCTACTCACGGCTCAGGGTAATGAACTTTTGAGGATGGTGATGGGGGAGCTCTACCAACTGTGCAATCCTATTAGTGATGGGCAGAGGCTCTACATTTTCCCCATAGTTAGCGTTGTAAAAAAAAATACTGTATGCATTAGGTAGCTAATTAATAATGACTATTCCTGCATTTCTTTCCTTTTTAATGTCAATTTACCTTACTAAAATTACTTCTATCTAAATAAAAATAATAATATAAAATAACTAACCCATTAAGGATAACATTAACATTTACTCACAAAATAACCCTTTTTATAAGTTTCAATTTTTAATCTCAATTTACCTTACTAAAATCACTTCTATCTAAATAAAAATGAATAATATTAAATAACTAACTCATTAATGATAATATTTGCATTTACACGCAAATTAACCCTTTTTATAAATATCAATAGTTAATCTCAATTTTACCTTACTAACATCAAATAACTAACTCATGAATAATAATATTAGCATTTACTCTAAAAAATAACCTCTTCATACTAAGAATAATATTTACTCCTATTACAATAGTAATTTTATTATCACTTTTGTTTTATTCTGCAAATATTATATCAGTTCAATTTAACAATACAAGATAAAATTACTCTCCAAAATAATGTTATAAGTATAAATCACATTGTTTTATAACAACCATTCAACTGCCATTTCTATTATTTTATAATAAGAAGTGCTATTAATTGTCAATTGTCCATAATAATATTTACAATATTTATGACATTATTATATGTTATTTGATAATGCAAACTGATTTCCACATTTCACAGAGGAAAAAATTACTTTAACTTCATTCGATTAAAAAAAAAAGAACTTAATTTCATCCGATAACGAATAAGCTTATTACTGTATTTTTTTTTTCAACGCAACTTTCATTAACTCTAGCTAGTTTGTTCATTTTTTTTTATTTTTTTTGGAAAGAAGCAACAAAGCTAATTTATTATTAGTAAAATAGTCTGTCCAAGTTTGTCCTAATATATATATTTGTGAATACCTAGACCCAATGCATAATAAATTTGCTACCATTATGAACACTTTCCTGGAGACTTTAATGATGGTTATTGATTACTAAATTCTGAATTTGACTATACAACATTTTATATTCAGGCATCATGCGGGTTTTCTTGTTTCAATGTTCGCCCATCTGTTATTGTCAAACTGATTTTCTTATAATAGTCCAAAGCATAGTAAATTGTACAAGAAAAATCTTTGGATACTTTTCTTAGTTATCTTTATATTTTTTTTAATGACCAAGTCGAGGAAAACCATAAACAGGTAAGAGCCATGAAAACCAGTTTAAATAGGCTTAAATTATGAGGTTGGATAGCATTTACTTCTCTACATTCAACAGTTAATTCCCATCCCATCAATTTATTCATTCCTCTGGAAGATCGCTGTCAAAACTGACACAGCCAGGTGAGAGTAGAGGTAGGCGGCGTATTTTCTACCATGAAACTTTTACTCATTGATTTGGTATGCAGGGGAAAGATATAGCACACCAGTCAATACCAATATGCCTTAAATATTAGATCAAGATGTAATATTATTTTTTTTCCTTTAATCATTTAGTCTCCAAACCAAGTCCTCGTTTTTCTTTTAGTTTAAATTATTATAGTAGGATTTAATTTATATTGCTTATGGTAAATGTTGGTGGAAAGCCCAAAGTAATAAAAGAAACATACACGTAAGGCTGAAGGTTGACACCATCATACATCTGTCATAATAGCAGTTCTCTTACTGACAACTATGGTGAATGTAAAACTCTTGAGAAATATTTTTCCTTGGTTTACCTTTCCATAAGTCTGTTGTGTAATTAAAACACACCATAATTTACCATTCTTGGCAAGGCAGAAGGATAGAACAATGACGCCATGAAAGAGCAATTTAAGGCACCTCCCAGAGTACTACAGGAGGGCGACAAAAGTGGGAAAGAGCGGAAGATTTTACACCTCAGGCGTACAAGGGGGACTTGACTCTGTTAAATATCAACGCCAGAAATGCCACTAATAAATTAATATATGAAGTTATCATCATTTTGTACCTTTTCAGTAATTCTTTTGGAATCCTTTCATTTTTATATCGATTATTGAATATAATTTATTATTTTACACTATGCAATATCTATGGCTCGTAAATGTGAAACCGTATCAAATGAACTATTTCACCAGCATAGGCCGAGTATTATTCCTTTCAGAAAGCTGTTTTGTACAAGACTACCTTTATATGCAAAAACATTTTAATTTACTTACATTCACATCTAATCTGTAATTTATGACACTGTATTCTATCACACGCATGAGCTCCTAAATGAGGTTAAACATTGACTCAATCAGGCTAGTTAAATCCTTCTCTTCTTTAAAATTTTGTAATCTAACTACATGGCGTGTCTCTGCGTTTTCACTGGCCCACCTCATGCTCCCTCACCCTGCTACGGAGATGCTTGGCGACCCCATCGGTGCTGCTTCAAGCTAAAATAATAGGCCTCTGCAGTTTCCATTTACATCTCGGCTTTGGCGTTGATGGTTTTTTAGGGTTTTGTAATCAGGAGGACAAAATTTCTGGTTTGAACCACCGTTGACAGGAGGAGGCAATTTGTGGAGAATCTCGAGTCATTCAGTGGAGAAGGTATGCAGATATAGTTATTTGAATGTTTTTTGAAAGCTTTTTAGTTGGAACCCCAAAACACAGAATTATTCAGCGCTCCTTGCTGACACTGTGGTTGCTAAGGATAAAGGGCCTGAAAATGCAACTTGGGTTGAAACAAAAGCCCAAGGCCAACGCAAATGGAGGAGGCAACTGGGGTTGAAACAAAAGCCCAAGGCCGATGCAAATGGAGGAAAATCAGGCATCGAATGAGGAAGGTAATTTACAGTTTTCTTTAAAAAATTTCCTACCATTCTCGAAGAATACAAAGCCACTAATTGCAGGGAATACACTATAGGTTGTGACGAGTTGCCATACCTCAGAATACAAAGCCACGAATTGCAGAGAAGTTGATCCAGCGTTCTCCTTCGCAACTGCTTGTTCGCAGCACTAAAACCACAAAAACAGCAAAGGGCAAAGCCATTTTAAAACAGGCTGCATTTATTATCTCACAAATATTTGGTGACTTTGTAAATGCTAGGCAATACACGCAAACCAGGGGAGTGGTGTAGAGCGGTGCGAACGGTTCCCAGCCATACCTGGTGACGCCAAAACAGGATGAATGGCCATGCCTGCTGACGCGGAAACAATAAATACGGGAATTTGCTAAGGCCGAGCACAGTGAAGAAGCAATATTCGCATATCTCAAACAGGAAATATTTAATGGTGCAAAAAAAAAAACTCTGCTGTCAGATCTCACCAAGATTCTCAGGGAAAAAATGCCAATGGCCTGTTTCAGGTGAGAATCCAACTAGAATAGTCTCAGCCGGCATCAGACAGTGAGACTTTTCCGGTTGAATTCTCACCTATAATAGCCTATCGGCTAATGAAATAAAATATGATATTTTTTTCATTGATTAAATCATAACCATTAAAGTATAATAAACTTAGATACTCACATATATTTCAACAATCAAAATGTCTCTTTACAGTGTACATTTTTTAGCTTTATTTATATTCTCACACGTCATTTTTTTGTTCTATCTATACGTGCTTGTCCACAGAAGCACTTATTATATTCCTTATTTTCTCAGACGTTTCTAGATTTTTTAAAGGTAGACAAAAGTAAAAATTACGGCGTTAAGATGTGTTTTGAAGATCTTGTAAACATCGAAGAAAAATTGTTTTCTGTCTACGGCATTCTTCATTCTGGAATACGGCCTTTTACTTTTAAAAGGAGACAGATATAGTGAGAACAGGAACATTAAAGAAAAAAAGGACAGCTTAAAAAGATCCACCACTGAATTTTGTCGAGGTATATCATTATTGATATTAGTACATCATTTCACTGTTGTAATAATAGTTGATTTATTAAGGGTATCCTTTTAACATGCATATAGTATGTCACATTATTTGGTCCACTTAATATGTTGATGACGATATCTCTTGTGAGGTCATCCATGCGATCAGGATCACGAAAAGTAAATTATTCTATGTAAACAAGACCTACACTAATTTTTCTATTAATAACATTTACATATAGTTGGACATTTCAAAATATTTCATCTAGAGTCATATCGTCACCTTTAAAAGCTTCTCGGTTGCTATGTACAAATCAGTCATTTGATATGTTTAAAGAGAATCCATACTAAATTTAAATTTTAAGATTATGTTTGATCTATTAAGAACAAAGCTTATCTTAGTTTAATAGTGTATTTATGTAGTTATGACACATCTTTTAGGATTTTGATATTCTACATTCTATATTTTATGGTGATATTGAATTAATAATTTATCCATGATCATATTATTAGTACATATCATATGTTAATTTGAGATGGTGATACTCATTGCCACTATCTGTAATTGTTTTTCCATTATCATTATCTCTAAAGGATAAAATTGAAACACTTAGATACAAATCCATTTAAATTTTAAAGAATCTACAATTTTTAAAACTTATTTTTGATACTATGTGTAATGTCTCAAAGAAAAAGAACCAACAATTTTGATGATGTTTATTTTGTAAGGTAGGGAATTTACCTTTCTATTCTACATTATCACTTTGTATAATGCATTTCATAAGCAACCACAAAAAAAAAGCTAACCAACATAGATCTTTATAATTGCTATAAAGATATAATTATCACCACATTATAGATAACTTAGGCTTAGTGTCATCAAACCACATATAATTAATATTATCGACATTATTCTCATTATAGTTTTACTATTTTTTTTAATAAGCTTTTGGAACTCAAATATTTCCTTACCAAGAAATTATTCAATTCAATGACAAATAGAAAATCTATTTTAACACTTATATTCTTTAAGGAAAACATAAAGAGTTTAACCTTGGTCAAATGTTACTTGATGAATAAAAATAAATATAATCCTTTTTCATAGGCATTGAAGATAAATTTATTATCTTGTTTATTAGAAATAACATGCTAAATAGATTAAAAAATATTTTTCATGATAATTCTTAAGAGAAGATGAAGCCAAATATAAAATAAGTCTATATTTCTTCACCCCCACTCTTAATATACACTTATTAAAGGAAATCTCAAATTCATATCAAATGCTTATTAGTTCTTCTAAAAATTTCTCACACATTTTCAATAAACTATCATAATATCATGATTTTTTTTCTAGAAAATTCTAATTGTCCATAAATGATTCATGGTAAACATAATTTAATATTAAACACCTCCTACTTATAAATTGTTGAAAGCCATAGTATTTAGTAATCACTTTTATAATGATTGACATTATCAACTAGTGGGAAACTATAATATTTTTCCAAATCCAATTATTTATTTTGCATATATCATTATTATGGTATCAATGCTAAGGCCAAATCCCTACCTAACACATTGAGGCTAAAATTCAAGTAAATATTATAGAGCGAAACACAAAATTAAAATATAGAGAGACCTCATTCTTATTTTAATTTTTTGTTATGCTTCAATTGTTAGTTGTATCAAAATAAGAGCTCTAAATTGAGTTAGAAATTACTCAATGGTTTATGGAGGAGTTGTGATTAGTAGACAAAGAGAAACAAAATATTATAAAATTAAAGTCTAAATTTATTTTAATACAAATTAAAAATTACTAGCATAGAAAAAATATATGATAAATGATTACAAAAAGATATATATTGATGTAGGAGCACCCAAGTCCATAGGTAATCTTATATAAAACCAAAATAATTCCTTTCAAATTAGTTCCTTTTGTTTCGTTTGTTGTGTTTGTCTAGTTTGTTTCCCAAGGAGACTTTTTTAGAAACTTTTTTGGAAACCTAATAATGTCATCTTGTAGAAGAACTTAATAAGTATTCTTAGGTCAAATTTGATGAAGATTTGAAAAATTGGCTAACTTATAGCTTTGCAAGTATTTGAACTACTATAGGTTACATGTTTTGGATCCATTAATGTACTTTCTTGTCTATATATTTCAACTATTACTAGTTGTTTGTAGATATTTGATCTATTTTTAACCTTTTTGTAGAAGATTTTTGTTGAACCACCCAAATTATTTTGACTAGTACTAATTGATTCTTTTGCGTTTATAAGAATTTCAAGTGCATCTATACAAGTAGGTAAATTGAAGTGAACATAATTTCCTCATTTTAAAAAACTTGTTTAGATGAGTGGTTTTGATGGTAACAGATCAACATGATGTAAGTAGAAGATGATGTCAGCATGATGTAAGCATGACATCAATAGGATCAATGGTCGCTCACCCTCTAATGGTGTACTTGCATGTAATGTAGAGTGACATCAAATAGGTATAGAGTGCAATGTTTTCCAAGTGAACCAACTCTTTGTAGTAGTTTTCTAGTCAATTGAAGCTTGCAAGATTTCTTTTTAAACCAACCATTTGCAAGCCTTTTACTTGCATCCTCCACTGTGGAATTTTTATCTAGTACACCTTATGGGAACCTTGAGGTCATCTCAACTTTTTGGAATGTCTACTTGGTACTACACTTTGATATATCTACAACAATGAAGTTGCTATAACTATTCAAATTTGAATTAATTGAACTTCCACTTGCGTTGGTTGAAAATAAACATGTAGAAGGATAAAGGGATAGGAGAATTGTGGGTCTAGAGTTAAGAAAATTGAAGAAGTTAAGTTCATAACAAAAAGATGAAGGTATAAGTGAATGTATGAAAAAATATTGGTTGTACTCTTCTAATGTTGCAAATAAATAAAGAGAGTTGGGATTTTTTATTGTTGTGCAAGATTTTTGTATTGTTGTTGTGTTGTTGCATGATTAAGCTACCCAAAAAGGAACCTTGATCCCAATTGCATCATCTACACACTAAATATTGGAGTTAATAATCCATACTTTTTAAAATAAGATGTTAATTTTTTTTATGATAAAATTTATATGTTATGCTAAAATGTCATTCAGTATAAATAATTAAAAATGATATAAACCTTATTGAAACTGAACAAAAAATAATTCATTTTTCTTGAATTTCATCAAAATTATAAATTGACTCTAAAGAAATTGGCATTAATCACTTGTCTAAATCATGTTCAAATTATTTTATGTTTTTTTGGTATAATTGATAGAGTGTATTGAATCTTTTTTTTTTCTTTTTGATAATGCATTTAGCATTTTCAATAATCGAGATTTATCATTTGCATAGAGGCAATGGACTTGAATAAATCCCCTTTGATCATTTCTTTTAGCTAAACAATCCTTTGACTATAGGTCAATAAAATTCTTGTGAACCATTTGCAAGTTCATTTAAGCTTGTAAAATTTTGGATCTTTGGTTGAATGTAGTTAAACCTTCTACTCGATAATTCTTTGACCTATAATAATTTCCAAAACGATATGTTTTACAATATTTTTTTCATTTGTTTTTTTTATATGTATTGTACATAAAAAGGTAAATTTATACATTCTAATAAATTTTAATATCAAAAAGTACAAATATAAAAAATGATTATAAAGCTTGTCATTTTGAAAGCTAAAAAAAAAGATGTTGACATCATCTGACAATGCACTTAATACAATGCTTTAAACCCCTGATAGAAACAACCCAACAACCATCAAATTTAATAACATCCACAATATGATTCATCATATCCAACCATATAACATATATGACAATTCGAGTATATAATAATTCTACTTTTCATTAAACAATGTAATACTTCACAACCTTGATAAAAAAATTAATATTCATTCAATATTTAATATAAACTATGACTGATTATATCCAACTTGTGTAAAATCAAATCATACTATAATTTGATATGTCTAAAGTCCTACTATAAAGGGGACCAGACCTATCACAAAAGTTGGTGATAGAGTATAAACTTATAGAGGAAAACTACATACTTTACACTTTCACTTGTATGGTTCATGCCATTTTTCATGGGTGTTATTATCAATTCCAGGGAGAACAATATTGGGATAGTCATTATCCATCAACATATACATCAAAAGTTTCAAATTATGTGCTTGGGTTTGTCTATTTAAAGACTTCATTCTTGAATTGATTTTACCATAATCTCATACACTCTATAGTTTTGTATATTGTACAATCTCACAAATTATATAATCTTAAAAATTCTAAAAGCTTCTATACTTTGTCATTCATGTGCTCACTCAATAACTACTGTTTACCTTAATGCTTCTCAATTTCATTTATTATTTCTACTCATCTATTCAAATATCTCAATCCCAATACATGTTAAATTAAAACATAATTTTTTCTATTTATCTATTCAAATATCTCAATCCAAATATATGTTAAATTAATTTTTTTTTTTTGTTGGAGATAACCCTGAGGGGGTCACCTTTAGCTTGGAGTAAAGGTAGGGGTATCCGTTTTTCCAAAATCCACCTTGAGCATGATCCCAATCTCATCCCTTTTTAGGCATTGGGGCCTTGTACTCGGCAAGACTTGATCCTTGGTTGAGTCATTCAGAACCTTTCAACTTCACTAACAGTCCAAAGACTCTTTGACATTAAAACATAATTTTTACTATTTAAAGAAGGAAATTAATTATAGTAAGATCGTTTTATTTTCCTTAACAAACATAAACACATATATTAATGTTGACATTTAAGGGATTCAACCTGCGTAA
This sequence comes from Sequoia sempervirens, assembly GCA_007258455.2. Taxonomy (NCBI): domain Eukaryota; kingdom Viridiplantae; phylum Streptophyta; class Pinopsida; order Cupressales; family Cupressaceae; genus Sequoia; species Sequoia sempervirens. Next base: position 15,048,476 of record VDFB02000017.1, read on the forward strand.
ATTTCTCTATGAATAGTGTACATGCATTCTGAACTCTATGGAACACAGTCCAAACTCTTCGGATTGACTCTGCACCTTTCACAATTGGAATTTTGTGAAACTTTTAAGAGTTGTTAGGTGTGGGCTCATTGTATGAAGTACCAGTAGACAAGATTTGATCGAATGCCTTGAAAGAGCTGTGAGAATCGTAATTGTACATTAAAATTATGTTTTATTTTCCCATTTGTACGTGCCTTGAAAGAGCTGTGAGAATCCTAATTGTACATTCAAATTATTCCTTCCTTCCTTCGACCATTTTAGCTTTGTACTGGAAGAAACTACGATGTTTCAAACTTTGTAATGCATATATGCTTTGTAAATGGTCTTGGTAAACTTGAAAGAAAATTTGTTTTCCTTCTACGCCATACTTTACTGTGTAAATTGCAGCTTCCTCGTTGAAAAGAAGACTCACATAATGAGAACAACAGCTTTCGAAAAAAAGAGAGATCTTGAAAAGAAGTTAGGTAGTGGAATGTGTATGTTTATATATAAAAATTCATATTACGGAAAGAAGAAATATTATATGTTTGAAAAATAAATTAATATATAAAAATGTAGCAATTTGTTATTTTATGGGAATAAGTAAAATATTAATTAAAAAATTGTTGTGATGATAAATACAAATTTAAATTATTATTGAGTGAATAAGAATATATCATAACACTAAATTAACATTTTTTTTATTAGATAAAAAATAAAAAAGAATGATTTAGTCCTTGTTAAAAATAATTTTAAGGGTAAAGCAAAACATGTCACAAATAACACATAATCAACACTTGAAATATTTTAACTATAAGATACTTAAGGGTCATAATAAAAACTCATAACTAGAAAATAGACAAGGAAATATAAAAAGTAAGAGAATAATGGTCCCTAATCTTCAGTAAGAAATTTTAATAGGTCTCAATGATTGGTGTTGGTACTTTCCTTGAGGCCATGTCTCTTAAGTTTTAGATCTTGCAAGACAAAAAAAATGGTAGCTAACCTATGCAACACTTTAGAGTTGAATTTAGATATTACTTTTCACTTTCCTTCTGAGTCCTTAACTTTTCCTTTAATTTCATCAATCTCCACAATATTTTGCTCACATTTAGAGCAGACCTGCAAGAGAGTCACATACATAGGAGCAAGATTTGTTTACTCAGATTCAAAGAAAGGGGAATTCCATTTTTTGAACAAACTACAACCCACATAAATTTCAATGGCCTCATTAGTTTTTACTTCATGATTTTTTATTTCTTAATTTTGCATTAAGTTACTAGAAATATATATATCTTTAAGATTAGGGGCCTAAACCCTAGTAATTCTATTAGATCTCGTTATCCTCAACACCTTAACCTTATATTCTCTAGAATATACCACCCTCACATCAACTTCAGTAATATTCTTCCTCTAATGATGAATGGTTTCATTATTGTCAAAAGTAACTTCCTTGAATTTTAGCTTCTCCTTAGTAATAAACCCTTTTGAGTCCTCAGTAAACATGTCTTCCTCTTTAAAAAAATGAACAATGTTTCTTTTAGCCTTCTTAGATTTATGTTTTTGAGATACTTTGTATGAACCCCCTTAGTGGGAACCTTCCTAGTTTGTTTTCTCTTCAAGGATCTATTTTTGAGAGTTTAGAGACCCATAACAACTTCATTCTAAGAAGAAGAAATATGGGTCTTTAGAAAAGGTTTGGTTTTAACTAGATCTGAAGAAGAGGTTTGTGATAACATGAACGGATAAATTCAGGGCAGCCTCGAAAATGAGTCCATATTTTTTAAGTTTTCCTCAAAATTTTGTTTAAAAGTATCCACAGTTTGGTAAAAAATTGAGTAATGATCATGCAAAGAATGAACAAGAGGGTAAAATTATTCCCTCATAACAACTAAGGATGATCATATCCATCAAAGATAATATGCAAAGTATAAATGTCTATCAAATACTCATCACAAGTACAAATATAGTTGTGGAATGATGTAGATTCTTTCATTTACCATGACTTAATTGATGGTGGTTTAAATTTATTATTTATATAGCATGTTGTCATATTATTTAAACCACTTAATTTTTTGATGATGATTTCTATTGTGAAGTCACCAATGTAGTTAGAAATAGTTAAAAGTAAATTATTTTATAAAATTGATAGTGTCAACACCAACAAAACATTATGTTCAACACTTAGAAATGGTTGGATAATTCAAAATATTCCATTTATACCTCAGCTTAGAGTCGCATCATTCATTTAGAATATATTTTTCTCTATTGTGTGAAAACCAACCAATTGAGATGTTTCATCTTAAATTACATTCTAAGACTAGATCTTTATCTATTAAGAATAAAACCAAAAAATCCTTCCTATTATAAGAACAAACTTTTTTTAATAGTGCAATTAGGGTGGTTACAACACATCCTCGAGTATTTTTATTCCCTACAATTTTATGCCTCATGGTGACCTTGAATTTATAATTTACCCATCATCCTATTATTAGAGTCCATCTCTTTCTTAAGATGAGATGTTCATAGGGGAAGGTGATGCTTATTTCGAGTACCTATGATTGCTTTTATCTTATCATTACTTGGAAAGGATAATATTGAAACATTCAATACCGATGCATTTAACTTTTAGATATTGTTAGATTTCGTAATCTTATCTTTGATACTATATGTATTTTTTTTTAAAAGTGGACCTCAAATTTTGAAGTAGTTTTTGTTTTTAAGATACGAAATTTAAGTATTTTCTATTCTATGTTATAAATCACTATAATGCATCCCATAAGCAATCACAAAAAACAAATAGATAATCAATGTTGGTATTTATAATTATTGTAAATATATAATTGTCATTACATTATAGATATCTTAGGCTTAGTGTCATTAAACCACATGCAATTCATGTTATCAACATTCTTCTCATTATAGTTTTACTAGACTTTTTAGTTTGGGGTTGGAACACATAGTTCCTTTTCAAGAAGTGTTGAATCCAATCACACATAGAAATATTTATTAATATTTATATTCTCCAAGAGGAACATAAACACTTTAACCTTTTTTAAATGTTACTTGATGAATCAAAAATAATTTATATTCATTTGTCATATGTATCTTATATTTCAATGTTAAACACAAACAAGATAACATTGTTTTATTCTTTATCATCAAAATCATGGGAAGGATTGTAACATTGATGTAAATAGACTGGAAAATATTTTTCATGATAATTCATAGCAGGAGATGAAGCCAAATCTATGATAAGATTGCATTTATTCACCTCCACTTTTAAAATAAAATAGAAAACAAAAATCTCAAGTTCATATCAAAGTCTTTTTAATTCTTCTAAACATTTTTTATGAGAAAACCACACAATTACAACATAGAGAGACCTCATTCTCCTTTTGAAGATTTTTTCATAATTGTTCAATAGTCACTTTTATAAGATAAAAGCTCTAAATTATGTTATAAATTAGTCAATTGTCTATGAAGGGCTTATGATTAGTAAACAAAGATAGATATGTTATTCTAAAATGTAGGTTTGATATTCTTTCATACAAATTAAAAATACAAATAAATAAAAGATTAACAAAAAAATATTTATAGATATTGGAGTTAATAATCTAATTTTATAATTTAGCCAAAATCTTAATTTTTTTATTTTGTAGTAAGAATTGTATGTTATGCTAAAATTTCATTTATTATATATTTTTAAAAAAATAATATAAATATTATTGAAACCTAACAAAAAATTATTCAAGCTTCTTTAAAGTTGAGAAAAATTATAAATTTACTCTATAAAGAAATTGACACTAGTCACTGGTTTAAATCATTTTCAAATTCTTTCTTAGTTTTTTTGGAAAGAAGAGACTTGACTAAATTTCTTGTAATCATTTTTTTTTAGCTAAACGACCCTTTGACTACAAGTAATTAAAATCCTTATAGCACATTTGAAAGTTCAATTAAGCTTGTAAATTTTTTGTAGAACTTTTGTTGAATGCTTGTAAACCTTTCTATTCCATAATTCTTTCACCTTGCACTACTAGATGATCTTTTGTAACCATTTGTATTTCATAAAAGATATTTTTAAAATTTATTTGAATAAATTAATAAAAATTAAGAATAAATTTTTTTTTTTTCTCTTCATAAATATATGTACATTGTAATAAACTTTAATATTGATAAATATAATTAAAAAAAAAATTGCAAAAATTATATTTTTGAAAACTAATAAACATGTTTGAAATCATTTGATAATACACTTAACACAACACTTTAAACCCTTAAGAGAAACAATAGGCAACAACCATTAGATTTAACATCTAGCATGTTATTCATCATATCAATCATACAACACAAATGATAATTAGAGCATATAATAATTCTACCTATCACTAGATGGTAACACAAAACTTAAAACCCTTAAGAAAAACAATATAGTATTCATTAGATATTACATCTAGAGTATGCTTGATTATATTTACTTTATGTACAATGAAAGCATACAATAATTTTACATTTCACAAGTCTAGAGTGTTAAGGGGACCACAACTCTCACAAAAATTGATGATGGAGTAAAAAATTATAGAGGAAAAGTGCATACACTACTCCAATTGTATGTTTTATATGATTTGCATGGGTGTTGTAAATATGTGAATATAACTACTTTGACTCTTTATATGCACTAATGTACCCTAAAATTAACTACTTTAGTTTAATTAAGAACAAAACAATTTAGGTCAGCGTTGACCTAGTCCCTATTAATATGCCGTCTTCAATTAGAATACATCTACAATCTTATCTTGTGAAATATATCAAGGGATTTACTCTAGCTTCAAAAAAAATTTATCAACTCCAAAGAAACAAGTATTGGAATAGCTATGGGTCATCCCACAATAATGGGTTACACTTTTTGGCCAAACTTGACAATGAAATCAACATTTTCAAAAAAAACTTCAATTTCTGACACCTATAGTAGGTAAACTATTAGGAATTTGAAAATGATGTAAACTAGTGATTTGTGAGATTTTTTCTGTAGATTTTAAATATATTTTTTTAAAAAAAATTGGAATTAAATTGTTTATTTTTTTGTGTCTCCTTTGATAACTAGTTTTTAATAGTAAACAACACTTTTTAAAAGTGATGTGTACTTCGATATGCATAAATTTTTTTCTACAAAGGATAAAAAATTTTATTATTTTTAATTTAGGTTGCTAACAGTAGTATCTATTGGTTTCATTTTGTTTCATAACATTTTGTTGAATATTTTTTTTTTAATTAAGTTTTGAAGTCAAAACATTTACAATTTAGACATAGGTGCACTTCGGCATGCATAACTTTTTTGGTATGTATTGAAATTCAATTTTATTTTTTTGTTAGAACGAGGACACCAATACCTAGGGCGTATATATTTTTCAAATTTTTTTTCTCAAATTTAATATTTTTCCACAATGATTTTTCACTAAACTTGATGTTCAGTGAAAAACCTATGTTCAGTCAAACAAAAGAATAAAATGAAAAATAAAAACAAAATATATTAAATTTATAGTTGTTGGAAAGCATGTTTCGAGCACTACACTTCCCCAACTTGTTTTATCAATTTTGAATCCATTCGCACCTCCTTTTTGGGCTTTGATAGTCAAAAAAATACATAAAATTTGAAATGGTGGAGGGGAAAGAGAAAAAAGGGGGCTTCTAATGAATCCCCCTTCTAATGAAGGGGGTTTGAACGAACGGGGTTCATTAGAACCCCCCTTCATTCAAACCCCCCTTCATTAGAAGGGTTGGTTCGAATGAACCCCTCTCCATTCCACTAAATTTTTCCACCAATGTTTCTCTAAGATAGCCTTCGAACGAAGGCTCCAAAAAACGCATTTAAACGGCTAATTTTTGGATTTCCTAATATTAGCATTTTTTATTTTTTATTATTTGCAATTTTTTTTTTGTTTTCTTAAGTTTCTATTATGAAAGTATGTGAATTTTTTCTATATAAGTAAGAAAAAAATCACAGAAATTGTCAAAGATGTTTTGGTTTTACAGGGAAAGCTTTAGAGGAGAATATCTAAAGAATTGTGAAAAATATATTTTTTTCTATTAGAGGAGAATACTGAAGAATTGTGAAAAATATTTTTGTTCTATTGGAGGAGAATATTTGAAGATCAAAAGAGGCTTTGTTCTATTGGAGGAGAAGATTAGAGGAATTTTCAAGTGATATTTTACAAAGAAGGAGATGGGAAACAAAAAAACAAGAAAAAGGAAGAGTCAACGAAAGAATTCAGTAGAAGAGGAACAAAGATTACATGAAGAAAGCTTGGAAAGATATCATAGATGAAAACAAGGTATGCCAAACTTGTGCCTCTCCCAATATTATTCCTTTTGTATCCCTTTAACCTTCCATTTTATATTTTTATTCAAGAATTATGTAGGAGGATTAATATATTTCTTTTGATCAACGTAAAAAACCTATCTCAAAATTATTTAGTTTCATGCATTCTTTGTAGAAATTTAAGAGTGATAATATCTTAATTTACACTAGATTTAATATTGCAACCTTAATTTTATTTCTTTAAACTAACATGCATTTCCCTTCATTAGCCCCACACTTAAAGATGAAATAAATACCCGAAATGATTAATTACCATGAAATACCAAAAGCCTTTAATAGAAGACAAAAAAAGTGAATAGGTACTGAGCATTATTAATAGAAATCACAAGTGTGACATTATGAAAAAATTGATGGTAAAATTGATGAGAATAGAACAAAAGAGATAGTTAATTATCTACGAAATTAACTACTGGCAAGCCATAGAAGGGGATGCAATTGGAATCTATCAAAGGAATACAAGAATCCAAGGAATTTTACAGTTGATAGAGAGAAACAACTTTCCAATCTTAAAAAAAGTTAAGATGCTTTCCATGAAGGTTGTGTCATCATTCTCCCTTCATCACCTTTACTTTGTGCCCTCTAGTTCTCAACCTATGTCTTATCTAATCAAGAATGGAGTAAGATTTCAATCTCTCTTGTAACATTTTAATGTTGTTGGCATTTTTGTTTATGGGGGCTCTACTAACTTTAATTACCCTCCTTAGAATAGCTTTGATGCATAAAATATTTCTCTAAAAATGTAATTCATTCACCACTCTTAGTGTTTTCCATTTTCAATTCACTAATTTATTCCATAACCTCCCAATGTTTGAAGAAAAGTTGTTCTTCTTTCATAGGGACAAGCACCTTTTCCTTGGAAGTTTCTTAGCCATTTAGATAGTTTTTAGTTTCATTTTGTTGGTCTCAATGAAGAACCACTTAAGGATTGTATGATGAATGATAACCTCTTTGTTCATATCAATATTTTTATTTGCAATCAAGTTCACAATTGAAGCAACAACCTCTAAAGAGAGAGAATGGCATGGAAGATCAGCCAGTGAAATAGCAGGGGCAAGGCATAAATATTTCACTTTACCTCATCATCCAAATCAATTTCATCCTCAATTTTCACTATACTCTTCACCTTAAGATTATTTTTCTACCCTCCATTCCCTTTAGTTTACCATCCAAAATGGGGTCATTATCATCATAGTTTTCCCCTTCTTGAATGTGACTTTAGTGCTTCTAATATCTTCACCACCAAAAAAATTCATTCTAATATCTTCACCACCAAAAAATTTCATTCTTCCATGATTCAAGGTAAGAAGAATAAACCATTTTAGGAGTGTAATCCATAATGGAATAAGGTCATCTCTTCTTATAGTAATGTAAGTCCAATTTAGAAGAAGCAAGGTGGATTCTACAAGTAGCAATGACAAGTGGGGGATTCAAGGATAATTTGTGTTTAATTAGTAGGATGAAATATTTGTGTAGGGCACAACCTTAATGGTGTAATTGGCTTGGAAGTGCTCCTCAAGCATGACATACCTTGTTAGCAAAAATTGAGCATAGATAAAGGATTTTGTCCTAAGTTACTTTGGTGTAGTTCTTATACCTTAGTATGAGCAATAAAAGGGAGACAATAACTTATGTAGTGAGTTACAAAAGGATGTGGTAGGAAAGAACAATTAAAATTGAAAATACACATATATTCACAAGTAAATAATAGCACATGATACATTCATTATCATGCAATACATTATATTCATCATATATATCTCTGCTACATAGTTCATTTATACATCAATATTCTTTCTTATATTTCTCTTCTATATATCATCCATCTATAATATATTACATACTTTCTTCTCTATTCTACTTCTATAACTTCACCATAACTTCATCTAGTGCTTCTTTCCTTAATTTTCCTATATTTATATTGTTTCTTCTCTTCTTTGCTTAACATTATGACTAATGTTTCAAGAAATCCTTCAATTATCTCTACTAAATATCAGATCTCTCGACATTCTATATTTGCGAAAAGCCAACATAGCCTTAGCATTTGCATAGACTAGTTTATCATTTATTTCATATGGTAATTGCAATATCTAGAATGTGAGTGGTTCCACTACCTCCATGAAAGTGTGCTCTTTGTCTACCACAAATGTAATGTTATTCACATATTAGTGCTTAATATTAGAGGATGCTTAGTCCCTTGATTTCATTTGGGCTTAGAAATTTATGAATAATATGAGTATATGATTAAGATACATAACATCTTTAAAGTGTTTCACATATATCTCAATATATCAATATATCTCTATATATCAGTGAGGTTGTTGACTAAATTGCAATGGCATGGTACTCTCACACTTATTATAGCAGGTTGTCATATCTTTATGAAATGCCTTTAGATCCATTTCTTCTCAATGGATTTTGACAAAATATCATGTGTCTTTCTCACAAACACCACCATCCTATGTAATGCCCCCTCAAGGATTAGATTGAAAAAATATGATTAAATACAATAACACAACATTTATATTAATATAGAACATCCATCTTTTATGTAAATTGAGCAGAGATTATGAGCAAATTTCCACCAAATATGGCTTTTGGGTAAAGATTGTAAGAAGAATCATATATATACACGTGGAATAATCATTAAAGGTTGTTGTTACAAATGGACACATAAAATTTAAATCTGAAATTCTCTAATTTGAAATTATGATGTGAAAAAAAAAAGAAAAAAGACGAGTCCAGAATTCAATAAAGAGTTAGTGTAGAATGGACACTTTTTTAAGCTAGGGTTTATAAAAACTCTGAAAGCTTGAGACCTTTTTATGCCACTGTCCTGTATGGCAGACTTGTTACAGTCATAGACAAGGCTGAGTGTATAGTGTATTTTAGAGTTTCCTATGGTTAATGATTGCAACAACCTTTCAAGAATCATATGTTGAATTGTATTTCATGCCATTAAAACTATGTTTAAGGTCTGGGAGGGTCCTTTGATATTGCATGAAAAAATATTTAGGAGAGGATAGTCTTAAGAAGTCTAAATAGGCCTTATTGCTGAATTACAGTCATTATTTGGTGGTGTTTGTAGAATCGATGATCCTTTAGCTATGTAGGATCAACAATTCTGTAGTGAATCATGACATTATACTATCCACTATTATGTGGTAGGCATGTTCCCTATCTATGGAAGCTTCTATGAAGTACCAAGTCCAATGCTACACTCAAAGAAGGCAAAGTTTGTCACATTAAAGATGATAATTGATCAGAATTATAATAGTGCCTTCACACCCCAACTATCTATGTTGATGATAATTTATTGTGGCAACATTGAGCTTGAATAAATTTATAATTGTCTTATAAAATCACATTTCTTTCTAATAATACTATATTCTTTATAGTATCAAGTGCCCCATTAACCAATTCAACATCCACACAAAATTGAGCATTGGATAATATAGTGGAAACACTGTATCAAAGTGGTCATCAGCAAAATCATGTGAGTCTATACTTTGGGTACGTCTAAGTACACTACATTCAACAAGTGCAGTGAATGATTATCATTTATACTGTGGTACATAGCCATGCTATTTTTTGCATAATTAAACATTACAGTCCTTAACATATGTTTTGCATATGAGGATTTTCTACTTTTCATATCTATGGAAGCTTCTATGAAGTACCAAGTCCATTGCTACACTCAAAGGAGGATTGAGCATTGGATAATATAGTGGAAACACTGTATCAAAGTGGTCATCAGCAAAATCATGTGAGTCTATACTTTGGGTACATCTAAATACACTACATTCAACAAGTGCAGTGAATGATTATCATTTTTACTATGGTACATAGCCATGCTATTTGTTGCATAATTAAATATTACAGTCCTTAACATATGTTTTGCATATGAGGATTTTCTACTTTTCATATCTATGGAAGCTTCTATGAAGTACCAAGTCCATTGCTACACTCAAAGGAGGCAGAGTTTGTCACATTAAAGATGATAATTGATCGGAATTATAACAGTTCCTTCACTCCCCAACTATCTATGTTGATGATAGTTTATTGTGGCAACATTGAGCTTGACCATTATGACGCTCTTTGTTGTGCCTTCAATATGAATCTTGGAAATCATTTGGGCAACACTTACTGATCAACATTGTCTTTTGTGATGTTGTTTGTTGGAGGGAAAATAACTTTAGTGAACAAACTATCTATGAATCAGGTTTGCCCATAAGAAACATAGAGTTTAGCACACAATTCTTGCTATAATCCATTCTAAGCCAACATCAGACTTGTGTTGCAAGTGGTTTTATATGGATGTCTAGGGAATATTAATAGCCAACATCTTTATAGATATGTAACTCTTAATAATAATAAAAATGGGGCAAATATAAAGCATGCAACCAACATTAAAAATCAAACTTAGATTATATATTTGCATCACAACCTGATGGGTACATGATACAGTCCAACAAGAATTATAATAACAGAGGGATTGTAACCTTGAATCTTAAAGATATATCTTAGCATGTACTAGATTCATATTGCAATGCATCTGTGCTAGATATACCCCAAAAGCTCCCCCTGATTTGGCCACAAGAGCCATTTTCCAGCCTCAAATTCTACTTGTCCTGTACAACCACATTTCCTACGAAGGGTTGAAAATTTAATCACTCTTTCAAAACATTTGTCTTTTTCACCCTAGTCTGTTGTTCCCTGTGGATGATCATGGTTGTTTTCTTCAATGTTGTCCTTCAAATGGCTGCTCCTTTGGTCATGAGAACCATAATTTTCCTTGCAAATTTTTTCCTTAGAACTGTCATTGTACTTGGACCAATTATAATCTCTCTTAAGAATAGAGTTAAGTATTAGATCTTAAAGATAAAACAAAAGTTTATGCTTCATAGTTATCCTAAGCAACCCAGTCTCATCCTTTTCTTGCAAGACTAGGTATATTTTAAAAACTACAGCTTAATTTATCATAGTCAAGATCCACCTAGTGATCAATTAAAATCATCCTTTAAGTTTCATATGTTAAATTTATTCTACGTGTTTTTGTGTAGGGGCTCAACATACAGAAACTAAAGTAGAATTCAAGCCAAATTTAGATACTGGAGCAAATGAAGTTGAAGAACATATAGTTGATGTTAGGGAGGAGGCCCAAGTGCAAGGAATGAATATTGGAGACGGGTCAGGATCACTTCGGGATACCATCATGGATGAGCATATGAATATAGCTAAAGAGGTGAAGAGAAAAATTTCTTCTAGAAATTTAGATCATTTACTTCAAATGGATATGGAAAAATTGAAGTTTTATGTTGAACAACCTAGAAATAGTACTAGGAGGTCAATGAACAAAACTGCAAAGCAAATAATTGCTCATTTCAATAACCTTGATACACTCGATCAAGCCCAACTATTATCAATTGTACTTCTAAGTAATGAGCTACAAGAGCCATTACAATTGTTGGGTGTAGATACAAGTACAAAAAAGAGGAAAGGTTCACACTTACAAAAAGACATTGTTGAAAATTTGAAAAAAGGTTTGGGGTCCATTGGGAAATAGTCTCGATCAGCAGATAAGGCAATTTCAAGAAGAGACATGTTGACATCAATTTTAAGTGAAAAAATGGGCAAAAAAAGACAAATCTCTTCACTTTCAACCGAGATTGGTTTCAGCAGAAAGACATTGACACAATATGTCAAAAGGAGAAAGATTCTTGATGATAGTACCTCATAAGGCAATTGGGCAATTATGTGTAGAGCTCCTCGATCTGACAGGATTCAAGATGTTTTTAGGAACTTCATCTCAACCTTTTGGAATGATCATACCCGTCCTTCATCAAATAGTAGAGATGTTATCAGACATAGAATTGGGCCCAATAATAATGAATTACATATAAAACATTGGCTAGACATAACAAAACATGAGATTTATGTAATGTTTTGTAATTTAAATCCACATGTAAAGATTGGGAAAACAACATTTCAAAGGTTAAAGCCATACTATGTGAAAACAAACAAGGTTTTTGAAACTTGTTGTTGTCGTTATCATATTGAATTTGATCTCTACTATCAAGTGTTCCAAAAGATTAGAGAAGAAAGTGATGGTATTCAGAATGCACCTCCTAGACAAGCAAGTCAGTTCGTAGCATCCATCTTATGTGATAAATCAAATGATGATAATGCAACCAATCAAATAAGCTGCATACAAGGACACTGTGAAACATGTGGAAATTTTACTAAAATGCCTTTGAGAGATGAAGATACCAGCTTGAAAAAGTTGGTAAATTGCAAGAGTTTCAAGTATATCAAGTTTCATACCAAAAGTGGCAAAGAATCAACAAGGTTAGATTATGTAGAAGACGAGATACCTATTGGAACATTTATGAAAAAGTTCCATAAATTGATACAACCATATATACAACATGCTTTCTTTTCTAAGTGGCAAGCACAACAGTTTCAGACATTAACAGATACATTCCCACTTGGAATAGTGTTATTAGTAGTTGACTTTGCAGAGAATTACTCTTTTGTACATCAAAAAGAGATTCAATCACAATATTATTTTTTAGAGTAGATCACTATTATGGTGCATGTGTGTTATCGACATGCACAAATAGATTTGGATGGTGTTGACAGTACATCTGAGGAACGAGTCATTAAGAAATAATATCACTTTTATATTAGTGATGACAAAGAGCATGACACTCTATTTGTACAACATTGCTTCAAGAATTTTTTTGAATATTTGGCAATCAGGGGTGTCAAAATTGAAAAGCATTTTGTATGGTCAGATGGATGTGCTTCACAATTTAAATCTTCAAGGAAATTTTATGCACTTTGTAGATATCATCGAAATGACAACATACCACATGTTTGGAGCTTCTTTGAGAGTGGACACTAAAAGGGTGAACATGATGGTGCAAGAGCTTGCATCAAACGTGCTCTAAGAAAGTATCAACTGAATTATGAAGGAGATCGTATAAAAGATGTGCATGATGTTCTTGAATGGTGTTAGAAACACTTTGCATCAAATGAGGTTGGCACATCTTCAACAAACAATCGATCCATTCCACATAAAGTGTTTTGGTAGATATCAGGTATATTTTTGTTTATATTTAAATCTTTAAATATACATATATTTGTACATTCAAGTTTATTTATTTTAGTTTGAATATATTTATATTAAATTATGATTTTTTAATGCAAAATTAATTTTTGTAGGTGTGGATAGAAGATCAATGCATGAATGCAAGAGGATAGAGAAAACAAGATCTTTGCATTCTGTCATGAGTACAAATAGTTTCCCATGGACATTGCAAACTAGGGATTACTCATGTTTTTGTTATGACTGTATTTTAGAAAACTATGATGAATGCAACAACCAACAACAAGGATATGTCAGTGGATGGAATTTGGTGCCACTAGATGTTAGTGACACATACAATGAAGATGAAGATGAAAGCTTTGAAGACATTCCTTTGATTTCAATTGATTACGACTATATTTTAGGACTAATTAAAAAGGGTATGTATGTGTATATATTTATATCGTACATGTACGAGCTTTTTTAAATTTGTAACTTAATCATTTAATAATTTTTTGCTACTTATTTTAAGTAAATTTATATATACTTAAATGATAGTGGAACTCCTTTTTTTACAAATTTTCCATGTAAATTTGGTGTAGGAGATACTTTTGCAGTCATAGCAGAGCCTGGAAACATAGAAGGTGTTAGTTATTATCTATTGTGTTGCACAGGAGAGAGGTGGAAGTTAGTAGAATCAGAAACGAGTGATGGAATTCCGTTCCCCATAGGTTTGACAAAATAAATAGATGCTCTTACAATATTTATCTATTGAATGTATATATTTTGAATTTGTTACTCGTAATGACCTTCTAAATGTTATGTCTTACTTTTGAATGTTGGTTCCCACAGGTTCAGTTGTAGTGCAAGGGACATATCTGAAACAAGTCAAAATTGTTCAGCATGGGATTCATTTTATTGATTATCAACTTCAAAACAAAGTATATTAATATAGCCACCTAGTAGTTGCTACTGCCCTATCCCTTCATCCAATTCCACATGCACGTGGACGTCGTAAGTGGAGACTAGATAGTGATGAACATCAAAGAATATTACATGTTATTGAAGAGTGAGCTGAACCACTTGAATTGGTTTGAATAACATGATGTGCCATAGGTGTACTTGAACAATTTACACAAATTGTACGACTCCAAACTATATTAAATTGAAATTTTCTTCAAATTCATTCCATCTTATTTGTCAACAAAATAAATATATTATCATGTATATGTTACTTTAAGTTTAAAATCTCATTCAATTAAGTATATTATGGTCTCAAGATTTTGTATAATAGCTATACTGATCATTTTTTGTATAATAGTAACTTCCTTTCTTGTGGATGATGAAAATAGGCATCAAATGCAGTAGGATTTATACAAAGGATTTTATAGAGCTAGCTGCCCCATGACAGAAGTTGTGGCAAGGTCTACGATGGAGATGGCCATGAAAAGAGAACCCAAAAATGTTGCTTTTGTTTTACACCAAACTGCTATGTAGACCTATCAAGGTGGATTTACTTGTTGTTCGATATTTTTTTTTTTATATTGAGATTCACCATGAAAAGTAAAATTAACAACTCATGTACTTTTTGGCATTGTAGAGACAATTTTTCCAGGGAATATCTTTTTGGGTATCTTTCACAGCATATATGTGAAAGGGGATCAAACTAATTTTGAAATCAGATCTGTTGGTGTGGAAGGCAGTGAGTTGTATCCAGATGTAAAAGACCTCACTGTCAATGAGTTCTTGAGTCAATTTGCTTGAATTATATGAGATACTCTTGGAAGAAGTGAGCTATTAGGTAGCATGAGAATAAAAGTTTTGAATATACATTTAGTGCTAGATACTGTGTATGGGTGATTGCACGATACATTGTATTAACTCTAGTGAGTTGGGTCCTTTAAATTTGATTTTATGCATAGCCAATTATTGATATATATACGCTTAATATTTGCATGCAGTTTGCTCAAGATATTCATTAGATATTCTAATATGGAGTTATTCTAAGCTATGATTTATGAACCAAAATCAATTCTTAATGTGAAAAAGTAAACATTTTATTGTGGTTTCAACTTATGTATTATTGATCCTCGTAAAAAAAATGCCCTATTCATTAGAATTCTTAGAATCATACATTATATGGTACTGGCACTTTATTTTTACTAAATATTAACTATGGAATTTGTAGATTCAGTCTTGAAGTATGGCTTATCAATCTTCAAATAAAAAACTAGTGAGATGAACTAGTGTATGTAATACTGACTTCACAAACAAATAATGCGCTAACCACAATGCCCAAAATCTAAGAAAAAATAATGACATAATTCAAATGGGCCTCAATCTTCCAACAGACTTGAATATGACTCAGATGGCAGACTGATAGTTCAATGTAAGTAATCTAGAAAATAAATTCAATTTGCCTCTGTCTGTCTCAGTCAATCACATAGATTAAAGTTACATTGCAAATAGATTTGATGCTTTTAATAACAATAATGATGCCAATTATTCCTTATGGCTGATGAATTACTGGAGATAGACGCAGTCCCAAAAGCCATTTGTATGATGCTACTTCTAAATGATGCAAGATAAACAAGCAAACTATCTTTAACATGGGTCTGGGAAATTGCAACACACATCAAGCTGCCAAGTTCTTTTGGTAAGAAGAAATGAAGTAATATAAGTATAGTAATATAATACAGAGTATCTAGTAGATCCATTGATAATCATAGATAGACGCAGTTCCAATAGTTATGTTTTCAAAAACTAGTTGTGGACTACTAGTACAATTTGTGTTCAAATTTATTCTTCTAACATTCCCTACCTCTGCCCTTAGAAGAGTAGTGCACTATTTTTGTAACATGAAAACATGTGGAAAAATGCACAATAAGTGGGGACATTTATGTATGTGATATGAAGCCACAAGTGACTCGTACAAAACAAGTTCAAAAATATATATATATATATATATATATATATATATATATATATATATATATATTTTGAAAATAGTGAAGCTTTTTTATATATAGCAAAAAGAGGTTACAAAATGGTAGCCAAAAAATACCAAGGCAAGGCCAAAATTACAAAGTCAAATTTTTGTAACATACATATCATAAGCTCTTACATGTCAAATATGACTTTAAACAAAGTTCAGAGAACAACAAGAAAGATAGTTGTTTCTTCAAAAGATGGCAAGTGAACAACAGTTTTTCCTTTCATACATAGATAAATGTAGGAACCAACAGTTTGCGTCATATATGCATTAACATGATCAGAGTCTGAAAGAGAACTAGAATAGTGGGTAGGATCGTTGAAGCCTATTGTGTGTTGATGTTCCATGCAATAGAATGGAGGTCACTAGGTTTGTATAAGGTGGTTGTTTTTTAACCAAGAACATTTGCCTACATTGATCTCTCTGCTTGAGTGGCCACACTTTTGGCGGTAGGAGAAAATATTGCATCCACAACAAAAAACAATAGAATCAAAATCCACCAAGTCGATAAAATTAATAGTGAAAGCTAAAAGTGCATGGTTTGTACAAAATTTGGAGTAAACAAATTGAAGTTTCACAAAAGACAAGCTTACCAAAAGCTAAAGACAAGCATTAGTGACCAGATTGTGTCCACTCTTATAAGCTCCACCAGCTTCACCAACCCAAGCACTTGACTAAGGTCCATAATTATCCAAGATTCTTTTGAGGTTCTTGAATGTAGACTCTTCTTGGCTAAGATACGATGGATCCAGTATTTTATCCACAAGAAGCTAATCAACACCTAGTAACCAGATAACAAATTGTCAAGCAATATCATCTAAAAACTTGATATGATGAACAAATTGATGACAACTATTCAAGAGGTTCTTGGCAGATCAAAAGGATACAGAGGAAAGCTCAAAGACAAATTCCATTCATTAAATCCCTTTTTTAAAAGAAACATTAAAAAAAATCTCATGTAAATAAAACCATTATTCAATACTTTCATGTAAATTGTGTTCCCTATATTGTAAGCTTAAACCTTTTACCAACAATACTTTCATTCAACATGCCACTTTTAACTACCATTTTCCTCTTTTGAGCATTGTCACTTTTTTTTAGATTGTGGACTTTCTTTCATACTAATCTTTTGAGTTTGAACTGCACCTTTCTATGACTTTCATGTTATTCTATTGTAAATGGATAAAACAGTGTTTATCATTGTGTATTGACCTTTTGTGATGTCACTTGAGTACTTTAAGTATCTTCATCACACAAAATTCGAGTATGTTGTCCTTTGACTATACTTTAGGACTACCTAAGACTGTCATCTATAGATTGTACCTCTTATTTGTCTACTCTTTCACTTCCAGCTAGATCTATTAGATCAAAACATCATTAAGTGCAGTGACACCTACTGCCTTGTTCGTTTAACCAATTTTCATCAAATCTAGAATATTTTTTGTTGGTTCAACCTAAAACATGCTAGCATCAAGAACAATGAGTCCACTATATGGTCTTTGGTAGCAAGAAATCCACAAGTAAACATAGCATTTGATATTTCCTATGAGTCTTTTCAATGGCTAAAATGTAAGGTAATGTCTTTGTGTCAGCCTTGACATTCTTCATGATTGTGATGTAATGTACAGTCCAAATGATAATCTTCGTTAATGACTGTGATCTCATCAAGGTCCTTGATAGTTGAAGATGTTACACTATTTACTTGAAACATCTATAGCATCCAAGCCTTCTTTTCATTGGATTAATGTCTACAAAATCAAAATTGTGTCTTTGCAAAGTGAAGCAAGGTGATAAGAAAGGATACAGTGAAATTGAAGAGGAGGAAGAACATCAAGAGTTGATAATGACCACAAAGTGTAGTCACAGGGGAAAATAATACAATGCAAGCATAAAGTTCAGTGATGTAAAGCATTTCATGAGTTTTCAGTTAAAGGCACCATGAAGGTTGTACACATTCGTATCAAAGCATATGGTATATAATATGTATGTATATAAACTAGGAAGAGTAGTGATTACAAATTGGTATCTGAACATATCATATCATAGTAGCATTACACTCAACAAACCTGCCATTAATCCCAAGTAATCATGACTTATTTCAAGTTTTCACAAGTTATTCAAGAAGTGAGGCCATCATAGAAATACTTTTGCAAACTATTTGAACATACCTTAAGCAATCTCAAGAGACACATAAAAAGTAGAATCTTAGCAAATTTACCTTTTGTACCCAAGAATGACTCCTCGTACATAGAGCCTAGAAAAAGAAATGTGCCAAAGAGTTAGAATCAAGATAAATTACCAACATGTTTCATTCAAAATTTTGAGTAGCTATTGTGAAAACATAAAATAAACATTGCATTTTGTACCAACAACTTGTTTACCTATTAATTAACTTAGGCTCCACCAGAGTTGTCATGTCGACTCCGAATTGAGCGACCTTCTGAGTGAGAATCATGCTTTGATGGATGCACCGAGCCCTGGAGATAGTACAAGACATGTACACAATCTAATTATATTATGCCATATTGGAATAATGTTAAATATCTATATACATGTGTACAAATTATATATATACATGGGTACATGATTTAAAAACTTAAACTCACCTATCCACTAACATTAGTCACATCAACCAAATTACACTTGCCTACACGGTCCGTCCTCAGACTCAGTGTAACATGAGCTAACTCCCTCTACAATATATATATAACATAAATGTGTACATTAGGACTATCTACCATTTAAGTAAAACAAGTAATATTAAAGTTTAAACAAGTTTAAATTGTGCATGTGTACACACATACATACCTCTATATCAGGTGGTGTAGGATCTACTGCAATGACCCTATCTGCCAACTCGGCTGTATCACGGGTCTCCTTGGCTAGCTCCAGTATTGATGGGTGTAGTGGACTAACTAGGTGAGATGGCATCGATGACATTTCTCCATGTACCAGTATATCCACAAAACTTGATGATCCCATCTGCAATTGATCTTCAACTAAATCTAATCCCTAGGATGCATGATGTTGAACACTCATAGAAGGACCAGTAGGTGTACCCTCGTCTCCAGTAGCTGAATGATCTATAGGTGGATCTGAAAAATGTGCAGTGTTGCCAAAGTGATGAGAATGATGTGAAGGACCTATAGCCTGGTTGGATCCTAGATGTGAACGAGCTCTACTCACATGTCCTCTGACCTCATTTATCGGGATCCCAAGCTCTGTCGAAATGAAACCATATGCCTCCAATAGGTCATCTGACAAACAATGAGCCAAACTCTGAAGCATCTGCTCTCCTTTGAGACCATCTATGTCTGAGGGTGAAAGGACACCCACCATAGCATAAGGATCCGCCATAGCATACTACAAGAGAAACCTCACCACTAACCTCATGCTGCATCCCAGGAAGAATAGCTGCTATAGTGTCAGCAGAATAAGCATTTGTGGTGTGAAATTTTCATATAATCTTCTTTAAGCTATTTAGAATTGACACAAATGTATCCTTGTAAACCCCTGTGGTGGTGGGATTAGCTAGAATACAATCCAATTTATGGATCTCCTTGTCTGTATAGGAAAATATACCCACAAGTGGTGGTTCCTGAGTTGCCATATTAGTCCCTGATTTGTCCAAAAAAATACATTACTTTAAACATCCTAGTGTTTAAATTTAAGTGAACAAATCACAATCAAATTTTACTTTAGTCCAACCAAATGGAGTTGAAGACCAATAGGTACATTTTATAATGATCTTCTTTCTATAACTAATTTCATGCAATTCCTTATTAATACCCAAATCTCAAAAAAAATTGACTTTCTAAATAGAAGGAAAAGTCATAAATTTCTTAAATTAGCATTATTTAGATTATCCACAAGAAATCTAAAAATAAACTTACAGACATTATGAACACTATTAGAAAGTCATCAAGCCCCAACCTGTCTTAGTTGGGATAAATTGTAAACCTGATAGTAAGAAACCTGCTTTGATGCAAATCTAACCCATAAACTACTCTAAATATTCTTAAACAACTCACCAATTATGGATTTCTAATTCTAGCTACTGTGAACATCTTTAAATTGAATGCAAAAGAAAAATACAGTACCAAAACCAAAGCAAAAGTAAGTAGATAAATAGAAACAAAACACAAGATTTGGACTAGAGAAACCCAAAAGGGGGAAAACTTCGATGATTAAATACTCTCCAAACTCCACTATAACGAATCAGGTACAATCAATATGAATGAACTTCTCTTCTATAAAGTGAAAGATTGAACCCTAGAATAGAACAAATAGTAAGGGAAAACAATAAAAGCATAGAACAAATAAAAAAACCGATCACATAACTTTGAAATCTAGTTAATAAATTCTTCAAATTCTTCCATGATGACTTAAAGGCAACTAAAATTGATTAAAAATGTGTTACAAGAGCTAAGTACAACAATAATCAGCAGAAAAGTGAAAAATTGAGGGATTTTCAAGTGTTCAAAGCTACAACTAATATATGGGAGTTTGTTGTTATGTGTCAGTGTTATTCTAGGCAAAATAAGATAGGATAACTTCAATAAAGCATTGCTTTTGAATTATACACATAAATGGTGAGGGAAAGAAAGGACCCAACGTGTTAAAGACAAAACTGGTAAAATGGGAAAGTAACTTTTAGTAGACCCCTAAACATTAAGTGTACAATGTTTGAGGAGTTTGTCCAGATGGATGAAACTCTATTGACTTTTGTGAAATTAGGGTGTTTCCTTGTGTTGTTTTAAGTCTATTATCTAAACAGATTCAAAAAAATAGATTGATTTTCACTAATGTTGTAAGTTTCACATTTCTACACTAATATCATCAGTTGATAGGAATCAGCTTTATTAAAAACTTTAATCTTCCCCAATTCAGTATTCTGCAAAACCATCTCCGGTTTCCTGAAAACTAGACTAGCTGGCAGTTTCTGCTAGTATCATATTTTAAGCCATGTTCTTAGCATAGGGGATTATAGCTCAGATTATTCTTGTATTTTTCATCCTTCAGTTCAGAGCATTTTCCTGGCCTCGCATCTTCTTGGCCTTGTGGGCACACATCAACAATGCATTTTTTCCTAGTCCTCACACCAATGATAATTTGAGGTATAGACTTGCATGATCAGAGGAGGAAGTGCCTTAAACCTGATAGCAGGGATAAAATTAGGCTAGGGGACCCCAAGTTTAGTGCAAGGAGGTGGATTGACATGGCAACATTTGGATTTCTTTTAGAAGGAACCTAAGTGGAAGGAGTTTTAACTATGGGAATCATGGAAAACAATAGAATGAAGATAGAAATAGTATCAACCAGAATCTACATGAGACAATTCCCATCCTCAAGTTTTCCGGGGTTAATAAAAGGATTAAACCAAGGGCTTAGATAAACAAGCTATACCAGTTCTTTGGATCATATCCTACAAAAAAAGGAAAAGAAAATCCACTTCACCGCCCTACAATTTTATAGGCCAGCAAATAACTGATGACAAGTAATTGAGGATGAATTAGTCAAGGATTATGAGTAACTGTAAATAAGTTAATAACAATAGAAAGGTATATTACCTATTTGATGCATATTACTACATTTGTTTTGGGATGAAGCAAGCTCATGCAATGAATCTAAGAGAACTCAACAAGCAGAAGAGTATTAGTAGGCTTGGCACTTGGCATCTACTTTGCTAAGAGTGGATTGCTTGGTTTCTGAAAGAGTAGAGTCAACCACTTAAGAACGGTATTGTGACTACACTTATGAGAAAATTTTAAACAGTTCAACTAAAAGGAGTTTACATCATCCTAGGACTTGAATGGTAGGAATTATTTAGCTCGAAACCAATGTTACAAAAAGCATAGGTGTAGGTTTTCCTGTTATTAGACATTGCAAATTAAAAATGGCCCGGGAATCATTTGATGGAAAGGTCCTCAAAATCTTCTGCAACAACCCAGAGGATATTGTAATTTCTAACCCTCCCTTATTTCTTAAGTTGAACAATGCAAAAGTAGAAGGGTTGACAATGTTGTTATTGTTGATTTATGATCGGTAGGGCAATGCCAAGTGAAAGAAATGTGAATGCTTCTGGATAACCCACATGATTGAGATTTTGGGGAATCTGTCACCAATATTAGCTAGAAGCGATTTTCCGATAGTAGTAAATGAAATTGTAGATATTGATGGTGAAAAACTATGGGAGAATCCAACAGTTTCCCTGGCTTACTCACAAATAATGACCCAACATTAGATCGTGTGAGACAAGATGAACACAATAAAAGTAGTTGCTTCTTATTTATTCTGGTAGCACTCATTAGACTACAAGCTAGTGTCGTCAGCAAGCCCAAACTTGAACCCTTTAAAGAGTTTCCAAGGCGTCGAGTAAATTTTGCATGAATCTTGATGAGTTGTTCAGTAGCTGAGCACAATTGCTTGAAACTTGATACAAACAATGAAATTTCCATCGCACAATATAACCTAGCAGCTTTATAAGGGTTTAGGCATGTTTTCTTTTCAGAGTAATGCAACAAAAAGCTTACATGTTGAGATAAAAGGCATAGAAATAAGTAAAACAACAAAAATTATAACAACTGAATAATATGGAGTAGCAAGCTAGGTGGGCTTGAGTTTGGGGAAAACTTCATGGTTAAGCATGCTTGAGTCAGAGTAGTACTGGGATGGGTAATCTCTTGAGAAGTCCTAGTGCTTCACCCTTGCGAGCATCAACTAGATGCAATAAATGCTAAGTGATCCATACATTCCCATGGGAGTTGAGTTTGTGTGAAAAACCACACATGAAATATGGGTCAATTAGTTTGACTCAAAAATTATGCAATTAAATCTGGATATAAAAATACCATAGTTTGACACACTGCAGAAAATAACACCTACTCAGCTGATTTAATTGCCATTAACTGAAAAACTGAGGGATTTTCAATTGTTCAAAGCTACAACTAATATATTTATGTAGTTGATGAGTTCTTCAAATGAATGTGTGAGTAACTATGAGTTTCTAGGTGAGAAGTTTGGTGAGTAATTGCTAAGTATATTCAGCTCATGAGTCTTGGAAGAATTTTACCTCATTTCTAGATCATTTTGTATGCTCAATATCTTTTGGGGTACCTTCCAAATGTTGTTTTTAGTGCTATCTATGAAATTTCCTTTTCTTGTTCAAA
The DNA here is from genome assembly GCA_007258455.2 of Sequoia sempervirens. Classification (NCBI taxonomy): domain Eukaryota; kingdom Viridiplantae; phylum Streptophyta; class Pinopsida; order Cupressales; family Cupressaceae; genus Sequoia; species Sequoia sempervirens. The sequence continues at coordinate 15,072,121 of VDFB02000017.1, forward strand.
TACTTTGTACTTTGTTCTATTTGTACTTTGACACTAGGGAGTTATAAGTTGACAATGATGAATGTAATTATGTGAAAGCTTCCTACTGTTGAGATATTGGGTTGTGCAATAGTGATTTTCTTTGGAAAGACAAGCATACTTATAACAAACTTGATGTCAGAAATTCTATGAGTTCAAATCAATAATGTCATATCAAGATGTGAAGAACAAATAAAAGAACAATTCTTTTATCTCGAACAAAGGGAGCTCTCACAAGGCCAAGGAGCCATATTATTTCTATAAATCTATGATTGAGATCAAAAGATTTAAGAATGTGGTGAAAAAGGAAAGTACTTATAGAGCATCTCATGATTTGAAAACCGTAAGGATGGTAAGTCAATAATTACACAGCAAATAGTCCATGAGATAGATGCCTTTCCTACTACACAAGGAGAACTCTTTGCACATCAAATGTGCAAAGATAGTAGGATGACATTACAACTAGGTAAATATTTAAGGGAATAATTTTACTCATCTAGGAAAACAGGAAATTGTGAGAGCTAGCAATTCCATCGTCCATTCAGAGAAATCCTTTGAAGGAATAGTGTCCTTTCAAAGGATCATCACTCCTCTTCATTACTAAGTTTTGCTTCTTCAAAACTGATTGCAACCTTAAATAAATATAATTATTGTCATTTAATGAAGTGTTTCCTCTTTTATCTATGGGTAAGGTTCAACATATGGCTGCAGGCATTATCAGAAGAGAGATGTCATGAGAAGTGATATGCACATGAGGAAACAATAGAAAAAATATAATGTAGGGATACAATAAACAAATGATAATTAGATGACATGTGACTAACAATGAGAATCAATTCCAATTATGAATATTTTATATTTGGCAGTGTTGTTCACTATTCACAAATAAATATGGTTCAAGTAATAGGTTAATGAACATAAAATTATATGAGAAGGGGGAGTGAACCAGTATAATACAATATTTTAATTTTCCAAATTAACAACCACAATAATATAAGTTATACAATATCATGCGTATAAGATCTAACAATTATACAACATAAAAGAGACACACGAGTTACTTGGAAACCATAATGAAAGAAAACCATGACAAAAGATTGCTTAAATATATATATGGAATTTTTTTCTCTACTTTCCCACAAAATGAAGTTAAGACCCTTGTGAGCTGATTCAAGGCTCTGGGACACTTGCAATAAGTTACTACTAGATCTGTCCCTTCCACAAGCACACTCATTTTGAACGCAATGGATCTGCCATCTCTTAAGGCTTCTCACCAGTACAATTTATGGAGTGACTTTCTATCTCAGTGATTAACAAACTCATCAGGCTTCTAGAGGAGAACCTTCTCTTATTACCAGAAGATAACTTCAACCCAGGCAAGACATCAACATTGTTATTTTGGCCTGACTTCCTGTACATGTGATTGACAAAATCATCAATGAGAAGTGGCCAGGCATCTACTTCTATATCATAGCCTTCAAGATTTTTAGGTACAGAATGACTGAAAGCCAGCAGTCCTATCCATGTATCCTCAGAGATACTATGTTGTTGATTTTTCTGGACAAACTCACACCACTGATCTAGCAATCGATATCTTCCTGCAAGCACCAATTTCCAGGCCTCTATACTTGTGCTAACTGCAATACTCCTTTGTCCATTTTCACAACACATAAAGAACACAAAGTATACTCACTCACTCATTTCTTTATTGCTTATATATTATATTATTTTTACACTTCACACTCTTCTCCTCACTCAATGTATTCTTTATATCTTATGTCTGTTATGAAGACAAAATCCTTTGAAGGAATAGTGTCCTTTCAAAGGATCATCACTCTCTTCATTACTAAGTTTTGCTTCTTCAAAACTAATTGCAACCTTAAATAAATATAATTATTGTCATATAATGAAGTGTTTCCTCTTTTATCTATGGGTAAGGTGCAACATATGGCTGCAGGCATTATCAGAAGAGAGATGTCATGAGATGTGATATGCACATGAGGAAACAGTAGAAAAAATATAATGTAGGGATACAATAAACAAATGATAATTAGATGACATGTGACTAACAATGAGAATCAATTCCAATTATGAATATTTTATATTTGGCAGTGTTGTTCACTATTCACAAATAAATATGGTTCAAGTAATAGGTTAATGAACATAAAATTATATGAGAAGGGGGAGTGAACTAGTATAATACAATCTTTTAATTTTCCAAATTAACAACCACAATAATATAAGTTATACAATATCATGCGTATAAGATCTAACAATTATACAACATAAAAGAGACACACGAGTTACTTGGAAACCATAATGAAAGAAAACCATGACAAAAGATTGCTTAAATATATATATGGAATTTTTTTCTCTACTTTCGCCTACAAAATGAAGTTAAGACCCTTGTGAGTTGATTCAAGGCTCTGGGATGCTTGCAATAAGTTACTATTGTTTTAGATCTATCCCTTCCACAAGCACACTCGTCTTGAACACAATGGATCTGCAATCTCTTTAGGCTTCTCACCAGTACAATTTATGGAGTGACTTTCTATCTCAGTGATTAACAAACTCATCAGGCTTCCAGAGGAGAACCTTCTCTTATTACCAGAAGATAACTTCAACCCAGGCAAGACATCAACATTGTCATTTTGGCCTGACTTCCTGTACATGTGATTGACAAACTCATCAATGAGAAGTGGCCAGGAATTTGCTTCTATATCATAGCCTTCAAGATTTTTAGGTATAGAATGGCTGAAAGCCAGTAGTCCTATCCATGTATCCTCAGAGATACTATGTCATTGATTTTCTGGACAAACTCACACCACTGATCTAGCAATCGATATCTTCATGCAAGCACCAATTTCCAGGCCTCTATACTTGTGCTAACTGCAATACTCCTTTGTCCATTTTCACAGCACATAAAGAACACAAAGTATACTCACTCACTCATTTTTTTATTGCTTATATATTATATTATTTTTACACTTCACACTCTTCTCCTCACTAAATGTATTCTTTATATATCTCATGTCTGTTATGAAGACAAAAATCCTTTGAAGGAATAGTGTCCTTTCAAAGGATCATCACTCCTCTTCATTACTAAGTTTTGCTTCTTCAAAACTAATTGCAACCTTAAATAAATATAATTATTGTCATATAATGAAGTGTTTCCTCTTTTATCTATGGGTAAGGTGCAACATATGGCTGCAAGCATTATCAGAAGAGAGATATCAAAGATGTTGAATATTTTCTAATTTTAAGTCTATTAATTTAGAAACTTCTTTTATAAATTTAGAATATTTCTTTTATATTTGATTTTCTAAATTTTAAAAACTCTATTTATTTCACTTATATATAAAATACTCCAACTCTATTTAATTTTGAGAAGATTATTAGAATTGAAAATAGATTGCCAAATATAAAAAGGGATTTGAAGATTTTTTTCTTCTAAATAAATCATGATAATAAAAAATGATTATCAAAATTTTTGATGCAACTCCATGGTTTATAAAAAATAATGATTTGATTTTGTCATGATTTTGGGGTTTGAATAAAGATTTCCAATATAAGATATGAATAATGACATTTCAAAATTTCAATAAAAAGAAAAAAATAAACAGATAATTTGTAGTTCATAAGATTTTAAACATGCCATCAGAACAAAGCCAAGCTTTGAGTTGAATATTTTTCATCATATGATGTTCAAAATGGTAGAGCCTTTATATCTGTGTTATTTGCTATTCAATGTGGCCTACATAGTGGAGATTATGGTAGAATATACTAAACCAAACCAAGTGTTCAGGTGATAAAACATGCAGTAGTATACTTGTTCACAGAAGAAAAACAAGAAAAGTGACATGATCAGTAAAAGAAAAAATGATAGTTTCCTCAAAGATGCCATGCTAGAAAGATCTTGTTTAGATGCCTGGAGTGATATGTCAATCTTTATATAATCTTATATCTTGAGATTCCTGTGCTTTTCCTGCAATCTAATTGGCACAGTCCCTAAAGACATGAATGCCCATCTTAGTGGGATCTGTGGCTTGCAACTTATAGTGAACATCATCAAGCATCCTGATAAATCTGTCTTTAGAGGTAGCATAAACTATATTTTCCCTAATATGAATTGCTTGACAAAATGCCTCAATGAAATGTTATCTCACGGGGCGCAATGATTATAGAGGGATATTCATTGGTATAAAAAGAATTAGAATATTTCAGGAAAATAATTTTAATAGGGAGACATTTTGAATGGCCTGTTGAAAAAGCTTAGAGACCTCATACAAAGGTAAAATGCAAATGTAGAAGCTGCGCAAATGGTTAATAAAGGTTTTACTTATGTATTAAATTGTTGAAAGTCTCACATATTCCATCATAAACCATGGCAATATTTCTCCAAAAAGGATATATGATTTATAGTAATGAGAAGTGAATATCTCATCCATGCTACAGAAATAAAATAAAAATTGTACATAAATGAAAAGGATATATGAATATTTGAGCAACCTATCTTTAACATTATTTTGTGGTCTACAACTCTACAAAAATAAAATACAAACTAGATGAATAACTTTCAGTAAAGACTAATCTAAATGTGAAAACTCATTGATAAACTGTAGCCAAAAATGAAAGCGCCACAAATTGTCTGCCAAAATTTTATTCTATTTCACAATCTCATAGCCAGTCTTACCTCCATGCATGTCCATTATGTAAATGCCCAGTTAGTGAAAGTGCTAGAATGACCTGCACTGTTTGTTGGAAATCCTCTGAAAGCAACCTTGCCTGCCAAAAAGAAATCCTTTGAAAGCAACCTGCCCGCCAAAAAGAAATCCTCTGAAAACGACCTGCCATGAAAAAGACCTGATGAATCTCACCAAAAAGAAATCCTCTGAAAATGACCTGCTACGAAAAAGACCTAATGAATCTCGTTTCAAAACTTTTTGAGGGGAAAATAGGGTGTTCTCTAAAACTGGAGGAAAAAATTAGGGCGTTCGAGCGAGGGGCTGGTTCATACGAAGCTTGTTTTTTCTTTGGATTTTAAAATTTTAAAAAAACCTCATGAGCGATGGAGGTTCATTCGAAGCCCCCCTTCATTAGAAGGGGGGGGCCTTCTAATGAACCCCCTTCATTAGAAGGCCCCCCTTCATTCAAACCACCTAATTGATTTTTTTGTGTGCATTTTTTATTTTTCTTCGTCTAAATAATTGTAACCCATTATTGTGGGATGACCCCTATTATCCATCAACATATACACCATAAGTTTCAAATTAGGTGTTTGGGTTTGTCTATTTAAAGACATCATCCCTCACAATTCATATAAACTTACATATTGTAAAATCTTATATTCTTTGTTATCTCATGTGTCTACTCAACTCCAATTCACATTAAGCTTTTTTAATTTCATTTATCATTAGTTTTATTCATCTACTCAAATATTTCAATCTCTCTCTATATATATATCACCTATCTTTTAATATAATTTATCTATTATCTTCTAATCAAACAACTAAATTATTTTACAAAGATCGTTTTATTTTCCTACAAAGGACAAACACATTTATTAGTGTTTACATTTAAGAGGTTAAAGCTGCATAAATTTCTCGCTAAACACAATACAGTGAATTGTGTACATGCATTCCAAAATCTATGGAACACACTCTTTTTAACACAATTGGAATTTTGCAACGTTAAGGAGGTGTTGGGTGGAGACTCACGTATGAAGTACCAGAAGACGAGATTTGATTGAATGCCTGGAAAGAGCTGTGCGAATCGCAATTGTACGTGCATTTTTTTTTTCATATTTGTACGTGCTTGTCTACAGAAGCACTTTATCTATTCCTTCCTTCCTTCCTTCGATCATTTTAACTTCATCTATACTGAAAGAAATTACCACATGTTTAAGACTTTATTGTAGATATGCTTTGTAGGTGTTCTTGGTATACACCAAATAATTAGAACAACTACTTTCCACAAAGACAGAGAGTTTGAAAAGATGTCAATGGAATAGTATATATTTACATAATATTTTATATGATGAAAAGAAGAATCATTGTATTTTTCTATCTTAATATGAGATCTAATATAAATATATAATTGTACGAATTTGTTATTTTAGGGGAAGGATTACAAAAATTAATTAAATAAACAATTGTTATGAAAGATATAATTTTAAATTATTATTAAAGGAATAAGAATATCATAAAATTAAATATATATTAAATTTTCTTAACTTGTATGTTAATTGATGTTTAGTTTTGTGTAAGAATGCAATTTTAAATCAAAGCGAAGGGAGAATGCATAGGAGTAAACTAAAGTATTTCAATAAATGCCTGGTTTCATGTGAGAGTACACAACATTAAATCTAAAGAAAGGGAGAATATAGGAATAAACTATAAGTATGGTAATAAAGATTTGTCGCTTCCATTTCACTTAATGCTTGGTTTCATTTTAGAGGGCACGACATTAAATTGAAATAATGAATTAGAACATATAAGAATAAATTAAAATAAGGTGAAATATATGTTACTTTCATCTTAATTTATACTTTAGTTCAAATATAGAGACACAAAGTTAAATTCGAGAGAACCAAAAATATCATAAAAATAAACTAAAATATGATGATTTTTTTCATTGATTACATCACAATTATCATTTAAAAATAAATTTGAATATAATAAACTTGATTTTCACATATTTCTCAACAATCAGAGATATCTAATTACACTATTTAATACAATTTTAAATTGTACAACCATTGTGCATTTTTAGATTTATTTATATTCTAACACGTCTATTTTATTCTATCTGCACGTGCTTGTCCACATATTCTATTCCTTAAATTCTCAGACGTCTCTAGATTTTTTTGTAGTAGACAGAAGTAAAAATTACGACGTTAAGATATACTTTGTTGATATTGTAAACCTCGAAGAAAACATTGTTTTCCCTCTACGCCATGCTTCACTTTCTAATACAGCCTTTTATTGTTAAAAGGAGACTGAAATAGTGAGAACAGCAGCTGTACAGAAAAACAAACAAGACACAGCTTAAAAAGACGTCAATGAAACGAGCACTTTGACCCACCACCGAATTTTGTGACGATACAGCATCATTGATTACACCATTTCACTGTTGTAATAATAGTTGATTTATTAGTGGTATCTTTTTCACATTCATAGAGTATGTTGTCGCATTATTTGGTCCACTTAGTATGTTGATGACGATCTCTCTTGTGAGGTCGTCAATGTGATCAGGGATCTCGAAAAGTATATTAATTCTATATAAACAAGACCCACACTAACTCTTCCATTAATAACATTACATATGGTTGGACATTTCAAAATATTTCATCTAGAGTCACATCATTACCTTTAAAAGCTTCTGGTCTGCTATGTGCAAGTCAGTCATTTGATATGTTTCTATTTTAATTTTTCAGGAGAATCCATACTAAATTTACATTTTAAGATTATCTTTGATCTATTAAGAACAAAGCTAAAATGTTTTTTTCTATAAACATGATCTCAGTTTACTACTGTATTTAGGTAGTTATAACGCACCTTCTACAATTTAGATTTTCTAAATTCTATGTTTCATGGTGATCTTGAATTAATAATTTATTCATGATCATATTATTAGTGCAATTCATTTGTTTTTTAAGATCATATGTTAATTGGGGATGGTGATACTCATTTCCACCATCTATATTGCTTTTCCCTTATTATTAATTCTAAAGGATAAAATTGAAATACTTAGATACAAATCTATTTAAATTTTAAAGAATCTATGATTTTTGAAACTTATCTTTGATACTATGTGTAATCTCTCAAAGAAAAAGAACCACCAATTTTGAAGATGTTTATTTTGTAAGATAGGGAATTTACCTTTCAGTTCTTCATTATCAATTTTTATAATGCATTTCATCAGAAACTAAAAGAAAAAGCTAACCAACATAGATTTTTATACTTACTATAGAGTTATAATTATCATTGCATCATAGATAACTTAGGCTTAGTGCCATCAAACCAAATACAAGTCATGATAGCAACATTCTTCTCATTATAATTTTACTATTTTTTAAGTAAAATTTTGGAACTCAAATATTTCCTTAACAAGAAAGTGTTCAATTCAATCACATGTGGAGATCTCTTCTAACACATATTCTCCAAGAAAAACATAAATATTTTAACCTTTTTCAAATTTTACTTGATGAATAAAAAATAATCTATAATTCTTTGTCATAGCTATCTGATCATGTTAACAAATACAAGATAAATTTGTTCTTGTTTATTAAAAATAATGTGAGAAATATGATAACAATGATATAAATAGATTAAAAAATATTTTTCATGATAATTTTTTAAAGGAGATTGAAGCCAAATATAAGATAAGACTGGGTATGCACAGAATCATGATGGGCCAAAAAGTGGCAATATGATGGGTCTGTGGCTGACGATTTTTTTTACCCAAAATTGATGAAACGAAAAGAGTTTTTAAAGGAGATTCTCAGCTTTCCACCAATATAAATTATGCTTTACTTTGAATTTAATAAGTAATTATTATTCATTTTCTATTCAAATTATGACTAAAGTCTGATCGATAGATTGATTGAAAAACATCTATAAGCTTACAAATAATATCACATTTTTTGAATCCAAAACATGCATCGCATTCTATGCTTTGCATACTATAGGATTAAAAAAAAAAATTGAATTGCATGAGTTTTGACCAAGTTAAGGTGGTGAGACATATGAGTTTTTATTTTTTTTAAAGTTTAATAAAAAATTCATAATTAATCATTTACTTGGAAAAAAATTACAAAAAAATATGCATCACATTGGGACATGAGTCCTCTACTTATATCTAAAATATTATAAAAAAAATATTGTTATTTGATTGTGGTTAGGGTGGTCAGACAGACACCTACTTCTTATTTTTTCCTGTAATTTAAGTACTATTGCATTGAAATTTCAAATTTTCATCAAATAGATTTTTTTTTTTAAACAAACTTAGTAGTTTAGAAACTACATTTAGTTTGCTACAAATTCTATTGTTACATATTTTTGAAATAATATAGATAACTTATTCAAATTTTTAATTTAAGTTGTCTAACTTTGATTTTTTTGATTTTTTTGCCACTTAAGGGCCTATTTTTTCTATGATGATCCTGCACATACCCTACTAGATTTCTTCACCCGAACTCTTAATATAAACTTGTAGTGTAGAAAAATGTATCCCTTTACATTTTCACACTTGTTTGGGACCTCCATGCTAAAATTGGGCTTCTTTATGCCTTATTTGGTCCTATTTTGCTTCCACAAGCCTAATTTGATGCATTTTTCTGAGGATAATCCCGACATTTAATAAATGACAAATCATAATTCATTTTTTTTTGTTATGTGTTCTAGATTTGGTGATCTGGAACTCATATGCCACCTTGGGTGTATGGTTCCCACCTAGAAATCAAGACCTAATTTTTAAAATTGTCTTGAACTTAACATTTCTTGGAGTTTGTGTCTTGTGTTTAAGACATTGGGACTCATACACCCAAGGTGGTGTATGAGTCCCGCTTTAACCGTGACCTATTTTAAATCAAATTCTTGGAGGGATTTTATTCTCCTAGATCTGATGTCAGCTTGTAGTGTTGTAATTTCAAAAAAAATGACCTAAATAAGCACAAAGACAAGGGTATTTCACATATTTTCTCCTAGAAATTTCAAGTATTCTAGCAATGTTATGATCAAGAGAAATTCAATTGCATTCAAGAGTTTATTATCAAACATTTTGGAGCAATCTTCAAGATTCAAACATCATGTCAAAGCCTTCATGCATCATGTGTGTTTTTGAGCTAACATTTATGATGCAGGCTTTTATGATTCAAGTAAGTATTCAAAGATATTATCTCATATCAAGATCAAGAGTCAAGATCCACATCCATTTGAGCCGTTTCACAAAATTTTGCAACATTTACTTCAATGGTTTAGTGAGTTGCAACATTACATTTGTTCATTCATCATTCCTTCATGTTATTTCATTTCATTTCAAGGTTTAATTACCAAAACGGGGTTTGACCAAGGCAAACCCCTATTCCCTAACACAATAAAATGTTTTCCTATTCATGTGTGATTACAGATCTAGGTGATTTGGGGCTTGAAGATCCTTTGAAGAAAAAGTTACAATATTGAAGAAATATGTCAAAATTATCAAAAAGTTGTCATCTTCACAGAAACTCACCTACAACCTAGAGTTCAACCATTTAGATTGGAATATAAGACAAGATGAAAGCTACAAAAGATCACTAGAGGATACAAAAGTTTCAACCAAACCTTAGTACTAGGACTAAATCACCCCTTTGGGCATATGAGTCCCAATATACCCATTTTTCCTAGTTTTCTATACATCCTAATTTGCCATCTAAAGATTCCAAATTCTACCTAGATTCCAATAGCATGACTAAATCACCTAGTTTGGTGTGTGAGTCCCAATGCACTTCATAAACAATAAATTTTAGGGTTTTCAGATCATGTTTAGACCTCTCTTATCCTCCAGGTACTTTTTTGTATCTTTCTATTTAGTGATTTGAAATCATGTTTCAAGTTTATAGGGTTTAGTGTGTTAGTGTTTACATTTCATCTTTGAAACTTCATTTTAATGGTGAACCCCCCTTAATCATACATAAGGAAACCTCCTACTAGCCCTATTAGTAGCAGCCCATTCCCTTAATTGAGTCACTTGATTTCAAGTGATCTTGGTTTCCTAACCCTAGTTCCATCTCCCAAAACGTGGGACCTTATTTCCCTATGTTCAAAACTTATTAAAGGAAATCTCAAGTTCATATCAAATTCTTATTACTTCTAAAAACTTCTCACACATTTTCAATAAACTATCATAATGTCATGATTTTTTTTCTATAAAACTCTAGTTGTCCATATGTGATCCATGGTAAAAACAAACTAATATAAAACACCTCCTACTTAGCAATAGTATTTAGTAATCACCTTTACAATGATTGACATTATCAACTAGTGGGAAACTATAATATTTTCCAAATGTTATTATTTATTTTGTAGATATCATTGATATGATATCAATATTAAGGAAAAATCCCTACCTAACATGTTGAGGCTAACCTTTTAGTAAATATTATAGAGAAAACCACAAAATTAAAATATAGAGAGACCTCATTCTTCTAATTTTTTTGGTTATCCTTCAATTGTTAGTTATATCAAAATAAGATCACTAAATTTAGTTAAGAATATCTCAATGATTTATGGATAAGTTATGATGAGTAGAAAAAGAGAAACATAATATTATAAAATTTAGATTTTTTTAAAAAAGAAATCACACTCTAGGTTTCATTTCCCTTCTCATCCTCTTTGTACAACATTTTGCTTGTGTGGTTTTGGTGGGTTATGTGGAGGAGTATGAGGTTTGTTTGAGCCAAATAAATTTTTTGAGACAACTAGTGGTGTATGATAGGTGTACAATTGTGGCAATATGATTTTCTATATTGTATGTGAAATAATTGTTTCAAAGTTTGAAAGGCAGTGTGAAAGTTTAGATTTTGGCAATAATTTACATGAATGGCAATGTGTATTGTGTTTTTGGCTTAACAATTGAATGGAAAACTATAAACCCATAAATGACGATGATATTTTTAATAAATTTTTTACAATGAAACCCTTGTGACCAGGTGATAGTGTAATTTTTTTTGAGGTTTCCAGTTTTAGGTGATGTAAACCCTTGAATGGTAATGATATCTATCATAGATTTGATGCTAATCTAGCTATGATTCAAAATGATTATTCAGGAAATCATACCCCTTGGTGTCATCCCACTTAATTTGGGGAATAATGTTGGAAAGGCCCTTTTGTTTGATTTCCTCTTGGTGTTGTCCCACTTGGTGTTTGAAAAGTAGTAGTAGGCCTAATGTATGTGTTTAGAGGCTTAGCCCTCACCACCCAAATGTGTTGGTGTTATGATTTGGTATCATTGATTTCTAAGAAAAAATCAAGATGTTACAAGCAAAAACTAAAATAGAGTATAGTATAATATCTTATTATCAATGCTATATCCTACTAAACTTTCCAATGAGACAAACAAGATACAAATGAACCAAAATAAATACTAACAAAGTTGATGAAAAAAAATCTTGAAGTTGATGAACTCAGAACTAGCGTTGACCTCTACTAGTAGCCAAATGTACCAATGAATCCACCATTATCATAATAAAGTTTACCCTTGAGACTCAAGACCTATAACTACTAGTTCTCCTTCTCATTGGAATTTTTTTTGATCCTATGAGAAACTAATGTTGTTAGTGTGGATGTTCCACTAATTAATTCACAAATTTGAATATTATCTATTCCAATCTTGATTTGACTAATTAAATTGGTGATTTCTATGCAAAAGTGTAGAAAATTTTTCCTTGTGTTTTACTTTCATTATTGTTGTATAGGAGCGAGTTTGCACCCCTTGTGTAAATTCCCCTTTTGCATCTCCTCACCTTAGAAAATCAAACCTAAAGGTGAAATTCCACATCACCCATCTGAAATGCATCCACTTGGTGCATGTTTTGTGTGTCTATGGAGGAATTTTTGTCAAGGAAACGAGTGTGACACATTGATGTCTGTGTGGCACACTATCATCCTTGACAGATTCCTACCTCTAGAGTTCGTAGGGACATTACACTCCTCAGTGGGAATGAATTTCAATACCTCTATGTGACTAAATGACCTGAAAATGACTCCTCTTCCATTTTTGGTCTTCAAAGGCATTCATTTCATAATCACTTCATCCTCTACACACTCATTCATTCATTCTTCCAGGATCTAACATTTTTTCACATTCTCTCAAGCATTTTTCACAACTCCATTGAGCATTGCAGCAAGCAATCTTGTTACTTCGTCAATTCCATCCTTGTACGTGTGTTGCTACCATAGAAGCTATGAGTTTGGAGTCTTGTGAGACCTCCCTTCATCACTGCTATGGTCATGTTGACTTTTCCAAGCTCATTGCTTGCATTCTCCCTTCATTGGCCTTGAAAGATTTTGGGTGGAGGTGGTATCACTTCATTTTACTTTTGTGGTTTGATAGAATAGCATAGCATCTTTTGTAAATTGTTCAATACTTTCCTTTTTATAATTTCCTTTATCACACTTTCTACTTCGTGGATTTTCTAGCTATTCATGGAGGTGGAAACACCAAAGCGAGGGGTTTGACTAAGACAAACCCCTATACAACCCAATAATTTTCCCTCTTTCTTGTGTGTAGGTGAATGTGCATGTGGAGTTCCCTAGAGAACTAGAGCTTTAGTGAGTTTATCTTTGCCACCCTTGTCTTCATATACTTGCTTTATCATTTACGTACTTACTTTTCATACTTCATAATTATGTTTATTTCATTAAAGCTAGTTAGCTAGGTAGTTAGTAGCTTTTTCTAGTGTTTCACCCTACATTTTACATTTTCTAGGCGTACAAATTCCAGCACACTAGAGAGATGCTAGAGTGCTATGTCATCATCCTAGACTCGCACTGTCATCCTTGGACATAGAGTTGTCTAAGGTGTAGTTTGAACTCCAAAAACCAGCTCATCTATCCCTATTTTAACATTCAGATCTATACAATGACAAAAACACTTGAGAGTGGTCTTCATTCTCAATTCTTATTCCAAACACCTGTTAGCTTGAGGTAAGTTAGGGAAGCCCTCTGCTTTCGGATCCCCATGACTTGGAGCCTTCGTGTGGTTGGTGCCCCTCTCTTATATTTTTGGTGAACCTAACGTAAACACCATCTATCCATTTGTTTGTGTTGAGACTTTTCCTTCATGCTTAGTGACTATTGTAAACCTGAATGTTATGAAGGTTTATGAGCATCACAACCTAGTCCTCAAATTCTGGGTACATTGTTAGGAGAAGTGTGTGACACCTACCGATGGAGAAGACAAAGGTCACTTCTAATTTCACCTCTACTTTTTCCATTGGCATGGCTATTG
>VDFB02000017.1:15095467-15121859 GCA_007258455.2 Sequoia sempervirens
TGATTGTGGAGATTTTTTGTTAAAGAAAATATCATTGTCCAGTTTTGTAAAAAACCACTATTGTGGGATCACCCAAAGGTTAGTGGTTTCATGAAAATTGTTGACAGGGTTGGGAACTTGTCCAAAGAGTTAAACATGCACTTCACAAGAGTTTAATGTGTTACCTAAATGAGCAATGGAGGCAGTGTCTAAGATTCATTACTAGGCTCACCAAGTGACTCGAGAGTAGTGATGAACTCAGGGGAAGACAGAGCCTCTTCTATCACAAGGATGGTGCATACTAATGTAGATCCACCCTCTGAAGAGTGTGGATTCCTTTTTGACCCCCATTGCTAGGAGGGCCATTCTCCACCTTCCAATTTTTTTGGAGGGTGTGAAACCCCAACAAATAAGGCAGAAGGAACAAAGGAGGAGAAGAAAATCGCAGTGGGTTCCACTAAGGTGTTCCACAAGTCCATGAGCTTACAAAATGGTGGGATTTCTGAAAGGGACATCAAGAGAGGTGGCTCGATTGAAGGAGAAATAAACACATGTACTCTCTTAGGGTCAGGGGTGTTTACACTTGGAGTAGGAGTCAGGAGAAGCACTAAGGCTGACTAAATGGAGGTAGAGGGGATAGGAGAGGAGGAAACAATAGGATTCCCTGAAACAAGGGTAGTCGACTCCTCCCCCTTCCTCTACAAAGTGGCATGCTTAGCCGCTAGATCCTTTCACTGATGCTTGCACTCATTTGTAAGTAGTTTCTACAACTCTAGGAGATAGAGATTGGAAGCAAAGACAAAACAAAAGACTCTTGCTCAGCCATAGGAGTGTTCATCATGGCCATCTCCAGTGGAGGGAGTGACTCTTAGACTTGAGCAAGAGGAAGAGACTTAGAAGAGGATGAAATAAGAGCAAGGGGAGTCAGCTCTAGTGCCTTAGTGGTGGGCCTCTTCCCATTCAATGCCTTCAAGTAAAGAGTGATAGGAGGCCATGGAGGCTGAGACATAGAGGATTCCTTGCGAGGACCCTTCCTTCTATCATATAGGTATGGCCAAGTTCAAGGAGATACAATGGGAATTTGTGATATCCTAATCTCGGCTTTACACCAAGTAGACACATCAAACTTCTTATGTGAAATCCAAGAGTAGTCATCCCAAACTGCTCCTTAGAGAGAGGGGCAGAAATGGCACCTTGGGGATGGGTAGGCCTCTCCTTTCCCTTTCAAGAAGAGGAAACTTGTTGTTGGACTACTAGAGGAGTCACTTTCAGTTGTCCTTTACCTCTGACTTTATACTTCTTGTAGTTTTGGTAAAGTAGGTCTGTTCTAGGAGGGAGTGGACCAACTAGTGTGGGCGAAAAATGATCCAATGAATAATCCCCACAAGATACCAAAGGCTGATATCTAGTGTCATGCATGATGTGTACAATACCTTTGTAGGAGAAATTTAAACATAAATATGAATAACATAAGCAATTTTTCTCATGGAAACTAGCCACGAGATGCCCAACTTCACCCTAAATAGATCATATTTTGGAATAACATCAAAGCTTGTATCCACAACCTTAGGTACAACTAGGATGGAAAGAGTTATGGATCCATATGGCTTGAGAGAGAGACCATCATGTGTACATATGGTAGACTTCATTTCTTCATATTCCTCTCATTGTAATGAATTCAACCATAACATCTCCTTTTTAATAACATTCAATCAACTTGCGAGGTCCATTAGAACTCTTGTCATAATGTTTCCATTGAGGTGAGTAGGAATGTATAGAGGAGAGGGATTATTATTAAAGGGAAATTCATGTGAGGTGAATGTCACATCTGGTGATCTAGTCACAGGCTGTAGAGTAACCAAGACCATGTTAACGTACATCGAGTGTTGAGGAGAAGCATCAGAGGGGTCAATAATCAAGTTTGAAAAATGAGACAAAAATGGGTTTGTGTAGATCTACAACTCACTATTGGCCTTAGCTACCAATGTATTCACATTTTGTTTCATCCCATCGAGACGAATGGTACTGTCATCGATGTGATCCTGTATCTCATGATGCAGGTGTATACAACACTCAATATTATTCCTGTTAACCCAATGGTACTGACAAAAAGCATTTCCATCATACCAATCAGGATAAGGTTCCTTTAGATGTCGACGGGTTTCCAAAGTTATGATCTTATCCTTCAACAACTTTTGCAGGATGGAAGAATAGGATTCTACCTATTTGTCATGGGGACTACATTTGCAATATCTTTACCTTTTCCTAAGATAGACACAATAGACTTTCCTTTTGAATGAGAGCATGAGGAAGGTACCCTGAACTGAACTACCATTTGTTGGTACTCTTGCAATGTGGCACATAGATGTGAAAAGGAAGGGTATTTCATTAGGGAAAACTTCTCCTGCCAAGCTCTCTGTAGGTTGCCTATGAACACCTTCTGCAAATCAGAGTTGGGCAGCTGGTACAATATATGTGAAAAGAGTGCTTGGAATTCCACATTGGACGAGATCTGAGAATGTCATCCTAAGACCGATGTTACCCTAGAACTAATGGGGAAACTAATTAATGAGTTGATCAAATGAGAATATAGAGTTATCGGGCAAGGAACAATAGCACTCGAGAGTTGTGTCCTTGAGAGATCAAAGAAATTTATTTTCCATCAAAGCATCATGATGAAAGAGATTTGTACACATGGCGTTGAAAGCTGACACATGTATTTGTGGATCCCATTTCCCACCATACTTTTCAAACTTATGAATCTCCAACCCTTGTGGGAAGGGAGTACTCAGGATAACTACCAAAAATGGGCTATGTTGGAAGGTTGAAAAATAGTCTGGGTGGAATCTTGAGAAAGGCTTGCCAACTGGTTTTGCATCTAACCCATGTTCTGAAGAAGGGCATTCAGAATAGGGTTAGAGGATGACAAAGGCCCAATGGAACCGCAATAATCACTACTACCAGAACTACCTCTGAGGCCACCACCATGGCCTCCACCAAAGCCACCTTCGTTAGTGCCACCAACGCTACCAAAGCCACCACCACTCATTCCACTAGATCCACCACCAGGAGCATTAGGAGGGGTGAAGCTGAAACCAAGGGGTATTCTACTCACCTTGATAGTTTAAAACTTTGAGAAGTAGAAGAGACACTGATCAAGGGGATTGTTTTGGTCATGCATATAGACGTGGTAGGCATTGAAACACCTATTTTTCTTTCATAGGAATCAAGTACTTCCCCTCAACTAGTACCCAATATAGGCTTATATGAAGGAATATAAGCTTCAGTTAGATCTACAAGGCCACACAAGAACTTTATGCATGTCTGATCCTTGCCTAACAAATGTCTCACCTTGCTAGTAAGCCTAGCGGCTCTCACCATGTTTTGTGCTCTCTCCAAATGATTCATAAGGTATTACATTCTATTATCCAATGCTAAAAGGTTTTCTGCAGGGATATGTACAGCCTCATCCTCATCCATAGATGAACCATAGGGGATGCTAGAGGGGTAGGAATGCGAGTGGTCTCATCTATGAAACCCATCTCATTAGTAAAGCCTTTTGGAAAACTAGTGGTAAATTCAATAGCCATGCCAATGGAAAAAGTAGAGGTGAAATTAGAAGTGACCTTTGTCTTCTCCATCGGTAGGTGTCACACACTTCTCCTAACAATGTACCCAGAATTTGAGGACTAGGTTGTGATGCTCATAAACCTTCATAACATTCAGGTTTACAATAGTCACTAAGCATGAAGGAAAAGTCTCAACACAAACAAATGGATAGATGGTGTTTACGTTAGGTTCACCAAAAATATAAGAGAGGGGCACCAACCACACGAAGGCTCCAAGTCATGGGGATCCGAAAGCAGAGGGCTTCCCTAACTTACCTCAAGCTAACAGGTGTTTGGAATAAGAATTGAGAATGAAGACCACTCTCAAGTGTTTTTGTCATTGTATAGATCTGAATGTTAAAATAGGGATAGATGAGCTGGTTTTTGGAGTTCAAACTACACCTTAGACAACTCTATGTCCAAGGATGACAGTGCGAGTCTAGGATGATGACATAGCACTCTAGCATCTCTCTAGTGTGCTGGAATTTGTACGCCTAGAAAATGTAAAATGTAGGGTGAAACACTAGAAAAAGCTACTAACTACCTAGCTAACTAGCTTTAATGAAATAAACATAATTATGAAGTATGAAAAGTAAGTACGTAAATGATAAAGCAAGTATATGAAGACAAGGGTGGCAAAGATAAACTCACTAAAGCTCTAGTTCTCTAGGGAACTCCACATGCACATTCACCTACACACAAGAAAGAGGGAAAATTATTGGGTTGTATAGGGGTTTGTCTTAGTCAAACCCCTCGCTTTGGTGTTTCCACCTCCATGAATAGCTAGAAAATCCACGAAGTAGAAAGTGTGATAAAGGAAATTATAAAAAGGAAAGTATTGAACAATTTACAAAAGATGCTATGCTATTCTATCAAACCACAAAAGTAAAATGAAGTGATACCACCTCCACCCAAAATCTTTCAAGGCCAATGAAGGGAGAATGCAAGCAATGAGCTTGGAAAAGTCAACATGACCATAGCAGTGATGAAGGGAGGTCTCACAAGACTCCAAACTCATAGCTTCTATGGTAGCAACACACGTACAAGGATGGAATTGACGAAGTAACAAGATTGCTTGCTGCAATGCTCAATGGAGTTGTGAAAAATGCTTGAGAGAATGTGAAAAAATGTTAGATCCTGGAAGAATGAATGAATGAGTGTGTAGAGGATGAAGTGATTATGAAATGAATGCCTTTGAAGACCAAAAATGGAAGAGGAGTCATTTTCAGGTCATTTAGTCACATAGAGGTATTGAAATTCATTCCCACTGAGGAGTGTAATGTCCCTACGAACTCTAGAGGTAGGAATCTGTCAAGGATGATAGTGTGCCACACAGACATCAATGTGTCACACTCGTTTCCTTGACAAAAATTCCTCCATAGACACACAAAACATGCACCAAGTGGATGCATTTCAGATGGGTGATGTGGAATTTCACCTTTAGGTTTGATTTTCTAAGGTGAGGAGATGCAAAAGGGGAATTTACACAAGGGGTGCAAACTCGCTCCTATACAACAATAATGAAAGTAAAACACAAGGAAAAATTTTCTACACTTTTGCATAGAAATCACCAATTTAATTAGTCAAATCAAGATTGGAATAGATAATATTCAAATTTGTGAATTAATTAGTGGAACATCCACACTAACAACATTAGTTTCTCATAGGATCAAAAAAAATTCCAATGAGAAGGAGAACTAGTAGTTATAGGTCTTGAGTCTCAAGGGTAAACTTTATTATGATAATGGTGGATTCATTGGTACATTTGGCTACTAGTAGAGGTCAACGCTAGTTCTGAGTTCATCAACTTCAAGATTTTTTTTCATCAACTTTGTTAGTATTTATTTTGGTTCATTTGTATCTTGTTTGTCTCATTGGAAAGTTTAGTAGGATATAGCATTGATAATAAGATATTATACTATACTCTATTTTAGTTTTTGCTTGTAACATCTTGATTTTTTCTTAGAAATCAATGATACCAAATCATAACACCAACACATTTGGGTGGTGAGGGCTAAGCCTCTAAACACATACATTAGGCCTACTACTACTTTTCAAACACCAAGTGGGACAACACCAAGAGGAAATCAAACAAAAGGGCCTTTCCAACATTATTCCCCAAATTAAGTGGGATGACACCAAGGGGTATGATTTCCTGAATAATCATTTTGAATCATAGCTAGATTAGCATCAAATCTATGATAGATATCATTACCATTCAAGGGTTTACATCACCTAAAACTGGAAACCTCAAAAAAAATTACACTATCACCTGGTCACAAGGGTTTCATTGTAAAAAATTTATTAAAAATATCATCGTCATTTATGGGTTTATAGTTTTCCATTCAATTGTTAAGCCAAAAACACAATACACATTGCCATTCATGTAAATTATTGCCAAAATCTAAACTTTCACACTGCCTTTCAAACTTTGAAACAATTATTTCACATACAATATAGAAAATCATATTGCCACAATTGTACACCTATCATACACCACTAGTTGTCTCAAAAAATTTATTTGGCTCAAACAAACCTCATACTCCTCCACATACCTTTTGAGAGTGTGAGCTTAGGATAATAGGTTTGAAGAGTAGTTTGCAAGGTATAAATGTTTCCACATTGAAAGATTAGAGAATCTTGTGCTTGTGTTGTGAAACCCACATTGTTATTATTCTTGAGAGTCTATTGTGTTTGAAATAGCTTTCCCTCGTATTAATGCTTGAGATCTTGAATGTTGGAATAGATGCTTGATAAATCTACTCTTGAACATCTTTGACAATAATCTTAGCTTTAGGAATTCTTTTCTTGTGCTCTAGGATTTGAATTGATAAAAGACCTTGCTTTTTATAGAAATTTTCTAATTTCTCCAAAAATTAAACATTACAAGCCAACACTTAAATCTTGAATTTAGGACCTTAAGATGCCACCAAAAACATGTTTAAAATTTGAAATTGTGATCTTAAGGGGGACCCATTCACCAAGGGTGAATCGTCTGACCTAAATAATCAAGACCTATTCATTTCAAGGTGTTAATAATGATAAATGCATTAATTAAATCATAATTCCCCTTTCAAAAATTGTAATTAATTAGGCTTGTAAATGCATAATTTAGGCAATTAGAGGCTTAATTAAGTCCAATTTATTAAGGGACCCAAACATAGTGTGAAAATGTAAAAGGAGCACATTTTCAACACTACAACAAGAAGAAATATACAATTGCATTACCATCCATAGATGTTGAGCATTAATGTGTTGTTCTTGTTAACCAAGAGGTTTTCTAGCTTTGAAAAATTATGATAGTGTTTGGGTTACTCCCCAATTTCTATACACTTCTTTTATGTGATAACAAAAGTTCCACACATTTCATGCAACCAAATTGAGCATGAGAGGATGAATTACATTTACATACAAATTCATTTCATTTGATAGTTCATCCATAATGGTAATATCTCTAGAGAGGATTTTCTACTAAGGATTAGGTTCTTAATATCTTCACTAAGCGTTTTCCTTCACCTTGTTATCTTTGTGGAATATTTGATCTCTTTTTTGAAGATGATTTTTTCCCTTGAGGTTTTCTCCTTTTCTCTAGTTATGAGATATTATTTCCATTTGCACATGGGTTCCTTACCTTCCTAGTTGTGAACATATTTTTATTTTTATTTTTATGCATTAGTTTAGTTCATCTATAAGTTGCACCTAATGTAGGTGTTAGAGTAGAAGAGTAATTAACTAATTAATTTATTGATTATTAGGTGCTTTATCAAAATAGAATACTTAAGTTTAAAATTAGGTCATTTTCTTTTTTTTCTCAGTTCAAAGGATTAGGAAACATGTCATTATCTAATTTAATCCTCACCAAGGGTTTCATTTAGATTTTTTTAATATTTTATAAAGAGTAATTCATTCTATATTGTATTATTCATTATTTATTCTTAGATAAATATAAATATTACATATTTATAAAAAATATATTTATTTTTTCTCTTTCATGATAGGTGTTTTATCATATTGATCTTTGGGAAATATAGGGTTGAAGAATTAATCACAACATAAACTTCATAGAGAACCACTAGAGTCTTCTAATCATCTAAGAATTCTATCTTCTTGTTGTGACAAAATAAAAATATTTTTTTCTACTTAAACTACCAAATTACTAAAATCATAGCATAAGATCCATGTTTAGAGACAGAGGGCATCGTACCCCATCAAGTTTTGATTTGCAAAGTTTGGTAGTGTTGTTTTCTTTTTATTGTTTTGGTTATTTTTGACAGATGGCGCATTCCATTAGTGGGACAAAGAAGCTGTTTCTCCTCCTCTGGCTGTTTATGCATAGTGAAGATGGTTTCTGCGAGCTAGAAAGAGTTAGTGGAGGCATGATAGGCAAGAAGAGTGTGGAAGTTGGCGTGAGAAATTAAAGGCTACAGGAAATAAAGAACAAGACAACAGATTTTAGCATAGGAAAAATTAGGCAGTTAGAGATTTTGGCATGGAAAACAAACCAGAAGAGAACCTGATCCAAGTAAAAGAAACAGTTATAAGTTTGCAGCAGAAGAGAACCTGGTCCAAGTAAAAGAAACAGTTATAAGTTTGCAGCTTCAACGTAGGAAGGTAGAGATAATTGAAATTAAAAGAAGATGCACACTCATGCAGTTGAAAAAAGAAGACAAGAAATAGTTACAAAGAGAGTTTTAGAAGTTGCATCAACAGTAAGAAAGTTATGGTTTTTAGCACAGGAAGTAAGTGGTTGCTTTGGCATGAAAGGAGAACAGATTTTAACATGAAGGGGAGGTGGCTGAGGTTAGCACATAAATGAGGGAAATCAGATTGTGGGGCAGAAGAAAGGAAAAGACAAAGAGAGGCATGGTCAAGAAGAATGTTATAAATGGGCATGGAGATTTGAGCAGGGGTGCCATAGCTGCAACAGAATTGACCTTTTGCATTTTTATTCTTTCTTTGCATTGTTCTTTAGCTCTATGTTGCTGTCCTTTTATTGATGCGTAAATGTTGGTTAGTTTGTTGTGTTTTAAGGAGAGTTGTGAGGATTTGCTGGTTCTAATAAGCTTAACATTGATCATGATGTTTAAATTGCTGTAGAAACATTTCAATGAAGGAGGAGGCAATCCATGACACATTTGTTTTCTTTTTGTTGTTGCCTGCTCATTGCTGAAAGCCTACAGTGTATAGACACATCTTATTGCAATTTTTGTTTGTCTTTTGTTGAAGATTAAGTTAAGATAAATCCAAGCTAGTTTAGGAGTGGAAAGTAATCATTGCCACCAGTTTGGTAACAGAACATTGTGAGTTTGGGAATGTGACATTGTGAGTCATCATGTAGTTATCAGAATTTAAATGTTTTGATGGAGCCTATGTCTATATCAAGTTTCTTTAAACTAATTCTACCCTCTAAGACATACACAAACCCAGATTCCACCTTAATCTCTTATCAAAAGAAAATCTCATGTTTAATATTGCATGTTAGTATAAAGTATATAGAAAAATGATATGTAGTTCCAAAGTTTGTAAAAAAATTAAATATCATATATGAAAAGTACCTCAAATCTCTATGATATTTTCCTAGTTTTATGCTTTATTCTTTGTTACTTGTTCATACACCCTTATAGGTGGTTTAGTTTTCTGACCATTTTTTTTATGATTATCACTCATACAATGATTTACCCCACATTTATAACATTTGATGGTTGATCATGTACTTATGATGAATTCTTCTCTAGAATGATTTTATTTTTTTAATATGAGTTTACTATGCAATTGCCACTTTTATCCAAAGTTCCTCAACTTCAATGTCTTGTTCAATATCCAAATCTATATATGTCTTGTTTCCTACATTACATGTGAGTGGGAGTGTAATCTTTTCTCTCCTTTCATAATATCTTTCTCATATTCCTTACTAGTGACAACTAGCACTACTACTTGATTCAGTATTTTCACTTGAGTAAGCTTAGTTATGAATATGAATATTTTATTCAAATACACCATAAAATTATTCATATGATCTTCCTCATCCTTCATGTAGGGTAAATAGTGATAGATACATGCATGAAATTGTCTTTCATAAAATGATGCACCCTATAATAGTGACTAGAATTTGATCAAGTTTTGATTATGATGTTGAGCCAAAAAGTATTTGTTGATCATTTCATAAGGTAGAAAATCATGGATTACCTATCATTTTTGTTGATCAATCATTATATAGTTTAATCCTAGTTTTTTTAGATGAAATTGATAAAGAAAATATAAAGATTTATATATATATATATTAATATAAAAAAATGAGTTTTAACATTGTTTTAATATCAAAAAATCTAGGGTTTAAGAATTGAAATTTTAGAAACTAAGCTTGAACATTCCCCAAAAGATCAATCAAATAGGTAATACTGACAACATATAGGAGCCAAATACTAATCAGTAAGAATTTCACTCAAGCTAGTTCAATCTAAAAGTGGTTAGAAGATTGGAATAGTATGAGGATATGAATTAGCATGCTTTATGAGGAAGTGAAAAGAATTAAACAAGTTGTGGGAACTTAAAAACAAGGAATCATCCACTAAAGATCTCATTTCATTTAGCCAAGCCATGAATTTTGTAGGATTGTCATGAACAAGACTAGAAGCGATAGAAAAAGGATTAAATAATTTAATCCTTGTTTGGTGACATGTACATTCTCATTTAGGAGCATATTTTTTATGTGATATAAGGTTCCATAAAGTTTTCAAAAGTTATATTCTACATTACACATATAACCCTAAAAAGTTTTAATTAATCTTATACAATCTTCTAAATGTGAAAGGTACAAATTTAATTGAGAGATCTTGAAGTGCATCCGTAAAATTCAAAGTGTATATATAATATTTCATATGATATATTTTTTAACAAAGTTGTATAACTCTAAATAATATTACTATATAATATGATAATTATCTATTAGAAAAGTAGGTTACATGGAGATGGCAATGAATTATCTAATACAAGATCATTAGAATTATATGTACATACATATATTTGTATGCATATATATGTACAAATAAAAATTGTCATGGTTATGCAAATTGTATTGCTAGAATAAAAATAAAATTTAAATTTTATAAAGAAAGTATAATCTAACATTTTGATTGATTCAAAAACTTATATGAAATGAAATTCACAATATTTTAATTTATTCTTAGCCATTAATTAGATGGAACTAACATATTGTTTTTTTTATCATATTTTAATTTTACTTTTAGTTTATTCTTAACATTAATTTCTCTCGTATGAGGTGAACTATTAACTCAGAGAAAATTAACCATTTTCTCATCATACTTTAATTTATTGATATATATTCTCCATTTAATTATTTGATTTTTTTTTTTTTTGCTTCCATATGAATCAAATAATTAATTTAGAAAGACAAAAATAAATTATCATTCTTATACTTTATTTTTACATATTCTTTTCAGATTTAAAGTTTTCTCCTCACATATGAAATTAATCATTAATTAAAATGGACACAAGAATTTAATTAACATATATCCTTCCGCATAAAATCAAGTATGAGTTAAGTTAGGGGTAAGAATTATAAATTTTCTTTCCACTTACAATTGCTTGCTCATACATAAAGAAAAATATTCTTTTCTTCCTTATCATAATTTAAATGATTATAACATATTTATACTCATTCCATTAACGTCCCTTCAAACTTTGTCCTAAACTTTAATTTGTCCTTTTAATCAACCAATCTCTTTATTTCAATCTTTCGAATCCTATGATCTATCCCTTGGAAAGAAAACAAAGTGGTGCGTGGCGTATGAGTAAAACATTCTCTGAAACATCTCAATTTCTTCCAGTTTAGATAAAGCTAAAAAGAAGAGAAGGAATAGAATGAGTGCTTCTGTCGAGAACAACGTACAAATGGAAAATAAATAAATGGAGTATACAGTTAGAATTCGCACAACTTCCAGTCATTCAATCAAATATTGTCTTGTGGGGCTTATACAATGAACCCACACCCAGCAACTTTTAACGTTGCGCAAATTTCCAAACGCTCAAAGGTTCAGATTGAATCCAAAGAGGTTGGAGTGCCTCGGGATGCATACATTATTCACTATATTTTTTACAGAGAAATTTATGCAAGATATTGTATGTCAAGATTGATGCTATGATCAAATCAATCTTATGACGAAATTTTAGATACACGACCTTATTCATAATTAAGAATATTTAGTGTAAATGTTGATGGGTAATGATTATATCTTAGTAACATTAGCTTTAGAATTGAGAATTTCAATGCTTGAAACTATTAAAGAATTAGTGCATAACCATGATCGAGCTTAGAGGGTGAGATTGTGATTGCAGTCTATTCAAAGAAGCAAAAATACTAGGAACTAGGATAATGTTGGAATGAAATGGTGTGTTTTGTAGAAAGAGTGATAGGATTAGGTTTAGGGTTAGTGAGTGTGTCAAAAGGAAAAAAATGTGTTAAGTCATTTATTAACAACATTCATACAAACAAAGAATAGAAGCGGAGAATTATTATCTTTATGTTTTATAAATTTACACATTATCATCGATTACATGAGAGGGTCCTTGTATTGCTAATGCAAAATGGCATGTGTTGTGATGATAATGTGTAAAGTCATTACTCATGCCATCACAAGTTAACAAAGGCTTGAGCTTGGGTTTCCTTTATGGAATGTTTGGTGAAAATGAAAGGAATCTTTAAAATAACACCTAAATCTAGTTGGAAAAGTTCAACATTAGTTAGGATTTGAAGGTTATACTTTTCATGAAATTTTTCTTATGGAATTTGATGTGACACTTTAAGACTCACATTTGGTAGAGCATCATGTCAATAATGTCTATAAAAATTTGAAGAAGGTAAATTTGAAGAACACCGAAGATGAAGAACTGATTATAGATTTAGATGTAGGTAAACTTCCTTTGCAAGATCTTGTACATGAATTTGTGGGAATTTTGGAGCATTCTCTGAACTAGATCAATTTTTGAGTATAAAGAGTAGAAAATACTAAGGATACAAATTTAAAGATAAAGAATTGAACAAATCTAGGTGGAGAAGCCTAAAGTGAAGAATTATCAAGATTTTGTCAACCAATGAGGATGCATGGCTACTATCAGATGTTTCATGGAATTAATGAAT
The DNA here is from genome assembly GCA_007258455.2 of Sequoia sempervirens. Classification (NCBI taxonomy): domain Eukaryota; kingdom Viridiplantae; phylum Streptophyta; class Pinopsida; order Cupressales; family Cupressaceae; genus Sequoia; species Sequoia sempervirens. The sequence continues at coordinate 15,108,212 of VDFB02000017.1, forward strand.
TTTCAGTAAATATCATATAAAGAAGACATAAATTTGACCAATGCGTCTAAAAAAATCTATTGATACCATATGTACGGGAGATGTTTTCGTGCCACATGTCATTTGTTGATTCATTTATTTCCTCCTCGCCATGTGTAATTTTGCAATTAACCTTTGTTTTACTTCTATAAAAGGAAATAGATTATTTTTAAGAAAGAATAATAAATTGTTTAGATGATAGAGCTTGAATTGGAACATCACCAATTTAACTTTTATTTCATATTTTTGTTCAATTTTCAGTAAAGACTTATGCATATTGTAGAGGTTTGTGGTGCTGAAGTAAAATCAAGGTCATTCTTGATTATAAATTTTGCATGATTGTAAATTGTGATGGGTGACCTCCCGGGATGGACCAGTGCTTCACCTCTGTGAGCATCACCTAGATGCAATGAGTGCTAAGTGGACCATTCGATATCATGAGAGATGGGTTCTTGTTGAACCACTACTCATGAAACATGGGTCAATGAGTTTGACTCAAAACTACACGGTTGAATCGATAGCAATATCATAATTGTTCATTCTAGTCAAATAATCAATTTGTTATGTCATCTTTAAATGCATTTTGAGACTATCTCCTTGATAAATGATTAAATTCCATAATATTTAAAAAAAATTAATATTTGAAATATTATGTGAAATTGTTTATTGATATATTTTGAAGCATTTATATTAAATTTCTTATTAAGACATAACATTCACTATCTTTAAGTAAGAAATATAGTAACCGTATTATATTCTCTTTGGCTCTTTGGGGAATAACGTAGTAATGTTGATTAATTGAAGTCTTTTCAAGCCTTTGCTTTATTTTAGTCTTGCATCGGAAGTCTCGATGAGCTGGATTATAAATAGTTCGTTGGTCCCAGTTTGAAATTTATCCTGTTCTCACCGCATACCATTCATACTGAAATTTTCTTCTAGCAATTGCGCTTTGCTGTGTCTCTGTGTAATCTCTTTTCCATCTTCTTATTCTCTATCTCCGATCTCACTTTAACCCCAATGAAAAGAACGCAAGAAACTGTCCATGCCATGAACGAGAAGCGATCTATTCCTGGAGAGGAAGAGACGTTCCCCATGCCTGAGTCTGCCGACACTTTGTCACTGCATGCTCAAAGCGCATTTCTACAAACGCTTTCTCCTAATCTGTTTAGGGTGATGCGTATTGTCCCTGACAAGCAAGATTACAGCTTTGTTGAAAAGATTCAGCTTCCACGGGATGAAGTTATAGGCCTCTGTAACAAGCTGGTAGCCTCTTCTGCCTCGGCTTCCTCAGGTGAACCCCCGCGGGTTTATATCAATTTCAATTCACTAAATCAACTCTGCTTACCGACGGTCGGGTTCTATGGAGATAAGAACATGATCATACACACTTTCCTGTAAGAAGGTCTGGTGGATGATTCCGTTCTTGCTAAGATGGAAGGAAGACTATTTGAACCGGGATTGTATGTCAGTCTTCCAGAAAAGGTAAGTTGCGCAGTAGTTTTTTACTGGCATGAAGGTGAGCAATTGAAGCAGGCTTCTAGAAAAGATGTGTCTTGCAATTTCATCAGATACCTGGTTGAACTATGTGATAGCGTATATGTTTATTTGGAAGGGAGTTATCCCTTTGCAGCTTTGGCTTCTTCTGCATCACGCACTAGCTCAAAAACAAACCGCACCAAAAGGATTCGAATCTCCGGTGTGAAGAACTCGGAGAATAATGTGGAGCTCCATCTTGGTTATAATATAAGAATTGACAGAGGAGCGAACAGTAACAAATCTTTATTTGAACCGAATTCAAATGTTCTAGTTGTCAATAATCAAGATGGGACAGTGGTGTTCTGCGAAGGATATCACTACTGTTGTTTCCTGACAACAGAGAATAGAGCTGCAAGGAAGTCTACAAAAACAGAAGAGGTGTCTGTGAAGGTTTCTGGGTTTGGCAGTATGCATAAAAACTGGTCGTCGGTGTCTAATGTTGATTACTCTACACTGAATAATAATCAATTCATAGATCTCCTGCAAAATAGTCAGCCGCAAGATTTTGAGAACTACTCTAAGTTTAAGAAATCTCTTAAGACGAGCGAATCAGCTGCGAAATTTCATGAGTTTGAGAGATGTTTTCTGAACGTTATTCCAGTGTTCTGCCCGCACATTTCCATTTTTGTGGGCAGCAAAATTAGTGAGAAAAAATTAGTGAATGCAAATGAGTCAAATTCATCCTCTGAGGACGAGAGATTTAAGCAACTGCAACGAGAGCTTCCAGTTATTTTAGCAGTCAAGAATAGTGTTTGCCATGGAGATCAGTGGGTGCTGTTGCTTGGATCCGACATCAAGTTCGTATCTAGTGAGGGTGAGCATCTGATTATCTTTGAAAGTTTGGAACAAGGAAAGCAGACAACGCCTTTTATCTCTTATGAACAAGAAGTAGATGCCAAATGCTCCAGCCAGTGTGCCTGCTCCACAAAGATCAATGGAAAGGCGATGTTTCTAAAACCTACAAACGGCATGAAAGGCATCCCACTCTCAGGTGAGATTGTTAAAATTGTTTTATTTCCTGTTACTGCTAAATCGGGTATTGGAAAGGAGGTTGAAGGGAAAGTTCATCTTGTCAATAAAAGTGCCACTTATTCTGCAATCCGTAATTGGGTAGAAAACATGGTTCCTATTGAATTAAGAACCATCGAAAGAAATGTAGGTTTCACTGCTTTCTTGTTAGCTTCTGACCAGCGTCTAGGTTTAACATTTATTAAAAAGCATTTGACAACCCAAAACATGCAAATTCTGCCACCCGAAATCCATGTTCAGTTTGAGAAGTTCCGTAGTGTCCCCCCTGCTCAGTCCATAATCGATCTAGAGGCCCTCTTATCTAACAACACTCTCAAAACCGTGTGTTGTCAAGTCTATAAGGATAATGTACTCAAGTTTAAGGAAAATATAGAGGAGTTGTGGACTCGTTTGGGAAGTTTGGCCAACACTCGACTCAAAGAAGCGGAGGATGAGTTTGTAGAAGAATTGAAGAAAAAGATGTCAGTGTTCAGTAAGGACAACTTAGTTACCAGGTATGTAGAAGAAGTTGTAATTCAACGTCAGTCACGTAACCAGATACAAGTTCTGGACATCCGGAGTTCGCATCCCGAACAAGTGGAGTTGAAGTTGAAGGTGTCAATTGTGGAGGAACATCCATTCGCCATTGTTTATAAAGCATGTGAGCTTACTCCAATGAAGAAAGACATGTCTGAGTTTAATAGCAACTCGAACCGTCCAATTTTACCAACATGTGGAGAATCACTAGAGTTAGTATCCATTAATCCTCAGAATGAAAGATTATTTAAAGTTGTCGTCCTCAAGTCGCGAGAGCTGATGGTTTTTGTTCAGAGTTTCAGAGATTCCTCCATGTATTTGTACCGTTGTCCCAAGATTGGTGTCAACATAAATAATATCGGTCATCTTATACATATATTTAGGAGGGGATTCGATTTGTTGGCTGCTGATGAAGCTACCAGATCTATCGCTCTCTATGAAAAAGACAAATCGAGGATTTTAATATATAAGTTTGATGAATCATTTAGGAAGGTCTATTGGACTGGAGTTGAGGTCAATCTGGAAGCATATAATGGGAGCAAGATCATTGTATGGATGCATTTAATTCCAGGCAAAATGGAACTTCTCTTGGTTGATGACACCAATAGAGCAAGGGTGGCTGAAATCCATGAAAAACCGATGATGAAGGCAAAGCATATTTCTCTTCCTCCGCAGCAGCACTCTTTGAGAGCATGCGTTTCTGTTGACGGCGAATTCTTCCTCGTCTTTAGGGAGTTACAACGTCAGGTTGAAGATATTGATACTGAGGGTAGAAGACATGCAAGTCCTGAAAACATACTTGAAATTTATGTTTTGGGTGATACCATGAGCTTCTTGAAGAAAATCCCTTTTAATGCTAGAGAGTACCGTATATCTGACATGGAACAACTTGCGGTGAAAATTGTGAGCTTCGGATCACAAAGTCAGCTTTTGCTATATAGTCCTGTAGATGCTCCTGGTTTTATCTTTTCCCATGTTCTAAAAACTTCTTTAGCTAAGGAAGTTGTGCAGTTGCAACAAGTCAGTCAGATTAAAGCCCATGAAAATGAAACAGATATTGCTGTGTCGTGCCCGTATTTGGGTTACATATATCACATTTTTGACAAGTTTGCAACAACACCTAAGCTGTTTCCAGACGCTAAGAAGCGCATTACATTCAAAGTGGTATTGGAAAGGAGCAGATCAGATCACAACAATCGTGACGCATGTCTCAAATATTTAAAAGAACTTATCAGACAACTTAAGGCTGGGAAGGACAAAGATTTCTCAAGTATGGAGATTCAATTTGAAGTGCATAATGTAGAGAATTGCCAAATTTCAGGTGCAGCAGAGCAGGAGACACAAGTGAAAATGGGAACATGGGTTCGCAAGCTTGTTTGCCTTGTTCCCATCCAAATAGCTCGTGCGGAAAACAACGCAATGGTAGCTCTCAAGGATGGACTTCAAATACCCCCTGATGTTAGATACGAGGACAGCGTATCACTTGCTGATTGTATACGCTTTGGGTTCTATGATGCTGTTCTTAGCGATTGGAAGCACAAGATTAAGGTCATATCTTCCATGGGAAAGCAAAGTAGTGGAAAGTCATATTTGTTGAATCATCTGTCAGGGTCTCTTCTTGATGTTGCAGGTGGCAGGTGTACAGATGGTGTATGGATGACCATTGTAATGGGCGAAGATAGAGAAGGCAGCGGGGGAAGCAGTTGTTTGTATGTGCTATTAGATTTCGAGGGGCTGGGCAGTTTTGAGAGAAGCGAACAAGAGGATATGCTTCTCTCTGTTCTTAATGCCGCTGTTAGCAACATATTCAATATTCAACAAGGTATGTTATTTTTTCCAAACACAGAATGACGACATACGAATTGCCCTTTCGAAGCCATCGAAGTCCCAAAAGCTCCGAAAACAGCATCTGCTGTACTGATAAATATAAATATATGTAGAAAAACGTATATAAATAATAATAATAAAATTTTATATTTTTGAATAGATTGATTATATTATTAATTTATTTTTAAAAGGTTTAGCTTCATGAAAATATATCTATTACAATGAGGTATATAAAAATAACTTTCAATAATACATAAAAAATGATATACATAATTTATGACTTTTGTAATACTTAAGCTCTTCAATCATTTTGCTAGTCAATTCTTATATTATTTTGGTTGATTGTAAATGTTAAAGTTTATAAATAAACTATACTTGTTTCGACTTCAAAAATTGAAGGAAAAGAGACTTTCACTAGCAACATAAATATCAATAATGAATAGAGATTTTTATAGTGGGGAAAAATTATAACAATATTTTAGATACACTTCAACAACTCTCGCATTGATTTCAAACAAGTTTTAATGCCTTCAAGTAGATTTCATTGCATTTATTTATTGGCAATAAACAACAACAAAACCATAAATGCCAATACTAAACTAGCAAGTTTCAACACAAATAAAATATTCAAAATATATTCCAATACTAGAAATGATAAGGTCCATGCATATAATAATGGATTTACAATACAATGTTTAAAATATATCGCATAACATACAAGAGATTCTTATGACCAAGACGTCTGAATATCCAATATATGTAGAAGGAGAATAAACCCTCGAGGTATGGTAACACCACACATTACTCCATATGGAAGAATCCACTCCATAATATATCTTCAAAATATCCCAAACATAATATCATACTCAATAGATCTTCTTACAATGATATTCACACTCATTAAATAGACATTATCCTAATGACATAATGAAGGGGTAATCCTAATGTACGTATACTCATCACAAGATATAATTATATACATAACTTATCCAAATGAGTAGATATAATTATATTAAGGAATGTGTGCCACAAGCCAACATCTCTATCAATGTAGATACACTACAATATTAGATGCCTAGCTACACAACATGCTACCCCTTCACATTGTTTATCCTTGAAACTTGAGAAGTAAACAAATAATATGAATGCTACAAGTTATTTCAAATATGATGTCATATTCAATAATCCAAACATCTATAGTTGATCTTTGCAATAGCTTTAGTTCGATGGTACCTAGATCTCATTTTTGATCCATGTTTTGTTTCACTCATTTGATTTTTATTTCTTATGATAGTAAGTCCATTTTTCTTGTGAATAGATATTAATTCTATGTTTCTTCTAATTTTTGTAGTTCCTTTGATTCCATGGAGATCCATAGTGATTGGCTTATTGATTCCCTATAATTTCATTTCTCCATGAGTATTGCCTCTCACAATAATGTGGAGGCATGTATATTCCACTTTTATGATTGCTAGAACCTTTCCTAACTATTCACCATTTTTTCCACTCATTTTATTGGATCATGAAGAGAATTACTTGTCTCCTCTCTCACCTCTACATCTTGATCCTCTTTCTTTTCCTCTAATTTGTTTGTACAATCTTTGATAGATTCTTTAACTTATTCTCCATTGACTTTCCTTTGGACTAAATTATGTATAATATCTAGAATAATGAATTGTTTTCATCCTATACCAAATATTATGAACTTATTTTTTCATTGATGTTATTTTTTGTAAATATTCTAACCAAGAATAACAAAAAAATCCAACCCATCTATATCCAAAACATATTTATTTATTGAAGGCTTCAAATTTTCAAAATGTGAATATTGTTATTAGATAATTAGTTATAATCGATGCATTCTTTCTTGTAATTGTAGCTTCTTAGCTAATTCCATTTTGATAAATTTATACTTCTTCATACAATTTATAGAAATAGTAACTTTAGATTTTGAGTACATCCATAAAATTTAAGAATTTAGTCTTCCTTGCTTGAAGTTATTATTGTCCATATTCTTGATCATCTTCTCTCCTCCTCCTCCTCCATCTTATTCTTCCTCTTCTTCCTAATCTTCTTCCTCCCATTCCTTCTCTTCATCCTCCTATTCATCCTAGACTCATCTTCCTCTTCTTCTTTTAGATCTATTCAATTTAAGAAAAAATAGTTTCATCCTTAGAATGATGCATAAGACGCTATGATAAAATCAATTATGATTTATAACAATCAATTTATAATGAATTTGTGATGTCCAACATTCAATATGGCAATAATACCTTTCAAATTTGAACCACCAAATTATCTACTATTATAATTTTTATTGAATGTGAGAAACACCATTAAAATAAGGGTTTGTAAAATTTCTACCACATACCCAACTTTAATTGGATTATTTTGTAATTTTTTCACCTCAAAAATTAAAACAAGAATGAATTTTTTTAGAAGTATATATCACTCAATATTGATGATCAAAAGTTGATTTTTGGACTAGAATTTATATGTAGGATCCTTCATCTTTCGTAAAAAGCATTCAACCATTTAGAAGATATAGGCAATTCTTTATAAATTATAGTTCATCTTCACATTTTCCAAAATCATATCTTTGATATCAATTGATAAGAATCATACATATGATCATGAAAATAATACAATATAAAAGATATGTCATATACTACACAAAAGATGTTTGTGGGCCAAGTTGTCCTAAATTCTAGTATATACAAAAATAGAGTAAAACCTTGAGGTAGGGTAACACTAAGTAATATTCCTTTTATAAGTGATTTGGGTGAAGATAGGATATTTCCAAAATGTGTGTGCAAATGAGATGGATCACTTATTTTCCAAGCCCAAAATCACTTCAAATATGCAAAATAAGATGCTAATAACAACCAAAAATGCAACCTAACTATTATATAAACTATGGGGGATGCTTTTAGAGCATAAAAATTGTGTACCTAGCCAGAAAGTTGTTGTTTTGAGCTATGGAGGACTCATTCTCCTTCAGTGGAATGGGTCCTTTTAGGGTTTTAAAAATTGATTTCAGGATCCTATACCTTGATGTCTACACTCTTGAAATCTTTGAAGTTCTGTGGTTAATTCTATAGAGCTCTTTCCATGATATTGCACTTTGAATGACAACTTTAGCAACTTTGCAACTTTGACAACTTTGCTCCAAATATTGCTCAACTTGATCTTCAACCTGTCAATTTGCAACCACACACTCAAGGGAAAGAAAAACTTGTTGATTTGTTAGTGAATAGAGGTTTTCCTCAATCAAACCCCTTGTAGGTAATTAAACCAAATGATGAAATGAAGGAAATGAAGCATGAACATGAAATAATGTAATTGATATCACCTTGGACGATGTCTTGTGAAGAAAATCTGCAAACAATCATGGAGTGGCCATGAAGAATGTAGATCTTGGATATAGGATGATGCTTGTAAATGGATCCTCAATGCAGCATTAACTTCTTAGCTCAACACACATGAATGCATTAAACCCTTGACATGATGCTATGACTTTGAATTACAATAAACACTAGAAATCTACCTTAAAATGCCTTATGAATGCTCTTGAAGCTCTAATGCTCTTTCTTTTGATCTCATGAAGTCACTCAAAATTTCTAGGAGAAACAATGTGAATTAACCCCTTGTTTATACTAAATTTGGAGATTAACCCTAAAATTCAAAGAGCTAAGACCGCAGATCTAGAAAGAAACATAATTAAATTCCCACCAAAATGAAATTCAAAAATAAGGGTCTCATTAAGGGAGGACCCATTCACAACCAAAGGAAAATGGGTCCTGGCTAAGTTTCTAGGACCAAGCTTCGGGGAGCTGAAAGGAGGCCAAAAACCCATTCCAAATCAACTAAGAAAGGGGGGTCCTATTAAGGGAGGACCCATTTGACATCAAGGGAAAATGGGTCCTAGCTCAACTTACCAGGACCAAATATTTTCCAATGAAATAATTTGATATTTAATTTATAATTGTTGAGAAAGATCCTCAAGAGGTGTCAAAATTAAGGCCTAAAAAAGGGGGGTTAATAACTCCACTTAACCACAATGAATTAAGACTACCTAGATAAATTTGAAAGTGTTTTAAAACACTTTACAACACTTAAACAAGGTACAAATTATGCTTATTTTATTTAGGAAGGGGTCCATAAGGTTTAATTAAGCAAATAAGTCCTAGAAAAGTGTGAAAGTGTGTTACAACACTTCACAACACCCTTGCAAAGGACCAATTAAAGCATGTTTTAGTTAAATAAAGGTCATAAATGATGTGAATGTGTACAAGACATTACAACACCACTCCAAGACACTATTAGTTTAGTTTTAATGTCAATTATCAGATCAAGCAAGAAAAAGGCTACTTTTCCATTAGTATAATAAGAAACCATTACATGTTATATATTTAAGATATCACAAACACAATATCATACTTGATACATCTCCTACCAATTATATTCACCTTCTTTATATAGACATTCTCCTAATAAAATAATGCAAGGTTAATCTTAATGAAGACCTACTCATCACTTAATATAATTATCTACACATGTTTCTCACATAAATCAATATAACTCATTTAGGAGATGTGAGCTAAATGTTAGAAACTCCACCCACCTAAATATATTACAATATCATAGCCCTAAGTACATAACAAGAAATAGGTTCACATTGCCTTTGAACAACATATGCAAGAAAAAATTTATGACATAGTTTCATCACCCAATCACCTTAAATTTGAAGAGCAACTCAAATTTCCAATCATATAAAATGTAGATTCAATCTATTTAAAAGATACTCCAAGACTAATATTTATTTCTAATGAATATGACAACCTTTCAAAACAACTTATCCAACAATAGATCAAGATAACAAAATCTTTTGCTTATGAATAAACAAACCACTAACAAGAAATATCATTAAGTGATGTTTTCTAATAAAAGTACACCTACTTTGATACAACTACAAGAGTCAAGTTAAACAACACACACAATATAGTAGAATAATTGATTACATTATTAATGGATTTTTAAGGAATGTGCTCCACTTTTCAACTTCTACAACCAACTTTCTGATAGGAACTTAAGTATTAACTATCCAACATATTCCAAAAAAACATAACAAGTATAGGTATTTTGAAAACATCTATCCAAAAGATGTTCATTATAGTTGAACTTCCTATATTAACTTTATTATTAGGATAAATAGACATCTTGAAATTATATGTAAATATTTTAAATTAAACGAGACAGTAAAACTATTTATTTATTCAAATAATAATTTCTTTATTTTACTTTAAAATTAATTGTTACATATTTAAAAATAAATAATTTTTTTTATTTTATTACATAATTATTTAATTTACTACATATTATTATATTTTACTTATTATATTTTTCTTTATTTACTTTATTATAGATATATTTTGATTATTTTAAATTTCTCAATTTTTATATTTAAAAAAAAACATTTCTAAATATTTTTTCTTTCAAATATTCTCTTACCTCATATACTTCTCGACATAATAAGAAATGTCTGATATAGTATTTCCAACATTTAACTTGTGTTTGTAGTTGTAAACCTTCATTTGGTATTTTACAGGATTTTCACTTAGATAAAGACACAGAATCTGCTTTCAGCCGATTCCAGAGTGGGATCAATCTACTCAAGCAGGACAGAATGTTGTTTAAAGGTCTATTTTACATTGCCCTCAAGGATGTGGACACATCCGACGTAGAAGATCTTATCCAAGAATTTTATGAGAAGATTTCTCAAATATGCACCAAGCAAGAGAATTCATTTTAAGAATGTATGATGGAAGGGTCACGATTGCTGCTATGGCTCCTTACAATAGATCTGAGTATTATAGGGAGAGCTTGAGAGACCTAGCAGAAACCGTGACAGAAAAAATCAAAGTTTGCTATGTTAATGGATTCACTTTCCTGAGAGATCTGAAGCTAATTATAGCTCAACTTGCAATCAAAGACTGGACTTCTATTGACAGAAAACGAGTTGCTGTAACAATTAATATTCTGAGGAGAAATCTTCAATCGGCGGTCCACATGGGATGTCTTCCTGGGACAAATGCGAAAGAAAAAATTCGGGTCTTGCATAATTTCGACACACAGGAAGAAGTTCCTGATTTTCCTGTTGTTGTGAGGGATATTTCATGGAACATAGAGGATTCGGGATTGACTCTATCACCATTGAAAGAATCGGCAACTGTTGTTACCGTTAGAGACGTTTTATCTCAAATCAGATCAAAACTGGAGACAGTTTTACCCAGGAATGGTAGAAAAGGGGAGGAGAGGTTTTCTTTATTCCAGATGTTCCTGGAGGCGCTGGCAGACAGAAGGCGTGACAGAGTTCAACAGTGGATAAGTTCAAACACCATAGATTTCTGTGATAGTGATGAGGTACAAAGGTTGCAGCTAGAGGCCAACGTAGTTCTTGGCGAAATTAAGCAAGGCCTGTCAGTTTGTGGATACAAATGTTCTGTTTGCTTTTGGAGCTGTGTAATGGAGAAGGGCCATGATGACCACCACGATTGTATGGGGAGTCATTTGTGTACAGAAACTTGCAGTTATTGTGCTCGAGATGGAAACGTCTTAATCTCATGCAAGGATTTGGCAGGGCATGAAGGAGCTCACGACTGCAAAGAGAGAAATCACACTTGCGGCGAGAGGTGTTACTTATATGAGATGTCTTCAAGTTGTAATAAGGCATGTTCTCTCAGGGCTGGGCACCATGGCCAGCACAAGTGTAATTCTCCTCAACACATATGCGGGATAAAATGTTCTCTTCCAAGCTGCAATAATCCCTGTACTCTGGCGATTGAATCCAATCATAAGAGACATCAGTGCAATGAGAAATACTGTCAGAAGACATGCATGATAAGTGGGTGCAACATTAGATGTGGAGTTGAAAATCATTTCCATGATTTGGATCTAAATGCAGAGCACTTGTGTGGGAATAAGCACCCCTGCACTCAAGAATGCGAGATGCGGGGAAATTGTGAAATCTCTACTAAAACTGAGAAACAAACCTGTATTTTTCCAGGCCAAAGGGGATCTTTCGAGTACGAAGTTGTGGAGCAAATTAGCCGGCGGGAACGCTGTTGTATTCCCATTCCTCCTTTCAAAAGAAATCATGAAGGTTTGCATGTTCACACAACCAGAGAAGACACTGTTCACTACTGTGACACCAGATGCCAATCTTGTGGTTACTTCTGCCAGAGCACAATAGGTCACTCAGGCTTGCACAATACAAGGCATGGCAATATGAAAGATGTAAGATTCATTTCAGAGAGCGAAGATATTGACATTGGAGATCGCAAGTATAAATGGGGAGAGTCAGGGGTAGCAGAAATGTGTAACCTGTTTTGCAAGAATCAGGGTCGAGGGCATATCCATCTGGTTCCTTGTCCGGGCTCCAGCAAATGCACCGGCGACCTCTACAATGGTTCAAGGCACGAAACTGTGAAATATGGACCTGATGTAAATGTTCCAAAAGATGGGATGACTCATGATACTTTCTGGCAATATGTTAGATTTGTTGATCCGTGCATTGATCGTTGCACTGAAGAAGAGAGGAAAGGGTTTGACCTTTGAAATCACTACTGTAAATCTGAGGAGCATGATACAAAGTCAGATCGTGCTAAATCATATTGCACTGAGAAACTGTGGCATCCACATATGAAGAGAACTGGACAGAATTTAAGCTCCACAGGGTATATAACTGATGATGGCCATCATTTTGCTTGTAGTCATTCTATCCCCCACCATGTCATATTTATCATTGACAGATCGGGTTCGATGGGCTCGTCGGACATTACTCCCGCTTTGGCAAAGTTTAATAACCATAATTGTAGGCTTGGATGCGTATACGAGGCTATTCTGCAATTCATACACCTCAGAACAATTTCTGATGATTCTGTATCCGTAGTACTGTTTGATCATAGCGCCGATGTAGCTGTAGAGATGGAGGACATGGGAGAAGCTGTTGTCGATCGCCTTCTTCAGTATAACGATCGAGGAGGAACTGCCTACTCAACAGGGTTGGATGCTGCAGAGAAAATATTAATTAAAGCAGCCCAACATCACTCTCTGAAGGTGAAAGTACCAGTTGTCATCTTCCTTAGCGACGGGGGAAACTGGGGTGGAGTGGATCCCCTGTATTATGTGGAGAAAATGAAAAGAGCAGAGCCTAGAATGAAACTTCACACAATTATGTTTGGAACGGATCCGACAATGGATATCCTGATTCAAATGAAAGAGAAAGGAGGAGGAACGTTTAATAACGCAGTAGATGGGATTCAATTGGTCCATTAACTTCGAGAAGCTGGCCAATAGTCTAAAATCCCAAGTTGTATCGGTGATGTAAGGGATCCCCTGCCTACTCTGCTTCTTTATATTTGTGTTAGATACCAGCTGGTACGCCTATGGAACAATGGATTTAGTTTTGTGTTAGTTGTATGTTTTGAACTCTGATGTTTTGCTAGCCCCACTATTTATAGTGTGCAGCCTGGGCGCTTCAGAAGAGAAGTTATACAAAGTCTTGAGCTTTGAAGGTTGTGTATGTTTCCATTAATCATTCTTTATGTAGAGCACTATAATGTTATATTCTCAACCAGTTGGGGATGGTTTTTAACATAATTATATGTAAATATTACTTTACACGTACTACAAAATTTTCATTTTCATTAGTCAATCTTTT
>VDFB02000017.1:15121959-15151604 GCA_007258455.2 Sequoia sempervirens
TCTCCCATTTTGGGGAGATCATTTGTGCTAGCCAAACTCTTGCAATTTTCTTTCTCAACCAACACTTAGCCATTTTCATGATTCCAAGCATCATTTCCATCTTCACATCCTCTACTTGCCATCCAAGGAGCATACACATCAAAGATCGAAGGGCCAACCAAAGGATCGACTCGACGCAAGGTATAAGGTTCCATTTCGTTGCTTTGTCTTGCATTGTTTCCAACTTAGGCTAATCTTGAGGTGTAGGTTGTTTTGGTGTTTATTTGCACTCTTTTACTTGTTTCTTGATTTCTAACGCTCACATTCGACCTATCACAACTACAACTCATGTTCTTGTTGCATCTTTAAATTTTTAGTGTAACTATCTTCATTTTATTATGAACATCATAATTTGTTTACTTTAGAAAATAAAATAAAATTGGCATCTTAAGATCCTTTTTTGTGTCACAACTTGATGCACATACCCGAGAGAGAGAGAGAGAGAGAGAGAGAGAGAGAAAGAGAAAGAATAAGAACAATAGAAAGAAGAAGAGCAAGAACAAGAAAATGTATAAGAAGTAGAAGAAAAAGATGATGATGATGATGATGATGATGATGATGATGATGATGATGATGATGATGATGATGATGATGATGATAATGATGATGATGATGATGATGATGATGAAAAATAAAAATAAAAGGGAGAATTTGGAGATAAATATCTTATGCATTGAAGAAAATGCTTTTGTAACGAGGTAATGTTATTCCCCTAACCCTATAATGTTTATTGTATAATGAGTAGTTGGTTTTTGTCCTCCTTAACTCTTAAATAAGTTACATAATCATTATTATAATTATACATATGCATTTAGGTCATCTTAGGAGTTATACCTATGTATCTAAGATGACCTAGGTGGTATCCAAGGCATAATTATGGTATATATAGGAGCTATAGGTTAGTTATTATCATCATGTTGAGTATTGAGTTCTTATTAAAGAATAATGGAGGTATCCCCCTCCAAGTGGATTAGGAGGTTGTCCCCTCAAAGTGGAATATCTTATAAACTATTTTAGCATACTTTATATTATATTATTCTCTTGTGCAAGTTATTTCATTACATAGGAATCATCATAAACCAAATCCAATCACAAGGGAATGCTAATTGTTGATATATCATAACGTAAACAAGAGTAAATAAATATGGATAGTGATCATGACATGAGCCAAAGCCAAGAATAAGAGAATGTCACTTGTTGATATGTCATTATATGAAGAAATTATACCAAGGTGAGAATAAATCTAAATGGGAAATGGCATCGTTATTTTAATATCACAATTGTATTTCTCCCACTTTGATGTGTGCATTAATCTTTAACCTAAGCATGTATTTTAAAATATATTAGAATTCTCAAACAAAATGAAAATTAAGTGTATTTAGAAACTCATAAAGTAAATTAAATTTAAAAGAATATATTGGGTTTCTTGCATTCACCTTGAAATGATCACTTTATTGAAAACCTATAAAATAGAAAAAAGAAGATAGAAGGGATAAAAAAAATATTATTTAAAATATTTTTCACAATTTTGTAATGTGATATGGGGGTGAGTGCAATAAATTGGGGGAAAAAGAGTGGATAAATAGATTATTTTGAAGAAAATATAATCATGTGTTATGTTGAAATATCCATAACATGGACATTTTATGCTTTGGTAAATACCAAGCCATAATGTGAGAATGTTGTTGGGATTCAAGTTTGTAATACCTTATTTTGCTTGAGTTTCATTCCTTTCATGTGTCTTAACCCTTTGAACCTGGTGGAACCTTCAAAATTTCATGTTCCACTAATCTAATGTCATTACTTGGGTGGTTGCTCAGTTTTGAAGTGTTGCAAGGGTTTAGGGTTTTATTCTCTAGGGTTTGTTTTCCTTAGCATAATTTTTTCGTAATCATTGTTATTTTGGTACAATATTTCATTGAATGACTGGCTAGGTTCCTAGTTTTCTAAGTTACATTTTGAGAGGCCTATGTACTCATATGGTCACCGCCCCCTCATGCCTAGGTTTCCTATTTGCCCCATCATGTGGTATTTTCCTCTTATTTTGGTCTGAGGGTTGATATTTTACAAGGTTGGAGCTTTTCAAATATTTTATCTTTGCGCCCTAGGTTAGATATGGTATTAAGCCTCTTTTAATTCCCCATGCTTCATTTTACCTAGGAAACCCTTTCTTTATGAACAACTTTGAGGGATGTGCAAATTTTTGTCATTGGAAGTCTCTATATTTCCCATTACTAAAACCTTATCACTCATCAGTTTTATTTACATGATGAGCGATGGACTCATTTCCCAGACATCGCAGATTCAGTTGCAAAGGTGATGTATCATTCAATGACAAGTGATACATTTTTAACGAAAGAAAAAGGAAGTATATCCCAGGTGGATATTCTAATCCAATGGTTAGGAGCTCATTGTTTATGTTCTTCACATCATTGATGGCATACATGAGGGAAAGGAAGTATCAGTGATGAGCAATGTAGAGTTAAGCCTTATGTCCATTATTTCATCTCAAGGCATCATGGTTACATTTTTAAGAATGGGGAGTGCTTTGGAAATGAGTGATGGAGGAGTTAGGGGGTATTCGATGGAATATTCTTCTCATCGTTGGGCATTAAAGCATCACAGATCCTTTCAAAAGAAGCTAGGGAAGAAATAGTGATGAAACTATGGAGTCGTATCAAAGAGATAGTGGAATCTTGATGAGATTGTCTCAAAAGTTTCTTCGGCATGTCGATATGGTGTTTGTTGCAATTATAAAGGATTCCCTTTGGAGGGTGAGAATTATCTTCTGCAAGCTGTGTGCAAAGGAATTTGGTCTTTTATGAATTCCTCCCTCTAGAGTTGCAAATATAACTGCTTTTGAAACATTTGAAATGAAATTGAAATGAATTCCAAATGTAAATGTGACAAAATGTGCATTCTGGCCCGAGGCTTATTTGCTCCTTCGTTTCTATAAGAAGGAATTCACAGCTAGTAATGTGGGTTTTGATTTCTAGGAAGCTTCTTATCTTTAGGTTTTGGCCATGAAAGAGGTTGTGGACTAGGATTATTAAATGCTATGGGTAAAGTTCCATATGTTGCAAATCCATGTATCATAATGTTCCTAGAACTTGAATGCACAAATTTGAATGTATACTATCATGTAATTGTCTCCATGTTTGGGCTATAACATCTTTTGAAATGAAATAACAAATTTATTGAGGTTCTTCAAACACATTTGCTATTTGAGTTATTTGTTTGTTTTCTTTCCATTCAAGGAATGGTGTAAATGCTTACAAGTAGGTAATGAGGGTGTTGTATTTTTATGTGGATTGCTAAGTAGAATTTCATGATAGGCTTAAGTAGACCTTTCTGTCATAATGTTATGGAAGTTTATTGGTCATCAATATTATGTTATAGTAAATTATGATATGAGGTATGATATGTGACTCTATATCCCAAG
The DNA here is from genome assembly GCA_007258455.2 of Sequoia sempervirens. Classification (NCBI taxonomy): domain Eukaryota; kingdom Viridiplantae; phylum Streptophyta; class Pinopsida; order Cupressales; family Cupressaceae; genus Sequoia; species Sequoia sempervirens. Next base: position 15,125,441 of record VDFB02000017.1, read on the forward strand.
GTAGACAATGGTCTTGCACAATTGTCTTTCCCCATTCTTAGAAAAAAAAATTAAATTCAAACAACTATTGAATTCTTTTGTCCTATTCTTGGTTTCTAGAAGTGCAATGCACTTTTGTATTCTCATGCTCTAAATTTTGAGTGTTGTGAAGGAGTAGAAATCCTTTTGAAATATTATATTTATTGAGTACTTGCATGATAATCCATCTGTTATTTGCAATGTATATAGTCATTTAGCTACATAAATTCATAGGTACATTGTGTGGGATTACCCTCCTAGGTTTAGTAGAGCTTGAAGTGTAGGGGAGAAAAGTGTAGAATCCATCTACCATTTGTTGGCCACTAATCTTGAAGTTCTTAAGCATAAGGACTAGCTATCCTTTAGAGGATTTTCAAGGTTCAACTAGAAAAAACACCAACAAAACCAACCATTTATAATTGATTTGAAATATTCTCAATGGGTCTTCTATGAGTCAACATTACCTAGGTGTTTTCTTATGTCATCCCCCATATGATAACACACAATAAAACTTTTTTTTTAGTTTGGGGTGTTTTCTGGTAAATATTCTAAGTTTGGGTGTGTAGTTAGACTTTTGGACTTCTTTATCCTAGTATTCCACTCTACCGATCCCTTCATTTTCTCTTTATTCTTATTGGTACATCAAACTTCCCCTTCCTTGCATATATTTTCTCTCACCTGAAACTTCTTGGTTCATTGCAACTAAAAAAATATCTCATTTGTACTGGAGTTTTGGCCCATCCCCTATTTGAATACCTTATTTGGATCTCCCTGATCCCCAACTCTCAACTCAAATTTTTTTACTAAATGCTCCATCAAAGTCAAAGTTGTGGGCTTCCTTATAATTGATCAAATTTTCTATACCATCCTCAACATCTTGATTCTCCTCCCTCTAAAATTTTTCCTAAGTATATTTGTTGGACTTTATAACATACCCTTCCTATCATGCCTTCTCTAACAACTTTGACCCCCTAACTCCCAAACCTTTTTACTAAGTACACACTCCTTAAGATTCATAATTTTAAGCTCCATTATCCTTGAGTTCTTATCATAAGGTATTCCTAGCTCCTAATCCCCAACATTCTAACACTACCTTACCTTATTAAATTTGTTGCTTTTGGATTGAACTGTGTGATAGTTTTTGGATCAACGTTTCAGATCACACTACGTGATCCATCATCAAGATGCAAAAAGAGTTGAAGGTATGGGATCATAATCATACCTTATCAAGATTGTTTGTTTAGACTTCCTCCATTCCACATACCATAATGGTATGAGCTCATAATTCCCTTCAAGCCCCCAACACCCCAACCAAAGCCATGAAGTATGAGCTACCCTTGACCTTAGAATTTTAAAAATCTCATGTTTTTCAATTTTTGACTTAACCTACCTCCCTACACACACAAAAGACTGTTTATTAGTAGTGCTAATTTCATAACTTTCTAGACTAGGTTTTTCATAGCCAAAAAATATTGTTCGTCAAAAGGCACTAGATTGATAGGTTGGTTACAACAATAAAGATAAAAAAGTGACTCAACATGCCATAAGTGATCTAATGAAGCTCTTCAACCACCAAATCAGATTGAATAGTGGTTATAAATAATTATTTAATCAAAAAGTTGTGGGTTAGAAGAAAACAAAAGATAAAATTGGCTAGTATTGCATGCAATATGATGGTTTAAGGTTTTTAATCTTGATGGTGTTCACACCATCTTTTAGTGCCAAATTTGTAACATATTTATTTGCTTGACCATTTCCTAACATGCCAAATCTAGAATCAAAATGAATGAAGATAAGATTTTTAAATCTATAGGGTATTCTTTCATGCCCCCCACATAAATTTCAATGTGTTTGTAGGTGATTTTCACATGATTTGAAATGTGAATCATGACACATGGATGATTACGAATAGGGGTGATCTTCTTTATTTGCATCATCACTGTTTTATTATCTTGAGGCTCTCCAATGTGAGATGGGTACCAAAATGACATATCTACATATATCACATTATTATTCGTACAAACACTTGGTTTTCAAACTAATTTTTGGGTTTATTAAAGTCTATAAAGAATTATAGGATATCAAACTTTGAATGTATAAACTAAAAATTAAGGGATATACTTTTTAATGGTAAGTATCCTTAGCTATTTGTAGCAATTTAAGGGAATATTACAATTGCAATTATGTATTTCCCCTTGCCATATTCCGTGCAATGAATGTAATCATTCTTATTTTTTATTTTTTGTATTTGTGTGTGTGAGAGAGAGTGTGTGTGACAAAACCTAATATACTAAACATATTTTGTAATAACCATCATTTTATCCACATGGGTCATTGTACTTCTATTTTTGAATCATCAAGTCTACTATAGAAATGTATTTCATGCATTTTCCATTGGTTTAATTAAAAATATGAGGTATATATATTTGTTTTATAAATTTCATATATATAATGCTTAGTTTACAAAATTATTTTATTTATTTAAAATTTATTTTATAAAAATTTAAATTAAAATATTCCAAAATAGATAGAGCGATATATGGGTCAATAAAACATACTGACTTGCATCTATAACATTAGGTTTTATAAAAATATTTCATTTAGTTAAATAAATAACTAAGTTATAGTATTTCCAAATAAAAATATTAGTAAAATTTATATGTAATTCAAAGTATGTAATTAAAAATTAAAGCCTCACATCTTAGTCATTTACTTTTTTTTTATTTTTTTATTTCTTAGTTAAAAATAAATAACTCAACACTAAGTCGTTTTCTCACATATTGCAACATTGAGCAATTGAACATTGTTATGTTGTTGAATTTTTGTGAGCACACATCCAATTGAACAACACAGACACATCTATGAAATGAGTGGATCAACATACTTTGGTTTCATATGATTTTGTGAAGGTTTGAACTCTTTTCTTGCCCAATCTTGGGTGTTTGCTTGATATGTGTTTGTTAGGTTTTTTTTGCAATTTCTTTTCATTTAGAACATGAGTTTCCTATGCACATTAGTGATTTTTTAGATTTTGTTTATATATATACATATATATATTAATTTTAAGAAATTAATTGTAAATTTTCTTACATAAGTTCTAATAACTTATTTTTTATAGTTAACAATATTTTTAAAAAGTGGCATTACTTCAGTAAAGAATAAATTTATCTCTGAAAGGATAAAATTATAAATTTTTAAACATAGATTAATAACACCGATATCTAGTGCATGGATATTTTTTCATAATTATTTGTTGCATAATTTTGTTATTTTTATTTTAAGTGAGATTAACTATCATTTAGACATAAGTTACTTCAGTAACACATAACTTTTCTTGTATTTATCTGAATTATTAGTTTTATTGAAATAAGAACATCAATACTTAGTGCACAATATTTTTCAAATTTCTATCTATTTTACTATTTTTCCATGTGTGTGAAACAAAGACCTTCACGATTGCTAAAAAACTTATCTTTACTAGAAAATAGAAAATAAATATAATAATCAAATTAAATATATCTAATAGTATACTCATTGGAAAACTTACTTCGAGTGCTATGAACCTATCAAGATACTCATGAAAGGGAAGATGCCATCCAAGGACCTTCATTCGAAGGTATGCCATTCTTGCCAAAAATAAATAAAAAACCTTCAAACAAAGGTAGTTTCCAAAAATGAAAAAAGAACTTTGAATGAAGATCCCTTTCTACTCCTTTTTTGTAAATTTCCTTAAAAGGAATAAAAAGGGACCTTCATTTAAAGGTCTTTTTTTTCATTTTTGGAAACTACTTCCGTTCGAAGTATTTTTACATTTTACACATTCAAATGAATGTAGTTTTTGAACCACCTTTTAACAAAGGTGTTTTCAACTTTTTTCCCGCTTTTGAGTTGAAAAAACTAGTGTCACAAGTTTAGGACTCACTATTGTAGGTTCACCCAAATAGTTCAAGTAAAATCAATATAAATAGAAATTGCACACATGAAGAACATGAAATCAAGATGTGAAGAAGAATGATATTGATGATTGTTGGCCTTAGGGTCCCAACATTTTTCATCTCTATTGTCCTTTCCTACAATAGGTTCTTTCATTGTCAAAGGCTTTGAATCGATTCAAAATAAAATAGCCAAAGAAGACAATGAAAGTGGATGTTATAACTATTGTAATAAAATACTTTAGATTTATTGGCATTTGGATATTATTGGTTGTAAAGATTCCAAAGACCATAGAGGATATTTGGAACTAATTGTTGGTGAGTTTTATTACTTGGTGAAGGCCTAGTGGATATATGGAAGATGTGAGCTAAAATCTAGAACCTATAAAATCTTGAAAACTTGAAACTAACATTCAAAATTCTTGGAACCACTCGAGCATCCTTAGAAATGAAAAATTTGAACACTTGTAAAAGAAGTTGGATTATTATATGTGGATGAAGACCCTTAGAAAAGATAGAAACAATATTCCTATACAATGTTAGGAGAGTTTAGCCAAGAAAGTAGAAAACAAAAAAGATGGAAAGAAAGCATTATGTAAGGAAAAAACTCAATTAAAAAAAGTGTGATACACATTCACCATGGTAGATTGAGATTCACAAAAAGGGGTGAATTGAAGCAAAAATGATGAATATGTTAGTTATGGGGCAAAAATAGATTGTGAAGAGGTAGGAAGGGATGAACACTAGCAAATCATCAAATAAGCATAAAATGAGAAAGGGGTTGGTCTTAGGGACTAGCAAAAAACTTCCACAACATTTGGATCGATTAGGAAGGAGATTTTTTATTATTTTATATAATATGTGATTGTATGTTGGTTGCTAAGTTATTATCAAACTTTGTGATATATTATTATCTAATTAGGATGCTTCTAGTTAACATCTTCTAAGATTTTAAGACCTAATTGGTAACCTTCAATTTATTTATTTATTGATAAAATATGAAGTTATAAGAGTTATAGATGAATATCTAGATTATATGAAAAAATTAAATAAATTGAATTATTCTATCTTATGTGTTTAAATTAGATCATTCCAATTATGATTTTAATATTAAATTTTATTGAAAATATTGTTAATATTTAATACAAATTAAACTTTAGTATTGATTTTATCTTATGTTGTGTCTAATTGATTGTCAAGTGTGAAAATCAAATCAATAAAATGGGTTGCCTAGTCCATGTGGAGGTAACAATCATAACTCGTTTTGAAAAACATTACCTAGAAAACCACCATAAAGCAAGGAAGTCAATAAATAACAAGCTAGATAGGCCAATGAAGAGAGATATAAAATCATAATGTTTTCATTGAAACTTTTATTGCCAATGCTTCCTATTGTCTTAAAAATAGAAACACTCTAAGTATAAGATAGTTTGCATTGGTGAGTGTCTCATTGGCTATGTGGTAATAATTATCATTTACATTGTAATGTATATATAGATTCAAGAACACTCAATCTCATCATTTCAAGATTTTAAAAAAGATAGAATGAAATTGAATATAATGAAAGATTTTTATTCAAATTTATAGATATTCAAAACTATTTAAATTGAAAATTGAATAAGTTAATCTGATTTACCCATAAAAAATAATTCACACATTAACAAAATTGAAGACTAGGGGTAAGGTCTCATGGCGGGGTGGAGGGGGGGGGGGCTTCCTTAAAAATCTCAGCGTATGGTCCTTAGCTTTTTTAGGAATATTTTAAAGTTCTTGGTCCCATGGTTTTAATCTTGCAATTTTGCTTAAAATGTTAAGCTCCAAAATTTAAGGAATGAATTGTAGTGCTTTGATAAAAACTAATAAATAAATGAAAACTCTCTCATTTTTAGTTTCTAATAAGATTTTAAAATTTTAGATGAGAGACAAGTGGCATAAAAAACTCCTAAGCTATAGGGGCAATTTCTAGCCCCACCCCAAGAGCTGAAATATTCATTCCTAAAAGGTAGTCCGGGTTCTATTTTTTTGGAAAAGATTCCAATTAATCTCATAGCACAATTTCCTTTTCCCATGGGACCTCCTACTCCATGAAAATAGAAGCCCATGCCCTGCATGAGACCATACTGTTAATGAAATTACAATATAAAGAAATATTTACATTCATATTTATAGATAGCAAAAACTAATTTAACTGACATCAAAAAGAAAATTATATAAACTGAAAATTGAATGAGTTAACACAATTAATTTATAAAGATTAACATTTAAATAGGACAAAATGAAATTGCATTGTTATATAAAAAGAAACATTTGAATTCATATCCAAAAATAAATAAAAACTAAATAGATTGACTTAATTAACTTATAAAAATTAATATTTACAAATATCATAATTTTGTCTCTGAAAAGAAATTATGAATAAATGACCTGAATGATTAATGAGAGGATGGGCATTGATCCAAAAACTTGAAATATAACTTGTAGACAAGGGTTTAAAATGTTTTTCTTTTTGAAGAGGATGAGTTCAAATATCAATAATAAAAATCAATTTCATCACAAGCCTTTGTTCAATGATGAAGAGATTAACCCACGGGTTTTAAAATCTCCTCGTCACAATGTTGTAACACAACTTTGTGGGCAAGTCATCCTCAAATTCATTGGAAGTTCCGTTGTTCTGCAATGTTTTTCTTTTGGAGCACTTTTGTACCTCTTCAGCTTGAAATCCAAATGGTTTGTTGGAACCTTTCTCTACAGATTATTAATTTGTCTATGATTCTTCGAGATTACTTGCAAACTAACAAAGATCTCAAAACAGATATTAGCAATCTCCAAGCACAATTGCAGTTGATTGAAGGATAGTCAAATTGGCTATTGACATGCTGTTGCTACTGATGTAGCTGACATGTACTGCTGTTGATATAAACTGTTTCTGATGATATACACTATTGCTGTTGTATACTGTTGTTGTCCTTTTGCTGCTACAACAGTGATTTCCTGATGTTTTTGCTGAACAGATCAGCCTGTGTGTTGCTGTTCTGATTGTAACTTCTGATGTAATATTTTCTTCTTATTTTAATTTAAAAAAATGATGAAGAGAATAACGAGTTGATGGTATGAATATTACCAGCAATTTGACAAGTTAATATATCAATATTTTAATAATAGTTGATCTTTCTTAATTTTATAATTATATTTTCATAATTCAATAAAATCTATTTGAATAGTGATCAATTCAAATCAATTATAATTGTAAAATTTTCAAGTTCATATTGAATTTTAGTCAATGTTTTTTTGATTATGGAATTTGATCCAAAATAATGATAATAAAAATTCATACAATCAAATCCACAGAAAAACCTTGACTAAAAAATTTAAATTCATTTTTATTTAAGCCAATATAACAAAAATTACAGTTTAATTATAAATTTCATATCATTTCATATATATATATATAAATAAACCTTCAGTTTGCAGGCTCATTAAGAGCGACGTCCCCTAAACTATATAGCCTGCCAGAGTAGTACCATGACAAAATAAAATGAAAATAAAAATTTCCATCATACTCATCTTGAATCAGAGATAAGAATGTCTATTTTTAATTTTCTAAATGCTCTATTAACAGAGCAATCAAACTGCTCATGACCAAAACCTTCCACAAACTCATTTCTAAATATAATTATTCAATATTGTCTTAATTAATTAAGAAACATCAGGGACACTTCAGATCTTCAGAAAACTAAAGAAAATGCTTGAACTATACGTAACACGGACATGATGGGGATTATCACTTTACAAAATTACCATTCCAATGCTCCATAGGAGGTAGGGTAGCAGAAAGTTTGATGCAAAAGACACTAACATCTACGTCCTGCAACTGAATTGAGCAGAATGAAATGGAAATAATAATTTCTACCATACACATCTTGAACCAGAGATAAGAATGTCTATTTTTAATTTTCTAAATGCTCTATTAACAGAGAAATCAAACTGTTATAGAGCCAACCGAATTGCTCATGATCAAAACCTTCCATAAACTAATTTATAAATATAATTATTCAATATCGTCTTAATTAATTAACATCAGAGACACTTCAGATCTTTAGCAAACTATAGAAAATGCTTAAACTATACTTAACACGGACAGGATGAGGATTATCACTTCACAAAACTACCATCCCAATGCTCCATAAGAGGTAGGGTAGCAGAATGTTTGATGCAAATGACACTAACATCTACGTCCTGCAACTGAATTGAGCAGAAAAATTACACCATACAATTTATATACCTTAAACAAGCCACAATAAGATCACATCCTAGATACAAAGCTACAAGTAGGGAATAACATATATTTATTTCAAAATCTTAGCAGGTGAATCTGGACTAGATTTATGACTGTAGAGGAAAAAAACACACCTAAATCCAACCTAAAAGCTGTTTATTACCAGCTAAGCAGAACAAGGAAGCAGCTGGCAAGGAATCTGTGTCCTTACATTAAGGCTGCAACTCGAGGCTTGAGGCTTTTTGCGAGATTCTCAAAGCTCTGAGCCAGCTGAAGTCCATCAATAGTTAATTGGAACTGTCCATTTCCTTCCTTGGCCATTTCCTCCAAGATACTCATCGCAGGATTTTTCCCGTACATAATTGTATGAAGTGTCATCTTAGGCTCCTGCCTTTTCATTTTGTTCACGTAGCAGATGGGATCCTCTCCGCCATTGTTTTCCCCGTCACTCAAGAAGATAACAACTGGTTTTTTCATGTCTACTTTTGGGTCTCTGGTTGCTTTCATCATTAATTTCATTGCAGAATCCAAGCCAGATGAATACGTGGTTTGACCAGCAGCAGGGTACTGAAGAAGAGAATTGACAGCACCTTCTTCCATATCTTGAATCTCTACAGCTACACTTGCAGATGTGTCAAATAAGACAACTGATATTGAATCATCAGAAACTGTTCTTAACCGAGCTTGTATAAACCTCAAAATGGCCTCATATACACATCCCAGCCTACAATTATGATAGTTAAACTTTGTCAGTGTAGGGGTGATATCATTGTTGCTCATTGAACCTGACTTGTCAATCACAAAAATGACATGATAAGGGACATTATTAGAATGATCACAGCCAAAATGATGTCCATCATCAGTCACATAGCCTGCAGAATTCATTCGTTGGCCAGTTTTTGTGATGGGTTTGTGCCATAGATTCTCAATGCAATAGGATTTTTTTGAAGCCTTGTCCTCTGAGTTGTGCTCCTCAGATTTGCAATAGTGATTGCATAGGCCAAACTCAATGCCCTCTTCTTTTGTGCAAGGATCAGCAAATCGGACATATTGCCAATAAGTCTCATGAGTCATCTCATCTTTAGGAACATCAACATCAGGTCCATATTTCACAGTCTCGTGCCTGGCACCATCATAGAGATTGCCAGTGCACATCTCGGAGCCTTGACAGGGAACCAAATGAATATGACCCCGACCCTGTTTCCTGCAATACATATTGCACATTTCAGCTTCTCCTTTCTCTCCCCATTTATACTTTCGATCCTTAATGTCAATGTCTTCCTCCTCTGAAATGAATCTTACGTTCCTCATATTCCCGTGAGTTGTTTCATGCAAGCCAAGGTGACCCATTGGACGCCGACAGAAGTAACCGCAAGCTTGGCATCTAGTGTCACAGTAGTGAACAGATTGTTCATTCTTGGTGTGAACATGTGGCCCTCGATGCTGCTTCTCAAAAGGAGGTATGGGAATGCAACAACCTTTGCGCAAGCCATTTTGTTCTGAGATATGTTCATACTGAAAACATCCCCTTTGTCCCTCGAAAACGCGGGTTTGTCTTACAAGCTCTGTAAGGATTTCACAGATTCCAGGCTCCTGACATTTTTCTGCACAGGCATGTTCTCTCCCACATAAATGCTCTACATTTGGATCACTCATACCATGGAAATGATCTTTCACTCCACAAGTCCTGCTACATCCATTTATAACGCATGGCCTCGGGCAATATGTTTCATGGCACTGATGCTGCTCGTGGTCAAGCTCAACTGCCACAGCACATGGATTGTTGCAGCTTTGAAGAGAGCATGGCAACTTGCATTTATGTTGCGGGGAGTTGCATTTGTGCTGGCTAGCAAGGTGTTCAGGCTCAAGAGAACATAACTTGTTACAATTCGATGACCTTTCAAACAAGTGACAGGTCTGTCCACATGTATGATTTTTCTCTCTGCAATTGTGACCACCTTCATGCCCAGCCAGATCCCTGCACAGGCTTAAGGTCTTGGCTTCTTCTTGCTCTCCCCATTCTTTAACACAATAACTACAGGGTTCAGTGCACGAGTGACTACTCATGCAAGAGTGGTCATCATCATGGCCTTTCTCAAGCACACATCTCCAAAAACACTGAGAACATTTGCACCCACACACAGAGAGTCCTTGTTTTATCTTTCCGAGAATTACATCTGCCTCTAACAGTAACCTCTCCACCTCATCACTACCGCAGAAATCCATTGTATTTGAGCTTATCCACCGTTGAACTCTATCACGCCTTCTCTCTGCCACTGCACTAAGGAACCTCTCCAACATGGAATGCCAGGAATCAATATTGCTTCCTTTCCTAGGTAAAACGGCCTCTAGTTTTAGCCTGAGTTGAGCTAACAAATCTCTAATAGAACTAGATGTTGATAATTCCTTGGAAGGTGCTAAACTCAAACCTGAATCTCGAACATTGATGATCACCGACTCACCAATAACAAGAGGCATATCAGGAACTTCTACCTGGGTATCAAAGTTCACGAGCTCCTGCACTTCTTCATCAGAATTTGTGGGAGAAAGACACCCCATATTGATGGCACACATGAGATTTCTCCTTATGATGTCAACTATGATAGCCACACGTTTACTGTCAACAGAAGACCAATCCTTGACTGCAATCTGAGCAATTATAAGCTTAAGGTCTTTCAAGAAAATAGAACCATTATCATAGCAAGAATCTGTTTCATACACAGTCTGTGCTAGTTCCCTCAAGCTCTCATGATAATATTCAGCCCGGTTATAAGGAGCCATAGCAGCAATCTCGAACTTCCCATCATACATTTTCAATATGAAATTTTCCTGAGACCTGCTGCATATTTGAGATATCTTCTCATGGAATTCTTGGATAAGCTCGATTACATCGGATTCATCCACGTCCTTAATTGCAATGTAGAATAGGCCCTTAAAAAGTTTTCTATCCTGCTCCAATAAATTGATTCCACTCTGAAAGCGGCTGAAAGCAGACTCTGTATCCTTGTCTAGATGAAAATCCTGTTATACCAGGATTAAAGTTACGTGTGAGACTACTGAAGCAGATATTCGTAATAATATAAACTTTTTAACACAGGGTTTAACTAATATCTTTTCTTAAAAGCAAACTAGATTCACAGGGTGTGCAGGTATACATACCTTTTTGTTGAATATTGTAAGGTTACTGAGGGCAGCGTTGAGAACAGAGAGAAGCATATCCTCCTGTTCGCTTCGCTCAAAACTGCCAAGCCCCTCAAAGTCCAAGAGCACATAGAGGCACTCGTCTCCTTCTCCAGTAGTGATGGTCATCCACACACCATCAGTGCATCTTCCGCCTGAAACATCAAGGAGAGAACCTGACAAATGGTTTAGCAAATACGACTTCCCACTGCTTTGCTTTCCCATGGAAGATATAACTCTAATTTTACCCCTCCAGCTGTTGAGAACAGCATCATAGAACCCAAAGCGCATCAAATTGGCTAGTGATATGCTATCCACGTAACTAACATGAGAAGGGATTTGAAGTCCATCCTTCAAAGCAACCATTCCGTTGTTTTCTGCCCGAGCAATTTGAATCGGCACAAGGCAAAGAAGCTTACGGATCCACATTCCGATTTTCATCTTTGTATTGTAATCTGCTGCATCTAACATGCACTCAAATTTTGTTGCCCATTTCTCTATATTATCAGCCTGAAAACATACCTTTATGTTTGAAAAATCTTTGTCTTTCGCCACCCTTAGCTTCCGAACAAGCGCTTCCAGATATCTAATGCATGCCTCTCCGTTGCAGGGGTCCGTGCTGTTTTCCAGTACTATGTTGAAGGTGATGTCCTTCTTATCTGTTGGAAACAATGCTGGAGTAGTTGCAAATTTATCAAAAATGTGGTATATGTAACCCAAAGGAGGGCACAAACCACCTATTTCTGTTTCCCCCTGTTCCCCATCAGGAACTTTATTTTGCACTTCTTGTTGAACTACCTCTTTAGCCAAGACAGACTTAAGAACATGCGATGAAAAAAATCCAGGAGCATCATCAGGACTGTGCAGCACAAGATGACTTTGTGGTCCAAAGCTATTAATTTTCACTTCCAGGTGCTCCAAATCAGGTGCTCCGCTTCCATTTGAAATGAATTTAATGGTCTTCAAATGGTTCATAAGATCACCCAAAACATAAACTTCCAACATGATCTCACGCCCTGCACGCGACACATCAAGATAGCTCGAGGGTTGGGATTGCCTAAACACAATGAAGAAAAATCCATCAGCAGAGATGCATGCTTTGGAGAGAGGCTGCTGCAGAGGGAGGGAAATGTGCTTCGACTTCATCATTGGCTTTTCATGGATTTCCAACACCCTCACACTGTTTGAGTCGTCAACCAAAAGCAACTCCATCTTGCGCGGAATCAAATGCATCCATGTTATGACCTTGCTGCCTTTATATGTTTCCAAATGAACCTCTACTCCAGTCGCATAAACCTTCCTAAACGACTCATCAAACTTATATATTCCAATCTTGTATCTGCTTTTATCATAGAGAGCCATAGATCGTGTACCTTCATCCACAGACAACAAATCGAACCCCCTTCTGAAAGTATGAATCGGACTCATGTTATTTATATTGGACCCAATCATTGGTGAGCGATACAGATGCAGGCACGAGTCTTTGAAATTATGAATAAAAACCAACAATTCTCCAGAGCTGAGTTGGAAAACTTTAAATAAACTTTCACACTCAGATTTTAAGGTTACTAATTCCACCGGCTCACCGCAGACTGGAACAATTGCAGGTCCAGAATTGCTGGTCAATACCTTCAAGTCTTTTTTCATTGGGGATAGCTCGCACGCTTTCCATACAAGCTTCTCCTTCTCCTTAGGCTCCGCTGCCATGAAACTACAGCGTTGATATCCTTCACAGAACACAATTCTGTTACGATTGAGCATATCATCCTTACTTGTAGTGAGCGCTGGTGAGGTTTTGTTATTTATGAAGCCCCGTCCATCAATTCTAACATTAAAACCAGGCAACAATTCAACATCATTGTCTGAATTTTTCACACTGGTTACATGAACCCTCCGTGTACGCGAAGCTTTGGAGCGCGAGCTTGCCATAGAAGTAGCCAGGGTATGAAAATCGTAGCTTCCTTCCACACAAACATACACATAATCACAAAGCTCAACCAAATATCGGATGAAATTGCAGGAAACGTCCTTCCTAGACGCCTCCCTAAAATGCTCGCCTTCGTGCCAGTAGAAAGCAACCACAGGGCTAGCTGACTCTTGCGGAACAATGATGTACAGTCCTGCCTCAAAGTTACCGCCCTCCAGTTGAGCCAAAACTGACTCCTCCACCAGTGCTTTCATTCGGAAAATGCGTATCATCATCTTCTTCTCACCATACAATCCCACGGCAGAGAAGGCCCGCTGATTTAATCCGTCGAAATCGATCCGGATTCTTGGTGGGTTTCCTAAGCCAGCAGATGCAGAAGCGGGCATGAGCTTATTACAGAGCCTTAAAATTTCATGTTCCGGAAGTTGCACCTTTTCTACAAAGCTGTAATCTTGCTTATCAGGGACAATGCGCATCACCCTAAACATATTGGGGGGGAGGCCTGCTACACTTGCATTAGCATTTTCAACTGGCAATGACATGATGCTAACAGACTCAGAGATAGTGAAGAGTGCTTCCACTTCAACAGGGAAAAAAAATACGACTTTCGCTCTTCAAAGGGAATGACACAAGCACGGAAGAGGAAGATCGGCGGCTTTATAACAGAGTTTCAGGCAACAAATTATCCGCGGTATTGATCGTTGATTGTGAAGTCCAACGTCTGCCTCTTTGTCTTTCCCTTTTCATAACTTTTCATTTGTCTTGAACGGAACATTATAACGTCTGCCTCTTTGTTTTCCCCTTCTCATAACTTTTCATTTGTCTTGAACGGAACATTATATATTTTTTTTGCTCTCTTTTATATAGTGTGTTTGAGTAAGTACTTTTGGCCGTAGCCATTCTTTGACGAACCACGTAAATTGATGTAGTTGTCCTTTATCTTTGTTTTGTGCATTTAAATGTTATTTTGTTTTTATTTGTTAATTGATATTTTATTTATACTTTAAACTCAATATTGATCTCATACAAAATAAAGTTGGATTATTACACGAAAAAATTATCAATGGGAATATTATTGCTTTTAAGACTTAGAAATTGATGTGTTGAGGCCCATTTTTATTTATTTAGTTGTATCTTATATTTATAATTGAAGATGGGGGCAATGTGTATTGTATTGTATTTTTTTATTTTTTTGGGTGTAATGTTGAAACTTGGATATTTATGTCAATGGGTTCTTGGTTTGTTGGTGAAGTTGAATGGTTCAAAGTGAGCTCATCAAAGATCAAGTGTTGAGTGCAAGGCCCCAACATCATAGGGGATGAGGTTGGAATCGTGTTTGGATGACTTTGGTGGAATGGATACCTCTCACTCTTTGGCTCTACATTGAAGAGATTTTAGCTTATTTGAGTTGTTATAATGAGTCTCCAACAAAAAAAAATTAATAATTGTATATTTAAATTATTTTTTATTTAATTTTGTATATATTTTGAAGAAAGTGTTTTGATATATTGATACTTAATAATGACATACTTTTGTGTAAAGTTGAGTCTATTGTTATATGTTACTTATCAATTAAACACATTTATCCTTCCCACAGGTCAACTACATGCACATACTTCTATATACCAACTATCCACATTGACTTGATCCTTTTAATGTGTAGTGCCATTTTGGATGTTCACAAGATCAAGGTCACAAATTTGACCCTTACAAATTTAAATATCAAAATTTGGCCAACAAAACACAATTTTGCATAATATCATGTCCTTGTATTTAAATACATTCAATGTTGTCATTTACTCATCCACATCCTTTGTTTTATATTTGCATATCATTCTCATATTCACACTTCAATTGTTGTACTATAAGAAATGTACAATATTTTCACAAGAATCCAAGGAGCATATGTGGATGTTTGAAGAGTGTCATTTTTTATCATGTATACACATTTTTGTGAGTCAATCTAGAAAAACATGTTCCCTAGTGACAAAATAATAGTCATACCAAAGCATTTTCAAATACCAATGTAGACACCTAAATTTGGACATTTAATTTATCCAAATTTATCCCCTTTCATCTAAACATCCCCTTATTTGCATTAATTAAGTAATATTGCTATTCTTTAATTAATATCCTTAGTTCTTCCAATCCCTAAGGTATCTAGTTAAATAATTAAATACCTTCCCCCTGTCATCAAATGAATTAAATAAATATAACATTTATGTAATTCCTCACATGTCATGTCCCTTTCTTAGTCCTAATTATTCTCCTAATCTCATCATTAGGGATGTGCACATGCCTAATCCTTGATTATGATGTACATCCTCTAGAACTTTTGCAAACTGACCTCTAATCTCTTTTAGCCACCTAACCTTTCTCTAATCCCTCATTAACTAGCCCAATCAACCTCTTCCAAAGAATATTAAATTTATTTTTTCTCTTCCCCATATGATCTTTGACTTGTCACATCAAGTCACATGTGAAATCTAACTTGTTTCTAATCTTCATTAATTAGTCTAATCAAGTACTTGCACAACCTTAATCACTTAATTAGGAAAACCTAATCGTCATGTCATTTATGGAATGTGTCTTAAGTCAACCTTATTATTTTTTTTCCTTTTGAGAAGGCACTTCATTCCCCATGTGAATTTTTAATTAACATTTAATCCCCTAATGCATCCCTTGGAATTTAAAACTTCTTTTCTCATTTCCATGTGGATATTTGAGGAATTTTTAATTCCTCACATGTCCTCTCACCCAAATAGGGACAAGGACTTCCTTTATGAGGAGATCTTGTCTCAATCTCAAGGTACTATGTACTACCTCCATGCCATGTACTATCATTCCACCTCATGTCCACACCATCTCTTGCAAGCCACTTCACATGCCATATGTCAAGATGCGAGGGCTTGTGAGTTCTCAACTCACCTTAGCCTTATATCTTGGTCTTTGTGACTCAATCTTGACTGTCCATTTCCCTAGAGAATCCAAAATTCTCTATAAATATCCCCTCTTTTCTCTCATATTGGGAGATCATTCATGCTAGCCATAATTTTGCAAAAATATTTCTCAGTCCATACTTAGCCATTTTTCATACATGCAATCCACTTCCATCTATTTTCCATCCATCTCACAATCTACATTTCAATCTCTTGCCATCCAAGGAGCATACAACACCAAAGATCGAAGGCCCAACCAAAGGATCAATTCAACACAAGGTAAAAGGTTTCATTTTGTCATATTTATTTTGTATTGAATCCAACTAGGCTAATCTTGAGGTGTAGAGTATTTTTAGTGTTATTTACTTTCTTTTATTTGTTGTTTGTATTTTAGCACTGAAATTTTCCCTCACATTTTTGGCATTCCTGGTGGGACCCACAAATAAGTCTCTTGCTTTCACGTTTGCTAT
This sequence comes from Sequoia sempervirens, assembly GCA_007258455.2. Taxonomy (NCBI): domain Eukaryota; kingdom Viridiplantae; phylum Streptophyta; class Pinopsida; order Cupressales; family Cupressaceae; genus Sequoia; species Sequoia sempervirens. The sequence continues at coordinate 15,142,183 of VDFB02000017.1, forward strand.
TTTTTGACTTTTTGTAGGTGCAGGTTATAAAGGGGTGGACCCGACCTATAGAGGGGGGAGCTTGACCTTCATCGAATAGACCTGACCTACAGGGGTGGACCTGCCCACCATAGGCAGACCTGACCTTTCCCAGGGGCAGACCTGCCCTCCATAGACCTCAGAAGTTGTTTTTGGAAAAAAATTCACAAAGGGGTAGACCTGACTTGTAGACAATCCGATTTTCCCTGTAGACAACCAAACCTGACATACAAACAGTTGGATTTTCCCTACAAATAGTCAGACCTGACATGCAGACAGTCGGATTTTCCTTGCAAACAACTGAACCTGACCTACAGATAGCCAAACTTGACCTACAGATAGTTAGATTTTCCCTGCAAATAGCCAGATTTTCCCTACAAACAACTGGAAATGACCTATAGATAGTCAGATTTTCCCTACAAATAACTAGATTTTCCCTACAAATAATCAGATTTGCCTTGCAAACAGTTAAACTTGACCTATAGATAGCTGAATTTTCCCTGCAAACAACTGGATTTGCCCTACAGACAACTGGATTTTCCATGCAGACAACCAAATTTGACCTGCAGATAGCCAGACTTGACCTGCAGACAACCGGACTTGACCTGTAGATAGTCAGACCTGACCTCTACATAGCTAGATTTTCCCTAAACATTTTTTTCTAGAAGGTAAAATTTCACTTTTTAGCATTTTTTTATGGTTGTTTTAAGGGTTTTTAACCCCTAATTTAGGTACATAGTTTAACTAGGGGTGTCAATTAACCTTGTTTGACATATTTTTGGGTAAGCTATTTGATGTATCCAATCCCTTTACGCCATTCGATGATCCTGGGTGATAAGAAATTGTAGCTTACCACATCTTTTGAGTCACCCTTTTTTTTTTTTCTTAGCAGGACCTGCTTGGAGATTTTATCACCCCAAGGGACGATTCCAACCACGCGTATTAGCGGGGTATATATAGAAGGGAGAGAAAAAGTTGTACCTCAATCCAACCGCGTTGTAATTGGCAAAGAGTCGAGATGACATGAAGAGTTGGTCTGAGCTTTTAAGGTTCCCAACTCATGCTTATAATGGGTTGGTGTTCACGGTTTGGGCCTCACATACCGGGTGTATATCGAGGACTCCCTAGTAGCCATGTTCATCCTAGAATAGAAGAATTTGTTGGCCTTACCCTCTCTACTAGACTTAGGTTTGTGTTGTCTGATTTTTCTTTTTTATGTGTAACCAGTGATTGTCTGATTCATTTTACCCAGCCATATCCTTTTCTTTGATGATTGTTGTGTTTTTAGTCATTTTCCTTAGTTTTTTTTATCAAAATTCAAGTTTACACCTGTAGATAGCTGGACCTTCCCTATAGACAACCGGACCTGACCTCTGAACAGGTGAACTTGACCTTGAACCAATCCTTTGAAGTCTATTTTAGCCATTTTTTCACAACTTTCTCTCTTTGGGTGGACCTAACCCATCCAAGGGCAGACCTGACCTGTTGACCCACCCCTTTCAGGCCTCTTTTAACAAAATTTAACCAATTTTTTCTCTTGGGGTAGACTTGACCCATTCAGGGGCAGACCAGACCTGTTGACCGACCCCTTTCAAGCCTATTTTAACAAAATTTGACCAATTTTTGCTCCTTGGAGAACCTGACCCATCCAGGGGTGGACTTGACCTTTGACCCACCCCTTTTAGGCTTGTTTTGACAAAATTTGACCATTTTTTGCTCCTTGGGCAGACTTTCCCTTCACAGGGGCGAACTTCACCCTTGACCGATTGACTTTTTTATCTGCTTCATCATTTGGGACCCTCGTTTCACCGTCTCAATCACTTGTCTCCCTATTTCGAACATCCATACACCCATTTCAAGAATTCATTCACCATCCTAAATGTTCATCCGCTCAGTACGGACATCCATTCACCCATTCAAAGTCCTCATTTACCCATTTCAAACCTATGTTATGATTATCTTTTCCTTGGTATCCCATTGAAACCTCATTAGAGCAGTTATCCAAATTGACCTAAGTGTATGATCAAATCATCATCATCAACACCCACTAGGGATTGTCATTCGTCCTAAGTTAATCATTATCATCGGCCCAATCAATCCATTTTCAATCTCAAAGTGGATTTAGTGCCACAATTATCCATTCATCCTTTAATTTGATCAGACAATATCCCACGTCACCTAGGGTAATCTCTGAATGGGGTTTACGGCCCCTTTCCTCATCCTATCAAATTCATCAATCAATCTTATCAATCATCGATCGATCTTATCCAATCCAATCCAAGCACATCCCTATCCAATCACTTTCGACCCAATCAATCTACTTCCATCTTGAAGTAGATTTAGTGTCGTAATCATCCTTTGATAATCTAATCCGATTGTCAGAATCAATCCCATATCATCATCCAATCATCCTAATCTAAGCTTTAATCCAATCTTGATTTGAGCATAACATAAATCCCAATTTGGTCTTTATTCTATTCCCATCCAAAATATTTGATCCATCATCTTTATCTTTTCATCATCATGAATTGTTATCCTCCATCAATAGTAGTCAAGGGAAACCCTAATTACATTGACAACGATAACGAAAGTTCTGTCAATCAAGAAGAATATGACATAGATTCCCTTGAAACTATCATTGCTAGCAAGCTTTCTCCACCCACTTCCCAAAATCCAATCACCCCTTTGAGTTATCTCGTTATGTCTTCATCCATGCCTAATCACATTCCTTATGCTACCTTTGACAAGGGATATCCATCATATCCTTCATCCACATCATCCTCTTATCCAACACCCACATCCTCTTATCCTATTTTTCCATCACAATACCCCTATCCTAATCCCCCATCCACATCCTCCTATCTCAATCCTTCATCTGCATATACCCACTACCCTAATCTTCCATACCAATCTGCTCACCCTAATCCTACACACCTTCCTATCCTAATCCAACATCCACATCAACTTATCCTAATCCGACATCTGCATTTCCCTATCTCAATCTTCCCATCCTAATCCACCATCCAAATACCCTTACTACGATGCATCTTCCCATCCTAATTCACCATTCTAATATCCTTCCTCCAATCTTAATCCTCCATCAACTCCTATTCTTCCATCCAATCGGATTCCTCAATCTAATCCTAATCCACCAATCCATAACCCTAATCCTTCATCCACTCCTACCTCACCATCCAAACCTAGAGTATGCAAGTTCCTCCCTCCAAAAGTTCTCCATTGAGCCCCCATCTCCTGTCATCACATCTACCGAATCCATTGAACACCCTGTTCCTACTTTGAGAGCCATTGAACCCATTAATGACACACAAGGCCAAGCCACTCTTCCCACTCCTAGTGATGACACACAAGTCCCATCCATTCCTCCCACTCCAAGTATTATCAAAATAGATTCCCTTAAGCTTCATGAATCTTCCATCCCTCCATCTTCCCCACTTAAAGAGTCCCACCAAGACTCCATTATCATACCTCCCGCACATGATGAGTCATTCCAAGAGCCTAATCCAAAGCATGCCAACATATCCCCTTATCTAGATCAAGATGGACTACCATCCCATCTAGTCCACCTCAAGATCATAGTCCCCCATCCATTCCATCCCATGATCCCCTTATCATCCAAGCTTCCACCGCTCCATCTCCATCTCCATCACATGAGCTCACTACCACAAATCCAGATCCTATCATATCCCCTGATCCCTCTCCTGATAATACCCATCCAAATGATGCTATCCCATCATATCCCTCTCATAATCCCCCATCATCGCCTAAAATTGTTATCTCCACACCGCTTGCATATCCCCTGGGTACTCTTGCATTCCTCCATGGTGGCCTCCTTGTAGAAGAAAAGCACAACGTATATACCACCCATCATCCTCCACCTAATAAAGGTCTCATATCATGTTTTTAGAATAATACAAATCCTATCAAAGATCGCATGCTCAAGAAAATGAGCTATCAAGGAAAAATTTTAGGTCTTCATGAGCAAGGTATTTTAGAGCCAATCTAGGTCAAAGAACAAATCTATATGCAAGGTCTTGGACCTATTTCCCAAGACTCACAATCTAAAGATGTTGGTACAACCTCTAGACATCCTCAACGAGCCTTTTCTAAAAGAAATGTCAGCTGTTCCCATAACTCCACCAGATCATATGTTGTCATCCCTCCTCCTCCATCATATCACCTCAAAACAACCGTCCACATTCCTCCTTCATCTGCTCCATCCATTTTGGGTCCTTACATCCCTTCATCCACCATCTCCTATCTTCATCTACTCCATCCATCTTGGGTTCTTATGTCCCTCCACCCACTCCATCTGCTTTGGGACTGTAAACCCCAAGACCACCTCCTCCATCTCATCCTTTCACCCATATAAAACCTATCCATGTCATCCATCATAAACATCCATCTCGCATGTACCCTAATTAGGATCAACAAAGGAACATACCTACACATCCTCCATCTACACGTAACCCTCATAATACTACCTCCATCACTTCACATCATCCATCTCCTCTCACCCATCCCATTGTTACTAAAAGCACTTTGGATGCTAAAGTAAAAATACATAAATCCAAACATCCACATGAATCTAAAGCTCCCCATGTCCCCTCTAAATGACATGTTGAAGAAAATAAAAATCTATATCTAAATCAAATCCGTAGTCCACAAAGCCCCACCAAAGCAAAGATCAAAACGATGTGGATCCCAAAGAAAAAATATGGAATGTCATCAAATGAAAAATCTATAAGAACATCCAAAGTTGCTAATCCAAAAGCTAGTCATACACCCCTTTCATCTCCTAAGTCTATTTTGGGTCCTTATGTTCCAAAGTTCACCACCCCATCTCCTCCATTATCCACACATTCTCTGCACATTAATCCTCTTATCTTTTCACATCCACCACCACATGTGCCAATGTTGGTCTTGAACACATCTCCCCATCACATATCCACCCCATCATTCCATCCATACCATTTGCAGCATCCCATCCATTATCCCATGTATCTCCCCTCTCAAATCCCTCTAATTCATCCTCTTGCATAATCCATTTATCCTAATAAGGTTGTTCTAACATCCAACAGTCGCTTCAAACATGGTCTCTTAATACCTCATATGGAACTTGATGATTGAGTCCTTCATCCATATCCTTATCACATGTCTTCTAAATCCACTTATTCGCCTCCCTATCTTATCCATGTCCTTTTGCATGCCATCCAAAAAGTCAAAAAATCCAAAAAAGTCAAAAAATTCAAAAAAATTCAAACACATCAAAAAATAAAATATTAAAGAGAAACAATTCGTCCAATGGTGAAAACTTGGAAAACAAGCACCTTGGATAAGTACTATGATGAAAACTTGGAAAACATGCGTTATGCATAAATCCCCATTTGCATTTGGGGGCAACTCCCTGGTATGCATTCCCTCCATCCGCTATTCTTCCTGCTATGCTTCAAGTTATGCACCCATCTTCCTCCTATACGTCATTTTCATTCATCCCCTTCATCCTACATATCTTGCACATCCTGTTTGGCATATCTCATTTATCCCAATCCTTTAATCCTTGTTGTGATCTTGATAACGATAGGGGAAAACATATAAACATGTTGTGGACACCCCTTAGCATATATTCCCCTCATCCACACACTATCCTACTCCTCATTCGCACTCATCTACCCTCCTTATCCACCCATCATGCTACCCTCAATCCCCCTTCTTTATCCATGCATCCTATCTTTATCCATCTCACTCCTTTATTTTCCTATCCTTTTCTATTGCATCCTTCATGCCCCCTCTCACATGACATATCTAGAGTGGGGGCATCCATCTTCCTTTGTGATATAATCCTTGGATGCATCATTCATTCCATCAAAGCAATCCCTTCCATTTCCCTCTCCTCATCTCCTTATCGTTATATCCATCTCCCCATCCTTATCTTCCTATCATTCCATCATAGCATCCCTTTTCATCTATCCATTTGGTAACCTTTTCCTCATCTAAATCCTTATCTTCCTATCCATCAATCCAACCAATCATTTTCATCTCCCCATCATCATCTCCTCTATCCTCATCCCATCTCATAAACCCTTGTCATTGGTATCTAGCTATAAGCTACTCCCCACGCAATCTAATGCCATCTATCTTATCATTATCACTTCTCCTTCTTTTTCACATATTTTCAATCTCCTTTGTCCTCATCCCATCTCATAAGCCCTTGTCATTGGTATCTAGCTATAGGCTACTCCCCATGCAATCCAATGCCATCTATCTTATCATCATCACTTTTGCTTCTTTTACACATATTTTTAATCTCCTCTATCCTCATCCCATCTCATAAGACCTTGTAATTGGTATCTACCTATAGGCTACTCCCCATGTAATCCAATTCCATCTATCATATCATCATCACTTCTGCTTCTTTTGCACATCTTTTCAATCTCCTCCTCATCCCATTTTATAATCCCTTGTCATTGGTATCTCTCTGCAAGAATCTTGTTTATCTCACCACAAGTACATACCATTCCCAAGTCCTACAGATTGATGTATCCTTTCACCAACAACACAACCAAATACAAAGCATTGATAATTGGAATCAAAGTAGTAGTCAAGTGGAAGATCACAGAGTTACATGCCTATAGCGATCCACAACTAGTCATTAATCAAGTGAACAATGATTACTAAAAAAAATATGAAAAAATTATGCCATATAAAGAATGGTTGATGAATTCAAAAAGTACTTTATGGAGATAAAATTTGAGTAGATTCCTAGAGGCAACAACAAAGTTGTTGATGCCATGGCTACCATTGCTTCTCTCTTACAAATTCTTGAGAAACGAACTCATTATGAGTTCATACTAGAAAAATTATTCAACCCATCCTTTGACAACCTTGAATCCCAAGTCATCTACCATCTAGCTAAGGTTGATGCTTCTACCTACAAGAAAATCTACACCTATTTGAAAGACAATACCCTCCCACTCAGTTTATCCTGGAACCAAAAAGGAAATTTCATCCGACAAGCAGCTCGACACACCCTAATAACCTATGTGCTTTATTAACGAGGTCTTGAAGGTACTCTCCTTTGGTGTCTAGAATGTAACGAAGCTAAAACCACTTTACATGAGGTTCATGAGTGTATATGTGGCACACATTCAAGTGGCCTAACTTTAGCTAAGAAACTCCTACGTTTGGGGTATTATTAGCCAAATATGGAGGAGTCATTTCAATATGTCAAAAGGTGCACAAAATTTCAAATTCATGGAAACCTGATACATGCACCAACACAAAATTTGCAACCTTTTGCATCAACATGGCCTTTTTGTCAGTGGGGATTGGATCTTGTTAGTAAAATGCACTGATTTCGTCCAATAGACACAATTTTATCATCACAGCCACAGAGTACTTCACAAACTAGATTGAAGTTGTTCCTTTGACCACTATCATAGGAGAAAAAATTACATCCTTCATCTTGAATTATATCATGTGTCAATATGGCACTCCTCAATCTATTATCATGGATATCAATAGACCTTTCAAGAATCAAGATGTCGAAGAAATTTGTGAGAAGTTTCATATCCAACATTGGCTTTCTGCACCATACTAGCCTCAAGGAAATGGTCAAGTAGATGCCTCCAATAAGACTATCATGAAAATTTTGAAGAAAACCATTAATGAGGTTGGATGTGATTAGCATGTTCAGCTGAACCCTACTTTATGGGCTTACAAAACTAGTATTCGTACCCCAATAGGAGCCACACCTTATGCACTAGTCTATGGATCATAAGCCATTCTACCTATTGAGGTTGAGCTACTATCACTACATGTGTCACTAAAAGGGATCATTTCAGATGCAGATTATAGAGTGTCTAGGCTATAGGAATTGGAACTATTGGATGAGCATCATCATCATGTATTAGATCACTTGAAAGAATATCAACAGAGGATATCTAGAATTTACAACCATAGAGTAAATCCTAGAACATTTTAGGTAGGTGACTTAGTCCTGAAAGAAAATCCCCATAATCAATAGGATTGAGAGAAGGGAAAATTTGAACCCAACTAGCTAGGTTGCATTGTTATTGTATCAGTCTTCAAATTAGGAGCATATTAGTTTTCCACACCAGAAGAGGATTTGTTTGATGAACCCCTCAATAGTTTGCATCTCAAGAAATTCTACACCTGAATCATCTAGTGCATTAGAAAAGATCCTGAAAAATACAAAAAAATCAGAAAATGTCCTAAACAAATGGTTGCCTTGATGAACACTTGGAAAAAAAGCCTCTTGTTGACAACAAAAAAAATCATAAAAAGAGAAAAATACAAAAAAAGTGAAAAATCAAAAAAATAAAAAAAAACCATAAAATCTTTAAAAAAATGCAATAAAAACAAGCAATGAAAACTTGGCAACATGAGCTATATGTGATAGACTAGATTTTCCATCTATTTGAGCATGTTAGTCATTCACTTTCGCCATTTTGTTTCGCCATCATTTTGCTTATTATCAAAAAGCTTCATGTACATATCCTAGCATTGTGGTTGTGTCTCACCATAGAGTAGGGGAAAAATCCTAAACTCACTAGCAGAAATAAACTTTGAGCTTAAACTAATGGACAAATAGCAATAGGACAAACACAAAAATCATTGTGCAACCTAACATTGAACATCAATCATCATGAGTAACACATCAAACATCCAAAATAAAAAAACCAAATCAATCAAAATTCAAGCAAAATTTAAATGGATGATGTTGTTCAATCATGGATTTATCACTGTGGCATGAATGTTCAACTGTTGAATTTTTATTTTTTTGATCATATCTCTAGAGCAACTTGATAATGTATTGAACTAGAGGAGATAGGAAGGAGTGTGATTTTTATTTTTCTATTGTCTATGATTTGATCACTATTAATGTGCAAATTGTCATGGGATGTGCTCTACAAAGTATCACTAATGACATTTTGAATTTGCATACGAAAACGGTTAACTCTTGTTTGTTTATGCAAGCAATACTCAAGGCATCTTGGTTTAATTATACTTAGATTCTTCTATTAACTTGCAATATAAAAATTCATGGTCTACTTATACCATCAATTTTTTTACTCACTTTCAACATTTTAAAGGCTCAATGATGATAAAAAGCATGACAAATCAACTGTCACGAATGACAACATCTACATATTAGATCTATATGGTTAAACTAGATTGCATCCATGTTAGTTTTTCATTTGTTCCTATGGGATTCCCAAAGCTTGAAAAAATTCACAATGATGTTATCTCTAGCACTAATGGATTGAGTGCACTTGGCATTTCCAAAAAACACATCATTCTCATATAGAAAACACATCACTTGCATCATCATTTGCATACATTAGAAAAAAGTATTACATCAT
>VDFB02000017.1:15151704-15524509 GCA_007258455.2 Sequoia sempervirens
TGAAAAAGTAACTAATTTCATTTCACATTATCAATCATTGTATGGTCAAATTGATGTCAAGATTCCTGATTCACATCTTCAAAAGATGCTTATCAAAAACTTGCACATTCACCTTCATGATAATTTGGCTATGATGAAATTTCCTTCATTCGTACATTTATGCACAACCTTTTGTGACTATCACAACTCGGTTACTAGTTGTCATTCAAAGTTCACTTCTAACTGAGCTGAGAAGTCTAAGCAAAGCAACCAAAACAATGTGCAAAACTTTAGAAAACCAAATAGAGGCTTCTTACAATTCAATATGCCTCCTCTGCAACCAAATCAACTTGTTCAAATTCAAGTGTCAGCTATTAAAGTAGTGGTGTCCTTTACCTATGGGGACCCAAAGAGATAATTTACCCCCTTACCTGATACTCTCCATAACACGATGAATCAACTACTCCAACAACGAATGATCACTTTGCCTACTGTTGAACCACTTGATACCACCAATACTTTATCACCCACATTTAAACCAAATGATTATTGTCATTTTTATTTCCAAAATGGACATGGCTCCAAACAATGTAAGTGTCTCAAATACTTAATTCAAGACCTCATTAATTTTGGTCATTTGTCCATTGCAGGTTTCAATGACCAAGGCAATAAGTCTATTGTACCTCCTAATTAGAATTTACAAATTTTTATCAACCCTATGCCTAAACACAGTGTTTCATTTGTCAAGGCTAGTGAACCTTCAAACACTCACGTGATGAACAATGATACAAATAATGAAGAACATGATATTACTTCAAACGTTACCAAAGTTAATCCTATTGATGAACTTGTGGGTACAATAGACGTTGTCCCTCATAAGGTCCCAACCAAAATTCTCTTGATATTACTTTTTATTCTCATGTTATACTTAAAAAGCTTCTCAATGGTCCTCTTTACATAGCTGAATGAATCTATGATGAGCCCACCAATGGGATATTAATAGATCCCACCTATGGAAAGAATTTGATCATGGAAGAATTTTTAGTATTACATGATCTCTATCAAGATGATTATAATAAACCAATCAAATGAATGAAAACCCATAATAGTTTTGTGTGCCCTACAATCGAATTGATTGTACTCCCATTATAGGTAGGACCCAAAACTTTGGATTTAACATTTTTTAGTATTCCACAATCGAATTAGTTGTCTATAGCTAGGAAATCCTTGTCTTAACTTGATGAAATTTGTTCCCTCAGTTGTTCACAAATGGTTGAAGTTTTTGCATGGAAATGAGATATTTACCATACACCATAGTGGCTTTAATCCATTGTCCTCTAAAGGTAATTTTTCCTTAGAATCCTTTTGGCCTAAACCTATGGAACCCATCACCCCTCAAAGAGGCTTCTTTTTCATAACCTATCAAAAGTTCAAATCCAAATGAATAGCCGAATTGTCTATTTGTAACATGTCCACATCCACTTCTGCTACTCCTATCCTTGATGAGACAATGCTTCAGCCTAATTCTGAACCTGAACAAGCAATGCAACCTCATGAGAAATCAACCATAGAAACTTCCCCTTCACCATATAAAATCCAAAAGAAAATGAAACCAATCTTGTCATGGCTCCTCACGTTAAACAAGTTTATAGAGCCAAAGAGAAAGTGATTGACCCATCTTCTATAGTTTCTTCCCTTCATTCCCCTCTAGAAGAAAATGAACCTATAGTGGATCAACCCATTCTTACACCTCAACCAATTCATAATAAAATTAAAATAAACCATAGTGCTAGGGAGCATAGGTTTCATTTTCATCTCCTTTATCATTAAATGCAAACCAAAAGCAACAAAGAAAATCAACCTCTTCCTTTAAAAAAAAGCAATAACTAATCACCTTACTCCTCTTGACCTGTCACAAGATAGTACTATAAAACCATCAGAATGAAATTATAAAATACAACAACCATAACTATTGATACATCCTTCATTAGAAATTACTCTCCATCCTCCCATTGTGATTAACCTAGATGATGATGATGAGGAGGAGATCACTAAATTGATGAAGAAATGCATAACGATTTAAATTCTTTTTTTTCCTCATCCATGAGCTTAAATGATAAATTGATGAGGGCGCAAACCTGAGACACAGAAAATAACCCACAAACAAGAGAATAATTTTATTATTCAAAAAATGGAACTTCTTACATGCAGAGGACCTCAAATCCCTAAGTTCTACAACACATGGAAGCTACAGAAAGCTACAGAATAACCCTTTCGCAATATGCGAGCTTGTCCCAAAAAGTTGCCCAAAAATTAGAAAAACCTGCCCATAAATCGAGCTCCTCATTTGTTTGGAGCCAAAACAACATTCAATTTGAGTTTCGGCGGTTTGGCACTGAAAATTTACATGGAGTTCAAATTTCAAAAGAGCATTTGCAATGGTATCTTCTAGAAAGTGTGCCAACTTTGCGGGGTCATAACTTTTGATCCAGGCCTCCAATTCACAAATCGTTTGAACCGTTGGAAAGGTCTTAAAGTCAAGAACACGCGTGAAATTTTCTACGCCGATTTTGGCAAGTTTTGGGGCTGATCTAGGAGCTCTAAGTGCCTCAAATCCCACTCGGAAGATTTTCAAGTACAAATATGGGAAACTAAAACTGCAATATCTTTCAACCCAGGAACTGAAATTAAAAACCATAAATTGGGAATCTCATTATGACGAAAAGGGTATCCAAAAATGTAAAAACATCTAAAAATTGAGAAACTTGAAATTTAACTATTTTTGGGTGATGCAAGATTGCCCTTACACCACTGAATGCTACTGCATCAGACACCCAGGGTAAATTGAGAAATGACCCCGTCACGTCTCAGATGGTTGAGGAAAACCCAATTGTTCAACCGCTACCTTAGATAGCCAGGATGAATCTTCAACAGGCCTTCCTCTCCATTTCACCAGATATTTTTCATACTACCTGTTTCTGGTACTCCTTCCCACATGACTATCCAAGATAGCTTCAATCTCCTCCTTTTCTGAAGTAGGTGCTGGAATCCTACACTGTTCCATCATTGGTACTTCCTCTGTGCCACCTTCATGATACTCTGTCAAATTTAAAATATTGAACACAGGGGAAATATTGATTCCATCAGGCAACTCTACCTCATATGCATTCCCTAAATCATGCTTCTTCAAAATCTTACAGGGACCGAACTTCTTCATCTTCAATTTGTTATATGTTCCCACTGGAAACCTTTCTTTCCTCAAGTGAACCATCACTTCATCACCAATCTGAAACTCCTTATACCTCCTCTTCTGATCTGCCTTAGCCTTATACTACATATTCATCTTGTTAATATGTTCTTTTACCTTCTCATGTATATCCTTGATGTGTTCTGCAAAATCTTCAGCTTCAACACTTGTTTTCTTCTCTTGGTCCATCTTCCTCAATTCTGGAGCTATTCTAGGCCTACCTCCATACACAATCTGGAATGGTGATCTACCAGTGCTTCTGTTGACAGAATTGTTGTAAGAAAATTCGGCTTGGGGTAAGATCAAGTCCCATCCCTTGGGTTTGTCTCCTACCAAACATCTTAGTAGGTTACCCAGACTCCTGTTAACAACCTCTGTCTGCCCATCTATTTGTGGATAGTGTGTAGAACTGAACTTCAACTCTATCTTTAGCTTCTTCCACAAGGTCCTCCAAAAGTATCCCACAAGTTTTGTGTCATGATCTGAAACAATACTCTTTGGTAGACCATGTAGCCTCACCATCTCTTTGAAGAACAAGTCAGCAAGGTGGACTACATCATGGGTCTTCGACATGGAATGAAATGTGCCATCTTTGAAAACCTATCAACCACCACAAAAGGCTGAATCATTCCCTCATTGTTTCCTTAGCAAACCAAGAACAAAGTCCATACTTATATCCTCCCATGGCCTCTGGTATAGGTAGGGCTGATACAACCCAGTATTCTAGCTCACTCCTTTATCCATCTGACATACCCTACAACTTTGCACAAACTTCTTCACATCCTGTGATAACTGAGGCCAATAATAATGCTCACCGATAATGGCAATGGTCTTATCCGATCTTCTCCTTCTCCGGTTCTCCCTCATAGAACTCCTTGGGATACATAATTGACTCCCCTTAAATAACATGCCATCCTGAATTATGAAATCCAGCCACCTTGTCCTGTCCACTGTAATAGGTTCCTTGCAAGCTTTTCAAGCCTCTGCAAAATCAGGATCTTACGCATATAGTGTCTTGAGTTCGTGAACCCAACCACTTCAATCATCTTTGTCATCAATGTATTGCCTCCCTTAAGAGCATCACGCAACCCCTGTTGACACCCCTCCTATGTTTCAAAACAAAGGTATAACTCTACAAAAACTCTACCCATTTCATATGCCTCTGATTTAATTTTCCCTGACTATTTAGGTACTACAAGGCCTGATGATCAATATATAGAACAAATTCCTTTGGCAACAAATAATGTCTCCATTTCTTTAATGCTTGAACTATCTCATAAAACTCCTGATCATATACATAATGCTTTCTTTTCACATCATTTAACTTTTCACTGAAATAGGCAATGGGCTTACCGTCTTGGCTCAACACTGCTCCAATGGCACAAGCACTAGCATCACAATCCACCTGAAACACCTTGTTGAAATCTAGGAGAGCTAGAACAGGTTGCTCTGTCACCTTCTGCTTCAACAGTTCAAAACTTTTTGCTGCTCTAGTGCTCCACTTGAATTCTTTTCTATCCCCTCTCATTGTTTCAGTTAGGGGTCCACAAATACTCATTTCTAATGAACTTTTTCCATAAAACTAATAAACCATGGAAAGATCTCACGCAAATTAGCAATTTCTTAGGGTGAAGCCATTCAAAATAACCTTCCGCCTACACTCACAGGTCCATCTTAGAGACGTATGCGGTTCGGACTACCAAACCCCAAGTGCACTAGCTCCTCTCTTCCTGGAAACTGCACTTCTTCAGATTAATCAACAATTTCTCTTCTCTTAACTTCTCAAAGGCTCTCTGAATATGCATCAGATGCTCATCCAATGTCTTACTGAAAATCAAAATATCATCTAAATGCACAATAACAAAACTTCCCAGAAATTCTTTTAGTACATCGTTCATGAGCCACATGAATGTGCTCGGTGCATTGGTTAGCCCAAAGGCATGACTAACCACTCATACAAACCCTCTTTTGAGATTAGCAGTCTTCCATTCATCTCCCTCTCTAATCCTAGTGATATCCACTCTTTAGATCAATCTTTGTGAAGTACTGAGCTCCACTCAAACAGTCCATCAGGTCATCCATCCTTGGCAGGGGAAATCTATACTTGATTGTTATCTTGTTTATGGCTCAGGAATCTGTACACATCCTCCACTTCCCATCCTTCTTTGGTGCAAGTACTGCAAGTACTGCACATGGACTCAAACTCTCCCGTATCAAACCCTTTCTCAACAACTCTTGAACTTGTATGTTCATCTCCTCATTTTCAGTTGGAGTCATTCTATGAGCTGCCTTATTTGGCAAACTGGCTCCAGGAATCAAGTCAATCCAATGAATGATCTTCCTTATTGGTGGTAAACCCTCAGGTACATTATCAGAAAAAATATCTTGAAACTCATCCAACATCTCAGAAACTTCTTCTAGAACCTTCTCACTATCCTCATTACCCATTCTAGGAATCAATGCATAACACACACGCTCATGCTTCATACCTTCTAAAAAATTTCTTCTGTCTACATAACAAATTCTAGCACTACTGCATACCTTTTCTTCGGTATCCTTTAGGGGTTTCAACTTGTGACGAACCCCATCCTTTGTCAAGGAATAAGTGTTTGCATGGTCATCATGTATAGCTTGCCTATCGAACTGCCACGGCCTCCCCAATAACATGTGACATACATCCATGGGGATGATATCACAGAGTACCTCATCATGGTAGCTCTTGATCTTGAACTTTACTAGGTACTGCTCACTGACCATAACTTTGTGGTCTTTTTGCAACCAAGCAATCTGATATAGATGCAGGTGCCTTTCCCTCTTCAGCTTCAACTTGGTGAAAATCTCCTCTGACACCAAATTATCAGTGCTCCCACCGTCAATAATGACATCACAACATTTTCCTTCATGCTTGCACCTTGTGTGAAACATATTCTTCCTTTGTTCTGGTTCCTTTTCTTCAGTCACTAGGGATCTCCTAATCACTAGGGTTTCTCCCCTTTCAGCATCATCTGAATGTTCAGATTGGGCCTTCTCATCTGCATGCGCAACCCTTTCATGACCTTCTAGCCTTTTATCTGCCCTTCCTTAGTGTTGTGGACATTCATAGGCTCGATGCCCTTCTTCACCACACTAGAAACACATTCCTTTGAAACCACCTCTTCCAGATCCTTTTCCATATCTCCCTCATCCTCTACCCCTTTGATCACCACTATTTTGATCATGAGGGCGGTAGAAGTTGTCATTTATTTGGCTTTGGCTGGTACCCACATCTTCACTTTTCTTTTCATCATCATTTCGGCTTCCTGAAGGTCTTCACTGCGCTTTGACCTCCGTCCTTTTTGCTTGCCATCAAATCTTTTGTTCAGCTTCTCTTCCACCTTCAGAGCAAATTGATACACATCCTCAATGGTGGTCATTCTGACTAGGCTTAACTCCTCCTGAATGCTTGGTCGTAACCCATTAAGATATCGGGCTACCTTCTCCTTATTGGCCTCTGTGTGACCCCGTTCTGATGATTATCTTGTGAAAATCTTCAGTATATTCTTTCATAGATCTGCTTCCTTGCTTCAACCCTTGCAATTTCTTCAATAGGTCTAACTCATAGTCCACTGGTATGAACTGCTTCTTCAGTTTCTCTACCATGTTCTCCCATCTGGTGATCTTGACTTTTCCTCTTCGATTTCTTTCCAACTGGACCTCTTTCCACCAAATACTGGCATGGCCCTTCAGCTTCATTTTTGCAAACTTAACCTGATCTGGGTCCTCTATTTCCTCATACTCAAAATATTTCTTCTAGCTCGTTGATCCAATCGATCAACTCTTCCGGGTTCAGACTTCCAGAATAACTGGGGATTTCTGCTCTAGGTCTTTTCCTGATCTTCGAAATGGCCCTTATTAGCCACATTTAGTCTTGATCAATTGCTTCTTCTTCCTCTTCTGCATCTGAACCTTCTTCCTGTCCTTCATCCTCACTTTCCTCCCTCAGGTTTAACCCTCTTCTCAACTGCTCTTGTAACGCATCAACTTGTCTCTGGAGGGATACTAGTGCATCTCTTCCACCAGCATCTCTGCCACCTCGAACACCTCTAGCACCACCATGCCTACCAGGTATCACTCTTAGAGGCATCTTTCTTGACCTCGACCCACAACCACGGTCCTGGTGCGAACTGCCTCACGATCGACGATCTATCCACACGCTTAAGAAAAACCCGCTCTGATACCACTTGATGAGGGTGCAAACCCAAGACACAGAAAATAACCCACAAACAAGAGAATAATTTTATTATTCAGAAAATGGAACTTCTTACATACAGAGGACCTCAAATCCCCAAGTTCTACAACACATGGAAGCTACAGAAAGCTACAGAATAACCCTTTCGCAATATGCGAGCTTGTCCCAAAAAGTTGCCCAAAAATTAGAAAAACCCGCCCATAAATAGAGCTCCTCATTTGTTTGGAGCCAAAACAACATTCAATTTGAGTTTAGGTGGTTTGGCACTGAAAATTTACAACATGAAGTTCAAATTTCAAAAGAGCATTTGCAATGGTATCTTCTAGAAAGTGTGCCAACTTTGCGGGGTCATAACTTTTGATCCAGGCCTCCGATTCGCGAACCGTTTGAGCCGTTGGAAAGGTCTCAAAGTCAAGAACGCGCTCAAAATTTTCTATGCTGATTTCAGCAAGTTTCAGGGCCGATCTGGGAGCTCTAAGTGCCTCAAATCCCACTCGGAAGATTTTTAGATGCAAATCTGGGAAACTAAAACTGCAATATCTTTCAACCCAGGAACCAAAATTAAAAACCGTAAATTGGGAATTTTATTATGAAAAAAAGGGTATCCAAAAATGTAAAAACATCTAAAAATTGAGAAACTTGAAATTTAACTATTTTTGGGTGATGCAAGATTGCCCTTACACCACTGGATGCTCCTGCATCATAAATATAATACAAGTGAAGAACGTGGACCTTCCCCTAGTTCACCACTTTCAATTCATCCTTTGGAAATTCAAATCACCTCACAATATACTGAACATGATTGGGAAGCAAATGACTTGGTAGATGGTTGACTTGTATTCTCCTTGCTATCCTTTTTACATTTTCCTTTTCTTTAGTGTTCTTGTATGCGCATATTGTCTTCCCCTGTAATGTGTATTTGATGTTCTCTCTCTCTTTGTGCACTTCCTTTATTTGTACCCCTATTGTTCTATATGTTGTACATTTTTCATTTTCCTTTTCACTTTTGTTTTGTGTTTTCCTTTTGGGGATGATGCAAAGCATTGAGATGCACACTGTCTCTTCCATGTTGACCCAAAAGGCATCTTTTCCTTTTCCTTTTTTATCTTTTCTTGTGTTTTTCCTTTTGGGGATGATGGAATGCATTGAGACTGAAATGTCTCTTTCATGTTGACCCAAAAGCTTTTCCTTTTCTTTTTACTTTTTTTTTTTATGTTCCTGTGTTTTTTCCTTTTGGGGATGATGCAAAGTGTTGAGACCGCAATGTATCTTCCATGTTGACCCAAAATAGCCTTTGTTTTTCTCTTTTTTTTCTCTCTTTGTGTCATTGTTCTAGCTCTATGTTCTTTTGGGAATGATGATATTTCTAAGCTTTTTCATAAAAACTTTGCAACAATGAACATACTGACTCCAAATCCATAGATCCCTTATGTGTTTGGTGTGTTCCTTTCTAGGGCGAAATCCTCCTTTATTTTATTCTCTTTTTCATTTACATGATGAATTCTTACTTGGAAAATATGACTTGTAATAGGGGCTATCCTAGTTGGCTCTCATGTCTTGTTTTCTTTTTGCGTTTTTCCCTTCACTACTTTAAAGTAATTGCTCATAGAACAATGTGTAGCAATTCCTTTAAAGTAGGGGGCATACATTGGAATCATTTCATTTGCATTCTTGGTTCTTAGTGCAGCCTTGTCACTTCATATGATGTGTTTTTCACTTTTTGGATGACATTGGGTATGATGTGCTTCATAAATGTGATCTATCTGGGCATATTATGTTCCTCCTGGTGACCTAATGCAACGAACTACATCCCCTAAGTTGTGAATATACTATTCTTTGATTGGTCCTCTCTTGGAGACATTAGACACAATGTTCCCTAAGTGATAGACCTTGCATGCACTTAACAATACTCCTTTGAACATCTTTATCATTTTAAATATTTTGCATTTTACATTTTTGCATTTTATATTTTACGTCTTTTCCACCCTGCATAATGCAACTTGCATGCCTGTGGTACCTTTGCATTTTTTCATGAGTTCTAAGCATACAAATATTTGCTTGTCTCATGAAGCACAAACTAATATTTTCCTTTTTTGGCACCTTGTTAAAGTGATCAGGAGGTATAACTTTGATATGGTTGAGTGGGAAGCCCATTCCATGGCAAGATTTTCCCCATAGCCACCTATGTGTTTGTGAGTTCATACCAACTAGCATATGTATTTAACCTTTTGGTTCTTCTCACTTGGTAGATTGCCATGAGTTTTGTCACCCCAAAGTGAGTATGCATTTTATTTTTTGGACAAACAACCTAGATTTGATTCACAACTAGTTGAACAAACTATTGAAGCTTAATCTAACTTTCCCTTTTCATTTTTCCTCTCCCTTCTCTCTTTTTTTCACATGTGTTCCTTTATTCTTATGTTTAGTTTTCCATGGGATCTTCATCCTAGGGGCTTGATCATCCATCTTGATCATTGTCACTCCATCTTGCTAACATAAGTGTATTTGGATCCTTCTTGATATGCATGGCTACTTTAGTGTGAGTTTGAAGCAAGTTCATCCTCTCACTAAAGTGGGGGCTAAATGTGCCATAGAAAAATAGATCATTGAAATTTCATGGTTTTTTAGGTCTTTCTCTTGTGATCTTTGACTTATTTTTCTTTGATTTAATGTTGTAATGTAACTTATGCATTCACATTAGGTCATAAACATTCAAATTATGACATCTTGTGAAGGTGTTGTGAAGTGTTGTAACACATTTCTACACTTTTCTAAACTCTTCTCATTATAATTCATTGAAAAATCACCTTTTTATCACTTTTCAAGTCATATTATAAAGTTTTGTAAAGTCTTGTAACAGTATTTCATGCTTTTCTAGGCTTTTTATTACTATTTACACCTTTATTATGTTGTGTATGACTCCTTTATGCACTCATAGGACTTAATTAAGTGTTTTGAATGTAAACCTGACAAACAACATTAAATGCAAGTTAATTCTTGACACCCACTTAAAAGCCCAAGGTGGAACCCATTTACCATGGGTGGCGAATGTGTCCCTCTTAGTTCCAAATTCAAAATAATTCAAAATTCTTTTTGAGATTTTAGTCAAAAAGACCTTATGTCGGCTTATGATGAGGTATTATTGGATTATTAGGGTATAAGTGTGTATAAATGAGTTTTTTCTTCTCATTTCAACCCCCATCCATTCAAGCATTCATCAAGTTCACTCATTCACCAGTTCATTCAATTACATTTAAGCATCATTCAATCAAGGAAACATCAAACATGTTGGAGCAGCCATTAACATATCTTCAGAATTCTTAAACAAGGTTTTTGGTGAGTTTAGGACATTTTCATGTTATTTATTCACCATGGATTGCTCATTTCATTTCATTTCTCTATTAAGGGTTTGATTACCAAAGTGGGATTTTACCAAGGAAAATCCCTATACTCTAACCCTTAACCATTTTACCCCTTTTGCATGTGCGTTTCTAAACTTTAGTATGTAGAATTGTCAAGAAATTAAGTGTTGAAAAGTGGAAAAGAAGTCAACAAAGTGTTTCAAGTCAACTAAACCATATTTCAAGCTTGGAGACATGCTATAGTCAGTTTTCTATAGATTTGACTCCATCAACCTGACAAGAAGACAAGTGCATATCTGGAGCTACATATGTGACCTTTTATTTTGCATATTTTTGGAGGACTAATTCACCATCAGTGGAAAATGAGTCCATCTGAGGGCTAAATTTTTTATTTTATTAGAATCATGTTCCTGACTGTCAGAAAGTAGTTTCAGGTGTTTTTGTTACTAGCAAGAGTGATTTTCCATCAATGGTGAATGATTCCCATTGGTGATTTATAGTGATTTCTACCAGTTTTCAAAGCATTCCAGATTTAACATCCAATTCCCAGGTGAACTTTGTTTAGCCTATTTCAGTTTTGTTTGTGTTTGTTCATGTTTTAGTTCATTCTTGCATACCTCAATGTGTTTTCAAACATTACATATTTCATTATTTTTTCATTCATAATCAATCAATTTCATGGATTATTTGCATTAAGATCATTTCATTTAGTCTCAATTCCATATTACATTCCTTAATTTGAGTGAACCATCTCAATTTTAGGGTTCTATATTTCTCCTTTTAGGTGAAAGATCATAAGAGTGCAAGAGAAGTCCATAGACACCCTCAAAATTGATGGTTCACTATCTCCTAGCATGGGGGGTGGACCTTAAGTTTGAACATGGTTAGGTGGAATTTTCCTTGTACTCCATTGGGTTCCCTCACTTTTTTCATGTTCATGGAGACTACTCCTGGATATGAAGACTTCTGCACTTGATTTAATTCACGTGTACTATCTTCCATGTACTTGTAATGTACTATAATTTAGTTGTATCATGGAGGGTGATCCCACAATAGTGGTTTACAATTTTTGGCCAAACTAGACACTAAAATAATTTTTTTTAACTAAATCTTCACTCTCGAGCACCTATAGCTTCTAAACCATGAGGAATTTGAAGATGATGCAAACCATAGTTTCATGACATTTTGTCTGTAGATTCTAAATATATTTTTTTCACAATTTTTGGAATCATATTGCACTTCTTTTTCCATCTCCCTCAAAAACTAGTTTTTTTAGAAAACAACATTTTAAAAAAGTGACGCTCACTGTATAACACATAATTTTTTTTCCATGAAGTATAAAATTCTAATTCTTTTGTATTTAGATTTGTAATTCTGATATCTAGTGCTTCCACTTGGTTAGATAGATTTTTATTGAATATTTTTTCTTTAATCAAGTTTCAAAGTCAAACCAATTATAATTCAAACATAGCATGACCATATAATACATAACTTTTTTGGTATGTATCGAAATTCAATTTTTCTTTGTTTGTTGGATCAAGGACTTCAATATCTAGTGCACTCATTTTTTTATTTTTTTGATAATTTGCTATTTTTCAACATGTGGAAAACAAAGAGCTTGATTTTTCAGTGAAAAACCTACATTCACAAGAAATAAAAAATAAATATAATAATCAAATTAAATTTTATTAAAATTATAATTTTTTGGAAGCTTATAATACAGACTACATACTTATAAAAAAAAAAAAATTTAAATGAATTCATTTGATTCCCCAAAAGGTAAATCAAAAGTGGTTTTTTATTAGTGTTTTGACAGGTGTAAAGGAGACTCCATTATAGGTATGGTTTAAAACTAGAAGGGTTCTATCCAAGGGGGCTTGGTCTAAGGTGGTTTGATCAAATTCTCTTCAATTGGAATCCTTTAAATGGAACATTTCAAGGCTTAAATCATTATATTTTCTAAGAATATGTTATTTCAGCAAAAATCAGGATCTCCCAAAAATTGTAAACCACTATTGAGGCAACACCCTGGAATGAAATTATGATGTACTCCCCTCTCTTATTTGAGGAAACATTGATGTAATTATGTAATCTTGTAAATTCAGTTTTGAACTCTCTCATGTAATAGATAATGTAAATGATGTTATTACATATGTAGTTAAATGGATTGGTTTTAGATGTTATATTTTTGACATGATATGGATAATTCTCATTGGCATTTCAATTAAATGTGATGGATTAAATGAAATTCATATTGTTAGATGAATCTTGTATAATGAGATGTTATTCTTGTTAGTTTTGTTAATGGGATTCTAGTAATGTAACCTTGGAACCTTAGAGGGCTTAGGTTAGAATTCAAGCTATTGTTTCATCTACAACCTATAGTATGTTGCATTTCAAAAATAAAGTTTCATGTTTAGGTACTTTAGCATGTTGTCCTCTAGGGTTTCATGGCAGGGTATTACACACATGGTATCAAACCCCAAGTTCTAACACTGGGTACTCTGGATATGTACAAGAGCCCATTATTTTTTCTTAGTTCCATAGATTTTGAAGTTTAAGTTTTCCCTTTTTTTTTCCTCATCTAACACCCTATAATTTGTCCTTGGTGGTGCCTATACAGGGTAATTCCTAGAGGTTGAGGTTGAGGTAAAGGATGTGGTAGAGGCCATGGTGGTGGCCATGAGATTAATCACTAGGACACCCCTCCCCAAAGTTCCCATGATTCTAATCATGAGGAACAATAGGGCTCCCAAAATAGTTAGTGTGGTGGAGATCAGAATCAAGGTTAACCGAGGTTGGAGGGAACATAGTTGCATCATTTTCTTGAGGGGTTCTTTCCCATCTTGGTCTAAGAGAGGAGGGTGAATAATTGGTGGTTAGAGAGAGAGAGAGGTCTCATAGGAGAAGAGAGATTATAGTTGAGTAGGAGGCTATATTAGTTGGACATATGAGGGATCTTTTGAGAGAACAACCTCCTAATTTTGATGGGATTGGTAGTGGTTTGGAGGCAGAGACCTAGTTAAATGATTTGGACAGGTGTTTATCCATGCATCCATATGGTAGCAACACCAAGGCTAGGTGTGCTATCATGCAACTTAGAGTATTTTCTTCCACATGGTGGCATTTGGAGGAGCAAAAATTACATTTAGGGTATGTGCAAGATCATGATGGCCCAAAAAGTGGCAATTTGATGGGTATGTGGCTGGTGACTTTTTTTTTACCCAAAATTGATGAAATAAAAAGGGTTTTTAAAGGAGATTCTCAGCTTTCTAGCAATATAAATTATTATTTACTTTGAATTTAATAAATAATTATTATTCATTTTCTATTTGAATTACGATTAAAGTCTTGATTGATAGGCTAATTGAAAATTATCTATAGCTTTCAAATGGTATCACATTTTTTGAATCCAAAAAATGTGTCACATTCTATGCTTCACATACTATAGGATTAAAAAAAGAAAAAATGAATTTCATGAAGTTTTGACCAAGTTAAGGTGGTCAGACATACAAGTTTTTATATTTTTTAAAAGTTGTAATAAAAAATTCATAATTAATTATTTACTTGGAAAAAATTACAAAAACATATGCATCACATTTGGACATGAGTTGTCTACTTATATCTAAAATATTATAAAAATATATTATCATTTTATTGTGGTTAGGGTGGTTAGACAAACACCTACTTATTTTTTCCCTAAAATTTAAGTACTACATTCAAATTTCAAATTCAAATAGATATATATATATATTTTAAAACCTAGTAGTTTAGAAACTACATTCAATTTTCTACAGATTATATTCTTACATATTTTTGAAATAATATAGATAACTTATTCAAATGTTTATGTCAAGTTCCCTAACTCTAATTTTTCTGAATTTTTTGCCACTTAAAGGCCTATTTTTTCTATGACGATCCTACACATACCCTCTAGATATATATTTTGTATCATGGGAGATGTTTCTTGAGAGATTCAAAGCTTGGTTCTTGTTCAATCATTGGTGGTAGTGTCATGTGGATGAGTTCCATGGGCTGGGGTAGATGGAAATGTCAATTGAGTAGTATAAGAAGATATTTTATGAGCTTAAATAGTATGCAGGCATAGGTGATTATGAGAGTATGTTGGTGCAACACTTTATCAGGGGCTTGAATGCTTATATCATTCAAGGTCTTTGTGTGTTTGAGACAAAAACCATGGAGGTGGCTATAGAGAAGGTTCAAATAGTAGAGGATAATTTAGCCATGACACTAAGTGGTCATATAGTTGTACAGATTGGTAGTGCACTTCTAGCAGGTTTCAGTTATCAAGGTGGCTAGACTCAAGCAACGAGTCCCTCTAGGAGCCACCATGCACCCACTAAGGGTGGTCACTAGCAACAACATTCTCATATCAAACATAAGAACTCTCTGTCTCAACATGGTGGTAGATTTTAGTTTAAGAAGAATCATAATTGGCAGTGAGCTTAGCATGATCATTCAGTGCAGCCAACATACTGCACTTAGACTATAGCTAGTAGGGTTAGTTTTTAGTAGTCCAATGCACCTCTAGGCCATAGAGGTTATGAAAAAGGTACAAGGTTTTTCTCTTACAGTTAGTAGGGTCACATTGCTAGAAAGTGTCATTAGAAGGGCACATCTGGATTTAATCAGAGATTGAAAGCTCCAGAGCCGACAGTACGAGATGCAGGAAGATCACATAAAGTCTTTGCAGTGGTTGATAACTGCTAGGTTGAGCATTAGGATATAGTGGTTGAGACTTTAGTTGTGTTGCAAGATCATGGTGTTTCTATTCTATTTGACTTAGGTGCTTTAGATTATTTTATTTCTCCTTCCATAGCAGCACAATGTGGACTAGTGGCAGCAAAGTAGGATAATAAGTGGCAAGTCGAATTAGCCTCTAATGCTAAAGTAGTAGTTGAGTCTCTTGTTTGTGGTTTTGGTTTGAGGATTGGTTCTCTTTGCACCATAGTAGACCTTCGTATTATACATCTTGGGTCATCTGATATTGTGTTGGGCATGGATTGGTTAGATCCTCACCAAGTAGTGAGAGATTGCTAGCATAAGTCTATGTAGTGTGTTCATGATTTGGGTTCTAAGGTGGAGGTAGTTGGTGTTCAAAGGCCTATTTCCTTGTGCATGACCTTTTCTATGTAGTTGAAGAGGTTTATGTATTAGGGATTCCAGTTGTTTGTGATGATAGTTAATGATCTGGAGTTAGGGGAGATTTGAGAGGTTCCTCTTGATAGTCATCCTATCCTTAGATAGTATGCAGATGTATTTCCTAGTGAGATTCTAGGGATGCCACCTAAGCGTGACATCAATTTTAAGATAGATATTATACTTGGAGATGAGCCTATTTCATGAGCTCCATATCTGATGACCACATAGGAGCTTAAGTACCTTTATTTATAGCTTGAGGAGTTGTTGGCGAAGGGGTTTATTCATCCTAGTGTCTCTACTTGTGGAGCACCAGTGATTTTTTTGAAGAAGGATGGGTCCCTTCAACTGTGCATTGATTTCTAGCAATTGAATAAGGTAATGGTGAGGATCATTTATCCATTGTTGAGGATTCATGATCTATTTGATCAGATCAAGGGTTCTAGGGTATTTTTGAAGATTGATCTTAAGTTAGGATATCATCAATTATTCATCTTCAAGGAAGACATCCATAAGACCACATTTCATACTTGTTATGGGCACTATGAGTTCATCGTTGTGTTTTTTGAGTTGAAAAATGTGTTATCTGTGTTCATGAGTTAGATGAATGGTGTGTTTCACACCTATCTTAACAAGTTTTTCCTAGTTTTTTTGGATGAAATTTTGATCTATTCGAGGACCATGGAGGAGCATGAGGAGCATTTGAGGCAATGGCTATAGTGTTTGAGGGAGAACTAGTTGTATGCAAATTTGGAAAAATGTGAGTTCTTCTAGATAGAGGTGAAGTATTTGGGTCATGTTATCTTTGGTGAGGGAATTTCCATGGATCCTTCAAAGATCCAATCTATCATTGATTTTCCTACACCCAAAAATGTTGCAAAGGTTCACAACTTCATGGGTTTGGTAGGTTATTACCAATGGTTTGTTCAGGGTTTCTCAAGGATAGCCCACCCCATCACTTCTCTTCAGAGGAAAGGGAAGAAGTTTATTTGGTCAGAGTAGTGTTAGGAATCCTTTTAGAATCTTAAGGAGAGGTTGACCAATGCACCTATCTTGGTAGTTCCTGATCCTACTAGGTATTTTTTGGTTTGTACAGATGCATCTTTGGAGGGTTTGGGAGTTGTGCGGATGCAGGATAGTCACGTGATTTCCTATGAGTCCTACAAACTCAAGGATCATGAGTTGAAATATCCTACTCATGATTTGTATTTGGCCACTATAGTTCATGCTTTGATGAGATTGAGGCATTTCTTATTGGGGAATCAATTTGAGCTACACAATGATCACCTTAGTTTGTAGTATATTTTCACACAGTCTAATCTAAATGCAAGGAAGAGACAATGGATGGAGTTCTCGTTTGAGTATGATTTCAAGGAAAAATTTATCCATGGAAAGGAGAACATGGTGGAGGATTCTCTTAGTTAGTGGGGACACAAGCTTTTGGTAGTGACTCTTGGTTTGGACTTGAGGAGTCAGATCCTTTCAACTCTTCCTCCAGATAGTTGGTGTTAGGAGGTGAGGTCTGAGATTAAGTTAGGTAGAGCTTTAGAGGGAAGATTTGTAGGTTATTCCCTTGATTCAGATGGCATTTTTCGGCACTTGGGTTGTATTTATGTTCCTTCCTTAGGAGATATTCATACTTTGATCTTGAAAAAGGAACATCAGGCACCCTATTTAGCTCATTTGGGTGTCAAGAAGATGCACACAAACCTTCGTCGGCTATACTTTTGTATCGAAATGAAGAGTGATATTGCTTATTTTATGTTGAGATATCTAGAGTGTAAGAGAGTGAAGGTAGGACATCAGCATCCTATAGGTCTTTTGCAACCTTATCTAGTCCCAGAGTGCAAATGGGACACTATATCATTGGGTTTTAGTGTTAGTTTGCCTATTTTTTCATGTCAACATGATGCCATCATGGTCATCATGGACAGGTTGACTAAGGTGGCACACATTTATCCTATTTGATCCTCATACAATGCTTCTTTAGTAGCCATATTTTTCATGGAGGATATTTTTAGGTTGCACGACATTCCTTGTAGGATTATCTCAAATAGAGATCCATTGTTTACTTTAGCTCTTTGGACATCCTTGTAGCATGCATTGGGGACTTCATTGAACTTTAGCTCATCTTATCATCTTGAGACTGATGGGTAGATTGAGAGAGTTAATTAGTTCCTCAAGGATATGCTTCATATGTACGTTATGGATCAATAGTCTCATTAGGACAATTACCTAGATTTGGTTGAGTTTGCGTACAATAATGGACATCATAGCTCTATTGGAATGCCTCCCTTTTGGCATTGTATGGTCATCCTTGTCGAACCTCGTTGAGTTGGTATTTTCTTGAGGATGGAGTACTGCTTGGTCTGAAGATGCTTCATAAGATGGAGCAACAAGTGATTCACATTAGGGAGCATTTGGTGGAAACCCAAGATAGATAGAAGAAATATACAAATGCTCATAGGGTTGACCGTTAGTTCTCAATTGGAGACTAGGTATTCCTATGGGTGCATCCGTGAAAGAGTCTGATCCATTATGGGAAAGGATCTAAGCTCACACTACACTTTGTTGGGCCTTTTGAGGTGTTGAAGAGGATTGATCCTATTGCATACCGTCTTGTTTTGTCATCCATTCTATCATGCATTCATGATGTATTTCACGTATCTGTTCTCAAGCCCTATTATCCAAACATATCTCATGCACTTGATTATAATTCCTTATAGGTAAAGGATAGGTAACTGGATTTGGAGCCTATGGATGTCATACAACACAAGAGACTCACCCTCAGGGGTCGAGACATTGATCAAGTGAGGGTCAAGTGGGATCTGAATGATGATTTTTCTACTACATGGGAGGATGCATCCAAGATGAGAGAGTTATATCTATAATTTTTTGCAGGCTTCTAGGAGTAAGCTTAGTTATAAGGGGCGATAATGTAGTGCCACTCAGTTTAAATTCTACTAATGATAGCTACTTGTTTGTATTTAGGCATTATGATACATTGCTTGATGATGGATTCATTACTATGATGATAGTTGATGCTAATTTTATCACTGATGTTTATGTATATGTCATGGTTAGTTATGGTTTAATTCATTGTGTGGGTTATTATTGCTATGAGTATTATGTGATTTCTTGATGTATGTTTTTATCATGTTATTAGCATTTGATTATTGTGTGTTGATGTGTTTTGGTGAAGAGGAAAATTGTTGCATCACTCACTTATGAGTGCCTTGCAATGTTGTGACTTTCCTCCCACGATGTACTTGATTGTTTGACTATGTACATGCTAAATGGTGTGGTTTGTTTCAGGTTACAGGTACCAAGCATCGACTCCACCTAAATTTCTAGGTTTGAGCATGCCTTAAACCCAATGGAGATTGTTGAAATGGAGATAGTATCTGGTCCCCTATGTTGAGCCATCATCCTTGACGAGGATGAGTATCAATTTTCCATACCCTATCTATGTGATCAGTTCCAATTGGTTTGTCAATGTTGTTGTTGTATTTCTTTACATTTTACTATGAGGTTAGGTATTGTTGGATACTTTGTTCAATTGAGTTATTTGATTGATTATACTTTGTTTGATTATTATATTTAAATAAAAGATTATTGTGGTTAAAAAGGTATTTTGATAATTCAATAAATATTTTAATACATTTGTGGATTTGATAAATAAAATATTATATAAATTAAAACTATGATTTAATAAATAAATATTAAAATAAATTTATATTATTACTATATTGTGCAAATGAAATTAAAATGAAAGAGTATAATTAATAAATTAAATATCTGAAGGGTTGATTTAGTTTTTTGCAACTATTAAGGTATGGTTAAATTATGAAAAATAATAATTAGAGGAAGTTGAAGTAGTGGAGAAAATAAAATAAAATAATTAAATTAAAGAAATGTTGCATGCAACTAATAGATTGCGGAGCGGGAATAAATTAGTTAAATTGCAAAAAGAATGGGGATTTTTGGAATATATTTGGAAACTAATATTGATTTCTCTTTCGGTGAATTTTCTCATTCTTGGAACTTTCTCATCTAGTTTTTGGGGAAAAACTTGAATTGAGTTTGGCATAGGCTATTTTGGTGAATTTGTAGAACTTGAAGCTATAAGATGGATTTTGAAGAGCACTGCATCAATATTTCAGCTCTGACAAGAAAATCAACCAAGTTCCATTATTGTCCCAATTCTTTTCCTATTGAAAATGCCTAAAAGAGTATACTGTTGGAAACAAAAAATGTTTATTGGTTTATTTATGAAATTGAACAATTTGTAAAACTATTGTATGAGGATTTCAAATCTTTCTTCTATATTGTCTTGTGTATTATACGAATTTTTGCAATTCACCCTAGGATGCAAATTTATCTCTTCCCAGCCGAATACTCTGCTTGCTTTGTAATTATTTGTTATATACTATATCAACCCTCTTTGTGTAGTCGATATAAAATAATATGGTGTAGTTTTGTTGGTGGCATCTAAGGGTCCATATTATTTGTGGATATTGAAAATGGTGACCTCTTTCTAGGAACTAGCTATTTTAATGCTAATTAGGTGCTTTACTTGTTGGTAGCATTTTGTAGAATCTCTGAGCTTGCAACATACCTTACTTTCCCCTACGCACAATTTTCTTAGTAATGCGAGGGATAATTTTTCAACCTTATTGAATCTTTAATTCTCCTAATCAATTGACAAATGATGATTGAGATGAGATTCGACATTTTTAAACCATGAAACACTTGGTTTCCATTGAGGTTGTAGATGCAACCAACTCACTGTTAAAAAGAGAGCAGAAAGAAATAGCAAGAAAAGAGCTCCAGTATAAAGATCTTCATTAGTGCGTAAGCCAATTGTATACCACCACTAATAAACACCGGAATAAGCAATATTGACCGGACCGGGGGCACCTCCTCGAGTAAAGGATTCTACAGCCGGTTGACCAAAATGAGGATCCCAAATTGCATGAGCAATAGGTCTTATATGTAAGGGGTCGTGGACCCATGCTTCGAAATTTCCTTGCCAAGCTACGTGGAACAAATTACCAGAGGTCCACAGAAAGATTATCGCTAACTAACCAAAGTGAGAAGCAAAAATCTTTTGATAAAGGCGTTCCTCGGTAATATCATCATGACTCTCAAAGTCATGTGCAGTAGCAATACCAAACCAAATACGACGAGTAGTTGGGTCCTGGGCCAAGCCTTGGATGAACTTTGGAAATCTTGATGCCATAATGCTTTTCAAATCCTCCTAGCCATTATCCTACTGCAATAATTCTTGCTAGGAAGAACGCCCATGTTGTGGCGATTCCACCTAGAAGGTAATGAGCTACTCCTACAGCACGTCCTTGGACAATACTCAAGGCTCTGGGCTGGATAGCAGGAGCAACTTTCAATTTATTATGGGCCCAAACAATAGATTCAATAAGTTCTTGCCAATATCCACGGCCACTAAATAGGAACATTAAACTAAATGCCCAAACGAAATGAGCACCTAAGAATAAAAGACCATATGCAGATAATGAAGAACCGTAAGATTGGATTACTTGAGAAGCTTGTGCCCATAGAAAGTCACGGAGCCACCCGTTAATTGTAATGGAACTCTGTGCAAAGTTTCCTCCTGTAATATGAGTTACCACTCCCTGATCACTTATACTACCCCAAACATCGGACTGCATTTTCCAGCTAAAATGGAATATTACTACCGAAATTGCATTGTACATCCAGAATAACCCTAGGAAGACATGATCCCAGGCAGATACTTGACATGTTCCTCCTCTACCAGGCCCATCGCAAGGAAAACGAAAACCAAGATTGACTTTATCGGGTATTAAACGAGAACTGCGAGCAAATAAAACACCTTTAAGTAATATTAATACAGTCACATGGATAGTAAATGCATGAATATGGTGTACTAAAAAATCAGCAGTTCCTAATGGAATAGGTAACAAAGCTACTTTGGCACCTACTGCTACCAAATCACCACCTCCCCAGGTTAAGCTGGTGCTTGCTGTTGCATCAGGAGCTGTCAAACTGGGTGCTAAAGCATGAGTGTTTTGTATCCATTGAGCAAAGATAGGTTGTAATTGTATAGCAGTATCTGAAAACATATCTTTAGGACGTCCTAAAGCACTCATAGTATCATTATGAATATATAGACCAAAACTATGGAAGCCTAAGAAAATACATGCCCAGTTGAGGTGTGATACAATTGCATCACGATGTCTCAGAACACGGTCTAAAAGATTGTTGTATTGAGTAGTCGGATCATAGTCCCTTACCATAAAAATAGCTGCATGTGCAGCAGCGCCAACTATGAGAAATCCACCAATCCACATATGGTGCGTGAACAGAGACAGTTGGGTACCATAGTCAGTAGCTAGATATGGATAGGGAGGCATAGAATACATATGGTGAGCTACGACAATAGTCAAAGACCCTAACATAGCTAGGTTCAGAGCTAATTGAGCATGCCATGAAGTAGTTAAGATTTCGTAAAGACCTCTATGCCCTTCTCCTATAAATGGACCTTTATGAGCTTCCAAAATTTCTTTGATCAAACCAAGCTTCCTCAATTTTAGGATCTCCCTGTTGAATGGCCTATTCTCCTCGGTCGGGATAGATCAACTTGTCAAAGTTTTCTTCCCTTAGAACTGTACTTGAGAGTTTCCTACCTCATACGGCTCAATTAACTATTCTTTAGTCCTTTACCCAAACTTCCAAAATAGGAGATAGTTCGAAATGCGTTCAGGTTAACCGAAAGAACAGAATGGGTCAATGACATGAGTTTCAAAATTCACTTTCGATAAATGATCAGGTTTTCTCTTTTCTCCCACCCTAAAAAAGATTCATGAAGTATTAGAAATAAAGAGATCTACTTCAGATTATCTAGATAAAAATCTTTTTAAGAGGTAACTATCTATGTTCTATATAGAAATTTTGAATAATACTTTCCTGGTAGGAAAGTACTTCACATCTTTAGGATCTGATGCTACACCGCTGCTGAATAGCCTAGTAAATCAACTCTATTACATAAATTGATTCCTTATTTTTGCCCATAAGCAGATTTGATCGTATCAGCCCGAACTTTCAATAATTGATCTTTATGGTGCTTTCTCTATCAATTGAATTGATTTTTTTATCCATGGACTATCCAGGCATTTACCCATTCATATTTGGGCTCCTATGAGGGATATTCTTTTGACTATAGCTGATAAAAAACCGTTGTTTTGGACGGTGCATATGTAGAAAGCCTCCTTTTTTTTTTTTCTTTTCCATAGTTTTAAATGAATTCATTCTATAGTACAGATAGCCACACGTAATGATAGATCAAGGCCATATTATTAAGAGCTTGTGGTAAAGATAGGTTTCGTTCTAATGCTTGGAAATAATATTCCAAAGCCTTAGTATGTTCCCCATTACTTGTGTGGATAAGACCTATATTATACAGTATATAACTTCGGTCATAGGGGTCAATTTCCGGTCGCATGGCTTCATAATAATTTTGTAAAGCTTCCGCGTATTCCATATGCCTTTTTCATTTTAAGGAAAATAATTTAAGTCAACCCTGCTATCCTTTCTTTCTTGTAAAACAAAATAGGAATAGTAACATAGTGACTATTTGATCAAGAGAATATTCCACTATTCATCAATTCCTTTTTATTCATAAGAGGAATAACACTTCGGTCGTTCACATTCAAAGTGCTATAGAAGTCATTAAGTTCATAGCATAACTTATATTCGCTATACTATTGTAAATACACGATATAAATAATATTAAAACAAAATAGAGAAAGAAACAGTATAATATTTTGGATAAGTTGCATTTATAATGAATGATACTCCTTGATTTTCTTCTTAAAATGACATGAATGTATTCTAGCGATAAAGTCACCTGTGGAAGCGAGAGCCATTACAATTATTTTCTCAAATGAAATTAACTTCCCCATGATCCATATATCCAATTGTTGCAATATAGAGATAGGATTCCTTGCGGAAGCTATTATGAAATTGAAATATGCAAAATTCTTTCATTTATGTTCAGTGAAAAGAAAGAAAAAAAAGAAAATGAATTAAGTTGATCAAACAGAGCTGGAGTAACTAGCAGTAGCAGAATCATTCTATCCTACTCCCTTTTCATACTAAGCAAAATTGTGGGTGCAACCTATTTTTTTTCAATGTGTTTTCATTCTTCCTCTGCATCCCTTTATTCACTAACTCAAATTTTTTTTTTTCTGGCATTCATATTCCACGTCTAGTGATTGCATACTATATCTGGAATGCTATATTGATATCCATCAAACCATTTACTTGAGGTAGCAATCAATGTTTCCACTCACATCAATTAGTGTTTGAAGTTATGTTAAGGTTAATATCAAACACATTACATTCCATTCAGCTCTATGGGCATGTGCTTCTATTGGTATTCAATTACTTTTCAATTGATGACATATAGTAAATTGTAGCCCTATTTGATATACTTTGTTTGTTATCTGATGTAATAGTTAAGTTATGTTTTAATTGAAACTTTATACTAATGTCACTCCATACTTCACCCTTTGGTTTTGATGGTCAATAAATATAATTTCTTTGTTGTTTTTGTTTGTTAATAAATCTCCTTTCTCCTTAGAAGCTTGGGGAAACTTGTTGGTCAATTCTCCTTGCAAGTTTGATTGAAGTGTGAAATGGAAGAGCGTGGATTTAATCTATTTCATTGTGTGTGTGTGAGTCCAAATGTATAATAAACCATAGTATTCGATGAATATGGAATATGCATAGTGTTTAATGTTTAGAAGGCTGGTCATTTGATTGGCATCAATATGTAATATGCATATTATGCATTGTGTTCAATATTTAATGTGTTGACCTTCAATTTTGTTAGTTATATATATATATATATATATATATATATATAACGCCCCACCGTGTGAATCCCAAAGGACAACAAAACACCACACTTTTTAAAAAAAAGAACAAAACATTGCATATGCTGAATATGTACATACATTACATGAAAATAAATTATGCATTTACAAAGCCATCTATGTCCTCTGTGGTACACAAAATGGTCATTACGAAACTTAAAATTTTATCAAAATGAAAATCAATAAAAATTAAGATTACATAATGATGACATCCAACCATTAATGATCAAAAGAGAGGAAAATAATACATCATTTTATTGCAATTCAATTCACAGTTCATAATATAATTGCAGAGCATATTCGACAAATGCAACATATCAAGGATACAATGGTACATTACATAATGCTTCCATTATATCAATAGTAAAAGTACATCGAGTGCAAGAATGATACATCAATGAAGAATAAGGTACAAAATGACGAACAATCTTCAACC
Source organism: Sequoia sempervirens (assembly GCA_007258455.2). NCBI lineage: Eukaryota > Viridiplantae > Streptophyta > Pinopsida > Cupressales > Cupressaceae > Sequoia > Sequoia sempervirens. Next base: position 15,177,050 of record VDFB02000017.1, read on the forward strand.
AAGTGAAGCTTTGGAGCTCTGCATCTGCTTCTGCATCACGGACACAACCTGGGAACCCAATGGGGTGCATGACACGTTCCACCTGACCATATGGACTAGAAGGCCCATCCCCCGTGCTAGGAGCTGACAAGAAAGATCCCCATTCCTTAGCCAAAATAGTCAAATGAACCAATAGAAAACCAAACTCCACAACAAGGATAACAACAATATAAGATAACAACCCATAACATTGCCATCACATAGCCACAACAAAATAATGAAAATTCCAACAAAACCAAATGCAAATATTATAGATCAACTCTAAATAACCATAAGAAGTGCCAAGAACACTAGGATCTGAAGCCTTGAAATAAAATCGCAATGTCAACCAATAATCACTATCGAGGGCACCTTTCATTAACATCAATTAAGTTGCAATGAGACATGTGCGCAACACTAAAATATAGAACTTGGAGGCTTCAACAACAAACACCAAGAACCAATTGCCTCAACAACATCAACAATTCAAACAACACTCCCAGAGGCAACCAAACAAGGGAAAATAAATGGGTATTGTAGGAGAGTGTCATCACAAGGCCTTACATGGATTATCTAGGCAACCTATCATAAGGTTCCACCTCCATATATAGTTATCTTGACTACCTATCTCAAGGTGTTGCTCTATCGGGTGACTAATGTAGGATCACTTACCTTTCATGAGGATAAGGAAGTGATCTTACCAACTAGGTCTTCTCATCCCATCCTTAGCCTGTGAAAGTACTGACGGTATGGGTGAGGCTCATAATTAATCTTGTTTAGTGTTTAACTACCCAAACCCACTAGTTCATTAATTACATTATCACTTGTTTACGAAACTCTTCCATGGGTTACCCTAATAGCTCCTTTGTGTGCCAAACCCCATGAAGAGCCACTCCCTATGGGTACCAAACCAAAACATGCAAGGGGTGTACCTTATCTCATATAAAAAAATCAAAGTGTACATAACATACAAAAATCGAGGTAAGAACCATCTCGCAAACCCATTCCATATCACTGAAACATGAACAAAAGGAGGTACCACCCATTGTATCAAAATTCAACACCATAGTACAAGGTAATACCCACAAGCTCAAAATTCAAAATAAGATCAATAAATCACAATGGTCCAACCATGGAAAATAATTATAAATAAAATTTCTCCATTGCTTGTGGAAGCCTAAAATACCAAAATCCACAAACTCCCACTGAGGGTAATTCAAACACTTCGGGTTCCCAAAGAAACTCATAGCATGGCTTAGCATATAAACTTGTCAAAATGGAAAAATAATACAATAGTTTTCCCCAAGTCAAAAATAATGATACAATCTCAAAATATAAACCAACCACAATAATCAATATCAACCTGAAATTTCAAATCAACAACTCTTACAACACAAAACCAATACTCCTTAGTTCAGATCCTAGTTCCACTTTGAACAATAATTCAAATCAATTCAAACATGGGAGAATATGATAACCCGCATAACACTATACTCATAGTCACCTTACTAGATACCCACATTACTTAATACAAATGACCAAATAAGTATTGTGACCATGAATTACATACTTACCACATAGTTTACACAATGGCCACTATACACAATAATTTACAAACTTCTATTTCAACAATTACCCCATGACCAATTTCATAGTGGGTTTTATATCAATTATACAATAATTATAAAATAATTCATCATTCAATATTTAGAAATAGTAATCAATCTTGTTTATTAAATGCATCCCTAAATATAAATAACAATTTACTCTATTTACCCTCAAAAGATAACAAATGATACCGTGAGCAATATTTATTCAACAATGTATGCTAGTAACAATTTTATCTAAGATGAAATATTTACCTTAACACTCAACTCGCAATTGTCTCCTAAACAATACCCAAAGTTTTTGTAAACCTTTCTTTTAAATAAAGCTCTCAACTACTTTAATTTTAAGTTCACCAAATTTTTAAACAATAACTAACCAACCCAGTTCCATAGTTTATGTAGTATTTTATTCTAAATCATAATTCCTACTTATACACAATGAAATTATTCTTTGATTTCCTTACGCATTCAAAGTATGAATTTCAAAGTACACTCTAAACAATTTACATTTTATCTATTCCTTTATTAAGAGTCATATAAAATAGCTAAAGAAATTATATAAACGTATCTCATATGTACATACATCTAAAACACACATTTAAAACCATATATATATATATATATATTTACTTTATAATAATTATTGTTATTTTGAACATATTAAATATAACTAACCCGTTGTTTTGAAACATTGTAACATAATTTCAACAATATTTAGCATATGAATATATATAAATATAAAGATTCAATATTTCCAACTGTTGTCTTAATCCGATTATATTATGATAAGCACATTAAAATTCATTGACATAACTACATATATATAGATATATATATATATATATATATATATATATATATATATATATATATATATATATTTGGACACAAATAATGAAATATTAATAACATAGATATTTCAAATGAATTACATACATAGAATTAGAACACAAGCACAATATACCAATTATGAGTCTTTTACCTACCTAAGAGAATAAAGAACTTTAGTGTACCCCACATGCTTTCCTTCTGATCAAATGAGTGTGTTGAGTTTGTATTAATTACAGAGGATGACTGTAACGCCTGCCGTGCAAGCCCCAAAGAACAAACAAATAAAGAACGCAAATATATATATATTTTTAAAGCAAAACAAATAATCAACACACCAAATATTAAATGTTCATATACATACTCATATACTTCATTCCATTATAACACAAAAAACATAATCATCTATGTCCTTTGGGGCACATGAGGTCGCATCGAAAAAGACATTACTAAACATCAACCCATAAGATATTAGTTATATATATACATAGATTCCATCACAAGATAAAACCATGAGAAGTCACATAACCAAATAAGTTACAAAGTTGATAACTACATTACAACATCTTTCAAATTTTACATCATATCAATATAGTTATATCATGATTCCCAATCATGGGGAATGAATACAATATACAAGATTATCAAAATGTAAGAGATCAACTGGAACAAATCTTCAACTGAAGGAGAATGAGTCTACGAACACTGATGGGGAACCCAACGGTGTGCGGAGCACGTTCCACCCGACCACCCCCATGCTAAGAGGTGACAGAGAAGTAACTCAAACCAAGACTGCCAACTGAAGTACAAACATACAAGAAGTACCAACACAATACTCCAAATTACAATGAACAAACAATAACACCATATCACGGTACCATAAAAATACAAGATCATAAATATCAATGAGATCATACAAGACCACAAAGTACACCAAGATATATTAAGGCAATAATCATAAGTCAAGATAAATCCAAATATCAACAATCTAAACCAACTCCCATAACCTACTTCCAGAGGAACACAATAAAGTAAAACACATGGGCAACTAGGGGAGAGTGTCATCGCATAGTCCTACATGGGCTGTCATGTGCTCTTCCTCCCAACTGGAGGCACCGGTCCCATCTATGGCTGTCCTGTGCCCTTCCTCCCAACTGGAGGCACTGGTCCATAGGGTGACTCATGTGGAGCCGTAGAACTCTCTTGAAGACGAGGTCACGACCTTGCCAACCACGGCCTTCTCAGCCTTCCATTAGTCTACGGGAGCACTAATGAAGACGAGGTATCCATTTTTTAAATCTTATAATGATATTACTACCCAACCCTCCTAAGTTAATTATTAGGTTTTCACTTGATTACTAACTCACTCGTGGGTTATCCTGAGCCCTTCCCGTTAAGCGGGGCACCGGCCCCCACGAGGAGCCACTCTCCCTAGAGACCCCACATAAAAATCAAAAGTAACAGGGGTTGTACCATTCCAATCATAAAAATCAAAATGCAACAACAAAAATAATACACGAGGCATAACCCATCTCGCAAATTAAGTACCATAACCAAAATCTCATAACTCGGTACACCCCATTCATAATACTTAACTTAACAGAAAACTCAAGATGAAGAGATATAAATTCAATAAAACCACAATCCTCTGGAAGACTACAGTGTTAACACAAAAAGGGTCCCCACATCAATGAACTCACAATGTCCCAAACCCAACAAACCTACAAAACTCAACTTCATAAAGTTTAAAATAAAAAGATAACTTATTTAATTTCATAATAATTCCATTCCCAAAATATTCACACTAAAACAAGAATTAAATAATCAATGCTGTCATATATTTATAAATTGATTTTTCTACTAGATTATCCTCTCAAAGTTTGTAATTTAATAAATCAATAACAAAAAAAACAGATTTCTTTCTATTTTATTATTTCCACTATAACCAAATTTTGTTTTATTTTAACCAGAAAAAGAAACAAAATGTTTAAATAATTACTACAACAGTTAAATCAATGGAATCTGAATAAATGAGTTAATAAATATATATACAAATATAAATATAAATATATATATATATATTTATAAAAGTAAATTCGCACAGTAAATATAAACAGAATTCGTGTTTTACAAAATTAACATATACATATTCGAATGGGAAGTTTAAACCATAAAAAAAGGGAATAAACGCCCGGTCGTGGATAGTTCGCAGACTGTTGCACGTTACCAGTCGGCGAGGTGGTGGGTACGACCGAGGCCGAACGACCACACAGCCATGATTTAATAACATCCAAACAAAATATTCATAATAGCGCCAATGAGAAAATAACGAAGTTCAATGAATTTAATTTTCATTTACTATTTACACATGTATAAATATATATATGTGTACATATATATATATATATAAATTTATATATATATATCTAATACATATATATATATATATATACTGGAATCTGTACATTTCAAAATCAGGGAAAAATAAACACTGTACTCTGTACAAGAGAAATATTTTATAACATACATGAATAATAAAAATATCACAATCCCAGAAATTCATTGAAAGGAAATTGCTCCTTAAACATATATGTATTTTTTTTTTTAAATGAATCAACATAAATACTGTTCATTTCCAGATTTCAAACAAAATCCCTTTTCAATAAACAACAGCCCAGAACCCCTCTGAAATTCCATTTTAACAAATAACAATCCCAATCTTCGGTTACATTTTCATTGATTAAACAATAACCCAATAGATTTTCTTTCCACAAACATTTGATTTCCAACCCTAGATGAAAATTTCATACACAGAGAAACAATTTCTATTTTATTTGATGCTACAGAAAATAAATAATTAAAATGAAAAGAACCTGGTGTCCTGAGTTTGAAGAAGATCTGAAGAAGCTTAATCCCTTTCGCAAAAAAAACAATTCCTCACTGTCGTTTGTTCCCAGCAACAAATTCCCCAAATTCTCCTTCAAACCCAATCTACTCCTTTTATGATTTTTTTCAAAGAACAGAACAAGAATGCAGTGTTGAAAACAAAATTTCTCCAGAATTCCAACAACTCCCCCAAACAAATAAAACCCCCTATTAAAATCCATGCCCAAGAAACCCTTTCAAATTCCTCTTCCCGTGAATACCAGAGGTCACATTTCGAGAAATAAAAAATGAAAATAATTATTAATCCTTTAATTCCCTTTTTTTTGTTGTCTTTTTCATTTCATTCTCTTTTATCATGCAAATGGATTAAAAATTAAAATTGAACTTTTATGTGTTTATTTATTCATCATTCCCACAATACTTTATTGAATAATTACTTGCACAATAAAATAATTAAAATCAACCATTTGCAAGATTTAAAATAAATTTAATATTTTTACAAGTACTGCTAATATTTATCTATTGCTTTATTTATTATTTTATGTTTTTATTTCATTAATTGTTTAATTATTTAAATCACAGCATAAAACCCATACACCACATCAGATAAATCACAAAATAACAATAACATACAAAGACCAATGCAACAACACAATGACTGTAACCAAGACGCACAAACCAAGAAGGTACAAGACCGTTGACACCTTGGAACGGAGTTACTTCCATGTCACCTTTGTTCAACTTCCTTTCATTGGGTTGGTTCAATGCTCGCCCAGACCTATCGAAATAGGTGGAATCGAGTCTTATTCCTGCAAAGCCTACATCCAACAAGGTGATATACAACATATATACATATAATCAATTACAAAGCATCGTGAGAAGGATTTGCAGTGTAGCAGGGTGCTCACAAACGAGTGATGCTACCTGTCCCCTCACCAATTCATATCATCATCTATCACATTATAAATTTACATTAATTTGCATCAATATCATCAATTACTATTGTCTAGTCTACTGTATTCCAAATAATTTCATCAAAACAATCGTAATAAAATATCATCATAATATCCATGGCAACATAAGAGCAATATAATCAGTAACAGTTTAAGCTACCACAACATAATATCAATAGTATCACCAAAACCACAATGTGCCAAACAAAACCACATAGAATGTCAAGAATCAAGCAGTAACATGAGGGGTATTACATCCTCCCCCCCTAAAATTTGGCTTACTCCCGGAAGCTAGTAAAAAGATAAGGATAAGAATCCCTGATACAAGAGGCATCCTCCCAAGTAGCTGAAGCCTCATCATTCGGGTCCCACTGAACCCCCACCTGATCAATCTCTCTGCCTCTGAGGGTAAGTCGCCGATGCTGAAGCACGGCCACGGGCTCGAGTGCCAGCTGCCCATCCTCGACCTCAAGAGCATTCCAATCCAAAACATGAGTAACATCAGGAAAATATGGTCTAAGAACAAAAACATGAAATACATCATGGATCCACGACAAACTAGGTGGCAAAGCTAAACGGTAAGCAACAGGTCCAATCCGCTCCAACACCTCAAAGGGTCCAACGAAGCAAGGCGCAAGCTTCGAACCCTTTCCATAACGAATAGGGATTTTCCGCGGGCGCACTCGAAGGAACACCCAATTACCAACGGCAAATTGCCGATCAACTCTATGAGTGTCAGCATACTTCTTCTGTCTATCCTAGGCAGCTACAAGATGCTCCCAAATGCGAGACACCTGTTGCTCCATATCTCTAAGAATTTTGGGCCCAAGAAGCACCCTGTCCTCCAGTCGATCCCAACTCAAAGGAGTACGACAAGGATGACCATACAAAGCCTAAAAAGGAGCCATACCAATAGAACTATGGTACCCATTGTTATATGAAAACTCAACGGAGTACAGATAATCCTCCCAACGTGATTGCTGATCCATGACATACATACGAAGCATATCCTCTAGCACCTGGTTAACTCTCTCAGTTTGACCATCAGTCTCAGGATGGTAGGCAGAACTAAAGTTCAACTTAGTTCCCAAAGACTACTGTAAAGATGTCCACAATGCAGACGTGAATACCGGATCTCTGTCAGAAATGATCCTCCGTGGTATCCCATGCAATCTAACTATATCATTCATGAACACCTTAGCAACATAAGATGTCGTATATGAAGATCGAACAGGAGAAAAATGAGCTACCTTAGTCAATCTGTCAATTGTGACCATAACAGCATCATGTCGTCTAGATGACATAGGCAACCCAACAATGAAATCCATGGAAATAACATCCCATTTCAACTCCGGAACAAGGTGAGGCTATAGCAATCCTGCTGGATGATGATGTTTAGCCTTCACTCTCTGACATTCAAGACATCGAGCCAAAAAGTCGGTGATATCCTGCTTCATTCCTGACCAAAAATAAAGCGACCGCATATCCGCATACATTTTCTTAACTCCAAGATGTGCCGCGTAAGGTGCCTGATGACCTTCTGTCAAAATCAGGGTACGAAGACCCTCAGAAGGAGGTACATACAACCATCCAGAGAAACGCAAAGCACCATCCGAATCCAACGAATAACCAGCAAATTTCCCCTCCAAAGCTCTACCTGATTCTACCTTAGCTTTCACCTCTGAATACCAACTATCTAAAGGAAGGGCTACAAGAATCTGACTCTTCAAATCCACCTCAAGAGACATTGCAGAAACCTCATGCCTACACTGACTTAGAGTGTCGGCCACCACATTTTCCTTACCCTGAATATACTTAACCTCAAAGTCGTACTCACACAAAAATTCCATCCACCTTCTCTGCCTTGCATTCAAATTCGGCTGCGTGAAGATGTATTGCAAACTCTGATGATCTGTATGCAACTCGAACCGGTGCCCTAACAAAAAGTGCCTCCATCTCACAAGAGCATGAACAACTATGGCCAATTCAAGGTCATGTGTGGGATAATTGAGTTCATGATCTTTTAATTTTTGAGATTCATAGGCAATCACTTTCCCATCCTGCATCAACACAGCTCCAAGACCCTCCAATGAAGCATCAGTACAAACCACGAAATCACTTGAAGGATCCGGCACTGCCAAAATTGGAGCACTAGTCAGTTTTTCCTTAAGGGTTTGGAAAGCTAACTAACACTGCTCAGTCCAAAGAAATTTCTTTCCTTTCCTCTGAAGTGATGTGATAGGATGCGTAATCCTCGAAAAGCCCTGAACGAACCACCGATAATACCCAGCTAGTCCCATGAAACTGTGAATTTCTGAGACATTAGTGGACACAGGCCAATCCATGATAGCCTGGATTTTAGAAGGATCAACAAAAATTCCCTCTTCAGAAATCACATGGCCTAAATACTGAACTTCAGTCTTATAAAAGTCACACTTTGCCAGATTGGCATACAACTGGTTGTCCCTTAAGCACTACAAAACCTGCTTTAAGTGCACCTCATGTTCCTCCATAGACTTAGAATAAATCAAAATATCATCAAGAAACATGAGGAAGAACCTATCCAAGTAAGTTCGAAACACCCCATTCATTAGACTCATAAAGACTGAAGGTGCATTGGTTAACCCGAACATCATCACTATGAACTCGTAGTGTCCGTACCGAGTATGAAATGCAGTTTTATGAATGTCAGCCTCTGCTATCCGCAACTGATGACACCCTAATTTAAGGTCGATCTTGGGAAATACCTTTGCCCCTTTTATCTGATCAAAGAGATCATCAATCCTAGGAAGGGGATAATGATTCTTTATTGTTACCTTGTTCAATTGTCGATAGTCGATACAAAGACGAAGAGAACCATCCTTCTTTTTGACAAAGATCACTAGTGCTCCCCAAGGAGAAACACTAGGGTGGATAAACCCCTTAGCTAACCATTCTTCCAATTGCAGACAAAGCTCTTGGAGCTCCTGCATGGTCATCCTGTAAGGAGCCCGAGAGATAGGCTCAGCCCCAGGCACCAGATCTATCCTGAAATCCACCTCACGCTTAGGAGGCATACCTGGTATCTCACTAGGGAAAACATCAAAAAATTTAGCAAGGAGAGGGTAGTCATTCAATGACACCTCACGGTTAACCTCCGACTCAAGATCACTAACCGATAATGCAAAGAGCTAACAACCCTGATGAAAACACCTTTTTAACTGCATAGCTGAGATCATTCTCAAAGAAACAGGCTTCTGAACACCCACTATTTCCACCTCTTTACCAAAATCATCCACACACCGCACTGCTTTACGGCGACAATCTATCAAAGCATGATGTGAGCTTAGCCAATCCATGCCCAAGACTACATCATAAGAACCAAGTGGAAGAATTCTGAGGTCCACCTTAGTCGATATTGCCCCTAACTCTAACCTACAACCCTGCACAAGCTTCTTGACCACAACCTTAGATCCTGAAGCTAACTCAACCTGTCACTTTTCGCTTTTCTTTATTGCCCCCAGTTTACATCGCTCAACAACTAAAGGAGATATAAAAGAGTCAGATTCACTAGAATCAAAGAGTATTGAAATGTTAGACTTATGCAATAAACCCGTAGTCTCAACGATGGTGCTCTGATGATCTACCTGACAATTATCCACTATTGCGAAGACTCAGTGAGATCTCCTTGCATCACCCACTGTCGGCTCAGACACAGCTGGTTTCTGACTAAACTCTGAAGCACTCTTCTGAGGACACATCCTAGCAATATGCCCCTACTACCCACACGAGAAACATCTAGAACCTCGACCAAAACCTCTTCTCCCGGATGGAGCATTCGATTACTGGAAGCTCCCACGACTAGGTGGAGACTGAAAACTCAATGCAGGTTGTTCTGAACATGTACGGTTCTGGTTCTGATCCCTATGAAACTGAAAGTGGCCACCCTTTTGAGAAGAATTCTTGTGCTTCGGTTGAGATTGCTGCTGCTAACCCCCTCTTGAAGGCCCAAAATGACTCTTAGAAGGCCCTGATGCCTATTTCTGACCCCCTTAAGAACCAACTCTAGGAGTGGGCACACTACCAATCTGCACTCCTACATGACCACCCAATGCCATAGCTAAGTTTTCTTCCACCAAGCGAGCCTTTTCGATAGCAACTTCCATGGTCTTCGGTTCGAAGACTCATACACCACCACTGATGCGAGCGTTCAAGCCTCGAACAAAATGTTGAACTAACATCCCTTCATCATGACTAATCCCTGCATATTGTTTTAGTTCATAGAAGCGTCGCTCATATTGTTCTACTGTCATTTCCATTTGCCTAAGATCGTGAGATTCATCTACCCTGCGCTACCTCCAATGATCTGAGAGGAAGCGAGCCCTGAACCTTTCCAAGAAAAATTCTCAAGTAACCATACTGATATCCATATGCAACTTCTATTCCTAAAGCTACCACCAAGTGGACGCGAAACCCTGCAAATGCATAACAACACATCGAGCCTTGGTATTACTACCGTAGGGATGCATTGTGAAGCATCGGTCCAAATCAATTAACCATGTTTTGGCTTCTAACCCTCCTCTAGAACCATCAAAGGTAAGTGGATGAGCTCTCATTAAATCCCTCATATGGCCTGCTAATAAAGCATCTTGATCAACTAAAGCTCCCCTATGCCTTGGAGACCTTTCTCTTTCTCTCTCAACCTGCTGATCCCCATCAGGTCTAGGACCCAATCTATCAAGAAGCTCACCCAGAAGATGCTGCAACTAGCCATTCAACCCTGGCTGTTCTGGGTTCGGTCCACCACCTGACGGATTGTTCTAAGAATTCTGTTGCTCCTCAGACTCAGGACTGCAATAACTTGGTGGTGAAGGACTCGGTTGGTGGGCTCCACGGCCACCACCTCGGCCTCTTCCTTGGCCTCTACCTCTACCTCTACCTCTGCCTCTAGGAATGCTTCTACACAAGACAAAGGTACACATGAGCTTAAGAGCCAACACGCAAAGGTTGCCTAATGGACATAACTAACCAGACCCTAGCGTGTACAACCTTGGCTATGATACCAAGTTGTAACGCCCATCGTGCAAGCCCCAAAGAACAAACAAATAAAGAACGCAAATTTTTTTTTTTTTAAAGCAAAACAAATAATCAACACACCAAATATTAAATGTTCATATACATACTGATATACTTCATTTCATTATAACACAAACAACATAATCATCTATGTCCTTTGGGGCACATGAGGTCGCATCGAAAAAGACATTACTAAACATCAACCCATAAGATATTAGTTATATATATACATAGATTCCATCACAAGATAAAACCATGAGAAGTCACATAACCAAATAAAGTTACAAAGTTGATAACTACATTACAACATCTTTCAAATTTTACATCATATCAATATAGTTACATCATGATTCCCAATCATGGGGAATGAATACAATATACAAGATTATCAAAATGTAAGAGATCAACTGGAACAAATCTTCAACTAAAGGAGACTGAGTCTACGAATGTTGATGGGGAACCCAATAGTGTGTGGAGCACATTCCACCCAACCACCCCCGTGCTAAGAGGTGACAGAGAAGTAACTCCGACCAAGACTGTCAACTGAAGTACAAACATACAAGAAGTACCAACACAATACTCCAAATTACAATGAACAAACAATAACACCATATCACGGTACCATAAAAATACAAGATCATAAATATCAATGAGATCATACAAGACCACAAAGTACACCAAGATATATTAAGGCAATAATCATAAGTCAAGATAAATCCAAATATCAACAATCTAAACCAACTCCCATAACCTACTTCCAGAGGAACACAATAAAGTAAAACACATGGGAAACTAGGGGAGAGTGTCATCGCATAGTCCTACATGGGCTGTCCTGTGCTCTTCCTCCCAACTGGAGGCACCGGTCCCATCTATGGCTGTCCTGTGCCCTTCCTCCCAACTGGAGGCGCCGGTCCATAGGGTGACTCATGTGGAGCCGTAGACTCTCTTGAAGACGAGGTCACGACCTTGCCAACCATGGCCTTCTCAGCCTTCCATTAGTCTACGGGAGCACTAATGAAGACGAGGTATCCATTTTTTAAATCTTATAATGATATTACTACCCAACCCTCCTAAGTTAATTATTAGGTTTTCACTTGATTACTAACTCACTCGTGGGTTATCCTGAGCCCTTCCCGTTAAGCGGGGCACCGGCCCCCACGAGGAGCCACTCTCCCTAGAGACCCCACATAAAAATCAAAAGTAACAGGGGTTGTACCATTCCAATCATAAAAATCAAAATGCAACAACAAAAATAATACACGAGGCATAACCCATCTCGCAAATTAAGTACCATAACCAAAATCTCATAACTCGGTACACCCCATTCATAATACTTAACTTAACAGAAAACTCAAGATGAAGAGATATAAATTCAATAAAACCACAATCCTCTGGAAGACTACAGTGTTAACACAAAAAGGGTCCCCACATCAATGAACTCACAATGTCCCAAACCCAACAAACCTACAAAACTCAACTTCATAAAGTTTAAAATAAAAAGATAACTTATTTAATTTCATAATAATTCCATTCCCAAAATATTCACACTAAAACAAGAATTAAATAATCAATGCTGTCATATATTTATAAATTGATTTTTCTACTAGATTATCCTCTCAAAGTTTGTAATTTAATAAATCAATAACAAAAAAAACAGATTTCTTTCTATTTTATTATTTCCACTATAACCAAATTTTGTTTTATTTTAACCAGAAAAAGAAACAAAATGTTTAAATAATTACTACAACAGTTAAATCAATGGAATCTGAATAAATGAGTTAATAAATATATATACAAATATAAATATAAATATATATATATATATTTATAAAAGTAAATTCGCACAGTAAATATAAACAGAATTCGTGTTTTACAAAATTAACATATACATATTCGAATGGGAAGTTTAAACCATAAAAAAAGGGAATAAACGCCCGGTCGTGGATAGTTCGCAGACTGTTGCACGTTACCAGTCGGCGAGGTGGTGGGTACGACCGAGGCCGAACGACCACACAGCCATGATTTAATAACATCCAAACAAAATATTCATAATAGCGCCAATGAGAAAATAACGAAGTTCAATGAATTTAATTTTCATTTACTATTTACACATGTATAAATATATATATGTGTACATATATATATATATATAAATTTATATATATATATCTAATACATATATATATATATATATACTGGAATCTGTACATTTCAAAATCAGGGAAAAATAAACACTGTACTCTGTACAAGAGAAATATTTTATAACATACATGAATAATAAAAATATCACAATCCCAGAAATTCATTGAAAGGAAATTGCTCCTTAAACATATATGTATTTTTTTTTTTAAATGAATCAACATAAATACTGTTCATTTCCAGATTTCAAACAAAATCCCTTTTCAATAAACAACAGCCCAGAACCCCTCTGAAATTCCATTTTAACAAATAACAATCCCAATCTTCGGTTACATTTTCATTGATTAAACAATAACCCAATAGATTTTCTTTCCACAAACATTTGATTTCCAACCCTAGATGAAAATTTCATACACAGAGAAACAATTTCTATTTTATTTGATGCTACAGAAAATAAATAATTAAAATGAAAAGAACCTGGCATCCTGAGTTTGAAGAAGATCTGAAGAAGCTTAATCCCTTTCGCAAAAAAAACAATTCCTCACTGTCGTTTGTTCCCAGCAACAAATTCCCCAAATTCTCCTTCAAACCCAATCTACTCCTTTTATGATTTTTTTCAAAGAACAGAACAAGAATGCAGTGTTGAAAACAAAATTTCTCCAGAATTCCAACAACTCCCCCAAACAAATAAAACCCCCTATTAAAATCCATGCCCAGGAAACCCTTTCAAATTCCTCTTCCCGTGAATACCAGAGGTCACATTTCGAGAAATAAAAAATGAAAATAATTATTAATCCTTTAATTCCCTTTTTTTTGTTGTCTTTTTCATTTCATTCTCTTTTATCATGCAAATGGATTAAAAATTAAAATTGAACTTTTATGTGTTTATTTATTCATCATTCCCACAATACTTTATTGAATAATTACTTGCACAATAAAATAATTAAAATCAACCATTTGCAAGATTTAAAATAAATTTAATATTTTTACAACTACTGCTAATATTTATCTATTGCTTTATTTATTATTTTATGTTTTTATTTCATTAATTGTTTAATTATTTAAATCATAGCATAAAACCCATACACCACATCAGATAAATCACAAAATCACAATAACATACAAAGACCAATGCAACAACACAATTACTGTAACCAAGACGCACAAACCAAGAAGGTACAAGACCGTTGACACCTTGGAACGGAGTTACTTCCATGTCACCTTTGTTCAACTTCCTGCCGTTGGGTTGGTTCAATGCTCGCCCAGACCTATCGAAATAGGTGGAATCGAGTCTTATTCCTGCAAAGCCTGCATCCAACAAGGTGATATACAACATATATACATATAATCAATTACAAAGCATCGTGAGAAGGATTTGCAGTGTAGCAGGGTGCTCACAAACGAGTGATGCTACCTGTCCCCTCACCAATTCATATCATCATCTATCGCATTATAAATTTACATTAATTTGCATCAATATCATCAATTACTATTGTCTAGTCTACTGTATTCCAAATAATTTCATCAAAACAATTGTAATAAAATATCATCATGATATCCATGGCAACATAAGAGCAATATAATTAGTAACAGTTTAAGCTACCACAACATAATAACAATAGTATCACCAAAACCACAATGTGCCAAACAAAACCACATAGAATGTCAAGAATCAAGCAGTAACATGAGGGGTATTACAATGACAATGTCCAACTCTAATAAGAGGTGAAGATCAAACCAAGAGCGCATGAGAATACATAGATAAGCATAGATTCATCTTTTTATCATTTTCAAGAGAAGTTAATCTAAAAGATGTGAGCCATTCCCATTATTTTAAATAGTGGTCCAATGTTCTTATAGAGATTGTTGGTAATACTAAATGAAACAATATGAACAATATGCTTGCCCTAAAAAAAATTTGCACCATGCCAGACATCCAGTAATAATGAAGGGGTATCCATCAAGCATAACAAAAGGGGAATTTTTGTCAAAAGATGAAATTGCAACTGTCCAGGTAACCATGTATGTGAAAAGTGGAGCACAGACAAGCCATGTCAATTGTATGAAAAAATTCCTCAAAGGAAAGTGGAGAATAGACAAGACATGCGAACTGTTTGACAAAATTCCTCAAGGAAATGTGATCTCGTGGACTATAGCGGTTGTTGTATATGCACAATCAAATTTATTGATGATGCTCCAAAAACTTTCAAGTAAATACAAACAATAGAAGTAAATCTAACACCCTCCTTGGGTATTTCAAAATGGGAGTTTTGGAGTTGGAGTGTGCATCTAACAATGCATAGGGGGTTGGAGCATTAACAGACTATGCAGTTCCAATTTCATATATATATATATATATCCATTCACTTGTTCCTACACTTATGATTTGTTTCAAGCTTGTTTCACTTAAATCCTAGGCTAATATAGTTATTTATCTTTTCATAAATAAGAAATAAGATGAACTATTTTCCCTCCTTGATTAATCACAGTTAGATTGACACTCCTGTAAAGCAATTGTGGACTTCAAAAGGACCTTTAAAGGTGGCCTTAAAATGACCTTTTGTTGCATAGGTTAAAAGTTGTATTTTCCTTTTAAAGTCAATTTGGATTTATTCAAATCATGACTATTAGATTTTAAATACTATAGGTTTGAAAATTTCTAGCTAGCATATAGGTGAAATCCAATAAATTTAAAAGAAAATGAAAAGAGGAACATGCCTTGAAGTAGCACAGACATGGTTTAAATCCAATTGCATATGGCCTTGAGAATTTGGAAGTCCCTATTTTGATTATAATTAGGGTTTGAATCCCCCCAAGGATGACTTGAAAAGCTATAACACCTCCTTGATTCCATGACATGAAAATGAACGAGGATAGTGAATAACGTGTGAGTGAAGAAGATAGTATGGTTGCCCCCACATCCCTTTTTCCTTTTCCCAAGATGGAACTTTGCTCGAAGAGGTTGTAGTTGCAAGTTCCCTAGTAGTCATGTGTATGCAAAATTCCCTTTGAAACATATAAGTGAAGGCAACTGGCGGTGTAAAGCCTTACTCCTCAACCTTTTCCAGCATTCTCCCTACATGAAAGGTGTGAGCATGAATGAAGCCAATTGTTTAACAATATTCTTCCAAGGGATGTGGTCTCCTAGCATGCCACATTCTTTTAAACTAGCTATTGCACTATTGGTGTGCAATGGGTTACGCCAAAAAATTATGTGTATATTTGTTTTTGTGTAGTCATATTGGTTGAAGTATGGAATAATTCTTACAATCTAGAAAGTTTTGAAATGGGAAAAACATAATGCAAATTATTATTAGCCATATTGTATTTATGTAACATATTAGAAGAATACATGAAATGAAAATAAATTAAATGTAATTTAATGAGAAAGGAAATATATAGAATGATAAAATTATTATTTTTTTGATTGATTTTTTTTTTGCATTACAAAAATGGATGTAGTTGAATACAATTGTTTGTGAAAATGTGGAACTGTTACATTGAAGTCCAATGTATTTGTAATAAAAAAAAGATATAGTTAGTATTGTAAAAACATTTAATAGAAAAGAGAATGTTGAAGTTGAATTTCCAAAAAATAATGTAGTTACCTTTGTTAGAGTAGTTTGTAGGTCTTATTTAATGAGAATGTTGTGGAAATGAGCAATTAGAGGAACCTGTAGTAATGGAGAAGGAGAGATATAATTTACATTAACTCAATTATATAATTTACATTTACTCAATTATAAAAATATTGTTTGTGAAATAAATAAGAAAGTAGCATACTTGTAGTAGGTGAAATGCACTTCAAGTCTTTGAGGAGTTTGAGATTGACATTGTTGTCAATCGATTCTCTTCATTTTTTTGACGTGCAACATATGGGCTTTGTTGCATGCGTGCATATCATTGGAATGTGAAAGATGGGTGTATTCGAAGACTTTGTAGATCACGTACTCGTGAAATAGTAGTGAATGTTAGTCCTTGCCGATCAATGTTGCCAATGTCTACTGTGACCCTTGGAAGCATTAATCCTTATGACTTGTGTATCGTCAATGCCCATGCCATTTTAAGTGGAATTTGACGGCGAAGCCCACGGGTTAGTGGGGCTATGGGGACATTGTTTGGATAGTTATGGTCCCAAGGCGGTCCAATGTAATTTTTGAATTGAACAACAAAAAATAATGGTAGCTGAGGTGGTTTTTCACCTTCATTGTATACAATTGATTTTACTTAACCAAGTGTGCCATTGACAAGCCCTATTTCAACCCAAATGTTTGAGCATAACATTACCTCTTGGCCAATAGACAACAAAATATGAGCTTGAAGTTGCTCCTCATCTGGATATGTGTATGCTAACCCTTTGAGTTGCTCTGTAGTGGAAAGGGCAATAGGCATTGCCAAAGATAGCAACATACGTTTATTGTGTAGTAACACCATTTCATTTGTTGCAAAAAGGTGTATGGCAGATAAGAAAATAGAGTTTTCTTCAGTGCTAAGTGATGAACTTGAGCATGACATTAGAACTTTCCAATCTTCTTGTGTAGGCTCTCCATTTCGTAGATTTGAGAGAAGTGGACGAAAAGCTATTTGGGAAGGAGCATCACCATCTTGTCGAAATATTTTGTTCAAAGTTACCACTGTTGTGAAGCTATGCCATAGTGTTCCACCATATGAAGTAGAAGCATACATGGGGATATCTTTAACTAGTGGAAGCTGGCCCAAACCACCAAAGAGAATAATTGAGTGACCTCCAAAGGGAAGGTGGTTGTGGGTGGGGAATGCTTCCCGTAGTCGCATGTCAATGCATTCTAGCAACTTTAGACCAATGAAACTCATCTCATCTATTAAAATGTACCTAATAAAGTACATTCTTTCTTGGAATGTTGCAAGTGTTTTCCCATGTAGGGGGGGCATTTCTTTTATTGGAATTCAAAGGGAAAAATGAATTGTTGATGCTTGAATGTTGAATGCAGCAACACCTATAGGTACAAGAAGTAGTAATGGTGACTCATGAATTACAGCTGAGCTATTGAGGGAAGACCTTATTTTTTTTATGAGGTGTGATTTTCCAGTTCCCGCAGTTCCTTGAACTATGAGCTTTAGCGGTGGTTGTAATGGAAGAATGGTTAGATGAGACCAAATTATATCAAATGCTTTCTGTTGCTGAGTAGAGAAAGTAGCATGTGTCTTCATTGAGAACATGATGCACTTGAAATGTTGGCCGATTGGAGTCTATGAAAGTTGTTGCAAAATGCATTTGTTGTGGGGTGAGGGTGGTATGTTCATTCATGGTGCATGTCAATGTCACTCGACCAAGCATGTCTAGTGCATCAAGCTGCATAGGAAGGTGTGGAAGCAAACTTGAGAGAACCTGCCATTCTTCAGGGTTTTGTCCTTGCAAAACATTGTCAATGCTTGAGTTGCTGGTAGCATCTGATTCTTCGCCGTCATTGGGATGCTTGCGATGTACATGCCATGACCTATATGTAGAAGAGAACCTTTCCCATTTTTATATAATTTGATGTTCAGAGGAGCCAAATTCATTGTCAATGTTTCAGAATGGGTGGTATAGAATTAGTTCACTCCAACAAAATTCATGAAAGCTTTTGTCATCTCTTGGAGGGATGCTTATGAACCTAGGTGAGACTCGTACAATTGCTTTTTGGGGGCATTGATTTCATGGTTCATTTTTTCAGGATGCTTTGAAGGTCCATTTTTGGGTTAATTCAATGAGAGGCATTGACTCTAGTTGTATGGGTCAGGCCATGTAGGCATCAATGTATGTAGGTGAAGTGGTAACTGATGTGGGCAATATAGAAACACGCTGAAATTTGTGATGGTTAACATTTAAAGACACAAATGGCCTACTGGAAATGGAGAGGGGTAATTTTAGTAAAAGGTGGCAAGTTTCTTGGGCACTAATATCACTATCAACAAGGCTATTAGTAAGAATTTTACGAAAAGCTATTGGGGTAGGCATTTTTTATTCTAAATTGGTTGAAATGCGAGATAACATGGCATGATATGTTTCAGATTTTTGCTCAGCTTTTGCTGCATATTTTGCAATATATTTGAGGACAACATCAATTGATAATACAGGCTGGCAATCTACATTAGCCCTCCAGATAGAGAGGATAGATGGGTTGTGAAGGTTCAAGTGATCATCATTGCGAGCTGGTGTGTGCTTTGGGCAGCTGGTCTCATCATTTGAAAGGCTTGACTTGTCTTGCATGGGCCATGGTGCTTTATAGCAACAAACAGTAGTTAGGCCTTTCTTCCTAAGGCATGTTAGCAAAGTACATTTTGTGTGTCGCTCAACACGATTGACCAATTCACAATAGTCACTTGAAGGGTCACATGACAATATCCTTGTTGTATCCAACAAACAAGGATCATCAAGAATAGAGCGGTGAAATGTTTGGTTTCTCAAATGGAGGGTACGTGGGTTCCAAGCAAAAACATATTTATCTATGTAATCAAGTGCATGTTGTATAGATTCAAGGTTATTCCATTGTAATTTACTAATATCAGGTGCATGTTGGAGCCATAGAAAACCATGGATGTGCGCAGATCCTCTGTGTTGCCATTCATACCTACAAAAAGATGATATTTAGCAAACTATAGATGTATGAGTCTATTGTAAAAGATGAAATTCAAGAGTGAATAAAGGTATTACCTATACCAATATTCTGATGCACCAAGAATTTTTTCCAATACTTCTTCTCGAAATGCAGTAAACCTATGGTGCATGTATATTGCAGTAAGGTGTGGATTTTGTACAATGTTTTGGATCCTCCATCTAGAAGCCATAGAAGGATTTGTAGGAGACTTGGTAGGCATGATGGTATGCAAGTCTGGCCATTTTTTATCTACTACACTTAAGGTGAAGAAGAGTGAGGGGCAACCTATCTGAATCACCATATCAGAGAGTTCCCCTCGACGTTGGGTCTAGAATGGGAAAGTTCCACGAATTGATGAACTAAATCACATGAGTTGATCAACAAGTTTGTCGTCTAGCATGTCTTGCAATCTTTGGCGAAGGTCAGAGACTGTTGAGGGTAGGAAACCATCAAGGTTTTTGTGAACAAATACAGAGGAGGTTGCTTGGCTATGATGTCTCATAATAATGTTTAGTATGAAGTACCTAAATTGGGGGTGTTGGCCAAACCGATTATCATGGTACCTTAAGAGGTGGAGAGCATATTCATGGATTTTAATTTCTTTCATACGTTGTTGCTTGAATGCAGCTTTTCCTTTTGGAAATAATGTGGGGAATGCCATAGCAAATAGTCCTTCAGTGTTGTACTCATTGATAGGAGATGGAGAAATGGTTGGCCATGCAATGGTTGGTGTTGGTCATCCCACACCTAGTTGTAGCAAAGAACATACTTCTTTGACCTTTGTACGAGAATGTGGGAGGTTGGACACATTGGATGTTGTTGGCAATAAATTGTCCGTGCGGTCATATTCATTGTCACTTGTTTCCTTGGTGCTTGTATTTGTGGTGGTGGGATTCAAAGATGTTGCATAAATAAGGCTTGAGATGTCATTAGAAGACTCTGGTAAAGTGGATAATGCAATCTCATCTATTTGGACATCCTTGTAGTATGGGTCATTGCAAATATTATATTTAAGTGCCTCGTGGACACACCCTCTACTAACATGGAAGTTGTATTGTTGTTGGCCAATTTGTTCCCTGTTAACTATTAGTATATCAAGATCAGTAATATACCTAGGCAAGTAGGATGCAATTGAAGATATATCTTGAGGAAAGCAGATAGTGTGCCCACTATATTTTAGTTTCCCACCCCTTGCATAAGTTACTTGAAGTATTGGGCTAACCCTTGCTATTAACATCTCCTCAACCTGGGATAGAACTTTTAAGCATATAGGTTGCTCACCAGGGTCCATGTTGTTCCAGTTTGAGAAGCGGTGGTCTTTCTTTTCAGATGTGCATCTATAACAAGTAGTCATTCCATTTGTTTTTCTAGTTTTGATTCCTGGATATCTCTCCATGCAAACCATACAAGTTGACATTCTCGATTATCTATCTAACTTTGAGTGGAAATTATTTCTAGCAGAGATAAACTCTTGTGGAAAACTTGGTGAATGGTGCATTTCAATATTTGGGGTGGGCTCATCTATATTTTGCATGTTTCGTGCAATTCCTTGTAGCTGAATCATGTCAATTGGATGAGAGTTTGTAGATGTTGAGGCTGCAACAAGAAGAATTTTATTTTCTTCACGTCTTCTTTTGTTAATCTCATTTTTATTTGCATGGTATCGTTTGCGATTGAGCTCATTTTTACGAGAACGTTTTTCTTGCATTCTTTCATTCTCTACCTCCATAGTAAGAAATGTTGAGGATAAAAGCAATGAAATAGTTTTGTGAGAGAGAAGCAATAGAAAAAAGATGCTATATATATACTATATTTTGATTAGATTTAACATAGTGCGATAAAATAATTTGGAATAAAACAAAAAACAAAAACATATTAATATATGGATAGTTATGTAGATAAACTTTTAAATATTATTTCTTAAAAAATATTAATTTCAGACCTTCGCCACATAAAGTGGTCACACTTAATGGAAAATTAATGTTGAACAACATGATCATAGCAATAGAAAAAATCTTATGATAACAAAAAGAAATATTTGCAATTAGTGATAATGTTTACATATTTGGCCACGCCTAGTTTCAAATCAACTTAATGGTAGTTATAACAATGCTTTGCATTTTTTGTCCATCAAATGGAATCATCTTGATGGTTAGATCAAAGAAAAACTGGCTACCAACAATATGGTCCAAAATTTCTTTAGCAGTTTCAGGTTCTGCAATCAGTAGTTGAAAATCTTCAACGGAAACACCCATAATGGAATTTGTTGGACCTTCAAATGTAGTAACTTGTAGGAGTTCACCACTTGCGTCTTTCAAGTCCATTTTGAGCACATAGCTGAAGTCACATTCAAGGAGATCTGTAGAGCACTTTGGGCAACGAAAAGTAGTAGGGGAAGTTTGCAAGACCTTTTTCTTACACTTTTTATTGTTCACCAATAGAGGGCATGAAAGGTAATAAAAATTGTCAAGGTGCAATTTTGAAATGGAGGCCTTAGTGCAAACATTTTTCTTTTCAAGATTCTTATTATTTGCAATAGATGAGATATCGACTAGATTTGCAAACTTTATGGGAGAAAGGTTTTTTTTTTACAAGGAATTGAAGGGCTTGGGAATTTCTATACTGGTATACCATGCTTGTAAGCTGGAGGCCTCTGGTAAATTGGGGTTCATTAGAACTTTGGTTGGGAAAATAGTATCAAGACCTCTCCCACACCATGTGGTGATATGTCCTGATTTAATCAAAATAACATGAGGGTTTGGTTGTGTAGGCATATTAGATATTTGTATCCCATCTATATAGCAATGATTCCCCCACAGTGTAACATCTATGGTACAATCTGACTTGCCTACGATTGTAGCAGTGCACTTGATTGTCTCTGTACCATCTCTTTTATGAATGGTTGATATTGGGGAGATAGCCAAAAGTATACCTATTATGTCAACGAGGGAATTGATAGGCAATGAGTACAATGAATCAATGCTTTTAATGTGGAAAGTATGTGTGGGTATTATGGAGTTCAAGGATGTGGAAGGAGTAATTGTGGATGAGCTAAGGAGAATTATTTCGTATGGATTTGTCGAGCTAGAATACTTTGTGTTAGTAACTTTAATGTGACCATTGGAGATAACATAAAGACTATCAAAGTGAATAGCATGGTAAAATTCTTCAACTTGTTCATTAAAGCAAGAAATATGAATTTCAGAACTTTCCATGTCTATGAAATCAAATCCAAAAACTTTTTCATCACGTCCACCATTTTTATATTCATGGATTGAAGATTTCATCAAGGCTCGACCCTCAATGGACCAATGTTTATGGGTGGGGGTTAACATTTTAATTGGAATTGGTTTGAAAGGGTATATACTATGTTTTGTCTGAGGGTCTATTGAATCATTTGAAGACTGAGAAGATCCCAATGAGGCTAGAGAGCTACTTGATGCGATGGAGCTTGTACACTGGAGGAGAGGAGTTGAATTTCCAATAATAGGTGCATTGTTTGAAATTAATTCAAAGTTTTCAATTATGATAGCCCTATAATTTGAAAATTTGATACATTTAGTAAGAGCATGTAGGGGAAAAAAATGAAAAGAATTTTTTTGGAAAGAGTGAACATACGTGAATTTATTGAACATCTTCAAGGTATATTGTTCTAGCAAGACAATAGAACCTTTCACTAATGCCTCCTCCAAAACAAGATTTTTGAATTGATCAGGAAGAAGAGCATGATGTGTGTGTGAACCATCAGAAAGTTGAACATGATATTTGTGAAGTGTAGAATGATCATGTTCAATGGAATCAATGGATGCAACTTGCAAAATAGGGCTCAAACCAAGTATTCCCTCAAGAATATCTGCAATGGCATTTTCAGTTAAAATTGCCATTGTTTATTTTGGATTTAGTGTACTAAATGTGCCTACAAGCATGTTGAAGTATGAAAATTAGGTTTTTCACATAATTGATGTTTTAAGCAATTGCAACAATTGCAACAATCAAAGCTAATTGATCAATGGTGAATAGTAGCATTGTGAATAGTAACATTGATGTTCTAGATAATATTTGTTTTATTCTAAAAGAATGAAATTAAAGAGCATGCTATGTATTCTATCTAGTAAAATAAGTTGAGAATAAAAAAGTATAACATTCATAGCTTAAATTGTAGTGCATTTTATTAGGGTAGATCAAGTAAAAGAATTTGTTTTTGTAGAATGTATGTTTTAAAAGGAAACTTGCAAAAGTGAGTGTATTTTGAGTAACATTAAAGATGAAATAAAAATATTGAAACATACCTGTAGATACTCAGTACACCACATACGGAAGAGTAGAAAACGTTGTGAGCACAAGTCCCTAAAACAACAAATAAATTGAATGTTTACGATAGATAAAGCTTACTTGTAGTTAAAACTTATTGACATTTTATTGTTAAGTATATGAGGTCAATTAATAGACCATTTATCCAATGACGTTGTTTGTGCAACAAGTAAATCAAATGCAATACAAAATAGCTTGAATCATGTATGTTATCTCATTTATAAAAATTGAGCACAATCCAATTTGATCTTAATTGAGAGGTGTGGAAGGTGTAGATCATTCCAGGTACAAACATTTAAGGTGTAGATTCAGTCGTTCAAACATCTATCAAGTTCAACTTAATACTGTTGTAATCTGCCCTAACTCATTCCATGGAATAGAAGTAGAGGAACTGAGCATAGGAAAAGAACATTGGAAAATATCAAGGACTCCTGCTAGGGCTGTGAATTACCATTCAAGCATAATGTGACTGAAATGCTTGTTCTAATCAAACATTTAATTGGCAAATATTTTATTCAACACTCTCATTTATTGGAAAATATGTATGCAAAATGCGGAAGTACAGAAAGGCACGTAAACTGTTTGACAGAATAAATCAAAGAAATGTGATCTCATGGAATGCAAGAATTGCAAGATATGCACAACATAGATTTGTTTAAAACGGTTTTAGTTATCTTCAAGCAATTGCAATCGGTAGTTGTAAAGCCGAATTCCACAATCTTTTTCCAGCCTCCCCACTGCCTGTGCCAAAATGGGAGGTTTGCAACAGGATATAAACATACATCAAATCATAAAGGATAGAGGAGATTTGTGAGATAAGTATAACACTAAGTACAAATAAGGCATTTTTATAGTTAATAGGTGACATAATTTTATATCTATCTAGCGATGCGTATTACATTGTTTGAATTGGATGTGTATTACAAACTGTTAAGGAACTTGAGGTATGTACTTTTATTACAACAAACATAGCCTTGTTCATTGTACTTTTATTCATGATTGTGAGTGCTCTTATTCAAATTACAACAATGCACTATGTACATATTTCGAGAATAAAGGCTCTTCAAGCATTGTTTATATAGTTTTGAAAAGCATGTTTAATGTGTAGTGCTCCACCCATTTCGTACATCTCGTCAGCGTGCATTTCTCGTAGAAATGAACAAAATGCAGCCAACTTGTCACAAATGTAGTGGAATTCGTGCAATGTCCCTTCCATTGCTTGCACCTCATAACGTTGGACTTTTTGTATATTTTGAACAACTGTTTGTATCTTTTGCAAATTGTCAAAGCAAGTACTGGTGATTTTGTTAGAGAGATCTACTACATTTGCGGATGTTCCATCCCAATTTTGTGAAGGAGGTGAAGCTAGTGGAATTCCAGAGGAACTGTCACTATCTGATACTTCTATGATATCAATTTGTTGATGTGGAAGTGTCATTCCCGGATGTAGTAAATTAGGTGATTACAAGTAAAGTAAATTAGAACTTTAATTTTAAGACATTTGACTACAACTAAAGAATCACAAAAGATACATGTTAAATTTTCTAACAATACTTATTGTATATAGAATATATATAATAAATAGCATCTACTTATAATAATAATTTTGCTACCTTGTCCATACCAATCACCCATAAGAACATTGATCTATTTCTTCTTGCTAATTGACATGTATTTTACTTGCTATGTATTACTATTTTGCATTTTCTGACATCAAAATAAAGAAACAACAATTTAAGAAAAACTTTTAGGCTTTTTGTTTGTTTGACTTATTTCATTTAAAATTCATTACCAAATAGATGCCTAATCTACATCTAATTAGGTTATTCCTTGTCTGTATTAGCTTATTGCATGAAGTGAATTTGATGTTCAAAATTTCAACATTTAACAATCTACATGCATTTTGGGAGATAAAGAGAAATGAATTGACTCTAGTTTGCCAAAAATTATACAAAAAATGAAACAATCCCAAGTTTACCAAGAAATTCAGTCTAGAGGCTAACGCAGCTATGTATCATTCAAAATTTCTATAACCAAAAATTCATGCTGAAATGTTGAAACAAAAATTTGTAAAGTAATAGTTGTTACAGTAAAACAAATATCCAAATTACCAAAACTAAATACCTTATCTCTTCTTAACATCTATTAAATTGCCATACCAAACTTTAATTAATTAACTTATGTTGGTTTGTGCTTAATTCATTATATTTATTTAATTAGCTTAAATTAACTCCATAGAAAGGTTATTTTCCTTTATAAGCAAAGATAACTTTTAAAACTATGAAATAATAAATAATATTTTAATGAAGAAATTAGATTGAAGTAGACATAAATAGTATTAGATACTCTATATCAAACATTGAACTCTATGGAGATATAATGTGAGATTTCTTTTAGATGGTATGTCAAGGGTTCTATTTTATTATTAGTTCTTGTACCTATATTAATATGAGCATATTTTTACTTATTTTTTAAATTGATGTATTATATTTCTTTATAGGAAATAAAAATATTAAATCTTTTTACAATAATGACAAATAGTGTTATAAAAAATGAGATCTATAGAGAACACCTATAGTCCAAAAGATTAGAATCCGAGCATTTTTTAGTTTTAAGCTATTTTACATCATACATTTCGCTTGATATTGTCTTTCTTCATTGAAAAGTACTGCCTGTTATGGTGACCAGCTGCTCTCTAAATACTAAAAATCTTCATTAAAAGACATGGACACCAAAGCATCAAGTAAAATGGAAGATGGGAAACCAACATTACTATCTGCTAGAGAAATGACTCTCATTTGTATCTTCTTGACTGTCATGTTATTCATGACTACAAGCTCAACTATCCATAAAGTCACATGACATTCAAATTTAGGCCTTTATGTCTATTTTCATAAACCTCTACCAAAATCCCTTTGACTGTTCTTTACGACCTGACCTACCACTTCGTCTCACCAGTTTGCACTATATGCCTTTAAATGTTTGCTGATAGTGCCAATATTATCAAACAAGGTGAAGATGGGTTTGTAACAAGAAGATAAATAAGACGAAGTTAAGTAAAACCACAAAATCAATTACAGTAAAGTTTCCAATAGTCTCGCCACATTGGAGAGAGCATGGAGGCGTGAAGTACAAACAATAAGTGTTGTGATATGACTAAAAAACTATTTTCTAATAAGGGATGAAATAGTATAGCTAACAAATCTTGAGGGTGGACATGTATGGAGACGTGCTTCAGCTCTCTGCTGGAACCTCTTAAATAGAACGTCTACACACTTATTGCCAATGTGGCTCTCAACTAAACACCCTAACAAACTTTTAACCAGATTTACCTTATTCTTTGCAAAAGTAGTTGGATCTTTTATTAAAATCTTCAAATTCCTTATTGTATACTTATTGTATACAGAATATATATAATAAATAAATAACTAATAAAAAACAATAACCATAATAAACCCAAAAAAAATTTGGATGTCGTTTGCTGCAATATATAGAAATCAATGTTGTAAGCTCGATTGCTCAAGAAGATGCCATCGTAGAGCTTTATTGTCATATCTTATTAAGGCAGGCGCACCTTCTTCAATATCCAACCCTTTCATATGGTAAATAGCATCTACTTATAATAATAATTTTGCTACCTTGTCCATACCAATCACCCATAAGAACATTGATCTATTTCTTCTTGCTAATTGACATGTATTTTACTTGCTATGTATTACTATTTTTCATTTTCTGACATCAAAATAAAGAAACAACAATTTAAGAAAAACTTTTAGGCTTTTTGTTTGTTTGACTTATTTCATTTAAAATTCATTACCAAATAGATGCCTAATCTACATCTAATTAGGTAATTCCTTGTCTGTATTAGCTTATTGCATGAAGTGAATTTGATGTTCAGAATTTCAACATTTAACAATCTACATGCATTTTGGGATTGAATGTGAGTATTGTTTTCACGTGTATTATTCATCTTCAATATGGATTAAGTCCCACCGTAATCTAAGTTTCTTATAGTTTTCATTAAATTATTTATCAAACTCAAGTTCCTAGTACATAATTTGAATCAATTGTAGTGATTGATTTCTGCATTCTTATTTGGTTCACTGGAGTCGTCTATTGCCATAAATAAATTGTTGAAATCTACCCCTCTCCTTGATTCTGAGTATTGTCTGTTCTTGTTTAATTCTCTGTATGAAATAAGTCTTCCTAATCTAAGATTCCTTTTAATAGCATCAGTTACATCCCAACCAATCAAATAGCATCACATTTCTCTTGCTTTAGATTATATAGTGATTGCATTTGTCAAAATTTCTATAACCAAAAATTCATGCTGAAATGTTGAAACAAAAATTTGTAAAGTAATAGTTGTTACAATAAAACAAATATCCAAATTACCGAAACTAAATACCTTATCTCTTCTTAACTGATGTACAAATTCGAAATTGTTCTTCTGCAATCCTTCTTCTTAATAAGCTCTGTGCAAATGTCATTCTTCCTGAAAGTAGCAAATTCGTGGTTTTAGATATCAAAATAAACATATACTACTTGTTTATATAAAAAACTAAACCCTTGTAGGTTTTCACAAGAGAGATGAGGAAAAAGAAAGAGAGGTAGAGGGGACAGAATTTGCTGTGTATATATATGTAGAGAAGAAACTCAAAAGATAGAGATTGAGAGAAAGAGATTTAAATTTTAGATAGATAGATAGTAAAAGATCAAGCCCTCTATTACTGTTAACCATGCAAATGTTCAAATTGTTGGAATAAACTATGAATCATA
This sequence comes from Sequoia sempervirens, assembly GCA_007258455.2. Classification (NCBI taxonomy): domain Eukaryota; kingdom Viridiplantae; phylum Streptophyta; class Pinopsida; order Cupressales; family Cupressaceae; genus Sequoia; species Sequoia sempervirens. The sequence continues at coordinate 15,206,243 of VDFB02000017.1, forward strand.
GCCTTTGCATTCTGATATGACATTACATTGTTTTGTTTATAATGCAAATGATTGTAGGAAATGCACAAAATGGATTTCTTAAAAAACCCTTGCCAAGTTATAATCAAATGCACTTGGCAGCTGTAAAACCGCTCTTCACAACCTTTTCCAACATCCTTCTGGTTTCATATCAAAATGAATTGGCATAAACACTACTAGTCTTGCTTGATGGTTGTATGGCCCATTATCATATAGGGTACAAAAAGGAAAGTTAGGTGCGAGTTATGGATTAGTTTTGATGGAAAAGATAGCCCTTAGACAAAGCTTCCTAGAAATAAGAGCTCTATGCATGTTAATATGGAATTAGCATTCCCTTATTGTGCTAGAAATGCAATGGAATGATTGCAGGTTATGCACAAAATGGGCTTGTCGAAGGGCTTTGAAAGCTTTCAAGAAAATGCAATTGGCACATTTGAAGCCAATCTCCACAACCTTTGCTAGCACCTCTACTAAAATTGAGCTTTGGAATAGGGCAGTCACATCCAACAGAGCATAATCAAATAGTGGACATTAATGCAAAATGTAAAAGCATATGCAAGGGACAAAATTTTCCTATGATTATTGTTTTGTTAAAATAAGTTAATAGCTAATTACAAAATATAGTAGAGCAAGAAAAGGATGATAAGCAAGGAAACGTGCTAGGAGAAGGGCTCTTAGAAAATCTCATTTACCTTTTTTCTTCTGATATCCTTGTTTTGAATAAGTGTTGTGCAACTGTTATTCATTAAAGGTCTATTTGTAGAAGAAAGGAGGCGGTGGAAAAGTATCTTCCTTCAATTACATGCATGATAGTGCCTGTTGTTAACCAAATTAATTAGCATAACTCTGAGTGTTAAGCGTCTATCAAATCAGATATTGTAGCTCCACATCCTCTCGCATATATCGGTGGGGAGATTTTTGAGCCACTTGGGTTGGAGTTTTGTGCTGGAGGCGGTGAAGTTCTATGTGAGGCTTGCGCTTCTGCCAATGGAAAACAATCAGGGCCTCACCACCAGACTTACAACAAAGGAACTCAGAGTTGGAGTGTAGGAAATAAGCAAGAAGATCGGCGACCAATAAACAGTTAATGCAAGAAAAAATATGTTCATCGACCAACTAAGCTCACTTCATAGAACAATAGAACACAAGATCTCAATTACAGTTATGCACGTATTATGCATCTTTCTCTGTTGGAGGAAGGTAAGATTTCTCCTTGTTTCTGTCCGTCAAGGAATAATCTTGTAATTCTCACCTCCGAGGTGGCCTTAAACATGAAATAATGTGGCAGATGAAGTCAAATTAGATTCTTTGGTGACAAATAGAAGATGTCGCCATCATACCAATTTGTTTAAGCAGGCTTGTGGAGCCCACAAAAATTAGCATTGTTCAAGAAAAGATGATCAATGGTTAAACTCTTTTCAATCGTTGGCCAGGCGTTGTGGAGAGAGGTTAACCGTGGATTTCAAAATCTAGGTTGGTCTCTCTCAAATAGGATACGCCTTCGACGTAAAATATATCCCCAACTACTTTTTATGAAAGGGCTTTAGAAACCTTCAAATAAATGCATTTGATAGGTGTAAGGCTATGCTTCTTTTTCCAGTAGCCTCCTTTCCTGGTAAACACATAAGAAAAATGTGGAAGTGAAGACAAGGCACACATTTTGCTTGGTAGAATGCTTCAGAGAATTGTAGTCTCACGAAATGCATTAAATGAAGGTTATACACCAAATTGATTTATTGAAATGCTTTTAGAGAATTTCAAACCAATATACATGGTCAGGGAAAAACAAAATTTTACTACCTTTTCAAATTATCCCTCCTCAACAGAAGATATATTTAAATAGCCTATTCTTTAAAACATATAAAGTGAGTAAACATACTTAGGTATAACCAATGAAAGGTAATTAGGTTTAGTTAGTTTTTCCATGGAAACTATAATTATATAAAATAGAATCACTTGAATTTCAAGTGCAACTGATACTCAAATGTAATGTAGTTGTCAAAAGTGAAAATAGGGAACATATTGTAAATTATGTTTTATTTTATTTAAAAGTTGTTTTAAAAGATAAAATAGAGTAGACTGATATATATATATATATATTAGTAAAAGTAATTTATCTAACTAAATACCAATTTTCTCTCTATTGTTATTCATGAGCTATATATTTACACATATACATATATAGAATGCAGTAATATTAACACCTAAATGTGCTCATTAACAGAATCTTGGTGGTAGTTTTCTTGTACATATAAAAATACTATAAGCTTGAATTATATTTCTTTATGTACATTTTATGGGAATTAAAATTCAAATGTTCTTTTCTTTTATCGATTTGACTAGTAGGGCCATTGAGTTCACTAAGTCATTCAAGTAATAAAATTTAAAATAATATTTTAAATTCCTCAATTACATTTTATTTATTTAATCTTAGTGAACTCATTTTAAAAGCTTGTCATATGCTTTTCTATTCTATCTTAATTTCATAAAATGATCACATAATTAAATGAGAACCAAAATAATACTCAAGCGTTTAAGATATCGACTATTCTAATTTATAACTCAATTGTAAGAGAATACAATGTAATCAACATTTACAAAATATCAATTTATTTACTTCATCTAAATCTTCCATAATAACCTACTTATATTTATCTCAATTATAGTCTAAATAGATGTAACTCACAAAAACTATTGTCCTAGAATTGAAAATACCTTTCTCAACTTAATAAACAAAACTATTAAGTACACTAATAAACAAACTTAAAATTCAAAGATGTCTGAAGTAGAGAGACACTACAATATATGTGTGTGTGTATAGTATTATGTGTAATCTTTTATATCAATTTCTATTAACTATTTGTTAACAACAAATTGAGATTCTAAAGAATTACTTTTAATACACACACACACACACACACACACATATATACATGCATACATATATACATACATATATATACATGTATGTATGTATATATGTATATATATATATATATATATATATATATATATTGTTAGTGTAATTAATATTTAATTACACTTGCATAACTTTACTTAGGTAATTATTTAATTCCTAGGTTAATTATTGTCATCCTTATCTTATTGAGCTATCTTGTTGCTCAAAATAAAATTAGGGTTATGCATCTTTGCTTTTATAAAGCAAATCATATCTTGTAATTATTGAATTCCTGAATAATATTATGTTGCACATCTATTTGCAATATCTCTAATTTTTCTATTTTTCTCTTCTGTGGAAGGATATTCTGGTTTGCAAATTTGATCTTGGTTTCTAACATGGTATCATAGCCTTGATTTGCAGCCCCTTCTCAGATTTTTTGAGAGATTCATCGCAAAGTTCATTCAGGATTCCTCAAGGGTTTCATACCTTGGGTTTGTCTCTCTATTTAGGTGCTCTTGTTTGGTTACTTTCGATGCACGTTGGAGGAAATCTGAGCTCATATTCGAGTTTAGGGTTGTCTAAAAAGTCAAGATCAACTTTTGTTTCTCCTGGATCTGACATTTTATGCCAGAGTTATGAGCGTTTGAAGATTTGTCAGATCTAGGAGTTGTGAAGCTTCTGGTGTGTATTCAGGTAGATCAGACCTCTCCATCAGATCCAAAGCATCTGAGAGACGAAAAGTGACATATAATATGCCCTATTTTGGCATCAGGAGCTTCTAAGGCAACTTTTTTTTGTTTCAGAGGCTGTACAATCTATGTATGGCCCCTGTGCATGCATTTCAAAAAATACAAGTTTTTTTAATATTTTTTTACCTGCATGAAAAAAAAAATGATTAGATTTTTCTCAAAAAAAATAAATTGCAAAAGTTTTTTTGAAAAGCAAAAAAATCAAATAAAAATTAAAAAAACAAAAAAAGTTTTTTGAAACATTGAAAGGGTAGTACCCTGCGTAGGCTATTGCGTAGGGACGTACTGCATAGGGGTATTGTGCAGGTATGGACCTGTATAGCTTGCACAGGGGTACTATGCCTCATGGAGGGGTGGGGGGTGGCCCACGTGCCCCCTGCACCAATTATTTTTGATCCAGGTGGATCCAAAATACTTAAAAACTTCATAGTCTCAGAATTCATCCAAAGAAGCATCAATGTGTAGAGCTCGCAAACACGATCCTGACGCAACTTTAATGGGTTCAAAAGGAGTCCATATGCAGAAGTTATGCTCAGTCAAAGGTTTGGTCAAATAGTCAAATCAGGGCTTCAAAAAGGGAAAAAATGATTGTCTCAAAATGAAATAAAAATGATTCCAAGTTGTAGTGTTCGTAGTGCTAATTCCAAAACTATATTCAGTTTCAAAAATGGAGCTCATATGTGAAAGTTACAGCTGGTCAAAGGTTGGTCAAAATTTTGACTTTGGTTGACTTTGATGACATTAGCAATCTGACATGGTAGGTGGCGACATGGCAGGAATGGTGAGTTGGCACATACACAGTGGAAAAATAATATGGATTAAACCCTATTGTTAAAAGAAAACACATATGGCTTAAAAATTAAAAGATTTTTGTGATTTGGAGGATTTGGTGGGATTTTATCCCTTAAAATCCTCTTCCCTTGCCCATAAAACAAGGAGAGGAAAAAAATCCCGTAAACGTACATTTCAACAAATTAACCCCTTTAACCACCTTTCTCATATTTAACGGGTTTATTTTAAAAATTTATCCAAGGAGATTATTAAGGGGCTTTTAAAAGATATTTTTTAAGATTATAATGTAAGTCCAAAATTATAACGGCCCATAGTTAAAGGGGTTCATTTTTTAATTGTATGGCTTGGAATTATAAAAGCCAAAGGTGGATTTATTTTTGAATATTCATTTGTTATACTAACGGGATATTAGCTATTTTTATTGTAAAAGGGGGAAATGGTTGGAATTTTTACTTGTATACGTGAGATATGCAATATTTACAAAATAATATGGTTAAAGCCATATTAGCAAATAAATGTGTATTTAAAGGGGTGACTTTTGTAAAGGGAAATGGGGAAATTATTGAGTGGATAATTTTGTATGGGAATTTTCTTGGAGAGAATTGTAATAGGAGGAATTATTGAAGTTCATTTTGGGAGAAATAATTCTTTGAGAGGAGAATTTACAAGGTATTTTTGTACACCAAAAATTGTAAAAGAGAGATTATGGAGAGATTATTATAGGTTCTTGGAGCTTGGGTATTGTAAGAAAGCATAATTTTGCTTGGCGATATCAATAAAGCAGTCCCAGTATTGAGTAGCGGACTCGGAGATGTAGTCCACATTAGGTGAACTTCATTATCAATCTGCGCTTTGTGATCCTTCTATTTCTTTGTCTCATTCTTCTCTCTTCTATCTCAAATTTCTCTCTAGTTTAAATTCAATATTTGAATTTCTATTTACTTATTTTGTAATTTCAATGGTTAAAAGGCATAATCATGTAATTCTATATTAGATTGGGAAATTACTGTAATTAGATTTAATTTGCAAGTTATTTTGTAAACTCTAATTATGGACCAAGTTGGTATTAGAGCCCCTTTTGCAGGAAATTACAGAGTGAATGTTAACCAAGTTGAAATTGAAACAAGGAGAAAGTGCACTAGAAGAGTTCAATCTAGAGATCAAAAAACGAAGGACTTTTCCACAAGTGGAGATGGCAGTTGAACAAAGTCCTACAAAGCTTGATGAGAAAGCTTTCTAGAAAGCATTTCTCGATATGAAGGCTATGGTGGAAGTTCTTTTCCAAGAGAGGCAAGAGCGATAGAGGAAAAAGGAACTCAAGAAAAGAAAGGAGGAAATTGAATCCTCATTGAAAGATGATAAAGGTAAAGGAGTAGGAGGTGGTAGTGACCCTCCTGAACCTCCATCCCCATCTTCTTCTTCATCCTCTTCTTCCTCTTCGTCTACCTCTTCTTCTAAAAAGAAACAACCTATGAAATCTGAAGTTAATTCACCTTTGTTGAAACTTGATGTTAAATTTGATTTGCCAATGTATAATGGAGAACTAGATGCATATAAACTAGATAATTGGATTAAGCAAATTGAAGTTTATTATAGAATTCAAAAGTTTACCGAGGATTCTCAAAAAATCCAATTAGCCACTCTTTGCCTGGGAGGAACAACTTTAATTTGGTGGGAGAGTAGAACACATGAGGATCTAAGTCGTTATGGAAAAAATATTTCTTCTTGGTTTGAGTTTATTGCTGCATTAAAGAAACAATTTTATCCATTAGGACATATGCAAAAAGCTATAATGAATTTACAATCCTTAAAGAAAGAAAAAGGACAAAGTGTGCAAGAATATACACAGGAGTTTAGGAAGAGGGCTTTAATTTTGGGCATTCATTTATACACACAAGAAACTTTGTTAAATTATATAGGTGGAATACATAAAAGTTTGAGACATACAATACTTATGTTTAATCCAACTAACATTGATGAAATTAGTGTGCAAGCTATCCATTTGGAAACAAGCTCAAGGAATAGCCATGACAATTTGTTGATGGAATCCAATAAGCAAAAAGGAAGCAATAAAGGGAAAGAGAAATCACATCGAACAACTACTGTAAAGAAAGAGGACAAAAAGCCTTATTGCTCACATTGCAAGAAGGAAGGGCACAAAGATGAAAGATGTTGGAAATTGCATCCTGATCAGAAGCCAAAGTGGTTCAAGGATCGAAAGGGTAAGCAAAATTCCACAGCTATCATGCAAGACCTTGGTATGGAATCTAGTGATGAATCAAATATTTTAGTTGTGGGTATCAAAGGTAGAACTCCTATTGTCAATACTAGTTCTCATGCTTCTTCTCTAAGCTGTAATGAAGTACCTATTGAAAGTAAGAGGAATGAATTGTTTCATATAAGGGCTATTGCAAAACAAAGCAAGATTGATACACTCATAGATAGTGGATCACAAGTGAATCTAATCTCTGAACAAGTTTTTAAGCAATTGGGATTAAAGACAACACCTCATACTAAGCCATATCCATTGGGTTGGGTGAATGATAATGCTCAGTTACATGTGTCACAACAGTGTAAACTTCGATTTGCAATCACATCCAAGTTTGTAGATGAGGTAGAGTTAGATGTAATTCCGCTTGACATCTATGGGATGTTTTTAGGTAGTCCTTATTTGTATGACAGAAAGGCCATTTTCTACAGGGAACATAACAAGTATCATTTGTTTAAGGATGGATTTGAATATGTTGTAAAATCTCATCACATGAAGAATGATAGATCTATTGTAAACATAGGGCATATGAAAATGAATGTAAATGCAAGCAATGCTTTAACTCTCATGTCTGTAACAGCTAGTGATACTAAGCACGAAGATGATAGGGTGTCACAGACAATACAGTGTGAGGATCAATTGCAAGCAAAAGCAAGGCCTTCAACCAGAGGTGGTAAAAGAGGGTTTGAATGTTTCATTTTCTAACAATGTTCCTGTTTAGGAGATCCATAATGTTGATACTATTTCCTTCACATCAGTGTATTTAGTACTGTTGCTTGTTATTCTACTATTTATTTCTATGTGGATGATGAATGTGATAGTGAATATTGATGAACATGTAGTTGATTGTATCAACAAAGTTACCTCATATTTCTTTGTGTTTGTGATGGGTCACATGTTCAAAATTTTAGCAAGAAGGACAAGTGATACTAGGCAAGTGGGGAGACAATCCCCTAGCTCAAATTGTACATAAAAATAGACTTTGAGGTCCAAAAGCTTCTCAATGGGGAGGAATGATCCAGGTGGATCCAGAATACCTAAAAATTTCATAGTCTCAGAATTCATCCAAAGAAGCATCAATGTGTAGAGCTCGTAGACATGATGCTGACGCAACTTTAATGGGCTCAAAAGGAGTCTGTATGCAGAAGTTATGCTCAGGCAAAGGTTCAGTCAACTAGTCAAATTAGGGGTTCAAAAAGGCAAAAAAATGATTGTTTGAAAATGAAATAAAAATGATTCCAAGTTGTAATGCTCGTCGTGTTGATTCCAAAACTATATTCAATTTAAAAAATGGAGCTCATATGTGAAAGTTACAGCTGGTCAAAGGTTGGTCAAAATTTTGACTTTGGTTGACTTTGATGACATCAAGAATCTGATGTGGTAGGTGGTGACATGGTAGGAGTGGTGAGTTGGCACATACACAATGGAAAAATAAAGTGGATTAAACCATATTGTTAAAAGAAAACACGTATCGCTTAAAAATTAAAAGATTTAAATTGTGATTTGAAGGAGGATTTGGTGGGATTTTATCCCTTAAAACCTCTTCCCTTGCCCATAAAACAAGGAGAGGAAAAAAATCCTGTAAACTTACATTTCAACAAATTAACCCCTTTAACCACCTTTCTCATATTTAACGGGTTTATTTTAAAAAAATATCCAAGGAGATTATTAAGGGGCTTTTAAAAGATATTTTTTAAGATTATAATGTAAGTCCAAAATTATAACAGCCTATAGTTAAAGGGGTTCGTTTTTTAATTGTATGGCTTGGAATTATAAAAGCCAAAGGTGGATTTATTTTTGAATATTCATTTGTTATACTAATGGGATATTAGTTATTTTTATTGTAAAAGGGGGAAATGGTTGGAATTTTTACTTGTATACGAGAGATATGCAATATTTGCAAAATAATATGGTTAAAGCCACATTAGCAAATAAATGTGTATTTAAAGGGGTGATTTTTGTAAAGGGAAATGGGAAAATTATTGAGTGGATAATTTTGTACGGGAATTTTCTTGGAGAGAATTGTAACAGGGAGAATTATTGAAGTTCATTTTGGGAGAAATAATTCTTTGAGAGGAGAATTTACAAGGTGTTTTTGTACACCAAAAATTGTAAAAGAGTGAGAGATTGTGGAGAGATTATTGCCGGTTCTTGGAGCTTGGGTATTGTAAGAAAGCATAATTTTGCTTGGCGATATCAATAAAGCGGTGACCCCGTAGCATTGATTTGTTATCAATCTGTGCTTTGTGTATTTCCTCATCTGTCTCAAATTTATTTCTAGTTTAAATTCAGTATTTGAATTTCTAATTACTTATTTTATAATTTCAACGGTTAAAAGGCATAATCATGCAATTCTGTATTAGATCGGGAAATTATTGTAATTAGATTTAATTTGCAAGTTATTTTGTAAGCTCTAATTACAGACCAATTTTTAAAAAATTTAAAAGAAAAAAAATCACATGTATATTTTTTTATTGTTTTTTTTTTAAATAAGGAAAATTGGGAAAATGTGCCAATGGGTGTTTGGCCATCAATTTTAGCCTTGTAGTTTTGCTGCGATGGGTGTTTGGCTGTCAAATTTAATGCCTCGCTGGTTTTTTCCCCCCTTTTGGAACAATTTTCACTAAATTAGGTGTATTTTTTGCATACGGTGTCCTTTTTTCACAAATGAGATATCGTTGGAAAGCTAATTCCAATTTCGATCTAGTGGTGAAGGTGGATTCTTACGATTTTTATAAAGATTTATTTTGCAGGCCTTTGAACTCATATTTTTTTGTTTTCACTCCAGAGGGCATTTTTTTTGACTCAGTGGTCCATTTTTTGTCATTCTTGCAGCGTTGGAAAGCTAATTTAGTCCTCTACACAAATATGAGGTATATTTTATTTTTTTTCTTATGCATGTTTAGGATGCTCTCCTTTTACAATTGTTGGGTTATTGTAATAAATGAATTGAGATAAAGTTCCATTCAGGGGGATTCTTGCATAATAATCTGATTAGAGTGTAGTTTTAACTTTGATCTCCATATCCATCTTGATTTGTTGGAAACTCGTATGGGTTATTTGGTTTCCTAGTTTCTTTTGGCCACATTTTTGCTATAGCTTGACACATATCGGATTCATTGGTTTGCACTTTAGTTGAGAGATTATGTTTCTTGATCCACATTGGTTAAGATCTTTCTCAGTTTGAGGGCCATGTTTTTATGGTTAATGTTCCAGAGTCTTTTTTGGTACTCCTTCCCATGGAAGAGTTTCATTCACAATTTGGCATCAGCATCGAGATACACAGTTTCTAGATTTTGTCATCATCTCATCTATTGTTGCTTCATAGATTCCAGGGTTGTTCCAGTTTGTGAGTTTTCCAGTGTTTTGTGGCATCGGGTTTGCTGTCACATTAAATCATGATTCCATTTTTGGTTTCAGTTGTAGAAAAAAGTACCTTTCCTTGCTTGTTAGATTGCGGTTCCAGTGTTACTCCATAGTGTTCTTCTAGTGCTTCTTTGCAACAATCATCTCATTGTAGGGGGGTTTTTTCCCACTGGGTTTTCCTTCTCTACCTCATTATTGCATTTGTACTTGGGTACCTGATTAGGCCTTGTTGTCGGGACCCATTCATGCTTTCTTGTATTCATCTTAGTTTTAGGTGCATGCTTTGTTAGTCTCCCTAAGTTGCACTTATGGGGGGGTGTTAGTGTAATTAATATTTAATTACACTTGCATAACTTTACTTAGGCAATTATTTAATTCCTAGGTTAATTATTGTCATCATTATCTTATTGAGCTATCTTGTTGCTCAAGATAAGATTAGGGTTATGCATCTTTGCTTTTATAAATAAAATCATATCTTGTAATTATTGAATTCCTAAATAATATTATGTTGCACATCTTTTTGCAATATCTCTGCTTTTTTTGTTTTTCTCTTCTGTGGAAGGATATTCTAGTTTGCAAATCTGATCTTGGTTTCTAACATATATATATATATCAAGTATCTATAAATATAAACACATATGTATGTAAATTTATATATATACTTATATACATATGTGTATATATTTATAGATACGATATATATATCCATATGTGATATATATATATATCCATATACATGTATCTAAATATTGTGTGAAATTGTTTAATTCAATTTTGGAAATTTAATAAATAAGAAATTAGATAATATCTCTTGATGTTTGAACAATGATTTCGAGTTTGATTACTAAATAAATAAAAAGAATCCACTATGTATTTAATGGCTACATTATTAGAATTGTTGCTTTTAAGATGCATTATGAGTTAATTGTCGGGTAATGGGATGTTTTGTTTGTGCTCGAGAGAAGAGGTCCTTTGTATGAGGTGGATATTGTAAGTCTTCTAGAGGCTTCAAAATTATCTTATTGGTTGTATTATTTCATGGATTTTTGTTCGAGTTGATGTCATACTTGCAATGTGTTGATATGGGTCTTTCACCATGCACTCTTTACTTGCATTACAGTTGTGTTTGAGAGTGATATGGTTCATGCCTTGCTTGAGTTAAGTAATTTATTGGTTTTCATTTTATGTGAATGATGACTTCACCTTGTTTTTTTATTGGGGTTTCTAGTTATTAGTAGGAAGAGTGTCTCTTAGTGGGGGTTGGCACACAAAGTAGCAACTAGGATAACCCATGTGAAATTTTCTTAAACAAGTGATAACCTAATTAATAAACTAGGGGGTTGGGTAGATTCTAATTAAAATAAAGATAATTGGATGCCTAACCCATGCCTATAGTGCTTGTTTAGGATAAGGATGGGTTGAGAAGGCCTAGTTGGAAAGATCAACCTCCATGTCCTCATGAAAGGAAGTTGGTTCTACATGTGTTACCCTATGGGGTCAGTGCCTAGTGTGAGACAACCTAGATAATCATAGATGAGAGTCAACACTTAGTGTGAGGAAGCCAAGATAACCCATGTGAGGACCATGTGATGGCAATATCTCCTACTGTAACCTAGGATTCCCTTGTCTTGTATTCCCCTTAATTTTTGTTTGATTTTGGAAGTGGTGTCACTATTGTGTGTAGTTATAATGTACTTGTATATTGGAGTCATGTTAGCTTTGTGTCGATCCTTTTTATTCTTACCTATTGTGTGGTGGGACCTTATTCCTACCTCCTAGAATGGGGGGTGGACCTTAGGGTTCCACATGGTCTGGTGGAATGTGCCTTGTACTCCATTAGGTTCTCTCACTTTTGTTCATGTTCATGGTGACTACTCCTGAGTATGAAGACTTTTGCACTTGATTTAGTTCATGCGTACTTTCTTCCATGTACTTGTAATGTACTATAGTTGAGTTATGTAATGAAATTCTTATGTACTCCCCTCCCTTATTCGAGGAAACATTGATGTAATTATGTAATGTTGTAAATTAATTGTTGAACTCTCTCATGTAATCGATAAAGTAAATGATGTTATTACATATTTAGTTAAATGGATTGGTTTTAGATGTTGTTATATTGTTGACATGATTGGATAATTCTCATTAGCAGTTCATTTAAATGTAATGGATTAAATGAAATTCATATTGTTAGATGAATCTTGTATAATGAGATGTTAACAATGATTTACTATTCTTGCTAGTTTTTTTAATGGGATTCTAGTAATGTAACCTTAGAACCTTAGAATTCAAGCTATTGTTTCATCCACAATATGTAGTATGTTGCATTTCAAAAAAAAAAAATTCATGTTCAGGTGCTTTAACGTGTTTTCCTCTAGGGTTTTTTGGTGGGGCTAATATTTTGAAACCAATGGTTTATTAGATTCCAAAGTGTAGTTTTCAAAAAGAGGATATGGAGATCATTTTTTTAGAAGTTAAATGAGACCAAAAGATGTCAACTATTTGTTGAAATGATGAGACAACTAAAATTTAATCCCATAATGGAGATTCTTGGGCTAAGAATATTATATGATTCAAGTGAGATATCTATTTTAAAGAATCTAATGAGTACATATGAGAGTGTGGGTTCTACCTCATGCACAAAAGATAGTAATATTGAGCCCAATTTTTCATGACAATAACAACAGTAAAAATTAAAACGAACAAAGATTGCCTCATTAAAAAGACAAGTAAAGCATTTAAAATAAGTAGATCATATCTAATGAGAGCCATGAGAAGGCATTAAAGAGTGGAGGATATAATAACAATGAATTATGGGTATTCTCTAGTCAACTAGCATAGAAAGATAAAAGATTTGTTGAAGCCTTGAGATCCCTAATTGAAGAATTTTGTAAGAATAACACATGTCTCTCCCAATCAAGGATATGTTTTAAGGAGGATTGGTAGTCCCTAATTGAAGAATTCTATACAAATAGCACAAGTCTCTACCAATCAAAGAATATTTTTTAAGGAGGATTGGTAGTCAAATTCGTGATCCATATTTGAAGAATTTTTTGGGTATAACTCAAACACAATTTTTTACTAGATTTCAAGAGATGTATGCAATGTGTAGTTGCAAGGTAGCTTGATTTTTATTTTTTACATCATGGGGCCAAACCATGAACCTCAAAAAATCTGGGTGGTCGCATCTACACTAGGCACGGTTCTTTTTTGCACCCAACTCTCCTAAATATTACAAGCTACACAGTGTCAAAGATTTCTCTTAAGATCACTAAGTGCAAAAAATTATTGAATTTTGACACACTATATCCTAGATTTAGTGGCACATGCAATTATTCTATCTAAAACTATACGTGCACATGATGCCCCTCTACAACAACCTCTCTTATATTTTAAAGGCTCACACCCATTTGGTCACATAAAATGTCTTTTTTCAATCAAAAAAATTGTCAGATGCATGCAATGTGAAATTTCAAGGTAGCCTCATTTTCACTATGTACATCATGGGGCCGAACCATCAATTGCAACATGTCCAAGTGGGTATGTCTATGCTAGAAATGGTCCTATTTTACTAACTCTCACAAATGTTATGGGATAGAAATTGTTCTAGGATACACTATAGCTATAATATTTTCATTCTACAAATATCCAAACATCCTTTGGAGGTGTTCCTAATCTTCAAAGCAAATATTTTCTCTCGTCAACTTTTGGAAACTTTGAGGTGGTGAGAAATATACCTTTACAAAATCCACGCTTGCTTGCTAAATGATACTTAATACATCTGATGGGTTCACATCTTTGTCCAAATTCTCTAGCAAGATAACATGTGAGGAATAAATTAACTTATGTTAGTCATGCAACTCTTCTTCTCTTCTAGGTCAACAACTAACATTCATAGAAATATGTTCCACAACCTACTCCAAGATATTTTGTTTAGCTTTGTTATTAAAAATTTTAATATCCCCAAAATATATTTTTTACATGATTTTTATGGTTGGTGAGTGGGAAGATCTAAATTTCCATCATGATTGAGTTCACTTTGTGACTTACAATCAATAAATTCATCTTTTAATGATTTTGAGAAATCATTTCCATATTCAATACAATCAAATGAACTAGCAACTAAATCTTTTCACTTTGTACAACATCCAATGTATAACACTTGGCTATAATAAACACAAGCTAACTCTTTAAGATACTACCTTCTTAAATTTTCTATGGTAATCACAAAATATATGTTCCATCCAAACAACAATGACAACCCACTTTTCTTAACTAATCTTCTTCCACCCTCTAGCATCATATTACAAAAATAGAGCATGATATGTTTTCATCATTTGAGTACTATTTTTATCATTCATAATGAGCCTATGACTATCCTACATTTATTAAGACTATCCTAATAAAGTTATGACAATCCTAATGAAGCTTAGACTTTCATAAATTCATTAGGACTACCTCAATAAAGTTATGAAAGTCCTAATGAAGCTATAACTATCCTAAGACAAATATGAAATTTTGAATGAAGTTAAAGCCTATCTTAACAAGGTTATGATAGTTATAATGAAATTCTGATAGTCCTAACAAACATATGATTGTCCTAAATAGCCTATGACTATCCTAATGAACCTAGATCATTGTCCTAAGACTTTAATGTATAGTCCTAAAGAACCTATGAATCTCCTAAGAAAGTTATGAAAATTCTCTAACAATGAAGTGAAGATGGTCCTAATGAAGTTATGACAATATTAGAATATTATGAACTAATCTCTATGTCTTATTTGTGCATATATCTAGAAATCATCATCATGCTAAGGAAAAGACCAAAGAATACAACATAAAATGAGTGTGAAGATAAGTATGTGAGAATGTATATATAACATAGATGTAAGGATATAGATGATTATAGTGGCTTATTCTATTAATATGGCATCTATGAAAAAAAAATTGTGTTGGTAAGGTGATATAGATCCATAGTGAATGCTAGTAGTAATCTAGAATGTATGGGGGAAAGGAAAGGATCCCCCAATGTACATGGAATGTAAGGTAATGCAAGAGTCTACTATTAAGGAGTTGAAGGCATCATGTCCTCAATATAATGGTATAAAAGTGATAGAATAATTTGTAAGGGGAAGGAATTATACATTTCATGTAGGTATAAATTTTGAAATTAAATGATGAGTTCCTTGGGTGGGGGATTGCATTATGCCACCTACTATAAGGATATGTAAATGAAAGCTTCATGTAGAATATGTAACTCTAAATTCTAAAGATGTTGCAATAGAAGTTTGATGTACAATAATATAGAGTATTATGTGCTTAAATTAAGGGTGACTCTAAAATTATGATGTAGTAAGTTAGGATTATAATGCGATATCTACATATGTGATATAGTTATTTAGATCCAATAGTATATCTTGTATGGTTGATTATATTAATGTTTATTTTTATTATGTTACTAAATTCTTGTGATCTCAAATTCATCTATAATATATCTAATAAAGACTTGAAAAAGCTACATTCTCATGCTACCTTTATTGTTTAAAGTAAATAGGGTTGCCCCATTAAAGGACCTAGGATATTTGTAATAATTTTATGATTACTAACAACAAAACTTGTGTAATTATTTATTTATTCAATTAATCATTTTTAGTGCAAATATGGATAATAGTGGTAAAAAAAGAGTTGCATTAACCAAAAATCCTTAAGGGCATAAAACATTATATGTTGATAAAAGTATAAAATATACCCAATAATGTCATATAGGCTTACAAAAAGGTCATATGGACATAAAATTTCATATATCCATAATAGAAAACATATGTTCAAAAATGCCACATAGGCATACATCAAAGGACCCTAATGTAGTCATTTCCCACTAGGGGAAGGAAGTAGATCATGAGCTTTCTTTCATTGTTGACTAGATGGAGATGTGCATATGATGCTAGTGTATTTTGAATGCTCTCATCTGTCCTCCTCTCTAGACTTATCTGGGTGTCCATCCAATACAATAAAAATTATATACATTAATATATAAAAATTGAATTATGAAATGACATATAACAAAACAATCACTTATTGTATACAAATAATCAAGATGTTCATCCACAATAGGGGCACGTTCATGATTGGGAGTCACAAGCCCTCATAGCAAGTATCAAGATAGTACTTAAACTACATACGAGTATCATTTAAACATTAAATAATAGACTGATAAAAGAACAAATATAATGTGAAATTTACTAATCTATTTCATACCTCTATCAAAGGAGAAAAAAATTCTACTATTGTAGAAAAACCATGATCCAATGTGGCACAAACATAAGGATGAGTATCTAATGTCAACATCTAAAAAAGAAACAAATTTTTTTATTTAATTACCAATACTACCTAACATTATTTTACAACACCATTAATGAATAAATTTTATTGGGGTAAAAGTTCATCAATGATGACTATTGTGAGATGTTGATGTCAAAGGTGCACCATCAAACTATTTAACATCCAAAGTGAGTTATGAGAAAATTATTCATATAAGGTTCAACTATTCACATGTAATAATTATATTTCTTTATTAGTTATATACCTGTGGACTCAACGAAGTCATGAAATAAGGTCTGGGGAACAATACAAGTAGCATGAACACTTTGACCTTAAATTTTATCATAACCATTCTACTAATTTAGCTATTCTTACATTTCAAAATATAATTTAATAAGCATAATTAAATTAACTTGCTGAGATTTACCTGAGTATCAATGTTGAATGTTTCATTCAGTAAAGATAATGTCAAAACCATCCCCTCTATAGTTGATATATCCTGCAGAGCTACACCCTAACTACTCTTAGGATCATAAGTACAAACAATGTTGCATGATTGGAAAAAATGGACTAGAACTCAAGGCCTAGAAGATTCACCTACATCACTCTATACTAGAGGCTTCACATATTGTATAAGGTTTTGAGTGAGTGAGCTAATGGAGTCTAAGGTGTCCACCTCGACACTGTCCTTCACAATAGAAGGAACACTCACACACTCCACCACAAGTCTACCCAATGATTTTGGTGCTAGGATTGGGTCATAGTGTGACCTCATTTTTTCATGTGAAGAGCCCCTACCTTTACCTGAGAAATATAGAAAGTTAAAATAGTTTGGAATCACATTAAGGATAAAATCACAATAGAGTTTCCTCAAAAATTATTGTGGTAGCTTGTTATTATTACATGGAGACTGGTCAAAAACCATTCATTTCCTAAGCTAAAAAATATTCTTTATCCCTTCATGGTGGAACCAATAGATAGAGAACCTCTTGCATCCAATTGTTAGGGTTTTATTAGTTCCTCGGTTAGTGATGAGGGAACACAAGTCAAATTTTTTATTTTCATTTTATTTACTTGCTCATAAGATTGTTTTCATAAAAAAAAAAAAATTCTTCCCTCTTATTGGACCAAAAATTATTTGTGCACTCACTAATCTTGCATGAGACATGATAGGTTACATGGGTTCAACAAGGCTTGTGCTATGAGGGTTTGTTGTAGTAATATCTTTCAATCTTGTAATAAATTCTCAAGTTATTTTTTATTGTCTTCTATTTTCCCTAGTATGTTTTCTTGTGATCCTTGCGCATGTCTAGCAACTGATGGAGGTGTTTATTGTGGTTCTTGTTTAGGAGGGTGTTCATGAGGAGGATGTGGATGATTTTTATCATTTGGTGGTGTAATATCATTTCATGGAAATTAAAACAACTTTAATAAAAAAATATAATTCAATCTACAATTTAATTTCAAAATTTGAAACTTAAAAAGTAGATATACTTACCTCTTTGACCTCCTTAGAATCTTGGTGGCATCTTGATGAAGATTTCACAACCTCAAGGTGAAAAATGGTAATGTATTATGGCAAGCATGGGTTGAGGAGAAAAAAATATGTAGGTCATAGGTTAAAGAGTGGAAAAAGGATAAGAAAGTATATTTTTTATTTTTATAACATCATTCACATTTTACACTTGCCAAATGCTCATTTCAAGTATCAAGAAGAAAGTGGCATCTTTTTTGTGCCACATATTTTGTATATACCCATCTCCATCATGCTAAAATTTTATTTTGTACATGTAAGAATGATTTTCATACAATCTATAGAATGTATAAAGTGTTAAGAACATGTATTACAAAAGTATTATCCTCCCTTACCTCTCTTTTTTATAATTTCATTCATTCACACCTCCTCAATGTTAAATTTAATTTCTAAGATTCAAAACTAATTCTCTCCTTTTCTACATATTCAAAAGAACATGTTCTATAAAATTTCTACCTTTTCATGATTAAATTTGTTCCTATCTTCATCATGTTAAAATATTATTTCATACATGGAACTCATTATCTTACAATCAAAAAATGCATGAAGTGTTAAGAACGTGTATTATAAAAGTGTTGTCCTCACTTTCCTCTCTTTTTCATAATTGAATTCACCCACACCTCCATGTTAAATTTCATTTTTGAGATTCATAACTAATTCTCACCCATTCTATGGAATCATAATAATATGTTCTGTAAATGTCCTATACTTTTCATGATTCTATTTTTTCATATCTCCATCATACTAAAAGTTTATTTCATATATGTAGAACTCATTATCTTACAATCCATAAAATTTAAATTTTTTTAAGAACGCGTTTTGTAAAAATAATTTTGTACATGCAAGTATCACTATTTTACAATCTAAACAATGCATGAAGTGTTAGAAGCATGTTTTGTAAAAGTATTATCCTCACATATATCTCTTTTTTGTAATTACATTCATTCACAACTTCTCAATGTTAAATTTAATTTTTTGAGATTCATTAGTACATCTTTCATATTCCATATATATTCAATCTTTCTTGACACCTACTAATAGATTTATGAAATTACAAGTTCCAAAATTTAGAGTTATGAAATATGAGTATATGTATCAATGAAACTATAGGAAAAAACAACATTTCCAACACATTTGAGTGGGGTATTTAATTCTAGGGAAGGTCTCTAGTTTCTCACCAAAACACCTGATTATTCTAGGCTACACTATTTTGGTACAGTCTCTTAAGAGCCCTAAGTGCAAAAAACTACCAAACTATGATGGATTGGTTTTCAAAATCCATGGCACTTAGAATTTTTTTTTCTAAACCTACAAGGTCATATAGAGTCCCACCACAATAACCTATATCATTTTTTTAATTCTTTAATCTACTTGATTGTGGTGAAATTATGTTTAGTAAAATATTGTCAAGAGTCATACTTTATATTTCATGCATTGTGGAAAAAAATAAAAATTCCAACATGTCTAGGTGGGTTTGTGAATGCAAAGGAAGGCCTCTATTCATTCCCCATGAAACTTGATCATTTCAAGCTACATTATTCGAACACATTCACTTAAGATTCCTAATTACAAAACACTACCAAACTATGATAGATTGGTTCTAAAAGCCCATGGAACTTAAGAACATTTTTTCTTAACCTAAAGGGTTTAAGAGTTGGTATAGAATTAATCTACACCATGCAAGATTGGTTGAAGATTATAGCCACCCAAGAACTAGGAACTTCATGAAAGCATGAGAGAGATCAATATGCAATGCTCAAGATTGCAATGGATGTGATTATCCAAGAATATTCTATATGATTTACATATGAAACCACTTGGTTATATAGCCAAGGTGAGAAATAGGATTAAACAAGATTATGATAAGTGTATTAATCCTATGCTATGTGACAACTTATCACAACTACCTAGGACACATGTGTTATGAGTCAAAATATAAGATAATATCTAATGACAACTAACACCTAGAAATATTCCCTCCTAAGACCTAAGTAAATTTATCATGTAAATAATCCCCCTAGTAATGAATTAACTAGGTACAAGACTTTATTTACACCAACATCCCCCCTTAAGTGAAACTTATGGAGTAGTTGATTATTATGCAAAGGACACAAAGATGGGTCCTAGCTATCAAGCCATTTTAGGCACCCATGTACAAATCCAAATGCAATCTCTCACAAATAGAGAAAAGGAGAAAAACCAGTGGGAATAAACTCCTCCCCAAAAGAGAGATATGAAAACAAAATGATCTCAATCATGCATGAGAAGGAAAACACCCTATTCAAGGAAAAATTAACTCCCATAACAGAGAAGAAGAAGAGAGACCATGCAACCTCGCCTCAATGTTGAGTCTCCTATAATGATGGTAGAAGATTAAAATTGAATGTTGAAGATGATCCAATAGTGTTGAACAACATTCCTCCCCTTAGAAAGAAACTAAACCAAGATGAAATGCAAGATTTTTTCACATTCTTGAAAGGAACATGTAGGAAGAAATATGTTATGATGTCTATGAAGAATTATCAAGTGTCTCCATGTCAATTCCAAAAGAGGTCACACTACTAAAGAAGAAAATCAAGAATCTCCTAGAAACAATTGTAGAACAAAATCAAAAGACAAGGATATGTCCTCTAAAGAAAAAGAAGCCTCCTCCAAATATTATCCAAAATAATCCACACTCATGTCAAACTACAATTTAATAATCCATACTAAGTTATTAATTAATTAACATTATTGTATTTGACACATGAATATATTTCAAATTAAAAAGACATAACTAGTGGTTAAAGTCAGTCACAGCTACAAATGTCTATTTAAAGTGAGTCAATGATTCATATTATGTGTGTGAAATGTGGGAGAGTTAGCAAATAAATACTAAAGCACACAAACACTAATGAGACGTATTATATTAAATATTTGAATCAAAGAACTAATCTATTTGCAACAAACAAATCTTCAAAAATGTTCCATTGTTCTCTATTATCAAGGATTTATTAAATCATATTGCCTCTTAGATTTTATGTGTGCACTATGATATAGGTTTACAAAAATATGTGATTGATAATTTTGTAGAAAAGGGTTGTATTTATAGGATTTTCAAAGAATCTTGTGATTTGGCAGTGATCAATGGTCCAAATTCAAACATGAGTGATGAACAATGGAGATGGAAGAATCTAGGAGGATGTTCCCTTAACTAAGGGAAACATGCCAAATGGATTAATGAACAAAGTGTGTGGGGAATAAGCCATGTTTTATAAGTTTGTTGAAGATAATTGGTTGAAAAAAATGTAATTGAATATTAGTCATATTGAATTACATGTGACATTTGATGACATGGCCAAAAGGTGTTGTAGACATGTGACTAATTTTGAATTTGAAATTATTCAAACTTAGTGAGAAGATATTTAATTAAATAAAAACAAACTATAGCCATTTGTTTATTTAATTAAACTTAGTGATTCCCTAGGGCATGGAAAATTATGCATGGTGTTAGGTGGATGTGACCGAGGTGGGACATACTTTGTCTTATGATGTTGCTATGTAAGAGTATTAGAGTTTGCAAGTTATATTCTGGGAAATTCGTTTGGATATCATTGAGGCTCTGATGTCGGATGAGTATGCTCAGTACCTAGATTTTCATCCATTCCCATGGATCACCATCCTAAATGTGTCAGTGCCATTGCTAGAGGAGGAGGGGAGGGCAGTAGGTCATGGGTGCAGGTGAAAGAGAGAGGAGGAGGAGGAGGAGGAGGAGGATACCAATGATGATGGGGATGGTGATGGAGATGGAGGTGGAAAGGATGATGATGGGGGTGATAGGGGAGGAGATGAGGATGGTGGAGGATTGTGGTTGAATGTTGGAGAGATGATAGTTCCCTGCAAGAGGTGACATGTGGAGATTCAAGTACCCTCGCAACAGTAGTAGACAAAGATTGTTGCACTACAGGTATAGGTTGAGACACTACAGGGTCAGCTTGAGCAGGTTCAAGCTTTACTAGTGCAGTCCCAGGGATAGATTCAGACACTGACGGGCAAGAGGGGTGTTGCTAGATAGCAGGTATAGTACATATAGGTTCAAGCCTAGGGACAGATGAAGGGGAAGATTCCCACAATGATTACTAAGAGGGATACTTTGAGATGGAAGATCGATCAGGATAAGGGCACCATTGAGAGACTATAGCATGATATAGAGGTTGTCAGTGCTGTAGACTATTTTAGGGAAATACATCATACTGCTGAGAAGGCTGAGTTTTATAGGGTGATATATCAAGATGTAGTTCCTCCAGAGTGGCAAGAGAGTTTTGCACAATCTTGATCCTGTAGGTCCCAGTCTCAGACCACTAGCAGAGGTGTTACATAGCCATTATTGGAAGATTGAAGAGATCCTAGTGTAGCTTCATCTTGTGGGGGAGGCCCTGGTCATGTGATTCCAACACCGTCTAGGGGGAGCATGACATAGCTCCTATTGTGATTCTCTTATGGGCATTGGACATGTATCCAATTATGTATTTGAGAGATTGATGATGTACCTCTTGATTTTAGACATTATGATACACTACCATTTTTTATATTGATTTATCTCTTTATACCCTTGGATATCCTTGTGCACTTTGACATTATGGTTTTAAGATTATATGATATGCGGCGATGATTATGGTATATGTGTCTATGATGTTTATATGATGATGATCATGGTGATTATGATGGATGCATTCAATTTATATTATATTTTCTATGTGATGTTCTATATGATGATGATATGATATGTTATGGATGAAAATGATAATGCAACTGATGTTATGATTCTATGATGTTTTATGAATGATGCCTATGTGATGGATTTTACTATGCCAATGATGTATGATGTGTTTTATGTTTTTGTACTTTTCTAATTAAAATAAATGATGCAATGAATGAATAAATGAGGTATGAAATGATCACATGATTCATAGTTTATATGTTTATATAATGATGATCATGATGATTATGATGAGTATGTAGTGATGATATGATAATGCATGATTAATGATTTATATGCTTAATGGATGATGTTTTATGTTGTGTTATAGATTTTATTATGCAAATGGTGTATGATGTGTAGGATATTATCTAGTTATTCCTTTGTCAATATTGGATTAGAGTAATGCATCTTCACTACTGGTTTTAGATGTTCATAACAATGACATCATATCCTTTGTTATCTAGTCATGTTTTGCAACAAATTTTTCTTCTTGGATATTACTCTATTGGACATGTCTTTCAAACATCTTATGTGAATCCAAGATCCATTTTATAAAAAGGAAGCAATGATTTCAGTGATGCATCAAGTTCAATTATGCCCCTATTAAAATAGAGATGTTTTTCTACTTGGAAATATTATCCTGTTGGACATGTCTTTCAATCATCTTAATGGACCAATTTGTTAATTTGTTAATAACTGATGAAATGATTTGGATCATGAAAATGAGATGGAATGCACTTATTTTTGTTTTTTCTAATGCAAATATTATGATGTAGTGCATGGATGGATGAATGATGTAATATTTTTTTCTAATGTATGCAAATGATGATGCAAGTGATGTGTTTTCTATATGAGAATGATGTGTTTTTTGGAAATGCCAAGTGCACTCAATCCATTAGTGCTAGAGATAACATCATTGTGAATTTTTTAAAGCTTTGGAAATCCCATAGGAACAAATGAAAAACTAACATGGATGCAATCTAGTTTAACCATATAGATCTAATATGCAGATGTTGTCATTTGTGACAGTTGATTTGTCATGCTTTTTATCATCATTGAGCCTTTAAAATGTTGAAAGTGAGTAAAAAAATCAATGGTATAAGTAGACCATGAATTTTTATATTGCAAGTTAATACAAGAATCTAAGTATAATTAAACCAAGATGCCTTGAGTATTGCTTGCATAAACAAACAAGAGTTAACCGTTTTCCTATGCAAATTCAGAATGTCATTAGTGATACTTTGTAGAGCAAATCCCATGACAATTTGCACATTAATAGTGATCAAATCATAGACAATAGAAAAATAAAAATCACACTCCTTCCTATCTCCTCTAGTTCAATACATTATCGAGTTGCTCTAGAGATATGATCAAAAAAATAAAAATTCAATAGTTGAACATTCATGCCACAGTGATAAATCCATGATTGAACAACATCATCCATTTAAATTTTGCTTGAATTTTGATTGATTTGGTTTTTTTATTTTGGATGTTTGATGTGTTACTCATGATGATTGATGTTCAATGTTAGGTTGCACAATGATTTTTGTGTTTGTCCTATTGCTATTTGTCCATTAGTTTAAGCTCAAAGTTTATTTCCGCTAGTGAGTTTAGGATTTTTCCCCTAGTCTATGGTGAGACACAACCACAATGCTAGGATATGTACATGAAGCTTTTTGATAATAAGCAAAATGATGGCGAAACAAAATGGCGAAAGTGAATGACTAACATGCTCAAATAGATGGAAAATCTAGTCTATCACAAATAGCTCATGTTGCCAAGTTTTCATTGCTTGTTTTTATTGCATTTTTTAAAAGATTTTATGGTTTTTTTTTATTTTTTTGATTTTTCACTTTTTTTGTATTTTTCTCTTTTTATGATTTTTTTTGTTGTTAACAAGAGGCTTGTTTTCCAAGTGTTCATCAAGGCAACCATTTGTTTAGGACATTTTCTGATTTTTTTGTATTTTTCAGGATCTTTTCTAATGCACTAGATGATTCAGGTGTAGAATTTCTTGAGATGCAAACTATTGAGGGGTTCATCAAACAAATCCTCTTCTGGTGTGGAAAACTAATATGCTCCTAATTTGAAGACTGATACAATAACAATGCAACCTAGCCAGTTGGGTTCAAATTTTCCCTTCTCTCAATCCTATTGATTATGGGGATTTTCTTTTAGGACTAAGTCACCTACCTAAAATGTTCTAGGATTTACTCTATGGTTGTAAATTCTAGATATCCTCTGTTGATATTCTTTCAAGTGATCTAATACATGATGATGATGCTCATCCAATAGTTCCAATTCCTATAGCCTAGACACTCTATAATCCGCATCTGAAATGATCCCTTTTAGTGACACATGTAGTGATAGTAGCTCAACCTCAATAGGTAGAATGGCTTATGATCCATAGACTAGTGCATAAGGTGTGGCTCCTATTGGGGTACGAATACTAGTTTTGTAAGCCCATAAAGTAGGGTTCAGCTGAACATGCTAATCACATCCAACCTCATTAATGGTTTTCTTCAAAATTTTCATGATAGTCTTATTGGAGGCATCTACTTGACCATTTCCTTGAGGCTAGTATGGTGTAGAAAGCCAATGTTGGATATGAAACTTCTCACAAATTTCTTCGACATCTTGATTCTTGAAAGGTCTGTTGATATCCATGATAATAGATTGAGGAGTGCCATATTGACACATGATATAATTCAAGATGAAGGATGTAATTTTTTCTCCTATGATAGTGGTCAAAGGAACAACTTCAATCTAGTTTGTGAAGTACTTTGTGGCTGTGATGATAAAATTGTGTCTATTGGATGAAATCGGTATATTTTACTAACAAGATCCAATCCCCACTGACAAAAAGGCCATGTTGATGCAAAAGTTTGCAACTTTTGTGTTGGTGCATGTATCAGGTTTCCATGAATTTGACATTTTGTGCACCTTTTGACATATTGAAATGACTCCTCCATATTTGGCTAATAATACCCCAAACGTAGGAGTTTCTTAGCTAAAGTTAGGCCACTTGAATGTGTGCCACAGATACACTCATGAACCTCATGTAAAGTGGTTTTAGCTTCGTTACATTCTAGACACCAAAGGAGAGTACCTTCAAGACCTCGTTAATAAAGCACATAGGTTATTAGGGTGTGTCGAGCTGCTTGTCGGATGAAATTTCCTTTTTGGTTCCAGGATAAACTGAGTGGGAGGGTATTGTCTTTCAAATAGGTGTAGATTTTCTTGTAGGTAGAAGCATCAGCCTTAGCTAGATGGTAGATGACTTGGGATTCAAGGTTGTCATAGGATGGGTTGAACAATTTTTCTAGTATGAACTCATAATGAGTTCGTTTCTCAAGAATTTGTAAGAGAGAAGCAATGGTAGCCATGGCATCAACAACTTTGTTGTCACCTCTAGGAATCTACTCAAATTTTATCTCCATAAAGTACTTTTTGAAGTCATCAACCATTCTTTTATATGGCATTATTTTTTTCATATTTTTTTTAGTAATCATTGTTCACTTGGTTAATGACTAGTTGTGGATCGCTATAGGCATGTAACTCTGTAATCTTCCACTTGACTACTACTTTGATTCCAATGATCAATGCTTCATATTTGGTTGTGTTGTTGGTGAAAGGAAACATCAGTCTGTAGGACTTGGGAATGGTATGTACTTGTGGTGAGATAAACAAGATTCTTGCAGAGAGATACCAATGACAAGGGATTATAAAATGGGATGAGGAGGAGATTGAAAAGATGTGCAAAAGAAGCAGAAGTGATGATGATATGATAGATGGAATTGGATTACATGGGGAGTAGCCTATAGGTAGATACCAATTACAAGGGCTTATGAGATGGGATGAGGATAGAGGAGATTAAAAATATGTGTAAAAGAAGCAAAAGTGATGATGATAAGATAGATGGCATTGGATTGCATGGGGAGTAGCCTATAGCTAGATACCAATGACAAGGGCTTATGAGATGGGATGAGGACAAAGGAGATTGAAAATATGTGAAAAAGAAGGAGAAGTGATAATGATAAGATAGATGGCATTAGATTGCGTGGGGAGTAGCTTATAGCTAGATACCAATGACAAGAGCTTATGAGATGGGATGAGGATAGAGGAGATGACGATGGGGAGATGAAAAGGATTGGTTGGATTGATGGATAGGAAGATAAGGATTTAGATGAGGAAAAGGTTACCAAATGGATAGATGAAAAGGGATGCTATGATGGAATGATAGGAAGATAAGGATGGGGAGATGGATATAACGATAAGGAGATGAGGAGAGGGAAATGGAAGGGATTGCTTTGATGGAATGAATGATGTATCCAAGGATTATATCACAAAGGAAGATGGATGCCCCCACTCTAGATATGTCATGTGAGAGGGGGCATGAAGGATGCAATAGAGAAGGATAGGAAAATAAAGGAGTGAGATGGATAAAGATAGGATGCATGGATAAGGAAGGGGGATTGAGGGTAGCATGATGGGTGGATAAGGAGGGTAGATGAGTGCGAATGAGGAGTAGGATAGTGTGTGGATGAGGGGAATATATGCTAAGGGGTGTCCACAACATGTTTATATGTTTTCCCCTATCGTTATCAAGATCACAACAAGGATTAAAGGATTGGGATAAATGAGATATGCCAAACAGGATGTGCAAGATATGTAGGATGAAGGGGATGAATGAAAATGACGTATAGGAGGAAGATGGGTGCATAACTTGAAGCATAGCAGGAAGAATAGCGGATGGAGGGAATGCATACCAGGGAGTTGCCCCCAAATGCAAATGGGGATTTATGCATAATGCATGTTTTCCAAGTTTTCATCATAGTACTTATCCAAGGTGCTTGTTTTCCAAGTTTTCACCATTGGACGAATTGTTTCTCTTTAATATTTTATTTTTTGATGTGTTTGAATTTTTTTGAATTTTTTGACTTTTTTGGATTTTTTGACTTTTTGGATGGCATGCAAAAGGACATGGATAAGATAGGGAGGCGAATAAGTGGATTTAGAAGACATGTGATAAGGATATGGATGAAGGACTCAATCATCAAGTTCCATATGAGGTATTAAGAGACCATGTTTGAAGCGACTGTTGGATGTTAGATACAACCTTATTAGGATAAATGGATTATGCAAGAGGATGAATTAGAGGGATTTGAGAGGGGAGATACATGGGATAATGGATGGGATGCTGCAAATGGTATGGATGGAATGATGGGGTGGATATGTGATGGGGAGATGTGTTCAAGACCAACATTGGCACATGTGGTGGTGGATGTGAAAAGATAAGAGGATTAATGTGCGGAGAATGTGTGGATAATGGAGGAGATGGGGTGGTGAACTTTGGAACATAAGGACCCAAAATAGACTTAGGAGATGAAAGGGGTGTATGACTAGCTTTTGGATTAGCAACTTTGGATGTTCTTATAGATTTTTCATTTGATGACATTCCATATTTTTTCTTTGGGATCCACATCGTTTTGATCTTTGCTTTGGTGGGGCTTTGTGGACTACGGATTTGATTTAGATATAGATTTTTATTTTCTTCAACATGTCATTTAGAGGGGACATGGGGAGCTTTAGATTCATGTGGATGTTTGGATTTATGTATTTTTACTTTAGCATCCAAAGTGCTTTTAGTATCAATGGGATGGGTGAGAGGAGATGGATGATGTGAAGTGATGGAGGTAGTATTATGAGGGTTACGTGTAGATGGAGGATGTGTAGGTATGTTCCTTTGTTGATCCTAATTAAGGTACATGCGAGATGGATGTTTATGATGGATGACATGGATAGGTTTTATATGGGTGAAAGGATGAGATGGAGGAGGTGATCTTGGGGTTTACAAACCCAAAGCAGATGGAGTGGGTGGAGGGACATAAGAACCCAAGATGGATGAAGTAGATGAAGATAGGAGATGGTGGATGAAGGGATGTAAGGACCCAAAATGGATGGAGCAGATGAAGGAGGAATGTGGACGGTTGTTTTGAGGTGATATGATGGAGGAGGAGGGATGACAACATATGATCTGGCGGAGTTATGGGAAGAGCTGACATTTCTTTTGGAAAAGGCTTGTTGAGGATGTCTAGAGGTTGTACCAACATCTTTAGATTGTGAGTCTTGGGAAATAGGTCCAAGACCTTGCATATAGATTTGTTCTTTGACCTAGATTGGCTCTAAAATACCTTGCTCATGAAGGCCTAAAATTTTTCCTTGATAGTTCATTTTCTTGAGCATGCAATCTTTGATAGGATTTGTATTATTCTAAAAACATGATGCGAGACCTTTATTAGGTGGAGGATGATGGGTGGTATATACACTGTGTTTTTCTTCTGCAAGGAGGCCACCATGGAGGAATACAAGAGTACCCAGGGGATATGCAAGTGGTGTGGAGATAACAATTTTAGGCGATGATGGGGGATTATGAGAGGGAGATGATGGGATAGCATCATTTGGATGGGTATTATCAGGAGAGGGATCAAGGGATATGATAGGATCTGGATTTGCGGTAGTGAGCTCATGCGATGGAGATGGAGATGGAGCGGTGGAAGCTTGGATGATAAGGGGATCATGGGATGGAATGGATGGGGGACTATGATCTTGAGGTGGACTAGATGGGATGGTAGGATCTTGATCTATATAAGGGGATATGTTGGCATGCTTTGGATTAGGCTCTTGGAATGACTCATCATGTGCGGGAGGTATGATAATGGAGTCTTGGTGGGACTCTTTAAGTGGGATAGATGGAGGGATGGAAGATTCATGAAGCTCAAGGGAATGTATTTTGATAATACTAGGAGTGGGAGGAATGGATGGGACTTGTGTGTCATCACTAGGAGTGGGAAGAGTGGCTTGGACTTGTGTGTCATTGATGGGTTCAACGGCTCTCAAAGTAGGAACAGGGTGTTCAATGGATTCGGTAGATGTGATGACAGGAGATGGGGGCTCAATGGAGAAATTCTGGAGGGAGGAACTTGCATACTCTAGGTTTGGATGGCGAGGTAGGAGTGGATGAAGGATTAGGGATTGGTACAGGATTAGGGTTATGGATTGGTGGATTAGGATTAGATTGAGGAATGGGATTGGATGGAAGAATAGGAGTTGATGGAGGATTAGGATTGGAGGAAGGATATTAGAATGGTGAATTAGGATGGGAAGATGCATGGTAGTAAGGGTATTTGGATGGTGGATTAGGATGGGAAAATTGAGATGGCAGATTGAGATAGGGAAATGCAGATGTCAGATTAGGATAAGTTGATGTGGATGTTGGATTAGGATAGGAAGGTGTGAATGTAGGATTAGGGTGAGCAGATTGGTATGGAAGATTAGGGTAGTGGGTATATGCAGATGAAGGATTGAGATAGGAGGATGTGGATGGGGGATTAGGATAGGGGTATTGTGATGGAAAACTAGGATAAGAGGATGTGGGTGTTGGATAAGAGGATGATGTGGATGAAGGATATGATGGATATCCCTTGTCAAAGGTAGCATAAGGAATGTGATTAGGCATGGATGAAGACATAACGAGATAACTCAAAGGGGTGATTGGATTTTGGGAAGTGGGTGGAGAAAGCTTAGTTAGCAATGATAGTTTCAAGGGAATCTATGTCATATTCTTCTTGATTGACAGAACTTTCGTTATCGTTGTCAATGTAATTAGGGTTTCCCTTGACTACTATTGATGGAGGATAACAATTCATGATGATGAAAAGATAAAGATGATGGATCAAAGATTTTGGATGGGAATAGAATAAAGACCAAATTGGGATTTATGTTATGCTCAATCAAGATTGGATTAAAGCTTAGATTAGGATGATTGGATGATGATATGGGATTGATTCTGACAATCAGATTGGATTATCAAAGGATGATTACGACACTAAATCTACTTCGAGATGGAAGTAGATTGATTGGGTCGAAAGTGATTGGATAGGGATGTGATTGGATTGGATTGGATAAGATCGATCGATGATTGATAAGATTGATTGATGAATTTGATAGGATGAGGAAAGGGGTCGTAAACCCAATCAGAGATTACCCTAGGTGACGTAGGATATTGACTGATCAAATTAAAGGATGAATGGATAATTGTGGCACTAAATCCACTTTGAGATTGAAAATGGATTGATTGGGCCGATGATAATGATTAACTTAGGACGAATGACAATCCCTAGTGGGTGTTGATGATGACGATTTGATCATACACTTAGGTCAATTTGGATAACTGCTCTAATGAGGTTTCAATGGGATACCAAGGAAAAGATAATCATAACATAGGTTTGAAATGGGTAAATGAGGACTTTGAATGGGTGAATGGATGTCCGTACTGAGCGGATGAACATTTAGGATGGTGAATGAATTCTTGAAATGGGTGTATGGATGTTTGAAATAGGGAGACAAGTGATTGAGACGGTGAAACGAGGGTCCCGAATGATGAAGCAGATAAAAAAGTCAATCGGTCAAGGGTGAAGTTCTCCCTTGTGAAGGGAAAGTCCGCCCAAGGAGCAAAAGATGGTCAAATTTTGTCAAAACAAGCCTGAAAGGGGTGGGTCAAAGGTCAAGTCCACCCCTGGATGGGTCAGGTTCTCCAAGGAGCAAAAATTGGTCAAATTTTGTTAAAATAGGCTTGAAAGGGGTCAGTCAACAGGTCAGGTTTGCCCCTGAATGGGTCAAGTCTACCCCAGGAGCAAAAATTGGTCAAATTTTGTTAAAAGAGGCCTAAAAGGGGTGGGTCAACAGGTCAGGTCTGCCCTTGGATGGGTTAGGTCCACCCAAAGAGAGAAAGTTGGTAAAAAATGGCTAAAATAGACTCCAAAGGATTGGTTCAAGGTCAAGTTCACCTATTCAGAGGCTAGGTCCGGTTGTCTGTAGGGTAGGTTCAGCTATCTACAAGTGTAAACTTGAATTTTGATAAAAAAGACTAAGGAAAATGACTAAAAACACAACAATCATCAAAGAAAAGGATATGGCTGGGTAAAATGAATCATACAATCACTGGTTACACATAAAAAAGAAAAATCAGACAACACAAACCTAAGTCTAGTAGAGAGGGTAAGGCCAACAAATTCTTCTATTCTAGGATGAACATGGCTACTAGGGAGTCCTCGATATACACCTGGTATGTGAGGCCCAAACCGTGAACACCAACCCATTACAAGCATGAGTTGGGAACCTTAAAAGCTCAGACCAACTCTTCATATCATCTCGACTCTTCGCCAATTACAACGCAGTTGGATTGAGGTACAACTTTTGCTCTCCCTTCTATATATACCTTGCTAATACGCGTGGTTGGAATCATCCCTTGGGGTGATAAAATCTCCAAGCAGGTCCTACTAAGAAAAATTAAAAAAAGGGTGACTCAAAAGATGTGGTAAGCTACGATTTCTTATCACCCAGGATCGTCGAATGGCGTAAAGGGATTGGATACATCAAATAGATTACCCAAAAATATGTCAAACAAGGTTAATTGACACCCCTAGTTAAACTATGTACCTAAATTAGGGGTTAAAAACCCTTAAAACAACCATAAAAAAATGCTAAAAAGTGAAATTTTACCTTCTAGAAAAAACTATCTAGGGAAAATCTAGCTACATAGAGGTCAGGTCCGACTATCTACAAGTCAAGTTCGGCTGTCTGCAGGTCAAGTCTGGCTATCTGCAGGTCAAATTCGGCTGTCTGCATGGAAAATCCAATTGTCTGCAGGGCAAATCCAGTTGTTTGCAGGGCAAATTTAGCTATCTATAGGTCAAGTCTAACTGTTTTCAAGACAAATCTAATTATTTGCAGGGAAAATCCAGTTGTTTGTAGGGAAAATCTGACTATCTACAGGTCATTTCCGGTTGTTTGTAGGGAAAATCTGGCTGTTTGCAGGGAAAATCTAACTGTCTATAGGTCAAGTTTGGCTGTTTGTAGGTCAGGTTCGGTTGTTTGCAGGGAAAATTCGGCTTTCTACATGTCAGGTCTGACTATTTGTAGGGAGAATCCAACTATTTGTAGGTCAGGTTTGGTTTTCTACAGGGAAAATCCGGTTGTCTACAAGTCAGGTCTACCCCTTTGTGTATTTTTTTCCAAAAACAACTTCTGAGGTCTGTGGAGGGCATGTCTGCCCCTGGGAAAGGTCAGGTCTGC
This sequence comes from Sequoia sempervirens, assembly GCA_007258455.2. Lineage (NCBI taxonomy): Eukaryota > Viridiplantae > Streptophyta > Pinopsida > Cupressales > Cupressaceae > Sequoia > Sequoia sempervirens. The sequence continues at coordinate 15,239,069 of VDFB02000017.1, forward strand.
CTATGGTGGGCAGGTCCACCCCTGTAGGTCGGGTCTGTTCGATGAAGGTCAAGCTCGCCCCTCTATAGGTCGGGTCCACCCCTTTATAACCTGCACCTACAAAAAGTCAAAAAATAGCAAACGTGAAAGCAAGAGACTTATTTGTGGGTCCCACCAGGAATGCCAGAAATGTGAGGGAAAATTTTAGTGCTAAAATACAAACAACAAATAAAAGAAAGTAAATAACACTAAACATACTCTACACCTCAAGATTAGCCTAGTTGGATTCAATACAAAATAAATATGACAAAATGAAACCTTTTACCTTGTGTTGAATTGATCCTTTGGTTGGGCCTTCGATCTTTGGTGTTGTATGCTCCTTGGATGGCAAGAGATTCAAATGTAGATTGTGAAATGGATGGAAAATGGATGGAAGTGGATTGCAAGTATGAAAAATGGCTAAGTATGGACTGCGAAATATTTTTGCAAGAGTATGGCTAGCATGAATGATCTCCCAATATGAGAGAAAAGAGGGGATATTTATAGAGAATTTTGGATTCTCTAGGGAAATGGACAGTCAAGATTGAGTCACAAAGATCAAGATATAAGGCTAAGGTGAGTTGAGAACTCACAAGCCCTCACATCTTGACATATGGCATGTGAAGTGGCTTGCAAGAGATGGTGTGGACATGAGGTGGAAGGATAGTACATGACATGGAGGTAGTACATAGTACCTTGAGATTGAGACAAGATCTCCTCATAAAGGAGGTCCTTGTCCCTATTTGGGTGAGAGGACATGTGAGGAATTAAAAATTCCTCAAATATCTACATGGAAATGAGAAAAGAAGTTTTAAATTCCAAGGGATGCATTAGGGGATTAAATGTTAATTAAAAATTCACATGGGGAATGAAGTGCCTTCTCAAAAGGAAAAAAATTAATAAGGTTGACTTAAGACACATTCCATAAATGACATGACGATTAGGTTGTCCTAATTAAGTGATTAAGGTTGTGCAAGTACTTGATTAGACTAATTAATGAAGATTAGAGACAAGTTAGATTTCACATGTGACTTGATGTGACAAGTCAAAGATCATATGGGAAAGAGAAAAAATGAATTTAATATTCCTTGGAAGAGGTTGATTGGGCTAGTTAATGAGGGATTAGAGAAATGTTAGGTGGCTAAAAGAGATTAGAGTCCAACATTAGGCAGAGGATGTGACACATCCTAATCAAGGATTATGCATGTGCACATCCCTAATGATGAGATTAGGAGAATAATTAGGACTAAGAAAGGGACGTGACATATGAGGAATTACATAAATGTCATATTTATTTAATTCATTTGATGAGAGAGGGAAGGTATTTAATTATTTAACTAGATACCTTAGGGATTGGAAGAACTAAGAATATTAATTAAATAATAGCAATATTACTTAATTAATGCAAATAAGGGGATGTTTAGATGAAAGGGGATAAATTTGGATAAATTAAATGTCCAAATTTAGGTGTCTACATTGGTATTTGAAAATGCTTTGGTATGACTATTATTTTGTCACTAGGGAACATGTTTTTCTAGATTGACTCACAAAAATGTGTATACATGATAAAAAATGACACTCTTCAAACATCCACATATGCTCCTTGGATTCTTGTGAAAATATTGTACATTTCTTATAGTACAACAATTGAAGTGTGAATATGAGAATGATATGCAAATATAAAACAAAGGATGTGGATGAGTAAATGACAACATTGAATGTATTTAAATACAAGGACATGATATTATGCAAAATTGTGTTTTGTTGGCCAAATTTTGATATTTAAATTTGTAAGGGTCAAATTTGTGACCTTGATCTTGTGAACATCCAAAATGGCACTACACATTAAAAGGATCAAGTCAATGTGGATAGTTGGTATATAGAAGTATGTGCATGTAGTTGACCTGTGGGAAGGATAAATGTGTTTAATTGATAAGTAACATATAACAATAGACTCAACTTTACACAAAAGTATGTCATTATTAAGTATCAATATATCAAAACACTTTCTTCAAAATATATACAAAATTAAATAAAAAATAATTTAAATATACAATTATTAAATTTTTTTTGTTGGAGACTCATTATAACAACTCAAATAAGCTAAAATCTCTTCAATGTAGAGCCAAAGAGTGAGAGGTATCCATTCCACCAAAGTCATCCAAACACGATTCCAACCTCATCCCCTATGATGTTGGGGCCTTGCACTCAACACTTGATCTTTGATGAGCTCACTTTGAACCATTCAACTTCACCAACAAACCAAGAACCCATTGACATAAATATCCAAGTTTCAACATTACACCCAAAAAAATAAAAAAATACAATACAATACACATTGCCCCCATCTTCAATTATAAATATAAGATACAACTAAATAAATAAAAATGGGCCTCAACACATCAATTTCTAAGTCTTAAAAGCAATAATATTCCCATTGATAATTTTTTCGTGTAATAATCCAACTTTATTTTGTATGAGATCAATATTGAGTTTAAAGTATAAATAAAATATCAATTAACAAATAAAAACAAAATAACATTTAAATGCACAAAACAAAGATAAAGGACAACTACATCAATTTACGTGGTTCGTCAAAGAATGGCTACGGCCAAAAGTACTTACTCAAACACACTATATAAAAGAGAGCAAAAAAAATATATAATGTTCCGTTCAAGACAAATGAAAAGTTATGAGAAGGGGAAAACAAAGAGGCAGACGTTATAATGTTCCGTTCAAGACAAATGAAAAGTTATGAAAAGGGAAAGACAAAGAGGCAGACGTTGGACTTCACAATCAACGATCAATACCGCGGATAATTTGTTGCCTGAAACTCTGTTATAAAGCCGCCGATCTTCCTCTTCCGTGCTTGTGTCATTCCCTTTGAAGAGCGAAAGTCGTATTTTTTTTCCCTGTTGAAGTGGAAGCACTCTTCACTATCTCTGAGTCTGTTAGCATCATGTCATTGCCAGTTGAAAATGCTAATGCAAGTGTAGCAGGCCTCCCCCCCAATATGTTTAGGGTGATGCGCATTGTCCCTGATAAGCAAGATTACAGCTTTGTAGAAAAGGTGCAACTTCCGGAACATGAAATTTTAAGGCTCTGTAATAAGCTCATGCCCGCTTCTGCATCTGCTGGCTTAGGAAACCCACCAAGAATCCGGATCGATTTCGACGGATTAAATCAGCGGGCCTTCTCTGCCGTGGGATTGTATGGTGAGAAGAAGATGATGATACGCATTTTCCGAATGAAAGCACTGGTGGAGGAGTCAGTTTTGGCTCAACTGGAGGGCGCTAACTTTGAGGCAGGACTGTACATCATTGTTCCGCAAGAGTCAGCTAGCCCTGTGGTTGCTTTCTACTGGCACGAAGGCGAGCATTTTAGGGAGGCGTCTAGGAAGGACGTTTCCTGCAATTTCATCCGATATTTGGTTGAGCTTTGTGATTATGTGTATGTTTGTGTGGAAGGAAGCTACGATTTTCATACCCTGGCTACTTCTATGGCAAGCTCGCGCTCCAAAGCTTCGCGTACACGGAGGGTTCATGTAACCAGTGTGAAAAATTCAGACAATGATGTTGAATTGTTGCCTGGTTTTAATGTTAGAATTGATGGACGGGGCTTCATAAATAACAAAACCTCACCAGCGCTCACTACAAGTAAGGATGATATGCTCAATCGTAACAGAATTGTGTTCTGTGAAGGATATCAACGCTGTAGTTTCATGGCAGCGGAGCCTAAGGAGAAGGAGAAGCTTGTATGGAAAGCGTGCGAGCTATCCCCAATGAAAAAAGACTTGAAGGTATTGACCAGCAATTCTGGACCTGCAATTGTTCCAGTCTGCGGTGAGCCGGTGGAATTAGTAACCTTAAAATCTGAGTGTGAAAGTTTATTTAAAGTTTTCCAACTCAGCTCTGGAGAATTGTTGGTTTTTATTCATAATTTCAAAGACTCGTGCCTGCATCTGTATCGCTCACCAATGATTGGGTCCAATATAAATAACATGAGTCCGATTCATACTTTCAAAAGGGGGTTCGATTTGTTGTCTGTGGATGAAGGTACACGATCTATGGCTCTCTATGATAAAAGCAGATACAAGATTGGAATATATAAGTTTGATGAGTCGTTTAGGAAGGTTTATGCGACTGGAGTAGAGGTTCATTTGGAAACATATAAAGGCAGCAAGGTCATAACATGGATGCATTTGATTCCGCGCAAGATGGAGTTGCTTTTGGTTGACGACTCAAACAGTGTGAGGGTGTTGGAAATCCATGAAAAGACAATGATGAAGTCGAAGCACATTTTCCTCCCTCTGCAGCAGCCTCTGTCCAAAGCATGCATCTCTGCTGATGGATTTTTCTTCATTGTGTTTAGGCAATCCCAACCCTCGAGCTATCTTGATGTGTCGCGTGCAGGGCGTGAGATCATGTTGGAAGTTTATGTTTTGGGTGATCTTATGAACCATTTGAAGACCATTAAATTCATTTCAAATGGAAGCGGAGCACCTGATTTGGAGCACCTGGAAGTGAAAATTAATAGCTTTGGACCACAAAGTCATCTTGTGCTGCACAGTCCTGATGATGCTCCTGGATTTCTCTCATCGCATGTTCTTAAGTCTGTCTTGGCTAAAGAGGTAGTTCAACAAGAAGTGCAAAATAAAGTTCCTGATGGGGAACAGGGGGAAACAGAAATAGGTGGTTCGTGCCCTCCTTTGGGTTACATATACCACATTTTTGATAAATTTGCAACTACTCCAGCATTGTTTCCAACAGATAAGAAGGACATCACCTTCAACATAGTACTGGAAAACAGCACGGACCCCTGCAACGGAGAGGCATGCATTAGATATCTGGAAGCGCTTGTTCGGAAGCTAAGGGTGGCGAAAGACAAAGATTTTTCAAACATAAAGGTATGTTTTCAGGCTGATAATATAGAGAAATGGGCAACAAAATTTGAGTGCATGTTAGATGCAGCAGATTACAATACAAAGATGAAAATCGGAATGTGGATCCGTAAGCTTCTTTGCCTTGTGCCGATTCAAATTGCTCGGGCAGAAAACAACGGAATGGTTGCTTTGACGGATGGACTTCAAATCCCTTCTCATGTTAGTTACGTGGATAGCATATCACTAGCCAATTTGATGCGCTTTGGGTTCTATGATGCTGTTCTCAACAGCTGGAGGGGTAAAATTAGAGTTATATCTTCCATGGGAAAGCAAAGCAGTGGGAAGTCGTATTTGCTAAACCATTTGTCAGGTTCTCTCCTTGATGTTTCAGGCGGAAGATGCACTGATGGTGTGTGGATGACCATCACTACTGGAGAAGGAGACGAGTGCCTCTATGTGCTCTTGGACTTTGAGGGGCTTGGCAGTTTTGAGCGAAGCGAACAGGAGGATATGCTTCTCTCTGTTCTCAACGCTGCCCTCAGTAACCTTACAATATTCAACAAAAAGGTATGTATACCTGCACACCCTGTGAATCTAGTTTGCTTTTAAGAAAAGATATTAGTTAAACCCTGTGTTAAAAAGTTTATATTATTACGAATATCTGCTTCAGTAGTCTCACACGTAACTTTAATCCTGGTATAACAGGATTTTCATCTAGACAAGGATACAGAGTCTGCTTTCAGCCGCTTTCAGAGTGGAATCAATTTATTGGAGCAGGATAGAAAACTTTTTAAGGGCCTATTCTACATTGCAATTAAGGACGTGGATGAATCCGATGTAATCGAGCTTATCCAAGAATTCCATGAGAAGATATCTCAAATATGCAGCAGGTCTCAGGAAAATTTCATATTGAAAATGTATGATGGGAAGTTCGAGATTGCTGCTATGGCTCCTTATAACCGGGCTGAATATTATCATGAGAGCTTGAGGGAACTAGCACAGACTGTGTATGAAACAGATTCTTGCTATGATAATGGTTCTATTTTCTTGAAAGACCTTAAGCTTATAATTGCTCAGATTGCAGTCAAGGATTGGTCTTCTGTTGACAGTAAACGTGTGGCTATCATAGTTGACATCATAAGGAGAAATCTCACGTGTGCCATCAATATGGGGTGTCTTTCTCCCACAAATTCTGATGAAGAAGTGCAGGAGCTCGTGAACTTTGATACCCAGGTAGAAGTTCCTGATATGCCTCTTGTTATTGGTGAGTCGGTGATCATCAATGTTCGAGATTCAGGTTTGAGTTTAGCACCTAACAAGGAATTATCAACATCTAGTTCTATTAGAGATTTGTTAGCTCAACTCAGGCTAAAACTAGAGGCCGTTTTACCTAGGAAAGGAAGCAATATTGATTCCTGGCATTCCATGTTGGAGAGGTTCCTTAGTGCAGTGGCAGAGAGAAGGCGTGATAGAGTTCAACGGTGGATAAGCTCAAATACAATGGATTTCTGCGGTAGTGATGAGGTGGAGAGGTTACTGTTAGAGGCAGATGTAATTCTCGGAAAGATAAAACAAGGACTCTCTGTGTGTGGGTGCAAATGTTCTCAGTGTTTTTGGAGATGTGTGCTTGAGAAAGGCCATGATGATGACCACTCTTGCATGAGTAGTCACTCGTGCACTGAAACCTGTAGTTATTGTGTTAAAGAATGGGGAGAGCAAGAAGAAGCCAAGACCTTAAGCCTGTGCAGGGATCTGGCTGGGCATGAAGGTGGTCACAATTGCAGAGAGAAAAATCATACATGTGGACAGACCTGTCACTTGTTTGAAAGGTCATCGAATTGTAACAAGTTATGTTCTCTTGAGCCTGAACACCTTGCTAGCCAGCACAAATGCAACTCCCCGCAACATAAATGCAAGTTGCCATGCTCTCTTCAAAGCTGCAACAATCCATGTGCTGTGGCAGTTGAGCTTGACCACGAGCAGCATCAGTGCCATGAAACATATTGCCCGAGGCCATGCGTTATAAATGGATGTAGCAGGACTTGTGGAGTGAAAGATCATTTCCATGGTATGAGTGATCCAAATGTAGAGCATTTATGTGGGAGAGAACATGCCTGTGCAGAAAAATGTCAGGAGCCTGGAATCTGTGAAATCCTTACAGAGCTTGTAAGACAAACCCGCGTTTTCGAGGGACAAAGGGGATGTTTTCAGTATGAACATATCTCAGAACAAAATGGCTTGCGCAAAGGTTGTTGCATTCCCATACCTCCTTTTGAGAAGCAGCATCGAGGGCCACATGTTCACACCAAGAATGAACAATCTGTTCACTACTGTGACACTAGATGCCAAGCTTGCGGTTACTTCTGTCGGCGTCCAATGGGTCACCTTGGCTTGCATGAAACAACTCACGGGAATATGAGGAACGTAAGATTCATTTCAGAGGAGGAAGACATTGACATTAAGGATCGAAAGTATAAATGGGGAGAGAAAGGAGAAGCTGAAATGTGCAATATGTATTGCAGGAAACAGGGTCGGGGTCATATTCATTTGGTTCCCTGTCAAGGCTCCGAGATGTGCACTGGCAATCTCTATGATGGTGCCAGGCACGAGACTGTGAAATATGGACCTGATGTTGATGTTCCTAAAGATGAGATGACTCATGAGACTTATTGGCAATATGTCCGATTTGCTGATCCTTGCACAAAAGAAGAGGGCATTGAATTTGGCCTATGCAATCACTATTGCAAATCTGAGGAGCACAACTCAGAGGACAAGGCTTCAAAAAAATCCTATTGCATTGAGAATCTATGGCACAAACCCATCACAAAAACTGGCCAACGAATGAATTCTGCAGGCTATGTGACTGATGATGGACATCATTTTGGCTGTGATCATTCTAATAATGTCCCTTATCATGTCATTTTTGTGATTGACAAGTCAGGTTCAATGAGCACCAATGATATCACCCCTACACTGACAAAGTTTAACTATCATAATTGTAGGCTGGGATGTGTATATGAGGCCATTTTGAGGTTTATACAAGCTCGGTTAAGAACAGTTTCTGATGATTCAATATCAGTTGTCTTATTTGACACATCTGCAAGTGTAGCTGTAGAGATTCAAGAAATGGAAGAAGGTGCTGTCAATTCTCTTCTTCAGTACCCTGCTGCTGGTCAAACCACGTATTCATCTGGCTTGGATTCTGCAATGAAATTAATGATGAAAGCAACCAGAGACCCAAAAGTAGACATGAAAAAACCAGTTGTTATCTTCTTGAGTGACGGGGAAAACAATGGCGGAGAGGATCCCATCTGCTACGTGAACAAAATGAAAAGGCAGGAGCCTAAGATGACACTTCATACAATTATGTACGGGAAAAATCCTGCGATGAGTATCTTGGAGGAAATGGCCAAGGAAGGAAATGGACAGTTCCAATTAACTATTGATGGACTTCAGCTGGCTCAGAGCTTTGAGAATCTCGCAAAAAGCCTCAAGCCTCGAGTTGCAGCCTTAATGTAAGGACACAGATTCCTTGCCAGCTGCTTCCTTGTTCTGCTTAGCTGGTAATAAACAGCTTTTAGGTTCGATTTAGGTGTGTTTTTTTCCTCTACAGCCATAAATCTAGTCCAGATTCACCTGCTAAGATTTTGAAATATATATATGTTATTCCCTACTTGTAGCTTTGTATCTAGGATGTGATCTTATTGTGGCCTGTTTAAGGTATATAAATTGTATGGTGTAATTTTTCTGTTCAATTCAGTTGCAGGACGTAGATGTTAGTGTTATTTGCATCAAACATTCTGCTACCCTACCTCTTATGGAGCATTGGGATGGTAGTTTTGTGAAGTGATAATCCTCATCCTGTCCGTGTTAAGTATAGTTTAAGCATTTTCTATAGTTTTCTAAAGATCTGAAGTGTCTCTGATGTTAACTAATTAAGACGATATTGAATAATTATATTTATAAATTAGTTTATGGAAGGTTTTGATCATGAGCAATTTGGTTGGCTCTATAACAGTTTGATTTCTCTGTTAATAGAGCATTTAGAAAATTAAAAATAGACATTCTTATCTCTGGTTCAAGATGTGTATGGTAGAAATTATTATTTCCATTTCATTCTGCTCAATTCAGTTGCAGGACGTAGATGTTAGTGTCTTTTGCATCAAACTTTCTGCTACCCTACCTCCTATGGAGCATTGGAATGGTAATTTTGTAAAGTGATAATCCCCATCATGTCCGTGTTACGTATAGTTCAAGCATTTTCTTTAGTTTTCTGAAGATCTGAAGTGTCCCTGATGTTTCTTAATTAATTAAGACAATATTGAATAATTATATTTAGAAATGAGTTTGTGGAAGGTTTTGGTCATGAGCAGTTTGATTGCTCTGTTAATAGAGCATTTAGAAAATTAAAAATAGACATTCTTATCTCTGATTCAAGATGAGTATGATGGAAATTTTTATTTTCATTTTATTTTGTCATGGTACTACTCTGGCAGGCTATATAGTTTAGGGGACGTCGCTCTTAATGAGCCTGCAAACTGAAGGTTTATTTATATATATATATATGAAATGATATGAAATTTATAATTAAACTGTAATTTTTGTTATATTAGCTTAAATAAAAATTAATTTAAATTTTTTAGTCAAGGTTTTTCTGTGGATTTGATTGTATGAATTTTTATTATCAATATTTTGGATCAAATTCCATAATCAAAAAAACATTGACTAAAAATCAATATGAACTTGAAAATTTTACGATTATAATTGATTTGAATTGATCACTATTCAAAAAGATTTTATTGAATTATGAAAATATAATTATAAAATTAAGAGAGATCAACTATTATAAAAATATTGATATATTTACTTGTCAAATTGCTGGTAATATTCATACCATCAACTTGTTATTCTCTTCATCATTTTTTTTAATTAGAATAAGAAGAAAAAATTACATCAGAAGTTACAATCAGAACAGCAACACACAGGCTGATCTGTTCAGCAAAAACATCAGGAAATCACTGTTGTAGCAGCAAAAGGACAACAACAGTATACAACAGCAATAGTATATATCGTCAGAAACAGTTTATATCAACAGCAGTACATGTCAGCTGCATCAGTAGCAACAGCATGTCAATAGCCAATTTGACTATCCTTCAACCAACTGCAATTGTGCTTGGAGATTGCTAATATCTGTTTTGAGATCTTTGTTAGTTTGCAAGTGATCTCGAAGAATCATAGACAAATTAATAATCTGTAGAGAAAGGTTCCAACAAACCATTTGGATTTCAAGCTGAAGAGGTACAAAAGTGCTCCAAAAGAAAAACATTGCAGAACAACGGAACTTCCAATGAATTTGAGGATGACTTGCCCACAAAGTTGTGTTACAACATTGTGACGAGGAGATTTTAAAACCCGTGGGTTAATCTCTTCATCATTGAACAAAGGCTTGTGATGAAATTGATTTTTATTATTGATATTTGAACTCATCCTCTTCAAAAAGAAAAACATTTTAAACCCTTGCCTACAAGTTATATTTCAAGTTTTTGGATCAATGCCCATCCTCTCATTAATCATTCAGGTCATTTATTCATAATTTCTTTTCAGAGACAAAATTATGATATTTGTAAATATTAATTTTTATAAGTTAATTAAGTCAATCTATTTAGTTTTTATTTATTTTTGGATATGAATTCAAATGTTTCTTTTTATATAACAATGCAATTTCATTTTGTCCTATTTAAATGTTAATCTTTATAAATTAATTGTGTTAACTCATTCAATTTTCAGTTTATATAATTTTCTTTTTGATGTCAGCTAAATTAGTTTTTGCTATCTATAAATATGAATGTAAATATTTCTTTATATTGCAATTTCATTAACGGTATGGTCTCATGCAGGGCATGGGCTTCTATTTTCATGGAGCAGGAGGTCCCATGGGAAAAAGAAATTGTGCTATGAGATTAATTGGAATCTTTTCCAAAAAAATAGAACCCGGACTACCTTTTAGGAATGAATATTTCAGCTCTTGGGGTGGGGCTAGAAATTGCCCCTATAGCTTAGGAGTTTTTTATGCCACTTGTCTCTCATCTAAAATTTTAAATTCTTATTAGAAAATAAAAATGAGAGAATTTTCATTTATTTATTAGTTTTTATCAAAGCACTACAGTTCATTCCTTAAATTTTGGAGCTTAATATTTTAAGCAAAATTGCAAGATTAAAACCATGGGACCAAGAACTTTAAAATATTCCTAAAAAAGCTAAGGACCATACGCTGAGATTTTTAAGGAAGCCCCCCCCCCCTCCACCCCGCCATGAGACCTTACCGCTAGTCTTCAATTTTGTTAATGTGTGAATTATTTTTTATGGGTAAATCAGATTAACTTATTCAATTTTCAATTTAAATAGTTTTCAATATCTATAAATTTGAATAAAAATCTTTCATTATATTCAATTTCATTCTATCTTTTTTAAAATCTTGAAATGATGAGATTGAGTGTTCTTGAATCTATATATACATTACAATGTAAATGATAATTGTTACCACATAGCCAATGAGACACTCACCAATGCAAACTATCTTATACTTTGAGTGTTTCTATTTTTAAGACAATAGGAAGCATTGGCAATAAAAGTTTCAATGAAAACATTATGATTTTATATCTCTCTTCATTGGCCTATCTAGCTTGTTATTTATTGACTTCCTTGCTTTGTGGTGGTTTTCTAGGTAATGTTTTCCAAAACAAGTTATGATTGTTACCTCCACATGGACTAGGCAACCCATTTTATTGATTTGATTTTCACACTTGACAATCAATTAGACACAACATAAGATAAAATCAATACTAAAGTTTAATTTGTATTAAATATTAATAATATTTTCAATAAAATTTAATATTAAAATCATAATTGGAATGATCTAATTTAAACACATAACATAGAATAATTCAGTTTATTTAATTTTTCATATAATCTAGATATTCATCTATAACTCTTATAACTTCATATTTTATCAATAAATAAATAAATTGAAGGTTACCAATTAGGTCTTAAAATCTTAGAAGATGTTAACTAGAAGCATCCTAATTAGATAATAATATATCACAAAGTTTGATAATAACTTAGCAACCAACATACAATCACATATTATATAAAATAATAAAAAATCTCCTTCCTAATCGATCCAAATGTTGTGGAAGTTTTTTGCTAGCCCCTAAGACCAACCCCTTTCTCATTTTATGCTTATTTGATGATTTGCTAGTGTTCATCCCTTCCTACCTCTTCACAATCTATTTTTGCCCCATAACTAACATATTCATCATTTTTGCTTCAATTCACCCCTTTTTGTGAATCTCAATCTACCATGGTGAATGTGTATCACACTTTTTTTAATTGTGAGTTTTTTCCTTACATAATGCTTTCTTTCCATTTTTTTTGTTTTCTACTTTCTTGGCTAAACTCTCCTAACATTGTATAGGAATATTGTTTCTATCTTTTCTAAGGGTCTTCATCCACATATAATAATCCAACTTCTTTTACAAGTGTTCAAATTTTTCATTTCTAAGGATGCTCGAGTGGTTCCAAGAATTTTGAATGTTAGTTTCAAGTTTTCAAGATTTTATAGGTTCTAGATTTTAGCTCACATCTTCCATATATCCACTAGGCCTTCACCAAGTAATAGAACTCACCAACAATTAGTTCCAAATATCCTCTATGGTCTTTGGAATCTTTACAACCAATAATATCCAAATGCCAATAAATCTAAAGTATTTTATTACAATAGTTATAACATCCACTTTCATTGTCTTCTTTGGCTATTTTATTTTGAATCGATTCAAAGCCTTTGACAATGAAAGAACCTATTGTAGGAAAGGACAATAGAGATGAAAAATGTTGGGACCCTAAGGCCAATAATCATCAATATCAATCTTCTTCACATCTTGATTTCATGTTCTTCATGTGTGCAAATTCTATTTATATTGATTTTACTTGAACTATTTGGGTGAACCTACAATAGTGAGTCCTAAACTTGTGACACTAGTTTTTTCAACTCAAAAGTGGGAAAAAAGTTGAAAACACCTTTGTTAAAAGGTGGTTCAAAAACTACATTCATTTGAATGTGTAAAATGTAAAAAAACTTCGAACGGAAGTAGTTTCCAAAAATGAAAAAAAAAGACCTTTAAATGAAGGTCCCTTTTTATTCCTTTTAAGGAAATTTACAAAAAAGGAGTAGAAAGGGATCTTCATTCAAAGTTCTTTTTTCATTTTTGGAAACTATCTTTGTTTGAAGGTTTTTTATTTATTTTCGGCATTCTTAGCTTTTCTTAGTGACTTCTTTTTACCACAAACAATTCTTGATTATATTTTGAAACTAGATGTCCAATGTCTTAACTTCTTCTCATCCCACAAAGTGCATTATGTGGAAGTTTGATGAAATCAAGGAAAAAGTTACCTATTACTGAGTTTAGTAAGGAAATTGAGGTATAAACACAAGTGTTTAGAAACCTCTAAGGATAAAATCTCAAGGGAAAACAATAACGCATGAATCTTTTCAAAGATATTTGCTTCCTAAAGGGTTTGAAGTTTTGATGTCAATGTTGAATGTTTGTTTTTGAATGTTTATGAAAAAGAAAAGTTCTTTGTAACCAAGAACAAGTACAACCCTATGGCTATGAAAGACTGTATTTGTTGAATCCCCACTTGGATAAGTCTAGCAACACTTATTTTTAGCGAATGGTTAGATGCTTGACCCCACTAGCTCTCCTCCACAACACTCACTTATATGGGGAAGCCAAGCATCAACACCCATGAAACTCCCATGGAATACTTTCTATTTCTACTAAAAACCATAAAAGTGTGGGGTAGCTTCAAAACAACTGTTCTTGCACCAACAAATAAATCAAGGATTTTTTCCTTTTCTACACAAGGTTTTTAATTCAGACTTTCCATTCGTAGGGATTGATCCATGCGGTGAGATACCATTGCTTCCTTTCTCATTGGAACCAACCACGTGATACTGGCCTTTGTTCCAGTATCCACACTTATATACCGGCTACAAATACACTTGGCTTTAGCGTGTTATTAGTTGGGTCATTTCCTTGGGTGATTACTTTTTCCCACAAGGCAGGCCCTCTAAGATAAACAAAAGTGAGCAAACAATATATGCAACTCACTCAATCTTTTTTGCAACATAAAGAGAGAGAATGTACACAATACCCTCCACTCACATGCACAAGATGTGTTCAATATTAATCCCAAAATGAAATGTGGAGGCAATTACATTACCCAACTTAAGATCACCAAAAGGCCTTTTGATTCTCAAGATCATTGTGAGGTATGAGAGAAGCACATACATCCTTTTGATGGTATTACTTTGAGTAATCAATTACAAAACAAAGAAGCACTTGTTCATTTTAAAACCCACAAAGCAATAATGACTTCTTTTTAAGCACCAAAGGAAATGTGGAGATTTCCTTGTTCAATTGTTAATCCTCAAACCAAATCTAGTGAGTTTGTCCTAAAGTTCTTTTTAAGCCCTTTGTAGTGAAAAATTGAAATGTTCTTTTTAGAGCCCAAAAGAAATTTAGTAGGTCCTAAGCACATGAAATATAACAAATTTTTAAGAGAAATTGTGAATTCTCTAAGCGTGTTTAACAAACACTAAAGTATTCAAAAACACTTGGTATCATGAGAGAATGTTGTCATTATGCCTCTTTCAATGTTGTCTCTCTCTTTCACTTTGATTAGACCAACCTACAAAAAACCAGTTAAACCTACAAAATAGAGGTCAAAAAAGCAAGTAGTAACCCAGATGATCAGAATTAAAAAAACACATCATAAAAAAATTTGAAATTTCACTTTTTACTTTCCAGTGGTGGAGACTGCACAAGCAGTGCGGTTTAAGGAATCCAACGGTGCTATATAGCACTGCTTGTCAGTCAACGCCATTCTATAGCAAAGGAAAAGAGTGTGATTGTACCACTCTTTTGCACAATAGTGCAGTTTGGAATTTAAAAATTCCAACGCGCGAAAATGGAACTAATCGTGTAGTTTAGAAATTTGAATCTTGGGTGGGAAAGACAGAGCGTTTCTATTTGGAGTTTGAAGTGGTGTTATATGGTGACATTGGAGTGTCAGTAGTTTCGTATTGCGAGGTCAGTCTGCTAGCAGTGCATTTACCTATAGACACACAAAAATAGAAGAAAAGCATGGAATTTTTGATAAAAACATGATCTAAACATGAGATTTTCCCTCCTTCTAGCACCAAAATGTAGAAACCCAATCCTAATACCTACAAAACACAATAAACAAACAAATAGTTAGATCAAATGTAAATAAGAATTAAGATTCCCCATGAAATCCATTAGTAATGCTCAAACTTAGGAAATAAAATGAAGAACACAATGAGAAAGCAATGAAATCCTAATTAAACATGCAAACACTTGATCCCATGGGTGAATTGGTGCCAATTTGATGTGGAAATTGGTCGTTTCCCAACTCCTATGATGTAATGTTCATGAGTGATGAAGGTTAATCCACTTTGTTGAAGATTCACTTGAGTTTCATGTTGAAAAATATGCATAACCTAGCTAAGACTTTGATAAAAATTGATGAAAATAGATATGCTTGAAGATAAAATTGAGTATAGTAAACTTGCTCAAATTGTGGATGGATCAAATGAGGAGAGAAACCTCTTATTTATAGAAAGACAAAATGGAGAAATTCCCAAAAAAAAAGCAATGTGGGACTAACTTTCAACCAATGGCAGGATGCCACTTGTCAAGAGATGGATGGATGAAGGATGTGCACATTTTGATGAATGTTCCCATAAATGCCTTTATTTGAAATTTGAAATTAGTGAAATGACAAGGTGGATGAAGATTCAAATGGAGTAATGGCCACTTGGCTCAAGGAAAAAGGACTTGTAAGATGAAATAAATGTCTTGTTGGAAAGACTAAGTCCACTTGGAGGGATTTCAAATTTGGAAGAATATTCCCCTATTATGCCATGTTGAAAGAAAATAGGGATTTAATAAATGAATTAAATATATTTTCATGTGCAAGTGGCAAAAGCTAGAGGATGGGACATGGATTAGGATTAAATTAATCAAGGGTTAATTAATTTAATGAGGGATTAGATGATGTGACCAATTGATTTAGATTTATGGGTTGATTTAAATCAAAAGATGAGAAGAATGTCATTTATAAATTAATTAAATAAAGATTTTTGAGTTATTTAAAGGGGATGAATGTTAGATTAAATCAAATAAGTTATTAATTTATTTAATTTAATAAGATGACTTTAGAGATTTAATCAAATGAAATGAATTATTTAATTAAATAGAGATAATTAGATCATATTGATTAATTTAATAAACAAGAGAGACTGACTTAATGAGATAAATGATTTATTTAATTAAGGGAGGAAAATTGATGAATTTTATCAAATAAGGGTATTTGATTAAATGGTTAGACATAGGAATGATTTAGGATGAAAACAGTGTTAGTAAATGTAGATACAAAATGACAATTAAATAAATTAATGTAACTTATTTAATTAATCAAAGAAATAGATTAGAATTAATTAGTGACATAATTAAAATAAACTAATGTAATTTACTTAATTAATCAATTTAAGAAGAATATTAAAATTAATTAATTAAATGGTTAATACTATTTAATTAATTAGAGAAATTTGAATGTAAAGTTATAATTAAATGAATAAGATCATTTAATCATCTTACCAGTATCTTGAATAAATGATGAAAAAATTTAGTTTCAGGCCTAAGCCATTTTTTGTTTCTACAGTTTACCCCTCTTTGACATAACGTCATTTTGGCGTTTATGTCAAAGAATTTCAAATAACACACCCCACTCATGCCACGATGTGAAATAGGTATGGGTATGCCCCCTCGCGAAAAATGACAATTTTTTGAAAAATTCAGAAAAAATTGAAAATTGTCCTGATTAGGTAATTGGATAGCTTGAAGTTCAATGGTGGTGAAAGAAATTAGTTTAGACGAGGTTTGTAAGTGAAATTGTCATTGGAAGAATATTTTTATCTTGAAGATTATTTATGTTAGCGTGAAAGAAATATATGTCATCACTTTGTTGTCATTATACTAAGCATTTACATTTTAATCATTATTGGGCGTTAAAATAATACAAATGGATAACAAACACCCTGATATGTGATAAACCAAGGTGTGCAAGGTCATCTGCTTGCAAAAATAGATAGTTGCAAACAAGGAATGTCCTTGACTCATACTAAGGGCTAAGTTGCTCGAGTCTTTTTGCCAAGACAGTATACAAACAACAGCCAAAGAAAATGTGTCATGAAATATCATTGCTCCTCTAAATCTTGTTGTTAAGACATCGTTGAGGTGGCTAGTGACATGAAAGCTTTGAAAAGATAAGACAATCATCATGATACATTGTTTCTCCTCTAAATCCTATTGTCAAGACATCCTTAAGGTGGCTAGTGACATGATAATTAGTCAAAAAGAAAGATATGCTCATGTAACATTGTCGCTCCTCTAAATCCATCATAGGACATCATCGAGGTGGCTAGTTACATGATCATACTAAATCACTATAATACATGTCATGAAACATCATTTCTCCTCTAAATCCTATTGTCAGGATATCCTTGAGGTGGCTAGTGACATGATAGCTTTGAAAAGATAAGATAATCATCATGATATGTCTTTGATCCTCTAAATCCTATTGTCAAGACATCCTTGAGGTAGCTAGTAACATGAAAATTTCAAAAAGATAAGACAATCAGTCAAAAACCAAGATTTTCTCATGTAACATTTGTTGGTGTTTTTTCCAGTACACCTAAGGAATCTCTAAAGAGTAGCCAAATCCTATACTCAAGATCCATAAAATGAATGGCCAACTAACAAGATTCAGTTGAAGACTGAAATCTTCCACACTTTAGGCTCTATGGGACCTAGGAGGGTGTTCATAATAGCATTCCATTTGACTATCTCAATAAATGACATATCAAATCATAGATCAATTCCTATGAGGGGTAAATAGTATAATTCACTCAAAGGTTGGCTAATCTTTAAGAAAATAACTATTAATTCAATAGGAATAAGGAAACACCTCACACACATGCCTCATGGTAAATAAATTTTAAACAATTATTGTTCTAACCCTGAATCCATGATCTAGTACACTATTATTATCCTTTGAATGGAAAATACCTCGACAAATAGACTAGTGTCTTTATCAATTGGGAAAGGGAGTCATGCATCTTGTAGTCAATTATACAAAAACTCTTTAACTGTGATAATTCAGGACTATTTTCATAAGGCTTTGCATTATCAAAACTCATTGTACTTAAGGCATCACTTCTTACTACATCCTTATAAATCCTCACAAATTCATGACCTCACAAGTAAGCATTTAATTGATTCCTTGAACCAAATAAAAAATAAAAGCATGCATTCAAACAAAGTATTTGAAGATGAACAAAATATGCTTGATATTTCATTCAAAATTTTCAAGATGTTTTACAGATGAGAGCATATTCCTTATGCATAAAATTTGTTTCAATATCAGTAATTTCTATAAGACTATTTAAGATTTGCATATGCATAACTCAAAAGCCAATACAATTTGACTATTCTACCTACTAGTATTCTTTCTAATTTCAATCCTTTATGTATATTGTACCTAAAGATTCAAAAGACTAGACCCTTCCAAATGAGCCATGAATTCCCTTTTATAACACAAGGGAGCAGAAAAGCTTCTGGCTCAAAATGAAATTACAACATAGCTACTTCATTTCAATATAATTTGCATTTCATTTCAAAATTCCCCACAACAGAATCTGCAATCATTTGTTGAAAAGGGAAGGAAAAATGTGTAACCATAAAAATGTGTTAATACTACCGAAAGTAGCCTTTAACTATAGGCATAACCCATCAACCCACATCCGCGGTTAGCACAGTCATCATAAAAACCAATTTAAGTTGTCCACATTCAAAGTAAGACTTACCAACACCAAAAAAAATAGAACTACCCACATGTAATTTCATCTTCATGAAAAAATTCCACAACCCTCAAAGAAATATCATTACACAAAACCAACACTGGAGCCATGGTACACATGCCCACCCCATGTTCTTGAAACTAGAGGAGGAGAAAAAAATACTCCTTTCTTATCTTTGCTATCCATTGAGTACTCATTTCCACTTGGAGTCTTCATAGTCAAGGGAGGAATTGTGAGCACCTCTTCCCCTGATTGAGCTAGTTGGTTTAGAATTGTGAGATATTGTAGATATCCCAAATCCATTTTGGTCTCAATATCAGATGAACTATTAGAGATAGCAATGGGAGAGTTCTATCTTCCATAGGAACCTTGAGCATATCAAATTTTCCTTTGAATTTTGCTTGAAGTCCCAAAAATTATTTTCCTTTTGCTTCAGTCACCTCTAAACTCCTAGCTTGGGCCTTCAACTAGTGACTACTCCTAGTGACAACAGGTACAGATTCCTCACAATGAGCATCCTTGTGAGTGCCAAGTGTGTGCTTTGGGTCTTCACCGCAAGACTTCTATAAATTGAGTTGAGAGAACCTCTGCACTGGAATGAATGGACCGCAAAAATTACTCATCCTACAACTTGAACCTACACTTATAATCTTGGCTTCCTACACAAACTCAAAAGACTCAATGACTGATTGTGATGGAAAAACTAACTACCCTCAACCTGTATTTATTGAACAATGTGATGACAACAATCAATAATGTTGACACGTGTGAATTGGGCATAATTCATTGGTTTCCAAATTATCACTGTTTAATTTCCAAGTGCATAGAAATTTGCATACCATGCTTCATTATTACCAGAAATTAAGTCTCCACATGCATGAAGATCAATTTGACTCCTCTTTTAGAGAGCCTACCATTAATGCTCACTAGTTTCAAATGGCTACCAAATTCCTATTTGTTGATTTTGAATGTATTTCATCGACCCCTTGATGAGGTGGTGGATCATACTACTCCCGTTGAGTTGACTACCTTTGAATTCCAACAATTCATTGCTCAATCATCTCCAGTCAATAGCATTCATCCCAATCAAAAAACATGTCACTCGTCGATGGGTCTTTCCCACTTCATAAACTAGTGAATGAATCCATGTGTCATGAACCTCCAGCTCTCACAATCTTTAATGAGCATTCACCTTTTCTTCGCAAACCTACATGGAATGGCAAAGATTGATTCCCATGCTTGATCTTCATCATTAATTTGGTAACACAGGTGGTAGGCATAATAGTGGAGTCTGGGCCCCATGATCATACAAGGACATGTGTCCTTATCTCGCTATCCTTGCACTACATAATTGGCTGGCACTTAACATCTATGAGTTGGAAAGGTATGACCAGGATCACTTCACATGGTCACAAATCTCTAAACCTGCACATACAACAAGGTTAGCATTAAAGAAGGGGCCATTTCTAGGCCAACGATGATTTAACCCTCACAAATGAATGACTTAAGCATAAGTCATTTAGGGGTGAAATATTAAAACCTAACTTTAGGAAAATACTAAAGTTGACAATCAACTAGATGACTAGTGCTCTAAACCCAAGGGGTTGGTGGCTGAATGAATATGATGGATCAAGTGATAACTTGGAGGACTAACAACTGGCAAGGAAATTCAACATGGAATTAGAAGAAAAAAGGGTTTTCTAAGCCAAAATCCTATCCAAACCATGGGGACAAGGGATTTATGTGTTGATTATGTCCATATGCTACTCATAAAGTGCAAATTTTGGAGAGATTCATTAGTGGTTGATGCTCAAGGATGTATACCCCCAGTGAGTATAGCGAGAATCTAGATCTCGGGTTGAAGTAGACTAGGGTAGAAAACCAAAATCCAGGAGCATTCCCAGACAAGACAAGTAGATGCACCAAACCATATGTACAACATTTATGGGATTATACAATACAATTTGTTACCTAGAAGCCCCCTTTGAACACTTGGCTTCAATCTATAACTTGGAGGCCCCTAGGCCCAAAAATTTAGGGACAGTTCTTTCCTATGTCAAAGAATTTGTCTTTCTCTACTAGCAACAGATCAACATGGATATTTTGTAACTTCAGGACATTAGCACCATCACAATTGATACTATCCATTACATTTGTTACAAGGTTGCTCCATTCGTCAACATTTTCCATCATAGGCTCATCAAATTGAATCAAGAAAATAAAACCTTCATACTCCATATAGTCATGAATTGTAGGATCACATTCTAGTTATTCATCAAATTTGAAAACCTCATAGGAACTCTAGCTCATACTTGGCCAATCCTTGACAAGATCAGGGAAGAAAAACATAAAATCAAGCATACCTTCAATCTGCTTGTCACAAATATTATCCTCATGGGGTGATAGAAGTTACATAATCAAATCCAAAAGAAAGGGAACATCTATAAAGAATTCAAGTGCAACTTCATATTGATTAACATCATACTTCTAGTTATCTACACATTTGAATTTCTCTTCACATTGATCAAATAATCCTACAATATTAACATATTCTACAGAATCATCAAATGGTACCTTCTTTTTCCTCAATATAAAATGATGTTTCTTGAGTATCAATGCATTCATCCTGATTTTATTTTTGCTCACCCAAGTGTGTACTTCCTTTTATGTTAGGGAAAATATCATCATGTGGAACATGGGTGGCTGACACTTCAACCACCTTTTCAAGAACATAACTAGATACCATAGGAGAATCAACATAATCATCTACATCTCCCTCAATATCAATACAACATTCAAGGCTACCATCATAGTCTTCAGCTTCATCATGTGAGAAGTTATCACATTTCAATATCAAAAAATCTAAATTGCACTCTTGGCATCTGCCATGTGCAATTTTCTCATCCACATGTTGGCTCATCAAATTATCAACATTTGTGCTACCGCATTCAAAGGCAAAGCCATAGACCTCCATATTAACTTGGTTCTTCTTTGTACCTTCTTCAAGATATTCACCAACAGTGTTTGCCACAAATTTATCAAAATTTTCCTCAAAAAGTGAATTGCTCCTACACCAATAGGAATCATCATTTATGATTTCATCTTCTAGTGAAGATTCATCAAATAAGGTATTTTTCTACACCTTCATGATTGTCACATGTACCTCTTCCTCCTCAATATCAAGATCCAAATATCTTTGATGATTAGTGCATTCAAAATCAATGTAATCACTTGAAGAGAAGAGAGAAGCACTTCCAATATCTTCTTCATCATTTTCACTCATAACAATTGATCCACATTCAAAAAATTCTTCACATGAAGAGAATTGCTCACTGCCTAGGAAACACACCCCTTCAAGGCTATTAACATAACCTTTACTTGAAGCAAAAGAATCCATCTCCATTTCATAAGAAGAATCATATTCAATAGAAGATTTAGTAATCTTGATCTCATCCCTTTGATTCCTCATTTGTACCATATAATTGAGATTGGGTACATCTCCATCACTGATTTGTGCATTATTATTCCTGATTGGATTAACATGTGAGGTTTCACCGTATACCTCTTGTGCTTGCTCACAAACTATGACATCCCAAGGAAGAAAATTAGGTGCTATTTCCTTATCCTCATGCTTTTTCTTTTCATTTTCATCACTATTGTCTGAGCCTACATCTAGAGTACTTGTGAAATGACAACAGTCATTGATTAACTATTTTCCTTTTGATGCATCTTCTTGATTTATCAACCTTAGCCTTTTATTCTCCTTACTATGGAAATAATTTCCCACATTATGGGAAAAAACAAGTGGCATATAACTCTTCCCAATGTCTTCCACAGTGCTTATCCATTCCACTACTTGATCAAGGCTATGAGGCTTCAAATTCTCAAGCCAGATGCTTAATCCTGATTTGTAGGCTTTTCAAAACAAATCAATGCACATTAAGTCATTAGGTCTAACACTCTTGGGTATCTCCATCAGAACATCTAAGAATCCAGAAAACAAGTCATATGGTGATTCATTTACATGTCTTTTCATCTAATACAACTTTTTGATTGGAAATACTAAGTCATCCCTTCCTAATCCTTGTTGATATGAGGTTAATGTATGTTCTTGTTTTGTATCTCGAGAAAGTAATGCAAATAAAACATCTAAGGGATCCTTTTCCTAACAAACATTTTTATGTCCATATTTGTTTGGCTCAATAGTTTGAATTCTACTAGGGGCATTCATACTGACAGTCAAAGGTCCCTTCATGATTGAGTACTTCAAATTACTCTTAATATTCATAGCCTCTTGGTAAGCTTGTTGTAAGGTACTAGGCTCTTTATCTCCCAACAAGAAACCCATCTTACTATAAAATGCTCCCAAATATACAACCAAACATTCTAAATCATTTGGCCTCATGTGTTCAAGGATTTCTCTTAAGACCTTTGCAAATCTAAGATTGAAAGCAGGGATCAACTCTTCTTTATCCTTGGAGATCTCCATGAAATTCTTCCTCACAACACTTGGATTTATTCTTTCACCAAGCTGTTCAATAAAGACTACCTTGAATTCACTCCAACAATGTACAAAAGACACTAGCAAGAAAGAGAACCAGTCTCTTGCATCTCCTTTCAAGGATTGAACAAAGAATTTCATAACCACATCTTCAAAATTTATCTCATAGTCTCCTATCACATCAACAAATTCTTGCACATGCTTACTTGTTGATTTTGATTTCTCACCACTAAACTTTGGTATTTTGTCTCTAATTTTAGGTGGTTCAATATTCAAATAACCACAAATATTTTCAAAGTTGAGGGACCTGTACCTATCGGTATTGAAATTTCCTTGGTGGGACAAGGATTGTTCACCTTGCATGCTTTTATCACTATTTACACCAGGTGGCATAAATTGACAACTCATTCTTAATTTTTGAAAAGGAATTTAAGATCTACTATGAAATTATACAATATTACATCAATTCCTTTTGCAATTGTAATCTTAACCCTCTAGCACATATACTTCCTATAAATAATTCCTAAGACCTAATAATATAACATGCTCCTTTCATCATATTACACAAACTTCAACTTATATGCAAAGGAATGTTAATTTATCACTAATATTCCTTAATCTAGTGTTAATTCACCTATTAAGGGATCATTTACATCTTGAGAATTTGAAAATTATCCCGATTTACCCATAACATTCTCTAATCTCCTCAAATTCTATGAAAGTACCTGGTATTTTGTAGCAGCTAACTATCCTGTGTCTTTAATACTGTAGATCCGACCAATTGATGTGTGCTTTATTAGGTTCTTTGACTCGGAGTCACAAACTCCTTTATAGGATTGAACTTCAAATGAGATGAAGTATCTTCACAAAATGGAACACGTTCTGGGCTATCTTCCATAGTGGAGTCACATTAAAATCCTTCAATCTTTGTTGCACTCAAATTGTCTACCAAGTTCAAGAATTTGTCAATATCTGAACAAGACGTTCAGATTCACATCGCAATCTGACTTTGCATTTTGTATCTAAATTTGGAGAATGAGGTTTTCCCTAGTAGATTCACCATTCTATTAGTGTTTTTTCTAGTACACCTAAGGAATATTTAAAGACTATCCAACTCCTATACTCAAGATCCTTGAAATGAATGGCCAACTGACAAGATTCGATCGAAGACTGAAATCTTCTACACTTTAGGCTCTGTGGGACATAGGAAGGTGTTCCTAATAGAATTCCATTTGACTATCTCATTAAATGACATATCAAATCAAAGATCTATTCCTATGAGGGGTAAATAACATAATTCACTCAAATGTTGGCTAATCTTTAAGCAAATAACTATTAATTCACAAGGAACAAGGAAATACCTCACACACATGCCTCATGGTAAATAAATTTTAAAAGATTAATGTTATAACCCTAAATCCATGATCTGGTACACTATTATTATCCTTCAAATGGAAAATACCTCGACAAATAGACTAGTGTCTTTATTAATTGGGAAAGGGAGTCATGCATATGCAATCAGTTATATAGAAATTCAACTCTGATAATTCTAGACTATTTTCATAAGGCTTTGCATTATGAAAACTCATTGTACTTAAGGAATCACTTCTTACTAGATCCCTATAAATCCTCACAAATTCATGACCTATCTTAAGCATTTAATTGATTCCTTGAACCAAAGCAGAAATGAGAGCATGCATTCAAACAAAGTATTTGAAGATGAGAAAAATATGCTTGATATTTCATTCAAAAAATTTAAAATAATTTACAAATGAGAGTATATGAATTATGCATAAGATTTGTTTCGATATTAGTAATTTCTATAAGACTATTTAAGATTTACATATGTGTAACTCGAAATCCAAGACAATTTGACTATTCTACCTAATGGTATTCTTTCTAATTTCAAAACTTTATGTATACTAGACCTAAAGATTCAAAAGACTAGACCCTTGCAAATGAGCCATGAATTCCCTTTTATAACACAAGGGAGTAGACAAGCTTCTCGCTTCAAATGCAATTACAACATAGATACTTCATTTCAATATAATTTACATTTCATTTCAAAATTCCCCACAACAGAATCTACAATCATTTTTTGAAAAGGGAAGGAAAAATGTGTAACCATCAAAATGTGCTAATACTGCCAAAAGTAGCCTTTAACTATTGTCATAACCCATCAACCCACATCTGTGGTTAGCATAGTCATCATAAAAACTTATTTCAATTGTCTGTTTTTAGCATAAGACTTACCAACACCAAAAAAAGAGAACAACCCACACGTAATTTCATCTTCATGACAAAATTCCACAACCCTCAAAGAAATCTCATTACATAGAACCAACACTGGAGCCATGGTACACATGCCCACCCCCACATTCTTGCAACTAGAGGAGGAGAAACCACAACTCCTTCGTTCTTATATTTTCTATCCATTGAGTACTCATGTCCACTTAGAGTCTTCACAGCTAGGGGATGAACTACGAGCACTCTTCCCTTGATGGAGCCAATTGGTTTAGAATTGTGATATATTGTAGATAGGTCGAATCCATTTCAGTATCACTATTAGATGAGCTATTAGAGATAGCAATGGGAGAATTCTATCTTCCATAGGAACCTCGACCATATTGAAGTTTTGTTTGAATTTTTCTTGAAGGCCCAACAACTTCTTTTCCTTTTACTCCAGTCACCTCTGAACTCCTAGCTTGGCCCTTCAACCAATGACTACTCCTAGTGATAATAAGTACAAATTCCTCACCATGAGCACCCTTGTGAGTGCCCTGTGTGTGCTTTGGGTCTTCATTGCAAGACTTATGTGAATTGAGTCAAGGAGACCTCCACATTGGAAAGAATGGAGTGCCAGAATTACTCTTCATGCAACTCGAAGAGCCTAGACTTATAACCTTGGCTTCCTGCACAAACTCAAAAGACTCGACAGTTGATTGCAATGGAAAAAATAACAACTCTCAACCTGTATTTATTGAACAATGTGATGATATAAATCAACAATGTTGACATGCATGAGCTGGGCATGATTCATTGTCATCCACATTATCCCCATTTAATTCCCAAGTGCATGGAAATCTACATGTCATGCTTCATGATTACCAACAATTTAGTCTCTACACACACAAAGATCAATTTGATTGTTCTTGTAGAGAGCCTACCATTAATGCTCACTAGTTGCAAAACTAAATGGCTACCACATGCCTATTTGTTGATTTTGAATGTCACTCATTGGTCCCTTGATGATTTGGTGGATCAGACTGCACATGTTGTTTTGACTGCCTTTGAAATCCAACAGTACATTCCTTAATCATCTCCATGCAATAGCATTCATCCTAATCAGTAAACATGTCACCTATCGGTAGGTCTTTCCCACTTCATAAAATAGTGAATCAATCCATGTATCATGAACTCACAGCCCTTGTAGCCTTTAACAAGCATTCGCCTTTTCTTTGCAAGCCTACGAGGAAAAATGAAGATTTATTTTCGTGCTTGATCTTCATCATCAATTTGTTAACATGGGCGGTAGGCATGATAGTGGAGATCGGGCCCCATAATCATACAAGGACACGTGTCCTTCTCTCACTATCCTTGCACTACCTAACCAATCAACACTTAACATCTACGAGCTAGCAGGGTACGACCAGGATCACTTCCCATGGTCAGGAATCTCCAAACCTATACATACAGAAAGGTTAGCATTAAAGAAGGGGCCATTGTTAGGCCAATGATGATTTAACATTCATAGATGAATGACTTAAGCCTAAGTCATTTATGGGTGAAATGTTAAAACCTAAATTTAGGAAAATATTAAATTCGACGATCAACTCGATGACCAATGCTCTAAACCCAAGGGGCTGGTGGCTAAACTGATACAATGGCTCAAGTGACAACTTGGAGGACTGGCAACTGATAGGGAAATTCAACGTGGAATTAGAAGAACAAAGGGTTTTCTAAGCCAAAACCTTATCCAAACCATGGGGACAAGGGCTTTATGTGTTGACTATGCCAATGGGCTACTCAAAAATTGAAAATTTCGGAGAGCTCCATCAACATTGTCGCTCCTCTATGTAAGGAAAGCTAAGGTGCAAAAACAACTCTCCTAATGTCAAAACCTCAAGGAAGAATGTAGGGGTGCTTTCAAATTTTCAATTACAGTCCAACTAAGACACACTTGAAAGAAATAGTAGAAACAAAGAAATGAACATACACAGATGAACACCAAATTTACGTGGGAAAACCCTTACAAGAGAAAAACCCACCACACCAAGAAAAGCCTCTTTGTATTATAGTAATGGAGATTACATATAGAGATCAAACTTATCTTTGTGATTTCAATTTACAACAATAGATTCAATGATCAACCTTGTACAAAACATTCAAGTTACAATGCTCTCATAATTGAATTCACACTGATCACTCATCGAACTGTTCACCACACTGTTCATCGAACCAAACATCATCTTCAATCTCAGAGTATATCCATGTCACCACTATCTATTGAACTTCCTCATAGGAATGGCCACAATAATCTAACTGCCAATGGTTCCCATTTAGCTTCTCTTATTGGTCGAAGACACACGACATAGGATAGTCTTCCAATTGGTCAACAACGTTCAACCTATGTAGAATTTTGGTGAGACACTAACCGTGTCTCCCCGATGTCACAAAACACAACAATCGATATCGGCCAGACTCATCGCCTTCGACAAGAGGTTACACCGAGTTCAACAACTATCACTCAAACTTCCCCTTGTCGCTAAGACATCATACTGATATCCATCACTTGTAGCACTATCGCTAAGACAATCACTTTCAATGAGAGGTTATATCGAAGTTCAAAAGTCACTTAGACATTAGCATTCCCATCAGTGAGACTATTTCTCTTCGGTGAGAGATCATATTGAGCCCTTCAAGTCATACCAAAAAGAACACTCGTCGGCAAGACTTAGGCTATCACTAAGAGGTAATACCAAGCCCTCAAGTCATATTGAGCACCAAACAGTTGGAGAGACTACCTCTATTGCTAAGAGTCACTCCAATGGTTCCAAGTCACCCTGAAACCACCCTTTGCTAGGAGTCATACTAACAACAAACTAGCTCATCGGTGATACAATCACCCTTTGCCAAGAGTTCTTACTAAAGCCTTTGTTACTTCGATGACTTCAAGAGTATAATAGTTGGTGAGACATGCCATATCGCTAGGACTTCATACTGAAGCATTTGTGTTACTCCGATGACTCCAGTCACCATGAGTCTCCCTGACCATCACAAGAAACCAAACCATCGGCTAGAGATCTCCCCAAGCGGAGAGAGATAGAAGTGTCACAATGAAATAAATGTCACAACGATAGGCTTCGGTCAGTAAGACAGAAACAAGGTCTTGGTGACCTGAACATTTCACAAGGTTGCACAACTATTAGTCAGCTAGATAGAAATGATGTCACACTGACTTTTCTCTTTCAAAGGTTTCAACCTGTGAGATTGAGTCACATAATTCCAACAATCTCCCACTTGACAAAGATCACACAGGCACCTCCAAAGCACAACCAAAATACTGACATTCATGGGAAATAATTCCCATCAAAATGGAAAACCACTTGAACTTGTCTGTGCTCACTGGCTTCATCAATGCATCTGCAACATTCTCCAGAGTATCCACTTTTTCTAAAAAGACCTTTCCATCCTCCACCATATCTAGTACAAAATGATATTGTACATCTATATGTTTCGTCCTGGCATGGAAAGTAGGATTCTTTGCCAAAAAAATAGAACTCTGACTGTCACAGTAAATTTTTATTTTCCCTACATGAAAACCAATGTTAGAACACAAACATTTTAGCCAAATTGCTTCTTTACAGGTGTGTGCTACTGCCATTCATCATGAAAATATATCCAGTGGTGGATCTTCTGTTGTCAATTTCCCCTGCCCAATCTGAATCCACACAGCCTCGAATGCTGAGATTCCTCTATGATTCAACCAAGTTCCCATGGTAACACAATGAAAATTTAGAAGTTCCCTTTAAATATCTTAATACTCTTTTCAAAGCATCCGAATGTCTCCTTCCAGGATTAGCCATAAACTGACTAAGTACTCCCACTGCTTGGGAAATATATGGCCTTGTACAGACCATTGTATACATTAGACTACCAACCACACTAGCATAAGGTACACTGGTCATGTCCTCCATCTCAGTAGGAAATTTTGGGTAGTCTTCAATAGATAGCTTCGTTCCCTACAAAACTAGAACAACTAGCTACTTACAATCATTCATGCAAAATCTCTCTAGAATGGTCTTGATATACTTACTCTTACTAAGCCAAAGTTTTCTATTCTTCCTGTCCCTGGTTATTTCCATTCCTAGAATATACCTTGTTGCACAAAGATCTTTCATTTCAAACTTTGTAGACAACTGTGACTTAAGATCAGAAATCATTAACTTACTATTTCCTATGAACAACATATCATCAACATAGAGAGCAATAATAAGAACCCGATCACTTTTAGCTTTGTAATAGACACAATGATCAAATTTTGATCTTACAAATCCCAATGATTTTTTTTTTTGTCAAACTTATGGTACCACATTCTATGTGACTGCTTTAATCCATACAAAGATTTTTTCAACTTGCAAACCAATTTTTCTTTACCTTTATCCACAAAGTGCTTAGGCTGGGACATATAAATCTCTTCTTCAAAATCACCATGAAGAAATGTTGTCTTCACATCCATCTGTTCAATCTCTAAGTCATACGCTATTGCAAGTGACAAAATAAATTTGATAGATGTCAGCTTGGCTACAGGAGAAAAAAATTCCCCATAATCAATTCCCTCTACCTAGGAATAACCCTTCACAACCAACCTCGCCTTATATTTTTCCACACTGCCATCCAAACCAATTTTCTTTTTAAATACCCATTTGCAGCCCATAACTTTTCTACCTTTAGGAAAGGGCACCAAACTCTAAGTATCATTCTTTTCTAATGATGCCATCTCTTCATTCATGGCTTCCAACTAAGAGTTTGAGTTAGACATTCTAAATGCCTCTTTCACAGTCTTAGGCTCATCAGTGATAGAAATTAAAGCATAGGCACAAGTAGTATCTATCAAAGAGAACCCATACCTATCAGGTTTCTTTCTTTCATGAGTTGAGCTCCTCACTTGTTGAGGCTGAGGTTGTTCTTCTTCAGAACTCTTAGAACTGCTTGAGCTCTCCTTAGTTTCAAATACATTTTGAATTTTCAATTCCTCTTTATCTAGTGCCAGAGGAATTTCAATTACATCCTTTTTGTTTTCTGATTTTGTCTCTGACTACATATCCAAGGTAGAAGGCTTTAGCTCACGAAAGATAACACTTCTGTTGTATAAAAGCTTCTCCGTATCTAGATTCCAAAGCTTCTATCCTTTTATGCTAGCACTATAGCCAATAAAAATAGATTTGACAACCTTGTTCTCCAATTTAGATCTTTTCTCATTCGACACATATGCATATGCCTCACAGCCAAAAACACGAATATGTCTTAGAGAGGGCTTCTTACCAGACCATGCTTCCAAAGGTGTTTTCTCAACAAGAGTAGAATTAGGAGAACGGTTTATCAAGTAACATGTTGTAGCAACTGCCTCAGCCCAAAACTTCTCCTCCAAGCTAGCATTACTCATCATACTTTGTGCTCTTTCCATCACTATCCTATTGAACCTTTTTGCAACTCCATTTTTCTGCGGAGTGTAAGGTGTAGTTTTATGTCTTTTAATCCCATGATCTTTACAATACTTCTTGAAATCATCAGAACAAAGTTCACTACCATTATCAGTCCTTAAACATTTTTTTTCTTCTAGTCTAATTTTCTACAAGGTTTTTAAATTCCTTAAACTGATTGAACACTTCTGATTTACTTTTCAAAAAATAGACAAATGCTCTTCTTGAATAATCATCAATAAATGATACATATTACCTTGACTTAGACAAAGAATGAACATTCACTGGACCAAAACTAGAAGATTTGTGAGGACTGGAATAAAATGAAACATGGTGTTGTTTACCCTATATACAATGTTCACAGAATTTGAATTCAAGGTTACAATCATCAAGCCCCTCAACCAGGTTTTTATTCTTCAAGGTTTTTAAACCTTTCTCTCCAATTTGGGCTAGCCTATGATGCTAGAGCATAGTCTTTTCTATTGGAAGTTTAACTTCCATAGAGTTTACACCATCAGGAAATTTCCCCTCTTTTCCCCCATGAGTAGATTTATGTGACTTTACAGAGACACTATTGCATTGAACAACATGTGCATCTAGGTTATACAAGATATCAATACGAGCACCCCTTACTAGCACCATTCAGCCTCTAGTCATCTTGCAGCCATTTCTAGAGAACGTGACTTGCACTCCAATATCATTCAGCTTACTAACATAAAGTAGATTTCGAGCCAAACCTAGTATATACATTACATTATTGATTCCCTTCACTCTTCCATCAGGGAATTGAATTATGACTCTTCCACGACCAACTATTTCCAAAGATGAATCACTTGCCAAATACACCTTTCCACCATCATTTTTTTCATACTTCATGAGCCAGTCTCTATGAGATGTCATGTGGAAAGATGCTCCAAAATCAATCAGCTAGAAATCATCTGATGCTTGTGTATCCAAGGATGCAATGAAGGAATCTGCATCACTTTGAGAAGAATCATTGTCAAAAGAGTTCTTCTTCTTCTTCTTCTTCTTTTTCTCCTCTTTGTAATTCTTTTGGATATGACCAGGTTGCCCACAATTCCAACACTTCACCTTGGACTTCTTGCTAGGAGACTTTGATCTCCCCCCTAATTTGGATTTAGATTTCTTGTCCTTCTTCTTGCCTTTTTCTTTCGATCTTCCTCTAACAGCAAGAGCCTCCTTCACCATCTCAAAAGATTTCCTTCTCATCTCTTCTGATAACAAAGAAGGAACAACATCTTCCATCTTAAAACTAGATGTCGTACTCCACATAGCCATCACCAAGTGATCCCAAGAATCTGGCAAAGAACATAATAACAACATACAACGATCCTCTTAATCAATCTTGACACCCATAGATGTTAACTATGCAAGCAACATGTTGAAAGTGTTCAAATGGTCAGCAAAAGATCCTCCCTCCTACATTCTCAAAGTGTACAACTTCTTCCTTAAGAACAATTTATTCACCAAGGACTTGCCCTGATAAATAGCTTCTATTCTTTTCCATAAGGAAGATGCAATCTTTTCTTCATGAACATTCAAAAGAACAGAGTCTGCCAAATAGAGCCTTATCAGCCCCTTATATTTTCTATTTACAAGGTCCCAATCCTCTTGCTTCATGCCTGTAGGCTTTGTTCTAGACACAACAAGCCATAGATCATGATCAACCAACAAATCTTCCATTTTAAGTTTCCACAACTCAAGATTACTTCCATTGAATTTCTCAATTTCAATCATTCTTGATAGGCTATCCATCTTAACCTATAATTCAAATTACCAAACTTCTACAAGACTCCCACTGAATAAAATTAACACAAAAAACCCAACATACCCACAAGGATAACACAACTGGCTAGGCTCTGATACCACTTGTAAGGAAAGCTTAGGTATGGAAACAACTCTCCTAACATCAAAACCTCAGGGAAGAATGCAGGGGTGCTTTTAAATTTTCAATTACAGTCCAATTAAGACACACTTGAAAGAAAGAGCAGAAATATAGAAATGAGCATACACAAATGAACACCAGATTTATGTGGGAAAACCCTTATAGGAGAAAAACCCACCACACCAAGAAAAGCCTCTTTGTATTACAATAATGGAGATTACATACAAATATCAAACTTATCTTTCTAATGTCAATTTACAGTAGCAGATTCAATGATCAACCTTGTACAGAACATTCAAGTTACAATGATCTTAGAATTGAATTCACACTGATTACTCATCGAACTATTCACCACACTGTTCATTGAATAGAACATCATCTTTGATCTCAGAGTATATCCATGTCGCCACTGTCTATTGAACTTCGTCACATGAACAACCATAATAGTCTAACTACCAACGGTTCCCATTCAACTTCTTTGATTGGTCGAAGACACACCACATAGGATAGTCTTCCAATCGGTCAACAATGTTCAACCTGTGTCACATGTCAGTGAGACACTAACCGTGTCTCCCTAAAGCCACAAAACAAAATAGTCGATATTAGCCAGACTCATCACCTTCGGCAAGAGGTTACACCGAGTTCAATAGCTATCGCTCAAACTTCCCCTTGTCGCTAAGACATCATACCAATATCCATCACTTGTAGCGTTATCGCCAAGATAATCACATTCGGTGAGAGGTTATACCGAAGTTCAAAAGTCACTTATACATTAGCATTCCCATCGGTGAGACTATTGCTCTTCAGTGAGAGATCATACCAAGCCCTTGAAGTCATACCAAAAAGAACACTCGTCGGCAAGACTTAGGCTATCGCTAAGAGGTAATACCGAGCCCTCAAGTCATACCGAGCATTGAACAATTAGAGAGACTACCGCTATCGCTTAGAGTCACTCCAAAGGTTCCAAATCACCCTGAAACCACCCTTTTCCTAGAGTCATACCAACAATAGACTAGCTCATCGGTGAGACAATCACCCATTGCCAAGAGTTCCTACCAAAGCCTTTGTTACTCCGATGACTTCAAGAGTATAATGGTCAGTGAGACATTCCATATTGCTAGGACTTCATACTAAAGCATTTGTGTTACTCCAATGACTCCAATCGCCATGAGTCTCCCTGACCATCACAAGAAACCAAACTGTTGGCCAAAGAGAGATAGAAATGTCACAACGAAATAAATGTCATAGAGATAGGCTTTAGTCAGTAAGATAGAAACAAGGTCTTGGTGACCTGAACATTTGACAAGGTTGCACAATTGTTAGTCGGCCAAATAGAAATGATGTCACACCAAATTTTCTCTTTTAGAGGTTTCAGTTAGTGAGATTGAGGCACATAATTCCAACACTCTAAATCTATCATAGGAAATCGCTGAGGTGGCTAGTTACATGGTCATATAAAATCATTGAAAAATAAATGAAATGCTTGTCAAGACATGTGTATCAGATCTTTTTTTGTTTTCCAAGTTTGACTTGGTGATGTAAGGTTGAATGGTCACCCTTTTAGGAAGGACACATCCTAAAGAATATTTAAATATCAAATTTGATCATTGCCAAGGTTGGGATTCAGGAAGGACAAATCATGAATAGATGAAATGATAGGGTTTGAAATCAAGGACACATCTTGAGGACCCACAATTGACAAGAAAGAGTCTGACATCAAGAAGGACACATCTTGAAGAGTCTAATTTGATAGATTTGTTGTTGATTCAGAAAAGACATATCCTAAATAAATTGTTTTTAATAGAAAAGAGTCTGACGTCAAGGACACATATTGAAGACTCTAATTTGATAGATTTGTTGTTGATTCAGAAAAGACATATCATAAATAAATTGTTTCATAAAAAAGAGTCTGATGTCAAGGACACATCTTGAAGACTCTAATTTGATAGATTTGTTATCGATTCAAAAAATACATATACTAAATAAATTGTTTGACAAAAAAGATTCTAACGTCAAGGACACATCTTGAAGACTCTAATTTGATATATTTGTTGTTGATTAAGGAAAGACATATCGTAAATGAATTATTTGACAGAAAAGAGTCTGACATCAAGAAGGACACATTTTAAAGACTCTAATTTGATAGATTTGTTGTTGATTCAGGAAAAACATATCTTGAATGAATTGGTCTGATAGAAAAGATTATGATGTCAAGAAGGACACATCTTGAAGACTTTAATTTGATAGATTTGTTGTTGATTCAGGAAAGAAATATCCTGAATGAATTGGTTTGATTGTGCATCATTTTGACCTTATGTTCAAGTCGTTCGTTGTATGACCAAGTGATATGACCAACTTGAAAAAACCCTAAGAGGACTGACATCTAAGGCCTCAAGGGCTATTAAGCTTTTCCTACGTTGTACATGTAGAGACCATGTAGTTCAACTAGAATCTGGGAGACAGGACTGACTGAAAAAGATTTTTTTTGTTTGAAGATATCTGACATGTATGATAGTGAATGTGATGAACCCTAATGGACTGACCTATTGTGGCCTCAGGGGCTCATCGATTGATGGCCTTTCCTACATTACATGCAGAGACCTCATAGTTTGACATGACCAATGAATTTTTCTCATTGACTAAGGATTGAGTCATGATTTTATTTTAAAAAACCTAAAAAGACTGACCTAATGTAGAGACCTCATAGTTTGACCAAATTCGACCCATTTACAAGAGGAAGATATTAATAGTTGATGAAAAAGCTAGTTTATTATGATAAACTTCTAAAGGATTGACTTAGGGTGTCTCGTGGGCTCATCGATGATGGCCTTGCCTACATTTAAGTTCAAACACAACATAGTTCGACATGACAAAGAATGACATGACATACCTTGACTTTTTTTTGTAGTTTTCTAATTATTTGGATTTGTTTTGGAGTTTTGACATTTTTAATTTTTTTTTGTATTTTCACCAAGTTTTCTTAATGCTTTTGTGTTTTTGACATGTTTTCTGAATGTTTTTGTGTTTCCTCCACATTTTCTAAATATTTTGTGTTTTTTCTAGTGTGGTAGGTGTTGAAGATCTAGAGGTTTACTCTATCAAGAATGAGTGTTAGGTCTTTCCCCCCAGCCAAGTAATGTATGGGAGTTGATGGTAAGCATGATTGTGTGGTATGCTATGAGCATCAACCAATCTCAAGGCATAGTATTAGCAACTACTCTCACTGTGGGTGTTGAAAAATGGAGTGATGGTTATATTAAAAGGATTGAAGGTGAAAAGACCCCATGAAGTGATAATAGACAGTTGAAGTGAAGATTGTCTACACATGGTGCCTGTTTGCCAGGTTTTCACCATGGTACTTATCCAAAGTGTCATTGAGATGGTTTTAAATATTGGATGGATTATTTCTCTTTACTATTTTTTTGTTTTTCTTCATTTTTTAATTATTTTTGTATTTTGTGGTTTTTGACTAAGCTTTCTAGGCTATGTAAAACTTGCAGAGGTGCAAGCTATTTATAGGCTCGGATAATGGTTCTCCCTTTGGAGTAGATAACTGATATGCATCAGAAACAAAGGAAGTTGTGATGACATAAGGGTCTAGCCAGTTAGGTTCAAATTTACCAATTTTACCTCGGTCTGCCTAGTTTGTAGGATTCTACATTAGCACCAAGTCACCAATGTCAAAATTTATGACCATGACCTTTTTGTTGTAACTTGTGTAAAGATGGTTCTAATATGCTTGTAAGTGGGTCAGTGCTTTCTGTCTTTGCTCATCTAGCAATTCCAACTCATGCAACCTAGATGTTCTATACTCTTCATCATTGATTAACCCTTTCATGGATACTCAAAGAGAGAATACTTTGACCTCAATGAGGAGATAGCCTTTGAACTAAAGACTAGGGCAAATGGGGTGGCTCCAATGGGAGTACAAATGCTAGTTCAATATGCTCATAAGGCAGGGCTAAGTTGGATGTGCTAGTCATAGCTAGTGACATTGATGGTTTCCTTAAGGGTTTTGATAGTGGTTTTATTGGATACCTCAGCTTGACCATTTCCCTATGGGTAGTAAGGGGTGGAAAAATGGTGTTGAATGTGGAATTGTTCACAAAGTTCATGGAAATCCTAGTTTTTGAAGGGATGACCATTGTCTATGATTATGGAATGTGGAATAACATAGCAGAAAATGACGTAATTAAGAATGAACTTAGCGATTTAGTTTCTGGTGATGTAGGTAAGGGGAACGACCTCTACCCATTTGGTAAAGTATTACATTGTGATTATAATGAATTTGTGCCCATTTGAGGAAGTGGGGTGAAATTTTCACTTGAGATCGAGTCCCCATTGAGAAAAATGCTAAGGTGAAGTGATGGGCCTTAGTTCCTATGTTGGAGCATGAATAAGATCACCATGAGCTTGACATTCTTTGTATATTTTGACAAATTGATATGCCTCTTGTTCCATAGTTGGTCAATAGTATCCTATCCACATAATCTTTTTGGCTAAGGTAGGACCACTTGAGTGAGCTCCAAAAATTCCTTGGTTCACTTCGCGTAAGGTTGTTTGTGCTTCAGTGTTACCGAGACATCAGAGTAGGGCATTATCAAAGGCACATCAGAACAAGGTATCCCTAATGATGGACTTATGAGAGGCTTTTTAAATAAAGTTCTTACATTGGTTATTGGATAAGTTATTAGGTAATATTTGGGAATGGAGGTAATTATAACTGTCTAGGTACCAAGGTGACTTGGAACCAACAAGTCCACAAACCATTTCAGATTCTGGGACATCGAAAGTGGGGACCAATAGTTGTTCCACTAAGAACTCATACTGTGACATGTTGTTAGGTATGTCCAAGACAAATCCAATGGTTTCCATGGAATCTACTACTCTATTTTGTATGTTGGGTATCTAACAAAAGGTGACATGGAAAAAGTATGTTGAAATAATGGATGTTGAATCATCCAATGAAGTTGTGCACACTTCAAAGGATCTTTTCCAAGAATAAATTCACCCACACAGAAAGTGTTACAACTAAGGGCATGCAAATGGAGACTGCTATTGATTTAGAATATAATTACAAATGTACATATTCCCTAATTATATTGGCATGAGAGATATACAAGATGTAATATGATGTTGCCATGTTTCATGATCTAGCATGTGACAACATGTGAACCCTAACTAACTACCTAGGGGATGATAAATTGATTGAGATAAGTTCTAGAAAAGACAACTCATCTTCTAGAAGGGATATTATCTCCTACAATCATTGAAAGGGTAATGACCCCATTATTTGTGATTTTATAATGATGTAACCTAAGTAAACTTATGCTAGTGTAATAAATAATTAATTACACTAAACCCCCCCCATAAGTGTAACTTAGGGAGGAAATGAAAAATGCAATGATTATACAATGATGATGAATCTCGGCTACATGATGGCCATATTAGGTACCCATTTACATTATGAGAATGAAAATTCAACAAATCTCCCACAAACAGAGCAAAGCGGAAAAGCTAGTGGGAAGAAAACCCCTCTCCAAAAAGGAGATGAAATGCAAAAAAGTGATACAGCATAGGAAGGATGGAGGACTCCATAATACCCCCCAAGTACACCATTTGTTACATGGATACGATAAAATCAATAGCCCCCCCATAGGGAGAAAATAGAGACACTATATAGCCCCCCTGGAAAATTTGATCACCTACAAAAATGGTAAGTGTCTGAAAATAAAACATGATCCAATGTTGAAAAAAGTGTCTCCCAATCGAAAGAAACAAAACCAAGTGCAAGTGTAGGGATGCTTCCCATTCTAGATAGGAATTGAAGGAAGGTAGGATGAAGGTGGATGATGATGTCTCTTAAAACTGCTCATGTGTCTCCTTGCCTGATGAAGAGGAAGATTCCACAATCAATGAAGAAGGTGACAAACCAAGATGATGCAAAAAATAATGTTGAACAAAATCTAAAGACTATAATACAATGATCCTTACATTAAAGGAATAGATGGAGACTAGATTTCCCCCCCAAAATGAAGTTTCCTCAAAACTACTAAAATAATTCTAAAGCAACAAAGGCTTCCAAACCACGTCTCCCACTAGGAAGAAGAAAATCCAATGGCGAATGTTGAAGAAACTCCAACTCCTGAATGAAATGAGAGGGAAGAAGTCTCATATATGAGATCTCTAAAGAGAAAAAAAGTTCCTCCAAGAAAGTCTCAGGATCCCCAATCAAGGTCGAGATAGAAGAAAGTGGAGACTCAAGAAAACTCTCCAAAGTAGGATCTGAATAGAGGAGTAATATCTCCTCAAGAATGTCCTCCAAACCTGTAGAAGTAGCCAAGTTAGCAATCCCTGAAACAAAGCCATCCTGTGATGTCAAGTCTGGAAAAGTGAATGTGTCTTGATGAATGATGGAAGCCTCAATCAATGACTCTAGACAAGGAATCATTGAATGTGAAGGGATACCAATAGTCTCTGATGGAGAAGAAGGAACATCTAAAGAAACCTTATTAGCCTCTTCAGAAGATTCAAGGCAATCCAAAAAAATAGCCTCTTGCACAATAGTATCATCATGGGGTACCTAATATGAGGAATGACATTCTGAATCATGACCATCAGGGAATGGAGTGTCAAAATATCCATATAGCTCCCAAATCTTATTCCAAAGGATATGAGGAAAATCACAATGATCAATAGAACTCAATACATCACAATCAACTTGCATTGAAATGATCTCTAAGACATTGTATTTGTTCCAACTCTAAGCAAGTTCCTGAATACCTTCACTTGGATGGGCAACTATACCATACAAATGTGGTAATAAATCAAGTGATTGGAGATGGTGGATGATCCCATCTCACCATTGTTTATAGTTTCCATTGTGCAACATAACCAAAGGAGTATATGGAAAACCCCATAATGTACTATCAAATTTCTCCAAAATATACAAAGACAATGACCTTCAATAGAAAATAGAAACTTCCAAATATGATATGCAATTGAAGTGATGCCACCCAAATGGAAAAAAAATTTTCCAAAGCTTCAAGATATCCAAGTTATTGAACAAATGCACTAAATTGAACAAAACCAATGCAAGAGTACCTAGAGCTAAAATTGATCAAAGTGACTAGACTGATGAAAAAAGCTTTGAATTACCTTCCTAATGCTGTTGGAATCAATAAAATCTAACAATATGATGAGAAGATATGAGCCTTTATGTCCAACTAGGGTTTTGAATTTAGTTGAGTGTATATTTTTCTAGAATTAGAATACTATGAAGCAAATGTCACCACTAGAAAGTAGAGAGAATTCTCTTTCTGACAATATCTCATTTGCTGATTTTTGATACCCTAGTGAAAAGTTATGAAAAAACAAAAAAGGCCTATATTAGGCACTCTGCAGGCTAACCAAGAGCAAAAAATAAGCCCCTTGGGCTAGCTTCTGGTTCTTGATATGACCATTAGGCTTTAATTTTTTTTAAAAAGGGGTGCTCCCCTTGGAGTAGCGTAGGGGTGGAGCAACCAAGGTGGAGTGGCTCTAAATGGTGGCACCACTTGATACTTGGCGGAGCCCATGGTCTACTACAAAACTGATGGTAGGGGCTTAGGAGGCAACGGGCCTAGCGGGAGGATGCTCTGGTCAGCAGGGAAAATGGACGTTAGTAGACAAATCATCAATGATAGCTAATAAGTAGTAACGCAGGCCCAACTAGAAAAGAACTTAGTGGGGAGAGATTTCGAGTGGAAGTACGAAGGATGTACCACCTAGTCAAAGTGTCGACAAAAGCATACTCCCCCTAAAAAAAATGATAAATGTGCCAACGGGGAAATATTTCTATAGATTGAGAATAAGGTAAACTGACCAAAAATTTGAATATTTCCTATTTAGGGAAATTCATTTTTTTTATAATGCCAATGTAAAATGTAAATTATTCTGAAAATCCCAAATAAAATGCCAATGGGAGATACATAATATATGTCATTGATTAGATAAATAATATATGTCGTTGATTTGAAAAAAAAATCCCATGTAATATGTTGACGGTGAATTAAAAATGTAGGTCGCTTTGATTATTTTCTACAAACTATAGAATTTCCAAAAATAATGATTTTTTTGCCAAACAAATGCAAAAAATCCCAAATATGATTTTTTTCTGAACTAGAAAATGCCTATGACTAAAACATTTTTTCCTCAGAGGATAATTGATAGGGAGGATTTTTTTACTACAAATTTGTATGGATCATACCAATTGATTTTGGAAACCCTAAAATACCTCTAATGGCTCCTGGGTTGATGAATCTAAATTTGATGAATCAATCAACGATCCTAGGGTTTTGAGGCCTTCTGAAGACAATGGTAAGCTCAGATCTAATTCAATTTGCTTCAAAAATCAGCTTGGTGCCTAGGTGGAGTCAAGTAGCCTACAATAGAAACCTTCAATCCTATAATGAATCTCTCTAACCCCATGTTTCTTAATCCTAGGATGAACTCTCAATGGAATGGCTCTGATACAATGTTGAAATAATGGATGTTGAATCATCTAATGAAGTTGTGCATAGTTCAAAGGATCTTTTCCAAGAAGAAATTCACCCACACAAAAAAGTGTTGCAACTAAGGGCATGCAAATGGAGATTTCTATTGATCTAGAATATGATTACAAATGTACATATGCCTTGATTATACAAGCATGAGAGATATACAAGGTGTAATATGATGTTGCCATGTGTCATGATCTAACAACATATGACAACATGTGAACCCTAAGTAACTACATAGGGAATGATAAACTAATTGAAATAAGTTCTAGAAAAGACAACTCATCTTCTAGAAGGTATCTTATCTCCTACAATCATGAAAAGGGTAATGACCCCATTATTTATGATTTTCTAATGATGAAACCTAGGACTTAATTAATTAAATGAAAGATCTAAGAAAACTTATGCTAGTGTAATAAATAATTAATTACACTAACAAAGTAAATCTTAAAGTTGTCAACCATTTTATTATAGGGAGTCAATTTCTCATCCTTTGTGTCATAGTCATCATTGAACTTATTGATGAATAAATGTGAATCTCTAAAGTCCTGTACACTTTTTATCTTCCATTTGACCATCGTACACAATCCTGTTAATAGGGCCTCATACTCTGCAATGTTGTTTGTACAAGGGAATGCAATTCTAAAATATTTCGGTATTGTGTTACCTTGTGGGGTGACAAATAGTATTCCAACACCTAATCCATGATTGGTATGGGATCCATCAAAGTACATCTTCCATACATCACCTATCTCAAGAGTGAAAAGTGACTCATCAAAAAAATTAGTGGCGAGGGGATGTTCTACTTGTGTTGGCACGTTTGTGAGTTGATTTGCAAATACTTGTTCCTTGATTGTTGTGTGGTCGAAATATTGGATGTCATATTCACTAAGGACCATAACCAATTTTTCTAATCACCTTGTTAGCCCTACTCTACTAAGAAGATACTTAAGTGGATCAATTTTTCCTACCAACGTTTTTGGTGGTTCAACATGTAATGCCATAATTTCTTTGCTACAAATACCACTGCAAGGTAGGCCCATTCAATATAATTTTAGATGAGCTCATACCCCACCAAATTCTTGCTAATATAGTAGTTTAGCTAAGCAAGTAGTACCCCTAGATATATATAATATGAGGGTATTCCCATCTATTGGTGGCATCAACATGAGTGGTGTTAGAAGATAGTTTTTAATCTATTAAAAGGATTCCTAGCATTTTCTAGTCCATATGAATGGGATCCCATTACGTAACAAGTATTGAAACTGATGGCATTTGTTTATGAGTTGAGCAATGAATCTCCTAATATATTGTAGTCTCCCATGTAAAGACCTTAATTGATTGATGTTCTTTGGGAGGCCATGTCTGTGATATTTTTTACCTTGGTGGGATCAACTTCTATGCCTCATTATGAGACAATGAATCACAATAATTTTTTGGACTTTACCCCAAATACACACCTCTTTGCGTTAAGACAAACCTTGTACTATTCTAGTCATTAAAAGAATTTTTCTAAAACCTTTAGATGATCAGCTCTAGTTAATGACTTTGCTAGGATATCATCAAAATAGTCCTCCATGAGAGTGTGCATTAGGTCATGAAATATTGTAGTCATTTCCCGCCAGTATGTAGCTCCTACATTTTTCAGCCCAAAAGGCATTACGTTCCAACAATAGGTACCCCATGGACAAGTGAAAGCTATTTTATGTTGGTCTTCTAGAGAAATACATATTTTATTATAGCTTAAGAAACCATCGATAAGGGACAACATCTTGTACCCTACTATAAGATCCACAATCATGTCAATTCTAGGGAGAGGAAACTCGTCTTTAGGGCCCACCTTGTTTAAATCTATGAAGTCAATACACATGTGAATTTTCCTATTTAGTTTGGTGATAGATACCAGACTAGAAATCTAGTCTACATAATCAATAGACCTGATGAAGCCAACATCTAGGAGTTTCTTTAGTTCTATCTTGACTATCAAAACAATTTGCAAATTCATTTTCTAGAGTTTTTTCTTTACCAATTTAGCATTTGGATTCAACAACAAGTGATGTAAGACTAGCTCATGGTCCAACCTAGGAATATCAGAGTATGACCAACAAAAACTACCTTTGTATTGTGTGAAGAATGCTTCGAATTTTGGTTTGTCTTCTTCTATCAAGGAAACTGCTAGTAACACTTAGGATCTTCAAGTGTTCCAATGTTGATCTCTTGTGTATCTCCAATTAGCATTAGTGATTGCTCTTATGTAATGAGGAGAAAGTCCAACCCTCCATCCTTTGGTGCCTTAGGGAGGTTTTCACCTTTGAATACGTCCCTTGGTTTTCTTTTTCATGATCAGAGGGTGCCTCATAGTTTTCACCAAAGACCTTGTTAGCTCTCAAAAATGCAGGCAAGATGCCTCAAGAGATTTTCAATCTCTTGATACGCTTCAGGGTAACAGACAAGGTCAAAAGAATTCAACCTTCTACTCTTTAGGTGCTTCTAAACCTAGGTGGGTGTACCTCTCTAAATGTTGCAGACTTAACTTGTGATTATCCTCTTAAAGCAATTTGTTCACAATGGCAATTGGAGGTGAACAAATGAAATCCAACTTGAAAACAGTAACAATATTCTAATTTAAATCCCAAAATGAATGCTTAACTAGCATATGTAAAGAAACTGAATGAATCCAAATGATGAAGTATAGAGACCAGTGCCTTGTTGGGTATGTGGAGTCGAATGAGATCAAGATGAGCAACACTTCTCTGAGAAAACTCAAATTATCTAGCATATATTATGTTTACAACTTGTATAAACATGCAAGAATGTGATTACTAAGCTCTACTTGAACAATCCAAATGAATCTCTTTGATTACTGTGATTAACTAAAAGGATTTAGTCTTTACTTGAAAGAACTAATCAATCAATCACACAAGTACAAAAAATGTGCATTGAAAAATTGAATACAAACTTGTTATATCAATTTAAACAATAAGAAAGAATCCATCTTGGAGACAACTTAGCAATACTTC
This sequence comes from Sequoia sempervirens, assembly GCA_007258455.2. Lineage (NCBI taxonomy): Eukaryota > Viridiplantae > Streptophyta > Pinopsida > Cupressales > Cupressaceae > Sequoia > Sequoia sempervirens. Next base: position 15,283,638 of record VDFB02000017.1, read on the forward strand.
CATTAGATCAAAAAATAACTGACACCAAAGAAATGCAACAACATCAACTGATTATCATAAATACCTCCATTCTGAAATCATGCAACAATAGTCCCTGATCTGATAATTTTACTCTACTATATCTACTTGCTGTGTATCGAATAATCTAATAGCTGGTGGTGTTTTACAATTACAATATGCCAATCTATACACTAGCATGAGAAAACATATCATATTGAAATCACATGTCATCCCAACACAAAATTTGGGCTCTAATCATGTCGACCTACAACGGTCTTCAAACATCTACATGTCGACCACAACATTTGTATTTCTATTATTCATTAGTGAACATTCGGTTAGACATAATGTATAGTTATGTCAAAGGAAATTCAATCATTAGACTCCCCTATGCTCTTTCTGTTTCACCTTGACTCTGTGATGTTGGTAAGACATCTCACAGAGAATCCCAAAGTGTTATCAAGAGCCTTCAAACCTATCATTGCGACACAAGAATATCTCATACCGACGTGCTCATTTCATTTCATTCATAGTCACTGAAACCTAACGGTATCAGAGAGACTCTATATAATTCACTTCATGTTTCACCAAGAGTCTATTACCATCTATATGTTGCTATAACACTTTGTATGTTACATCGAAGTCAAAGAGTATTCTTTTATTCCTTTATGTTTCGCTGTGACCTCACGGAGTCAGGGAAACATCATGCAGATAACGGTTCACTATATCAGAAGTCACCCCGAACTCCATCTCCAAATCGCTGAGACAAAAGAAAAGTCATACTAAGATGCATTTTGTTTGATTCACTATCACTGTGACATCCAAATATCAGAGAGACCCTATACAGATTACTTTTTGTTTCATCAAAGGTCTTCATATATCTCAAGTCGCCGTGAAAACCCAATTTTTTATGCTGATCAAGTCACCTCTATTTTTCATTCGGCGAGACCTGGGCACCTCGCCAAGACCATACACCAAGACCAAATAAGTCACACTGAGCAGTATCTTTTGTTTTATTCACCTTCGCCAAGAAATTTTGGTTTTCTCACTGACAGAGTCCTCATCGTGTTATCGGCGAGACCGAAGGTCACTCGCCGAGACATTCCTTCGAAAGCCCTGACTCTCACCGAGATGCATCTTTTAGTTTTGTGTATTGGCAAGACATATTGATGTCGGGGAAACTTCATGTAGAGTGCTCTTGTTTCACTGAAAGTCACCTCAAGCTAGCCTTCTGTTTGCCAAGAGAAAACAGATCTCACACCGAAAGCCATTTGAAAGAACCTTTATGTCAATCGGTGAGACAAATACAGTTCGTTATGACATTTTACCGAAGACTTTCAACTCCTGCCAAAAAGTAGCCTCCCACCACCGGTTGGTAAGACAAATGATACTCACCAAGACCTTCCACTGATAACCCTTAGCCTTTGTCGATGAAACACCACATGCATAGTCAGGGAGACATATTGAATTCGGTAAGACACTACACCGACAACCAAAAACTCATGTCAATAGATGTCTCCACTGTCGCCAAAACAACATGGATGTTATGCCAATATCCAACCAGAAATGAATGCCAGTCATTGTAACAATAGACAAGTCTTGCTGAAACACCTACAACAGATAAATGTTAATGCACAAGCAACATGGGTTGGGTAGACCTAAACAAACTTATGATGATAGAAGCAGCAAGATGGAAAATGCACAACCCGAAGGATTCTATGAGGAAATATGGGAAAAATACAAGTAAAAATACCATGAGATGAGGAAAATTCCTATAGAAGGACTCATATGGAGACTCAGGGGGTATGAAAGGTACACAAAAATCATCAAATTTTGATAGTTCCAACAGACCTTTCTTTTTTCTCTTTATTATTCTTTTTGTGATTGGAGGGTGATGCAATCTCCCCAAAGTATGCTACCACATCAAGTTCTATCATGAAACTAGCCTTATGGTCTCCTTGTGGTATTCCTTCTCTCAATCCCATGAACTCAACAATAGATTTTTCATTCTCTAAGGTATCAAAAATGATAGGACCTTGATGGTCCTAGTCAATCAATTGTTGGTAGACTAGGGAAATGTTGTCATTAGTATTTGCAAAAGGTGGGGAAGTAGCTGATAAGGTAAGGATTGAGTAATTGTCTCAGATGTTGATGTTCATATAGTTGGTTACCTTAAGTCTAGGTGTATCTAAATCATGGAAAATGTTGTCCAGCTCGTAAGCACTATAGGCATAGGATTCCCATTCCCAATTGTTGGAGTCATTGTCATCATAAAACTCATCATCAGAATCCTCTGATGTCTCAACACATTCAAAAGCACATACTTCCTTATTTGAAGGAAATTATTTTTTAGTGGCACCCACCTTCAGTGGTTTCAATCCTAACCCAAAAATGTTCTCCTATTTAATAGGTATTTAGGATTCTCTTTTTCTATTTTTGTTTATGCCCAAACCACCAGTTCCATCATACCCATTTGTTTGCATCATCATAAATCCTTTAACATATTTCTCTATTGGAAGTGGTGTCTCCTCTTCTTTATAGACCCAATCAAACACATCCTCAATATCTACCAAGGTCTCCCCACTTGAGGAAAGTACTTTTGGGAGGTACATGAATCAGGACCTTAACTTCCATGTTGTAACATGAATTTCCATGTGTCTTTGGTGATTTTTGCATTGTGGTGATGTAGAAGGAAGTGTTCATGTTGTACACTCCACATCTCTTGTCTTCGATCTCGATCTCTAGGCCTTTGGATTTGGTAGTGGAAGTAGAGGATGTGGAGGAAAATGACTAAGTGATAGCAGATGTCATGGTGAGTGTTGCAGAATCAATGTATTTGGATGAGTTTGTCATTGATGCTTCATGGTTAAGTGGCACTTGGCATTCAGACACATCTCATAGGTTAGTGCAATACTCAAAGGTATCAAGGTCACCATCAATAGTAATTTTGGTTCCATGGTAGGGAAACTTTAGGAATTGATGATGCATGGAGGGAATGACCTTCATGGCATGAATCCATGGTTGACTGAGGAGAAGATTATAATGGATTTCTAGATCCAATACTTGGAAAGTAGTATCCAACATCATGGGTCCCACTTGAAGTGGAAATTTTATTGTTCCTTGGGAGGATAATTCATTATCACCATAACATTTTATGACTATGCTCTTTGTCTTATCCACACATGCTTTAGAAAAACCTAGTGCCTTAACCAATTTTAAGGAACAAACATCCAATCCCATTCTACCATCTATCAAGACTTGTTTGATGCTATTTTGATGGATGAAGGCTTCAATTTGTAGTGAGTCATTATAGTTCATCTTTTGGGTTGAGTAGTCTTTGTTAAATAATGTAACATGGTGAGAGCTTGCAAGGAATCCAACCATGGCTTGAAATTAGTCGACGTTAAGGTTTTCTGGGACAAAGGTTTCTTTCATCATCTTATCTAGGATGGCCCTATGCTCAGATGATGTGTGTAGTAGTTTCAATATGGATATTTGTGTTAGGGTTTTATCTAGTTGATCCATCATGTTGAAATGGCCTTTAGCTTGGGACTGCTTAGGAAGCGAAGGAGCATGCATGGTTATTTTAGTTTTGTGAGTGTTGACAATACACTTTGGGGTTTTCTTGATGGTAATGTTGTTGATATTTTCATCAGTAGTGTGAAGATGGAGAATCTTGTTATAATTTTAACCAATAGTTGTATAATTGGTTGTGTTATTATTTTTAGTACCTAAATAAAAGGATTTCCCTAAACTATTGTCCTAAGGGGAGTCTTTTAGATCATGTTATCTTAATTGGAAGTGTGTTGTTGTTGTCCCTCTACCTCCATTACTCTTTCCTTGATAAGGTCCTTAATACTATTTTTTAGTTGTCTACAAGTAGATGTTTTATTTCCTTTACCTCGGTAATATTCACAAAAGAAATTATCATCCCACCAAGAGGGTTTAAAATTAGACACATAAGACATGGGCTCCCATAATTGTATGACACCTGACTGGACAAGTTTCTTTAGTACCATTTCAGTGGGTTATCTAAGGGGAGTGTACTCATGTTTAATGTATTACCTAGGTGGTATTTGTTGTCCTAGTCCCCGATTGCTACATAGAGCATTTTCCATTGGTGTAGGGGTTTGTGTTGTAGTTGTTGAGGCTTCAAGTCCTCTTAGAGTGACAGCAGGACTAGTTTTACATACAACTTTGGTATCCACAACCTATCATTCATGACATTTTTGTTTTGAAACCAGTATTTTTTTTCATTGAACATTTTTTGATTACTAGTGTTCTTAGAGAATCTGAGGGCACCTTTAGCGACAAGTGATCTCTCAATCGCTATTCATTTTTCCACTAGGTCTACAAAGTGTGCACAACAATGAACTTGCAAGGGATCTTTTAAAGCATCTAGGAGGTTTTCAAAAAACATGTCGACCTTTTTCTTTCCAAGAATCTCTATTTGGAATCAACTTGCCAAGTTTCTCCATCTCTAGAAGTATTTGATAAAGGATTCTCCCTCTTCTTGTTTTGAGGTACACAAGGTGGCTAATGTTATATCATTTTCAATGTTGAAGGAATAGTTATCTACAAATTTGCTAGCCAATTTGAACCATGTTGTTATGCCCCTAGGTAATCATGAAAACCACTCAAATGCAGGACCCATAAGAGTTATAGGGAATAATCTCATCAGGAATCTGTGCTCTGAGGCAATGTCAACACAAGTCATGCTAAATTTTTTGATGTGCTTTATTGGGTTGCTTGTTCCTTTGTACTTTGGAAAGATCATAATTGTATATCCTTGTGGAAAAGGAGGCCCATGTAGATACTCATATCAAAGGGGTAAAGATGAATGTCTTGCATGTTGTAGGACTTTTTTTTGTTACTTGCAAGTTCTCCACTTGTTTCTATAAAGAAAACATTTGTGTAGTTAGAGCATATACCTATTGGTTTTGTAAGTAATTTGTATCATTGGGTCCCACATTTTGTGTAGGTACATGGTAGTTGTATGAAGGTGTATGTTGTTGTGCCTAAGGTAAATGTGTATATGTAGTGTTTATGTTGGGTTTCCCTTGTGTGTTCTAACTTCCAGGTTGTGCATGGCTACCTTGTTGTGATGTGTTTAGCGTGAAGGTACGTCAGGTTTGAACACCAAATGTATTCAAGGAAAATAAACTAGATAAAAGAAACAACATAAAAAATAGCAACAACCAAAAATTTCCTAATTATGGTAAGATCCCCAAATCAATAATGAAAATAAATAAACAAATAATTCATAAACAAGAACCTTATCACCCAAATTCCATGCTTTCTTGACTCATCTTCATTATTCTTTTCAACTTTTCTTTAAATCACTTGAATTTCCCTTAGATTGTGAGTATACAATATTTGCTTATATGTATTTAGAAAGCAAAACTTTGAAGATTATGGTTATTGAAAATAGAGTTAAAAAGCTTCTTTTATAGAAGTCTCATAGATTTGACAACTAAGATTGATTTGAATTCAAATGGTCTAGATCACATGTGAGAACTTGATTGCATGATTTTATTGAATAGTTAAGTGATTTGATTGATTAGTTCCAAGAGGTGTAATTGGGAGAGTCTGTGAGTCACGACGAGGTGATAAATCCATCAGGTGAGTGAACTGAAAGAGAGTGTTAGTTAGAAAGAGGTGATAGATCAATTCAATGAGTGAACTAAAAGAGAGAATTATGCATGAGATATTTTCTCGAATATGTAAGAGATATGTGCTTAAATAAAATAATTAATTATTAAATTAATTCCTTTCTTTAGTGGAGAAAGTGTGTGCACATGATTAAATAGTTGAGTGAACTATTTAATTTATAAAATCACTCTAGATGAGAGGATAGAATTATTTAATTAAACAAAAAGTCATTTATTTAATTAAATGTGGAAGAATATGATTTAATTTGAATGACTTAATTAAATAAATTTAGGAAATTTATTTAATTAACTAAAAAAGAAGATAGTAGAATTAAATGACATAATTAAATAAATTAATGTAATTTATTTAATTAAATAAAGAAATAGATTAGAATTAATTAGTGACATAATTAAAGTAAACTAATGTAATTTATTAATTAATCAATTTTAGAAGAATAATAAAATGAATTAATTAAATGGTTAAGACTATTTAATTAATTCGAAGAATTTGAATGTTAAGTTATATTAAATATAAGATCATTTAATCATCTTGTAGGTATCTTTAATAAATGATGAAAAAATGTAGTTACAGGCCTAAGCCATTTTTCTGTCTCTACAAGTGGAACCTCAAGTTGTCCACTAGGTGAGTATTCCAAATGGGTTGCAAATGAGAGAATCATATTAGGCTCCCACACCATATCAACGCTATCCTCCTAAAAAAATCAATAAGATGCCACAAGACAAGGTTTCATTCTCCATAGGACTTAACAAGTTGTGTTATGCTAGGCACCTATGAACAAGGAAAGGCTCCATAGCCAAGTAAGGTGTGTTATGCTAGGTCACCTTGAAATTAGGGTTTAAGCTTCATAAGGTTAAAAAGTGATATAATTCTAAACACTTATGAAAATTTGCTAGTAAAGGTTTTTTCAAAGGGACTTTTCTTAGTTCATGTAAGGGATTTTTCTTAGGAAACATCATGCCTAAATTACATATGAACAAGGCAAGGCTCCATAAGAAAATTAAGTTTGAAAAAGGGATACTTTTAACTATATTACATTTAGGCCCCACTTTAGTGAGAGGATGACCCCATGTCAAACTCACAGTAGATTAGACATTTAAGACACTTATTTATACAACAATGACAAAGATACTCAATCATACACTATCAATGACTAGGAAGATCAAGCCTAGACTGTCTAATCAACATGAAATAGGTCTAAGATTTTTATTTTTTTTTGTTTTGTTGCACACTCACTCTAGGGTAGTGGAACCTCAGGATGTCCACTAGGTGAGTATACCAAAGAGGTTGAAAATGAGAGAATCACTTTTGGATCCCTTACCATATCAAATATATCCTCCTAACAACTTCAATAAGGCTCCACAAGACAAGGTTTCATGCTTAATAGGGCTTAAAACAAGTTGTGTTATGCTAAGCACCTATGAACAAGGCAAGGCTCCATAGGTAAGCAAGGTGTGTTATGCTAGGTGGCCTTGAAATTAGGGTTCGAGCTTCATAAGGTTAACAATTTGTGTCATGCTAAACACTTAATAAAAATGTGCTAGTAAAGGTTTGTTCAAAAGGACTTTGCTTAGTTTGTGTAAGGTCCTCTTATTCTTAGGCAACATCATGCTTAATGTCTCCAAGAGAGGACAAGTCAAGAGTAAGAGATTCATAATTTAGGGAATGTAGTGTATCACATCACCACTAATAGGAAATTCATACGCTAAGAAATATCATACTCTTAGAGGACATCAAACTTGATGATACCAGCAAGAAAAGGACACATCACAAGAAGAAAGAAAATCACAACATGAAACATGAAAATTTTAAAAGATATTGTCAATGTATGCCCCCACTTTAAAGAAATTGTTGCACCTTTGCTACAAGCAATTGGTTTAAAGTAGCCAATGTTTAATCCTACGACATGAGAGCTTACTCAAAAAGAACTATGCCAAGTCATATGTTTTCAAAATGAAGCTACATTAGGAAAAAGGAAGGAGGGGTTGCCCCAAAAAACACATAAGGGATCTATAGATTGGGGGTCAGTATATCTTTCCTACAATGTTGTTATAGAGCTCAAAAATTCTATCATTCCCTAAATATTCATAGAATTAGAAGAATAACACATAAAGAATGAAAGAAAATAAAATTCTTTCAAGTCAACATGGAAGAGACCTAAATATCTTGAAGCCTTGCGTTATCTCAAAATTTAGGAAAACACAAGACAAACGAAAAAGGTAAAATGTTTACAACATAGGGAAGAATGTATTTACAAATAGAGGAATGCACAAAAAGGGAGAGATACATCAAACAAAACAATATGGGGGGATCACATTATGCACATGAATCCACACAAAGAACATGAAAAAGAAAACAAAAAAAAATACTAGTAAGGCACACATGTGATTCAACCTATAGCAGGTCGTGTACATCCCAATCTCATTCAGTATATATAGAAGGTGGAAAACTAGTCAAAGGGATAGCATCAAGTGCCAAAACTAGGACAAGGCTATCTAACCCCTTGCCCCACTAAGTACAAGAAAAGGATGAGCCAAGATAATTGATGAGAATGAGATCCTTGTGATAAAGAGAATTATTTGTAATGAATTTAAAGTATGTAATAGTGAGGACGCTAAGATCCTACAACTACTACATGGAAAGGAGAAAAATGTATGCATTTTTAGTCAAGTTTGATTCTTATAGGGTTCAAAATTCTTCAATAATCTATTTAGAGGATGAAAATTATCAATATGATATCCAAAGAATCTATGATAAGAACTATTTCAAATCAGAATATGGAAACGACTAAAATTAACTAAAAAATCTCTAAAAACAATTTTCAAAATCCTCACTAGGACCCATCTACCCTAGGGAAAATGAGTCCCAGATTCGGGTCATTTCCTAATTTTATGGGTATTAAAACATTCATTTCTACATTTAAATTTATTGCTCTCAAATCTCTATTTTGTGTGCAGAGTTTTTGTTTCTTCAATTTTGTCATGTTTACCTTAATTTGATAAAGTTAGTGCATTGGGTGAATTTAAAATTTCATTCACAAGACATAATTTTTAGGTTATTGTATAGTGTAATTAGAAAATTACCTTGTGTGGTATATGAAAAATGGGGTTGGAATCCTATCATATGACTTAGGACATAGAGCATATCCACTTTCCCCATAATACATTCAAGGATAACCCTCGAGATCTCAATGGAAAGGAGAAAGAGATCTTGCAATAGGGTTGTCCTAGGGGCTAAATGTAAACTAATAAGGGGTTCACCACAAAGTAAGAAATTGGAAAGATAAATGAAATGCAAGATGCAACACTAAACCCTAATTAAATGCAATGACCTATAAAATGACCTATAAATGCAAATAAAAAAAAACATAAAACTATAGAAAGGTTCATGTGTGCACCTAGAAATATAGAAATGGCTAGATGGAGGTCTGAAATGCTAGAAAATATTGCTTTAATTTTGGGTGGGACTCATTTTCCAAGCTTGGAAAATTAATCTAGAATCTAGGTTTCTATGCGGAAACGAGAATCTACCAAAAGGGTATCTGAATTTGTAAAAATATGAATTTTGACTAAAACTAGGACTCATTCACTAAAAGTGGTTAATCAGTCCAATTAGGGTTTTCTGAAGCTTCAAAGTCTTATCCTAATCTTCTTTGTTTGCTATGTCCTTACTAATTTATTTCCAAATTTGAAACCCTAATTTTCAACTTGTAGGTGTTCTCCAATGTTCTCTAAGGCTTGATGACAACTTTGAAAACTTTGAATGATTTTACAACTTTCTTCCAATCTTGCTCCTTAGGAAATCTGCAACCTAGATTTGTAAATCACACACAAAGGAGAGGGAAAAATATTGTTGGGTTAGTGGATAGGGGTTTTCCTTGGTCAAACCCCTTGTTGGTAATCAAACCTTAAATGAAATGGAATAGTAATGGAGAATGATGAATGAACAAAATAAGATGTTGCAACTCACCAAACCCTAGCAATAAGAGGCTGCAAACATGTATACAACGCCTCCAATGGATATATACCTTGACTCTTTCTAGAATATGATAGATCTTGAATTAAATTCTTGCTTCAATCAAAAAATCCTATATCACAATTGTTAGCTCCACAACATACATGATGCATGAAATATTTGACATGATGATTGATGCTTGAATGCTGCTCTAAAATGATTGATAAGATCTTTCCTTGAATGCTCTTCAAAACACTTGAATTCTCTTGTGAACTCAAGCTTGCTATAAGGATGAATACTTGAATGCTTGGGATTAAAATGAGTGAAAGGACCTTTCATTTATACTCAATTATGCAAGAATTCCAAAAACTACAACAGTACAAGCTGAAATCAAATCTAGGAGGATAAAATCTCACTATAAATTTGAATTAATTTTTATTTTGGGCTACACAGGGCTCATTTTCCCAAGGTGGAAAATGAGTCCCTCCAAGCCTAAATTTTGGGACCATTTTTAAAAATGCTTAGAAAGGTGTGAAATAAAGATTGGGACCCAAAAATCTAGGTAATACTCATCTTCCCAAGGTGGTGAATGAGTCCCAAATCACTAAATTTGGGCTATTTAAGCCTAAAACACTTGAATTATGATTGGGTATGTATTTTTTTAGGATTATCCTCAAAAATATGCATTAAATGAGGCTTGTGCATGTAAAATAGGGCCAATTAAAGCATAAGAAAGCCCAATTATTAATGATAATCCTAGAAAAGTGCTAAAGTGTCTTACAACACTTAACACTATTGATAAGGTAGTATTAAGGTTAAAAAGAGATTTATTAGGTTTAGTTAATTTATAAAACCTTAGAAAAGTGTGAAAGTGAGTTACAACACTTCATAACACTTTAGCAAGGTGCCATTCATGTTCATCAGTTCACGAGGACCCAAGATGTAATGTGAATATATCAAACACATTACAACACTAAATTAAGGCACCATTAAGCCTAGCTTAGAAGGAGGGCCCAAACAAGCAAGGGAAAAGCAGAAGGGATGCGTTTTTCGTTACCACACCCTATTTAGAATCTGAAAATTTCATTTACATATTGCATTCTAGGTCATTGCATTACACTTTCCCCTCTTTCAATTTTGAGTGTATAAACTAAGTTTGTGAAATCTTGTATGAGCTTTACAACTTGGTGTCCAATTAGTAATACTATTGTGAGACGTAGTTCGAGACTCATTTCATCCCATGATACACCATTCATTATGGATATTAGGTTTTCTAACCCTTTCACTAATAACTTGTTGATAATAAACCTATAAACAATGATTATGGATTACCGAAATGTTGCCTCTAACACTTCTAGGTTTTTCATCCAAAAGGAGAGGAATTTGGGGTAAAAATGCAAATTTCTACACTCAATATTAATGCAAATGGGATGTGATGTATCTAAATATGATGTACTAATGCAAATAAGTGAAAGAAAGATGATTTATTGATGTTAAACCTAAGAAATGCAAAGTGCTGGAAAACACACTATGATATGCAAAAACACCTAAAAATGCAAGTAAATGATGAAATAAATAAAAATAAATTTAAAGGTGCACTTGGAATCTAAAATATGATGTAAAGAGGTTCTGGAATCCTGCAGAGTTGACTAAAAATGTTGACTAGGACACTTGCGCCAAGTTGGGAGACTTAGTCTAGTTTTGAGGAAAATATGCCAAAACAAGAATCTACCAAATGGGTATCCAAAAATATAGAAATCACTTTTCATGCCTAGCAGTGGGACTAATTCAAACCATAGATGGAAACTTAGTCCACCTGTAGATTTTAGGAATTTTGGGATAGGATCCTATAGCTTCAGGTCTGCACTTTCTTTTCTGGCAGGTGTTTGATCTTGATTCTATAGAAAATGTGTTGAAAAGAGTGTCCAAGCCTCAACTAGGGTTATTTTGACTTTGATGGATTTTTTACCACTTTTTGATACCAAACTCTGACAAATCTGCATACAAAGTCTACAAATACACATGCAAAGAGGGGAAAATGGGTTAAAGGTTAGAGTATAGGGGTTTGTCTTTGCCAAACCCACTTTGGTAATCAAACCCTATGAAATGAAATGAACTATGAAGAGAATGATAAATAGATAACATGCAATTCCATAAACTTACCAAATCCTTGATATGTAAATCTAAAGATATGCAATGAAGAGCCCCAATGGATGACTTGATTATGCTTAGAGTGCTTGAATGCTTGAGAATGATTAAGTGAATTGCTTGAGTGAGTGAATGCTCAAAAGAATGGGGGTTAAAATGAGAGAAAAAACAATTATTTATACTTTATTTTCCTAAACTTCTCAAAAATAGCACATCATAGGCCAACCTCAAGGGTTAGAGAATAAAATTCCACCAGAAAATTAAAATAATTTTGATTTTTGTGACAACTAGAACTAAGTTGCCCCTATTGGAAACTTAGTCCCACTTAAGAAAATTAAGTGGGTGTCAAGAATTAGAGGGCATTAAATGATGTCTAATGGGAATATCCTCAAAAACATACTTAAGAATGGTGGGAAAGTGCATTAAGGGGACATTTAAACCTAAGAAAGGGTTGAATTAGTGATGACAAGTCTAGAAAAGTGTGAGAGTTTGTTTCAACTCTTTACAACACTTTGAAATAAGACTTGGTAAGTGATAAAAAGGGGATATTTAAGTGAATTATGATGAAAGGTTCCTAGAAAAGTGTGAAAGTAGGTTACAACACTTCACAACACCTTTACAAGACACCCTAGAAGTCTTAATGATTCACAGGGGTCCGAGACCTAATGTGAATGTGTTGACCGCATTACAACATCAAATATAGGAAAAATAAATCCAAAGTCCACTAGGAAGGCCTGAACATGAGAAAAAGTAGAAGGGTTACTTTTTCTGTGTCCACACAACCCTCTATGGATCATAGGCTGCATACCAAATTTATAATGATTTCCTTACCTACAACCAACACGCATGATGTTTCTCATATCCCACAAGAAAACATAATATTGCTAGATGAAGAATTAAAACCTTTACAAGACATTGTGAGAGATGAACCTATTGTTTCCCACATCATTCCCATTATAGGAAACACACAAAAGCTACTTAAATATGAAAAAGGAATAGAGTTTATATGTATCTTGGATTATCTCATCAACAAAAAATTTCCTCCCCCTTAATCACCTTCCAATACATTTCCCATGCATAAGAGAAAAGAAGCCACAACCCCTAGAATCACTTTACTACTCCAACACATCCTTTTTCAAAAAAGGAAAGGATTTGTAGTTAGAAAAAGAAACATATGACAAAAAAATTATCATAATAAGAAGAAGAAACCAAGAGTACATGCAAATCAAAAAATTTAGTTACAATAGTTCTATGAACCTCATAAATCTCTTTATAATTTATTACAACTATCCAAAACCGAGACGAACTCCTATGATCTTTTATGTTGGGAACTAATCAAATTACCACCTAAAGGTGAAAAATTGAACAAAAGATAAACTAATAAAAATGAACCATATTGTGCTTATCATAGATTCTTTAGACATCACACTGATAATTTTCATCCTCTAAAGAGAGTATTAAAGAACTTTGAACCCTCTAAGATTCAAACTTGACTACAAACACTTACATTTTTCTCCTTTTCATGTAATACTTGTAGGATATTAGCATCCTCACTATTACATGTTTTACATTTATTGAAAATAATTCTCTTTATTGCAAGGAACTCATTCTCATCCATTATCTCGGTTCATCCTTGTCCTATACTTAGTGGGGGCAAGGGGTTAGATAGCCTTGTCCTAGTTTTGGCACTTGATGTTGTCTCTTTGTCTAGTTGTCTACCTTCCGCATACATAACGAGATTGGGATCCAGATGACCTGGTATAGGTTGAATCGCATGTGCCTTACTAGTATTTTTCTTTATTTTTTGCATGTTTGTAATGTGATATTTTGTACTATTATGTTTGATGTATATATCTCTCTCTTTTGTACATTCCTCTATTTGTACCTACATTCTTTTGTATGTCACAAAAAAAATATATTTTCATTTGTATTGTGTTTTCCTTTTGGGGATGACATAAGGTGTCGAGACATTTAGGTCTCTTCCATGTTGACCTAAAAGCTTTTTTTTGTTTTCGTTCTTTATGCACGACATTCTTCTAGTTCTATGAGTATTTCTAGAATGATGATGTGTATGAGATTTATAACAACATTGTACCAAATATATACTGACCCAAAATCCATAGATCCCTTATGTGAACATTTTTGGGGAAACCCCTCCTCTTTTTCATGACATAGCTTCATTTCAAGAACATGTGACTTGGCATAGGGCTTTCTGAGTAAGCTCTCATGTCTTAGGATTGAACATTGGCTACTTTAAAGAAATTTCTCATGATAAGGGTGTAGCAATTTCTTTAAAATAGGGGCATACATTCATAATATCTTTAGACATTCTCATGTTTCATGGTGTGATTTTCTTTCTTCCTACGATGCATCATTTTCTTGTTGCTTTCAATGGGTTTGATGTCCTCCAAGAGTTTGATATCTTTTAGTGTACAACTTTCCTCTTAGTGGTGATGCGACACACTGCATTCCCTAATTTGCAATTTTTTTACTCTTGACTTGTCCTTTCTTGGAGACATTAGGAATGATGTTCCCTAAGAAGAAGACCTTACACAAACTAAGAAAAATATCTTTGAAAAAAAAACTTTTACTTGCATTATTTTTCATAAGTGTTTAGCATATTACAAATTTTTAATCATGTGAAGCTCAAACCCTAAATTCAAGGCTACCACGCATATCACACCTTGCTTTCTAGTGGAGCCTTTCCTTGTTCATAGGTACTCATCATAACACAATTTGTTAAGCCTTATGGAGCTTGAAACCCTATTCAAGTCCACATAGCATAACACACCTTTATTTGTAGTGGAGCCTTGTTGTGTTCATAGTTTCTTAGCATAATGCAACTTATTAAGCCCTATGGAGCATGAAACCTTGTCTTGTGAAATCTTATTGAAGTTTTCATAGGGATAACTTTGATATGGGTTTTCACCCTTTGGGAGACTCACCTAGTGCATAACTAGAGGTTCTGCTACCCCAAAGTGAGAACACAACAAAAGACTTAGACATGTTCCACACTGATCAGATAGTGTATGATTGAGTATCTTTATCATTGTTGCATACATAAGTTCTTGAATGTCTACTTTAGTGTGAGTTTGACATGGGGTTATCCTCTCACTAAAGTGAGGGCTAAATGTAGGGTTACAAGACATAATAACCTAGCCAAAATAACCCTAGACAAAATAACTTAGTCACAATAACACAAGGAAAAAATAACCCAGGGTCATAATAACCCAAGCCAAAATAACCTGTGGTTAGAATAACCCATGGAAAAAAGATCCCCATAAGAATATAGAGAAAGGAAAACAAAATTTATAAATTACATGGGTTATTTTGACCACGAGTTATTCTGTCCATGGGTTATTATGACCCTAGGTTATTTTTTCCTTAGGTTATTATGACGGGGTTATTGTGTCTAGGGTTATTTTGGCTAGGTTATTATGTCTTGATACCTAAATGTAGTGTAGGAAAAAGGTATCCCCTTTTCACACATAACTTGAGAATAAATAATGATAAAAAAAAAACTAAATTATGCCTTAATTTAGTGTTGTAATATGTATTTTACATATTCTCGTTAAGTTTAGGGTCTTATTAATAAAATGGACTTAATTGTGCCTTATTTTTGTTGTTGTAAGGTGTACCTTTACACTTTCACACTAATCTAGGTCTTGTTAATTATGCCTTAATTAGCCCCTTTAATTCAAATCCAATCATAATTAATTACAATTTATGAGGGATAAAACCCGACATTCATAAATGCCATTACATAACACTTAGCCTTGAAGTATGAGTGTGCTAGGTAAGTGACCTAGAAACCATTCGCTATAACGAAAATTGGTCCTCACTTAGGCCTAGGACCTAAATTTAAAATATTTTTTTGGTGTTTTTTCAATGACATTTGTATTTAGATGTTTGCTTGTGATATTTGAATTTCAAGAATTAATGTTAAGATATGTATAAATAAGAGGTCATTTCACTATGTTAATTCCTAGAATTTTTATGAGACTTAAAGAGAACATTATAAGAGAATTTCAAGGAATTCAAGAGAAAATTTGTAGAAAATTATTGTATGAATCAAGTTTCCATTATCATGTCAAAGCTTTCTTGCATCATGCATGTTTGTTGAGCTAATATGGTGATGTACAATTCAAGATATATTCGAGAATTCAAAGAAATCATTTCAATTCAAGTTTTATGATCAAGATCCACATCGATTGAGGCCAATTCATGTAATTTGTAGATCTACAATTTAAGGTTTTATCAAAAGTTTGGTTAGTTGTGAAATATTCTTCTTCATTCATCATTCCTTTATGTTTCATTATAAGGTTTAATTACAAAAATGGGGTTTGACCAAGGAAAACCCCCATTCACCTAACAAACAACATTCCTCTGTCTTTGAATTGTGATTGCAAGTTTTAGGTTGACGATCCTTTGAAGAGAAAAATTGAAGAAAGTTGTAAAGTTTTCAAAGTTGTAAGGAAAGTTGTCATTTCATGGAAACTCTTCTACAAGATTTATTTTTGACAGTCCGGCAGTGAGAATCGAGAATCTAAGAGTGCAGACACAGTAGAAGAGAACCTAGAAAGAATTTTTTCATAGCCCTAGCTAGGACCTATTTTCCATAGGGTGAATGAGTCCTCAATGATCTTCAAAAAGGAGCTTTTGGTGATTGGTACACATCATTCTTCCTTTTCTAAATTTTCCTTTTAATTGTTGGTTCTATTATTTTTTAGTATATTCTTTCATTTTTATTTATAAGTTTGCATTTTGGAGTTCATTTGATGGTTTTAGTCTTTCTCCCAAAAGTGTTATTCAACTCTGTAAGAATTGGCTATGAAGGTAGCCACCCAAGATCTAGAGGCCTAATAAAAAGCACAAGCATAAGAGAGATAGAAACAATATGACAAGAATAAACTGTATTCTTCCAATAATGTAAATATGATGTAATGAGAAAATGTACATAGGAGACCCCTTGGTTATATAGCCAAGGTGAGAACATAGAAGGGCATAAGATTATGACAAGTGTCGTAATCTTATGACATGAGACAAAAATATGAAAAGATATCACTCCACCTAAAGTGGAAAAGTGATAATGTTATAATCACCACAAAAGGTGGAGAGGTAATCACATGTGTTTCCATGAAAGGTGGATGTGATAAATTAATGACATGTCAAGTCCACCAAAAGTGGAAACTCTCCAACAACCTCCTATGTGGTCCCTAAGTAAACTTAACTAAGGTGTAATTATGACCTAGGACAAGATACAACACATCTAATTACACCAACATCCCCCCTTAAGTGCAACTTAGGGAGAATGTACACAAAAGAAAACAATGCAAGATGGGTCCCGGCTACTATGCCATGTTAGGTACCCATGTACAAATGCAATGCAATCTCTCACAAGTAGAGTAAAGATAGAAAAAACCAGTGGGAAAAAACTACCCCCCAAAAGAGAGATGAAATACAAAAGCCTATGGAGACAGCATGAGAAGTAAAAAAACCCCAAGATGAGGAAAAATTCCCCCCATGAAAGAGAATAAGAGAGACAAGGTAGAACCCCCTCAATGTACAATGATCACCCATGGAAGATTTTTGAGAAGGAATGAAGAAGCTAATCCAAAACTATCGAACAACATTCCTCCCCTTACGAAGAAACAATACCAAAGGTGCATGAATGAAGTCTCCCCAATCCACAAGTGAAGAAGGAAGAACCCTCAAAATATAAGAAGTCTTTGAAAGCTACTCAAATTTCCCTGTGTTGATGCTGAAAGATGTCTTTCCCAAACCATGTGAAGTTGTATTGTAGTCACTTCCTCGATCTTGTGAGAACCCCTTTGCAACAACACTCTCATCTATTGAAAAAGAAAACTCAAGATCTAGCAAGGATGAAGGTAGAACATACTCCAAAGATGATAGTGTCTCCTCAAAAGAGAAAGTGGCCTCCTCCAACTGCTGTACATATGCATCCACAATCACATCAACCTCAAAATATTGATCATGTAAAGGAGGGTCACAGTGTTCCCTCACAAAAACTAAAGAATAATCACCTTCATCAAAGAGAAGATGTAAGTAATCAAATGTGTATCCCAATTCTACAATGTAGGATTCCACAAACAAGCTGCCAATGTCTGTCAAATAGTCATCCCATGAAGTTGCTACTGGAAGACAAAGTATGCACTATTGCACTGAATCACAAGGCACTGAAACTGTCGAAACACAAGTATCATCAAGTGCATCAGTCAATGTAGGATATGGAATATCAACAATAGGCTCAAGAACCTCAGGAGTAGTAAGCACTCCAAGATTCAAGTAACCATACTTAGTCTCCTCAAGTGTGTCCATACTAGGGTGAACTGAATCATTTATAGGAGAAAAATATGAGTAGGTGTAGAACCAAGAATGATGATCAACCTCCCCAACTACAATAAGAGATCTGCTATGTAAATCATGAACGATGACAAAATTTGGTGTGAACTCTACTCTCTTTCCTGTACCACTATGTGTAATCTGATAGATGGAAAGGATGTTCCTTGACAAAGTAGGCACACATAGAACATCATTAAATGCTTCACCTTCAATTTAAATAGACCCCTTCCCACAAAGTGCCAAAGAAGTGTTGTTGGCCATCAAAATGGGTGGTGATGAACAAGAATCAAATGAAGAGAACATATCCTTGGATGAAGTCATATGATGTGAAGCTCCTGAATCAAGGATCCACCTATCTGAATTGGAATTTGCAAAAGCAAGAAAATCTTTCCCCTTATGTTCTCATGTTGAGATGAAGAAGAAGGAGATGAGATTGATGTTGTTGCCATGAGAGTTGTACTTTTTCCCTTAGAAGAAGTGGAAGGGGATGAGTCCTTCTCTTGATATCTAGCTAGCAAGTTGATGTTGTTCTTCTTAAGGATGTTTTTCAACTCATCAATTTGCTTAACATGACAACGATGCTCCTTATGACCAATATTTTTGCAATATGCACATGTTGGTTGCTCCATCTTGCTTGAATAGTTGTACTTCTTTGAAGAAGATGAAGTTGAGCTTTGTTGTGGAGGATTGGATTGTTTGTTCTCTTCATGTGGCTTTGGTGAAGATTGCTTTTGGTCCTTTCCTTTTCCTTGCTTATTGTTTCCATGATTGACCACCAATGCTCTTGAAGTTGAAGACTTGAGAATGCCCATTTTCATCAACTTATTTTGCTCAAGAATCAAAAGATCTGTAAGAGCCTCAAAAGATGGTGATGTGAAGTTGCTAATTGTCAATCTTTGAGTATGAAAACTTGAAACAAAGGCTGCATATTCAGTTGAAAGCTTGTCCAACAAGTTGAAAACCAATTGATCATCCTCTTTCTCAATACCACAATCTTTTAGTTGTGCTCTTAGCTCATTTTCCTTAGTGACATAATCCTGAATTGTGTCAAAATCCTTGGGATCAAGCCTTAGGAGATCATGTTCAAGCTTATACCCCTTAACCTTATCAACCTTTCCATACAAAGAAGCAAGCTTATCCCAAGCATCCTTGGCTATAGTACATTTATCAACATGTAAAATGAGATCATCTAAAATAATTTTTCTTAGTGTACCCAATTCCATAGAAGTTTTAGTGAGCCAATCCATATATGCAGTTGGATCTGCCTTAGGATCTGAAGGTGCAGTTATGGTTCCATCAATGTAGTAAATTAAACCTTTTTCCATTAGTTTACTCCATGCACATACTTTCCATGTAGCATAATTATGTGCAGTTAAGAGTGGAACTTTAGATGAACCCATGATGGAATGCAAGAGCACAAGAGAGAAAATAAGAACAATCACATAAGAGACACCCCCCAAAATTAACTCAATCAAGGTACCCCCCCAAAGAGATGATTTTGGAACTTTATAATGAAGTGCATGTACAATAGGCCACTTGCAACAAGGCTAAGTGGGCTTATGATTTATGATTTACAACTTACCACAAATAGGTTGTTAACATACTAGAACAAATAAGAAAAGACCTTAATTCAGATCTATGCAATACAAGTGCCAAATAGGCCAGAAAAGACCATATGCTAAAAGTACAAAATCCACTCAAGATCGCTTCAAATTGATTATAGATTCAAGAAGTAGATGAAAAATCATGCAATTTCAAATAAAATGGCACTTGAAAAGGAGTTCGTATGTGCCTGAACGGAGCCCTGAAAGTTGCAGAAATGAGGATTGGATAGGTACAGTGTTGAGAAACTAAATTTTTTGGAAAATCTATCCATCAAAATTAGAAATTGAGTACACCACTACAAAGTACACAAAAAATTATCCCAAATAAAAACAAATTGCTCAAAAAAAGGAGCTAAAATGAGCAAGATATGAACCTCCAAAGTCAAACTGCAAAATTGAAAACTCCATTGGTGAGGGGGGGAAATTTTTTTAGAATGCTAACGTCATTACTGAATCAATGATGACGTTAGCATTTTACAACATTAAATTTTATGGTCGTATGACCATCTCAGGATACGGTGAATTAAAATTGACGATTGTTTGACCGTCACTATTGTCATCGCCCCTATCTACTAGAATATGCTACACCCTTTGCAGAATATTCTTCGCTCAGTTGTTGTGATGAAATATGGGCAAAGGACGGAATATTTGTTTATTTTGTTGCTGATTTAAAAGAAGTTCATCGGTATTTTTCCTGGTTGGCTTCCGGTGGAGGGAGTAAGGGTCCCGCGGGGGTGAACCAGAAGATGTCACATGGCAACGTACCAACAACCACTACCCTCTACGAGTACAGAGTACTGTAGTCCGCAAAATTTTGTCTATAGAATTTTTAAATTCCTTTTATTTTTTTTATTTTTTATTTTTTAAAAAAACTTTACAATACAAAATATAAATGCAAATTTATTTTTTTATGATTTTTATAGAAAAGTAATTTTGCAAAAAATGAATAAAATATTTTTGAAAAATAATTTCATACCAGATACGATGATGGTCAAGGGCCATATGGCTCGGCCAGCAAAAAAAAATTGCTTCGACGGACAACTTGCTCTGATTTGGATGAATTGGCAGTTGATCTTAGGGTTTTTGGCCCTTTTGAGCATGATGGCAATGACCTTTTCGGCTGAAAATGCTCCAAAGTGGTAGCTAGCTCTTGGATATGACAACTACCCACAATCTTCAACCCTTTGCAGATTTTTCCTCCAATGTCCAACTGAGATGAAACAAAAGGAAAATATGACTATCTCAGACACTCTGGATGCAATGGAGAGCTTAGATCTGATGCAACAAGCTCCCAAAATGCACCTGCAACACAAGGCCAAAAATGGAACCCTCCAAGAATCTCTCCAAAATGACAATCCAAAGGCACTCCAATAGCTCTAATACCATGTAAGAATTGTCTATGAAGGTAGCCACCCAAGATCTAGAGGCATAATAGAAAGCACAAGCATAAGAGAGATAGAAACAATATGACAAGAATAAACTATATTCTACCAATAATGCAAATATGATGTAATGAGAAAATGTACATAGGAGACCCCTTGGTTATATAGCCAAGGTGAGAACATAGAAGGGTATAAGATTATGACAAGTGTTGTAATCTTATGACATGATACAACTATGAAAAGTTATCACTCCACCTAAAGTGGAAAAGTGATAATGTGATAATCACCACAAAAGGTGGAGAGGTAATCACATGTGTGTCCATGAAAGGTGGATGTGATAAAGTAATGACATGTATAGTCCACCAAAAGTGGAAATTCTCCAACAACCTCTTATGTGGTCCCTAAGTAAACTTAATTAAGGTGTAATCATGACCTAGGATAAGGTACAACACATTTAATTACACCAACAAACTCATACCCCCTTCCTTGCATAGAAAGGAAATTTGTTGATTCATACCTTTATTTGAATCACCTTTTTGTTGTTAGTCATTTCATTGTTTGAATCTCATTTCCTTGAATGAATAGAGAGAGATAGGTCTTTTTGATTGTGGTGAATCCCCTTTTATCATAACCCTACATGTATTTTTCACTATTTCACTAGTTTATTTATATGTTTTCTTTATTGTGTTAGCGAGGAGGAAGTTGATGTCCTCCATCTAGGATGTTACCCCTACCTTTGTTTCCTTTGGATCTACCTGTGTTTACCCATTTATCATGCCCTATATTTTATGTTGGATCATGTGCATGGGTCTCCATTGAGGAAGTCATTTATTCTAGAGATCCATAGTTTGTTTTTTTCTTTTGTAGATGGTATTGATCATCACTTTTGTCTTGGTGTTGGAACCCCATTTTCGGGGTTCAGAGGAAAATCTCTTGATTCCCTTTCTCTTGTTTTTAGTGTTCTTTCTTCCCAAGGTTTGACTCCTTTAAGAAGAAATTTTACTACTATTACCCTGACTTTCTTTCCATCCCCTCCTTTTAATGTGGAGATTTCTCCTATTGAACTAGAGTTTATTTTGAGGAGAGGTTGGGGTTTTTCTTCTTCTATCACTTATCCTATTGAGGTGGTGTTATCTCCTATTAAAGTGGATATGGTCTATGCAAGAGAAGTTTGGTGTTGTTGTAAAGAGGATTTTGATCCCTTCTTTTAAGTTTTCCTTTTTTTTCCTATTGAGGTGGAGATCAAGGATAGTGATGGGATCTTGTATCTGCATCAAAAGGTAGTGGTTGATAATTTTATCCTATTGTAGTCTGATTTATTGCTTTGGTCATAGCATGGTTAGTTTTTAATTCTTTCCAAGCTCACTACTAGTGAGTCTCATCTTTATTTTTTTATTTTTTTGTTGTCTCAATTTTTGTGAGTCACCTCATTTTTTCCGCAATGGCTTCTTTTTAATGGGTACAAGCCCATTCCACTTTAACTTAATCGAAACTTAAGTAATTTTTTCAAAAAAATAGTATTAAAGTAATAATTTTAATAAGACATCACGTCATTGGTCTTGTTGATTTGGTGATTCATATATTTCCAATACACTTATATTTACTTTCAAGGATGTTCTTATTATCGAAAATTGTCGTTAGTGAGAAGATGATGTAACTATGTAAACTCAAAACATTTTAATAAATGAGAAATGTATTTTCTTTTTTGAATGATGACATGATGATATAGAGCTTCCAAATAGAATTTATTGTAAGAATTTCCTCTAAATTATTTTGATACCCTAGTAGATAGATAGTACAATAATTTAGGGTAGCATGAAGTTTATTGAGTTTCTTCATGTATTCTACATTAAAGATGTCCTTATTAAAAAATATATCATCAATAATTTTGTTAAATTATTTATTGACAATAAGAGTGCCAACTAGCCGAGTTTCATCCTTGGTCAAAATATTAATATTAGTGGTTAAAAATATAGATTGAATTTTCTTAACTTTATTTCAAACCTTGTAGAGTTTATTGATTTTTAAAATTATTCTCTTGATAGATAATATTTTCCATTTCATGCTTCAAAATGACAAGTCAAATATATATCCTTTTGTCTTTGAGAATGTTTGTTTGGAAACTAATAATTTGACATCAATTTCAAATATTTCCTTGAGATTCCCTTTCACTCCAAGCCATGTTGATTCTTTAATTTTAATAATCTTCAATTCATCTTCAAGTTCTTTCTTTTTTGACTTCAACCTCCTCATATATTTTCTTGGGTTCTTTTATAAATTTCAATACATCTAAAGTTAAATTTCTCAACCCAAACCTCAATCAATTTTCCATATGTTTTATATTTACTAATTCTCTTAGTATGATTTTTTTCTAAATAATTTATAAGAGTGTAATCAAAAGAAGCAATAAGAATATCTAAGGGCATAGTAGAAGTGTCAATTATTGAGGAAATATATGAAGTTAGAATCTATAATTGTTCCTTCAATTACTCCTTCATGTAATTCTTATTCTCTATTCACTCTACTAATTTTGCATTGGATACTTGAAAATTACAAATATTACCCACATTAGTTTAGCGCCTATGATTCACATGAGTGACAATATAAAAGAAAATTCTTACTTTATCCTTACACTAACTCATTTGACTACAAAATCTAACGAAAATGTCTGATGAAATATGTATAATTTGATGTATCCTTGGGTGCTTGTAAAATTTGATGTGTAATTTTCATTTTTTTGAAAGTTTATCCCCAACGTTCATCAAAATTTTGACAAACCTGGGTTTCGTCAAAATGTCGACTATTAGTTTTGTCAAAATTTCAACAAACATGAAAAATAGAAAAAAATAAAATTATGGCTGACATAAAGAAAAGTGATTTCATGCCTGATTTATTACGACAGTGTTTTGCTCTACTTGAGACAATTTGTGGAGAACTAAGGACAATTTTCTTGGGAAAAAAAAATAAAAAAATAAAGAAGATATCGCCAGGTTGAGGGTAGTCATTGTATTTTGTATAATTTAGTTTTGAAGTTAGATTTGTAGTTCCAGGTTTGAAAATCATATTTTAAAGCAACATCTCATCAGATTTCATTTTTAGAGGTTTAGGGTTTTGAGAATTTCATGTCCAGATTTTGTTGTGTGGAATCACCATAAGATCACAACCAAGGAACAAATTCTTGTGACTATAATTATGTCATCCATAACTCTATTGGTCATGTGGCACATTTGTGCTATAATAAATACATGATGCATTCATGTGTGACCCAAGTTTAATGTGGCTATGTTGTGATAGAAATGGAGGCACTAATATAATGTAGTTAATTCAAGTTGTATAATGTAGGTGTCAATCATCATTTTGTGCATTGTCTCAAGTTTAACAGGTTAGGATGTAATTATAGCATGATCAAAGTGTGATTACTTCTTGTTGCAATAAAGAGCCTATAACTTTGGTTGATATGCAGAGTGGTTGTGCTATATCAATTATGTAGTGCATTCAAAAACAACCCATGTTTAATGGGCTACTCTAGAGAGTGATCAAGATTTTCTAAACCTTATTAATGTTACTTAAAAGTGTATAGCTTAAAGTACAAACCGAGTTTGTTATATACTTGAATGCAATCTTGGCTTACCACAAACTATAATAATGTGATATGCTAATAACCAAAATGGAAAGTATTAAAGCAAGACCCATGATATATATGATACATTTCCCTAATTAGGTCTACATACCTTAATGATCAAAAACAAGCTTCCCACACACTCTAGGATACAATCCAAGATAATACCACAACTTTGTCAAGACAACTAATTTTCTGACCCAAGATTTAAGGTTGTTTTTTAATACCAACAGAAGCATTGGTAAGAGAATGATTAGGGTGCAAAACCTAGGCCTCCATAGAAACATAAACAATAACTATAGTGGATTAGTGAGATTGCAATATTAGAAAGATTGAGACATTGTAGGTAATAACAAAATCTTGCAATCTAAAGATTTTAGCCAATAACAAGCACACTATGTAGCTTAGTGACATTTGTAAATGCAATCTACAATAAGAAGAATGACAGTCACTTGAGATATGATAGTCAAAAAGAGGCTGAGCAGTGACAATATAATAAAGCTCAAACCTTGCATAGTAAAGTGGAGATTTTAACAGTGATTTTCCTTACCCCCTTGCTGACTTTAAGGGTTTTTCAAGTGCTTTTGGTAGTGTTAGACAAGGAAAATGCAATTAGGGAATGATTTTCCAAATGAAGTAAAAGTGGTAATCATAGGTTCAATGTTTCTTCTTAGCCATTAATGTATAATGGAGGTAGTGGATTGCATGTTTGAGCAGTATTTTGAGACTCATCAAAGATGGGATAATAGTGAATAATACCTTGTGGACTATGAAGTAGTTTCAATAAGGTTGAAGCATCTTAAAACTACAATACCATGAAACAATGAGTCCCCTATAGTAAGTAGGCAGTGTATAAGGCATAGTTTGATTTTATAGAAGGATACTCATAAAAGGAATCTTCAAGTGATAGTGAGTGAGTTGTTTGAAATTACAGTTGAGGGTGCAATACCCAGTCTTAAAGGAAGTTAGCAAAGTAGTAAATGTGCAAGAAAATAAAACTATACACAACAAACAATTCACAATGTTATCTTACATAATGCCTTGATTTTGAAGACAAAAAACTCATTGTATCTTCATGATGAAAGTGGTGATCTTAATGGTCAATCACTGGAAACCATGATTTTAAAACATGCTATTGTGAATAAGGATGCAAAATTTTAAGCAAGGAAGTGAGTGAGTGGTGGTTTGGAACAATGGCAAGTATGAAGGACTTGCTTTATATGCATACTATGTAGTCTAACTTAAGACACTGTTCTTAGAAGAGATTGAAGGTGGATTATGGAACTCAAGGGTTACAATGAAAATGATTAAAACAAAGACTGGGATATATTTAAAAGCCATAGTCATGAAGATATTAAAGATGTCACATACAAAACCCTAGTAGCTAGAGTAATGAATACAGTGCCAAAGAGGATAGTGTGCTGGGGAAACAGGAGATCTCCACATTATCTAATTACAAGAAAATACATCATTTATGTATTTTTTTAATTAAAAGAAATCATTCTTAACCCTATATAAGATACATTGATACTTCAAAAGCCTCTGAAGGAATTTGAGATTTTGTAAATATGTGTCAAGTAAATACCTAGATTACAAATAGTAGTAGGAACAATGTAAGATTTGTTGAGTAGAGCAGGAATGAGATAAGTAGCAATGAATCCTATGCCTCATTTCACGCACATATCCTCACCGTTCTCTGTCATTCTTTATGGAAACACTTCTCCATTTTGGTGGTCTATACTTGAAAATAATATTTTGATGAAGGTTTTAGAGTATGTTTATTAAAATGAAAACTCCATTCTGGTGGGCTACGCCTGAAAAATAGGATTTTGACAAAAAAATTAGGGTATGTTTATTAAAGTTTTAGAGTATTTTGGTGGGCTATATACTTGATTCCATAAATTATTTATTCAAATGGATTGTGACTAAATAAATGACTAACTATTTAGTCATTTTTATGTGTGACTAAATAATTTTTAATCAATGACTAAACTAGTAATTTATTTACTCATTTATAGTTGAGTTGCAAAAAAAGAGTAGAATTTAGTCATTTTTAGTTGTTGTGACTAAATTTTTTAGTCAACTAGTCATTTATTTGCCAAATTCTACTAGTGTGTGCTTCTTTGTGTGATTAGGGCTCTCTCAATGATGAGGGCCCTAGGGATAATCTCATCATAAGAAGTGACACAGTGCATCTTTAACTAAAAGGATAAATCAGTATTGACATTAGCAATGATTATTCTGACTTGTTGCTCCTTAGGAATGGGTCACTTGCTCTTAATAGCTCGCTACCTCCATCATTGTAGGAAGTTTGCAATCAAGATCAATATTATAATTGTAGGAGTCTTAATGGTTGGAAATCATAGTAAAATCAAAATTTAATAAGTTTTGAAATTAGCATTTTAAAGTGTTTTTTGGGGTCATTAACTTTAGACTATCTTCTCTTTTGCAGGGGTGGTTGCATGCCAAAAATTTTTGGTGTAAAATATCACAATTATTATATTTTGTTACCTATCTATGAATACAAATTATTGGAGTGTAAGTTTGATATTTTTTTAAGATCTAAATAGTCAAGCTTGGTAAAGAAAAATCATGTTGGATAATATTAGTCCAAAACAAAATGAAGAGATAATTGATAGATTGTGGGCTAGATTGAAAAGAAAGGGTGATGGGAAATGTTCTTGTCCTTGCAATAATTGCAAGGGCTTAAAGACGAGATGAATTTTAATCACAACAACTAAGAAACATTGTAAGCAGTATAGTCACATTGAAGGGGGGCATGATTATTGTCCATTGATAAGTTGTTCATTATATGTGTTTATATTGATTGAATTTGTAAATGTTTAGATCATTTTAACATTATATATATATAATCACTTGATCATGATCATGGTTTATTTGTGTTTATCATTATTTTAAAGGTGGGACACCCTAGGGCAGATGATATGGATTATCACAACTCGGAGAATGTGGTTTTGCAAGTAGATAAACATGGAGCTATGAATATCGAAGATGAAGTTAATGATCCTATGGAAGAAGATGATCATATGCCAGAAAACATAGTTGAAGATGATGGTAGGAATACATTGATCCATGACACATTTAGTGGCAAAGCTGATCATGATGATCAAGATGACTTTGATGATGTTCATGATTTACCTGTACTTGAGAAGGCATGCGAGCCCCTTTATGAAGGTTCCCAAACAACTCTTCTCTCTGTTGTATTGTTGTTGTTGAACTTGAAGGTTATGAATGGCTTATCAAACATAAAAATCTCATGGATGTTAAGGTATGTCATATATGTCATCTTTTTTCATTTATTTTAATTGTTGTTAGTTCATCACTAGTAAATAAATGATGAAATATGTACCATTAATATTTTTTATATTAACAAATTATTTTTTGTTGTAGATTGATTGGTAAATTTTTGTTACCACCATCAAATATTTTACCTCACTCATACCAAGATTTATCTTCCATTATGAAAGATATAGGAATGGAATATCAAGCAATAGATGCATGTCCCAATGATCATATTATATATCATAAACAACAGGAATTTGCAATAGAATGCTCAGAATTTCATATCAGTAGATATCGAATAGATCAACTAACAAAAAATGTGTCTCGCAAGGTTCTTCATTATATTCTCATTATTCCATGTATGCAATGATTATTTAGGTGCGAAAGCCTAGTGTAATTTATGGATTACCATGCACGGAATAGAAGTGGAGATGGCATCCTTTGAATTCCTATAGATGGTTTTGCATTTAGGGACATGGAGGAACAATGGCCACACTTTAAAGAAGAACCTTGTAATCTTAGGCTTTCATTGGGAGCAGACAATGTCAATCCATTTGGAGAGCTGAAGTCTATTTACTCAGTGTGACCTGTTTTTGTTATCAACAATAACATTCCTCCATGGATGTCAATAAAGAGGGAGCACACAATGTTATCAATGATTGTTCTAGGTATTTGTTTACATCAATTTTCTTTAACGTAGTAGCATCTCATTTGTCTTATTTGTTGCATAATGACTTTTTTTTTCATCCAATAGTCATGTACATTAATTTATATATATTGCAGTAAAATGGTTATAATAATTATATAATGTTTATGTTCATTCAACTAGGTAAGTACCAAGTTAAAGATATGAATGTATATATCGAGCCTCTTATCAACGAGTTACTAAAGTTATGGAATGGGGTCACTATGTATGATGTCTCTAGACCAATAGGACAAAGACAATTTCAATTTCATGCAATTCTTATATGAACAATTCATGATACCCCATGGCCAACACATTTTTGTGGTATGTTATAATATTCAAATGCACTTTAACAATATTTAATTTGATGAAGTAGATATCATACATGTTTTTAAAATAATCTATTCATTATATATAATTATAAAAATTGACATTTAATCCAATTATATATGATCTTGCAAGTCTTCAAACAAAGGGAAAATTTGCATGTCCAATTTGTGGTCCAGAGATGAAATCTCGTCATTCAACAAATTTAGGAAAGTATGTGTTTGATGAGCATAGGCAATTCCTCCATAGAAATCATAAGTATTGAACTACTGAAAAGCATCTTTTCAATGGGAAAGATGAGACTACATCAAAACCACGAAGAATGACATATCACCTATGAAAATTGGAATATAATAAAATTAATCATCAATGTTATACATCAGATCAAATTGTTTATCTATCATATATGATATGCTTTGAATTTATATTTTTATATTTTGTTGTGTTTACTCATGTTGTAATTGACAATGATTGTCATTGTTAATTTGTTTAACTTATATGCTTCATAAAGTTCATCAAGGCATTAATGGTTGGCCTCCATAGGGATTGAAAATTTATCCCAGAAAATTTAGTAGGTTGCCCTACTATGAGAAGCTACAAATTGTGTATTTTTTTGATACAATGTATTTTGGAAAGAATATAACATAAACATTATGGAAAATATTGGATGGAATGCATGACAAAGAAAAAATTGTCAAAATTTATAGTGACATTCAAGAATCCAATCATGCAATGAAAAATGTCACTCAATTAAATAGCGATGGAGACCAAACTAATATAAGTTCCCTTCCTTGGTTATTAATAGAGCAGCAAAGCAATACTATAAAAGAAGTCATATGAAAAATTCGATTTTCCACAAGATTTTCTGTGAATATAAACAATATAATAACAAAGAAAGGTGAATTTGGGTCAGGGATGAAAACACATGATTGGCATACCTTCATTAAGGTAATTATTCTGGTATATTATATACACTTGTATAATGCATGTACTTTTCAATGTATTGTGTTTACTACTTTTAGAAAAATAATGAAAAGATCATTTTATAATTGTTGCAATATATTTTACCTCTATCTCTCCCAAACAACTTTGACAACAATGTCAAACAAGTTATATATGATCTTGGAAAATACATGACGTAAGTAGCAAGATTTGTTCAATTTGTTGTATACATCTTATAATTGCCATTTTTTTTACTTGTTGAATCACTTGTAGATGGCTATCATCTAAAGAAATCCATAAAGAAGATATAAATTATTGAAAGAGAAAAATTCCTCGTCTAATGTGTGAAATGAAAAAATGTCTACCTTTGACATTTTTCAATGCACAAGAACACTACCTCATACACTAGGTTGAGAAGATTGAATTGTGTGGACTTGTACACACAAGGTCAATGTGGATGGTTGAGAGGAACTTGAAAATTTTGAAGGCTTTGGTTAGAAAAAGAGCACATCTTGAGGGTTCTATAGTGGAGGGATATATGGTAAACCAAACCATGGCGTACATCAGTGAATATCTTCCTAAGTTTGCAACAAAGATCCATGTAGATCGCATTTGGGATCCCAACTCCACTAACAAATTCGAAGGGGAGTACTTGATGGGGAAAGGTAGATTGAGGAAAGTGAGAGGTAATTATAAGATGGTTATGGAGATTAATTGGAATACATTTTACATATGGTTTTTATGTATATTGTACTTATTTAATTTTTAATCTTCAATATACATCAATTATAAATTAAGGTCGTATACTATGGTATTTAACTAATTATACATCATTTGTGAATTTCAATTTTCTTTTATATAGTTGGTAGAGAGTGGGACGCACTACATTTTTACATCGCCAACAATCTTGATTAGATGATGGTATGGATTCAATGATGTCAACAATTTGGTCGTGCACTAACATGGGAAGGTGTGGTTTCATTGGTTAAAGAAAACTCATCGTAATAGAGATTCCAATGTTACACAAAGGGAAATTGACTTAGAATATGGTTTAAGAGATAAACAGGTACGTATAAATATATTAATCACCCATATTATTTAATTATTTTCAATTATATTGATGTATATATATATTTTTAAATTATTTTCTTTGCATACATTCAGCCAAGAATAAATATGTTTATCAACTAATGTTATTGCAATAATTTTTACATGTTTGACATATTGTAGGTGAAATACCACAAGGCTATGTGGTGCAATGGTCATAAATTTTGAATCAAAATGTTGGATGACATGAAGAAAACTTGTGATTCTGATATAACTGTAGTCTTTTAGGTGACCAATGTTTCATCTAGAAGCGACATACATCTAGACATCTCAAAAAATTGATACTATGGGATTTTGGATGATATACTTGAGTGTGACTTTAAGTCCTTCAAATTAATTTTGTTCGTCGTCCTATGGTATAGGCTATGATTGAATGAAAATAATCCTGAGAGAACTGTTATTGAACATGATAATGGATTTACCATGGCTAATACAAGGTTGATCAAGCGAGCTAGAAATGAGCCCTATGTTCTTCCAAGCCAATGTGAGTAGGTATTTAACTCAGAGGTTCTAGGTAAATCGGGTTGGTCATTATTGTTAGACATGATCCAAAAGGAAGGTTGATAAAGTATAATGTGGTGGAAGAAGAAGATACTGAAGAACTAGAAGATGATGTAGATGATGATCAGGACCAACAGTTAGTTGATGATGTCCCTGACGAAGATGTCAAAGAGGAGGAACTAGATCATGATGATGTAGGAGTTAATGTTCATGAAGATGATATCCATGTCAATGATGACATTATTGAAACTGATATCGATGACGATGATGATAATATGACCAATCCATACAATGTCGAATTTGGATTGGATGATATAGACAAAGAATTGGATGAAGAAGAAGATCAATGACATTGAAATGTATAATTTATGCCATTATATTATCTATGTGATATTAATTTCTTGATAGAATTATATTTGACTTATGTGGTTACATAATTAATTCATGATTTTTTTAATTTTTATTCCATTACATAATTAATTTAATAATGTACTTTTTAATATTTGAAAGGTCAAACAATTAAAAACATTTCAATAGTGATGTTAACAACCTTGAAATTAGTGTGTTTTATGTTTCATGTGATCATAAAAGACTAAAAAGTTAGTTGTAGAGGTGGTTGTTCAGTGGTTGATGTGTAAAGGGATTTAAAAGGCATAAAGTGATCAGTGTAATGGTTGTTGATGGTTGAGGATTTAAAATACAAGCTCTTGACATCCTAAAATCTATATTTTTCTTTAAAATGCATGTATTTTTCCTATTATGCAACACTGTATGATCACATGCAACCATATTTTGATGTAAAATCAATTCTAGGTCATGAAGATATGTGTTATCTTTGATTTGAATTTGATTTGAGGGCTTAAGATGTTGATTTGAGTTAGAAAGCTTCATTTCTTTGCATAAAGCCCAGTTACTCTATTTTTGAGGGTTTTGTAGTCCAAACATGATATAAAGGAGCTCTTACACTTTTTGTGATTACTGTAGTTTGTGTAAGAGGCCCCATGGATATTGTTGTAATTGTAGGCTGCATGAATAGAGTGTAGGATGATAAATAAATAAGGTATAGCTATTGTCCTCAAGAGTTTTGTGAAGAAAAGCATGTGAAATGAGAGGTTCAAGCCTAAGTTTCAACAAAACATGTATGAGAGATCTAATTTTATGATTTTTTATCCATGTGCAAACCTAATGGGTTGTTTCTGAACACTGAATATAAATGATATACATACACACACACACACACATATATATGTATGTATGTATGTATGTATGTATGTATGTATGTATGTATGTATGTATGTATGTAAGCATGTATGAATGTATATGTATTTTTAAATTTAAATGTAAATGCAATTACTGGATGCTCTCCTAGAACAATAAATGCAACATATCATTAAAGAAATCTATATCTATGTATATAAATGTGTATTTCTAAATGCAAGTGTAAATGCAAAGAGAATATGGTTTTGTAGTGTTATAGATACAACATATCCATAAATTAATGTAATTGAAATTCTAAAGTCTTCAACACATAATATGAAATTGATCAAACTATTAAAACACATGAGAAATAAATGAATATGTATGTGTATTTCTAACTATAAGTGTAAAATAAATAAGAATAATGAAAATTATAAAAGAATACAAGCAAAGGTTTAGAGTTTAGAGTGGGAGAGAGATAGAGGGTAGAGGGCTAAAGGTTTTAGAGTTTAAGGGTTAATGGTTTAAGGTATAGGGTTAAAGCTAGAGGGTGTTGGTTTTTTTCTACACTGTAACCAGGTTGGCCTTCTAATCTACCTATGGGATTGACAATTCTAATCAACGGCAGCTCGAAGGACCTAAATCAACTGACGAGGACTTTAAAAAGCCTCCTGCACTTTAGGATCTGCAAGACTCGGGAGGGTGATCCCTTAATGTGTTTACAACCTCTGCACCAATATCATAAACAAAATTAACACATAACAGATAATCCCATTGAATAGCTCAACACAATAGGATAATATCGAATAAAATTGGTTGTTCACCAATAATATCGACTATGTGGAGCACAAGATAACTACAACATAATCTATAGTAAAATATAGTCATTAATTTGAAATTTGTAGCAATTTCTAGGAAAAGACAAACAATTATTGAACTACACAAATAAGTACAACTTAGATAAGTGCCATATATCCATTGCAGGAGTCAAATTCATAAGCATCTAAAGGTTTATGACAGATTTAATACATAACATATAGATTATAAGATCCCTGACAATATTGCATTACAGTTTCATTAGTATGCATTCTTTCCCAATACTACTTATCAAATCCTTATACAAAACATATCTGCCTATAATCTCATTCAAGCATTTTAATTAATTCCTTGAATTGAAGCTAAAATATGGATTATACACACCACAATAGTGAGATGAATGAAACAACCTTTAGTCATCTTATTCAAAATTTAGATATGCATGTACAATGGAGAGACATGAGTTTGAATTTATCATTTCAAATCAAATGCTAGTACTGTTATACAACATTAAATCCCCCTAAATTCAAAACCAATTACAGAATAACTTAGAACCTAAATTATATTTCTCTCTAAAACCATCAGACTTTACAATTGCTCTGCAACTTCACCTAGACTCGACTAAAAATTATCTAACTTGCTAACTTGTACTTCAGGCCTTGAAATCCTTCTTATAGAAAATGAAGGAGTAAACAAGCATTAGGGTAGAAAGTACACATGTCACCAGCCAAATGAAGTATCTGGTGATATTCCAAAAATTGTTACAACAACCATCACCCTCGAGAATATTTGTGTTCATCATGTCAGCTGAGGAAAATTGAGGCAACAACAAAAAACCACAAGAAACCCATGCTGAGATTGCCATCAGAGAAAAATTGGAGGTCGTTGTAACCATAACATCTAATTTACCACCCGTTAGTAAATCATTCTTTTATTCCTCCTCAGTCAAATATTCATCTACCCACCTCTGATATTCTTCATCAGTCAGCTAGTTAAAATTAATTACCTCATTCACCTTGGCATTATAAGGTGTGTATTTTACTACTACTTGATTTGCATCTCTTTCAAAAGATTCCAAAAATGAGCTGGTACTAATAATTTTATCCATACAGCTCACCAACAAGTCATAATCTGAGTCATCACAAATTAATTTAATTTGGTCATTAGTGACCTTATTTTCCTGATCTTGCCACTGTTAGAATGACCTGATTTTCCCCTGCTCATCAATTATATCAGGTAACAATGTGTTAAACCAATTATTGAAATTCTTCACCAACTCCCTAATCTTCTTGCTCAAGTCATCTGGTAAGGTCCTAAAACCTTGCAATAATTTTACTAACACATGAGTAGGCTTTAATGATTGGGGCATATTGTTTGTATCAAAACTTGAGGCCTTATACATGACATCCAAATCACTAGCCCTAGGGATCCAATTTTCAATCAATAATATCACTATCTCCTGATCCCTATCAATATTCTTTATTACATCTAATAGTAAAGAATATAAAGAATGTATAGATAGAAATTTATTATCAACATTTTCATTCAAATTCCTTAAAATAGTAGTAACAATCTATTTTTGCTTTGAAAAAGATCCCTCATAACTTACCCTCAAAGATGCTTGTACCTCATCAATTCTTTGCAAGATTTGCTTCTTTGTAGGATCAACAGAGCACTTTGTTTCTTCATCAATTTCATCTAAAGAAGGGGTGAAGGCAAGATTCTAACTAGGAGACCCTGGTGTGGAAAAAATTGGAGAAGCAAGAGGCATTGACCCTATTGTGGAAGGTAATGTATTGGTCCCTGGAGCACTTGATGTCTCCCCAATCTATCTATACCTAAGCCTTTCCACCTCATTTTGCAACTCAACATTCCTCTATTGCATCTTATCGTATTCTTCAATCAAAAGGTTATACTTCTCCATTAGGATTTTCTTTTCAACCTTCTCCCTTTCAGCAGTCTTTTGGGCCAATTTGGCCACATTCACAGTTAAACTAGTGGCCTCGATGGTTGAGGTATCTGAAGCTTTCTTTATTATTAATCTCCCTCTAAAATTTGGATTAATGTCTGTAATATTTGGCTTTCTCCCTTGTGGGGCCAATGCCCAAATTGCCAAGGTTTCATACTCTTCATTGAAAGCAGAATCTTGAAGTGTTGCCTTCACTTCTTCTTCAGATTCTTGCAAGGGATGCTTGGAATTCATAATAGCATTAAAGGCCACTACATCTGCAATGTCCCATTCAAGAAGAATCAATACACTAGCATGAATCACCAATTTTCTTCCTTCCTTAGGAGTGATGTTATTAAATTCTTCCCTTAATTCAGCTTTCACTTCCTCATCATTCTCCTAGTCTAACCTGTCAAGTCTTAGTTCTCTTCTCTCCTTACATTTATTTTGATATTCTTTAAACTTCATCCTCCATACCAATTGCAAGAATATAGGAGTCTTTACAAATGCATTATCATTTAGAAACTCCTTACATGCTTCCATTCTTGCATCTTGTACACTTTGCTGGCCTAGGATGGGAAGGCATACCAACCTGCATGTCTTGATCAGTAACAATAATTTAATCCATCAAACTCTCATGTGGTTGATCAGTTCTTTTCCTTTTAGGGCTTGGCTCAGATGGTGGTGATGGGGGACTATCTTCTAGTGATGACTCTAAATCAATGATCTTAATTTCCCTAGGAACTTTGAATTTTGGACCTGGTTGTGAAGGAAACTTCATAATTTGCTTCCCCTTTCTATCTACTTCCTCCTCATCATTGCTACTATCCTTTTTTTTCTTGTAAATGGGCCACTTTTCTGTAGGCTGGTATGTTGGTCTTGTTTCAAATGGTTTGGGACCTTGCTCTTGTACACCTAGACTCAGCTCTAAGTTTAATTTTTTGGTTCTCAAAGTTCCCATAATCTCTTTGAAGTTCTCCATTAGAAAATCAATTTTCTTATGGTGGGGACTGAACTCCAACAGTGGATCATATTTTGGATACATATTGTGCACAATATCTAATAACTTATTGTAAGATATCCATTTCTCCTTGTTCAACTCCTACTTATTTACGTCGAACTCATTTCTGATCAAGTCCTCAGGAAAGTTGAACTCATGCACAAACTTACTAGCCTTTATTCTTTGTCTAAAAAGGGTAAAGAAACCCTCAAGATCATGCTGCCACTTTGGACCACATCTTAAATGATAATCTTCAAAGACTTTTTCAAAGTGCACCCAACCTCCTTTTGAAAAGGAAAAATTAGATACCACTGTATAATTAGGGAAAAATGTTCCCTTACCCCTCCTTGTGAGGTTGTCCTCATCGATGCAGCCTATCTTCCACATAACTTCTACAAACCCCACTCTTCATGGTACATTGTATGGCAATATATGAGGGGCTCCTTGAAAACCATATACCCTCAAAACAGTGTTGACTGGGTATGGGATAATGTCACCCCAGTTATGGTTGACTTTTAATTCTAGCTTCCTCCCTTTTGGCCTGAGGAAATCATGTAATTCCTTAGGAATCCTAGGTACATTCACCATCAATCTAACCCTCAATCTGGAAGCAAAAAAATAATGAAATTGCACATAACTAGTGCTTTCCTTATTACAAGATAAATCTGTAGCCCATATATGTATTGGCAATCTTTCTCCATCAACCAATTGCCTTAATTTCATCTTCTCAGAGAAGAAGTCAGCATTCTTGAATAAAAACATATGCATCAACATAGAATATCAAAAGAATTGAGCACTAGTATCATTTTTATGCAGCTTTGAAAACCCCTCATGTATCCTCTCAGCCAAGAAAGAAGCAAAGTTATATGTGACAGAGAAGTTAGGGTGTTTTATTTGCTCCCCCATGAACATGTATGCAATGGGAATCACCGCACCAAGACTAAAACCCAAAATCTAACACAATGAATAAAAAGTGGCCAAGAAATGGTTTGCAAAACAATTTAATTTGAAAGGTTCTTGGTCACTGGGGCTGATATGAAATCTTGAACCTCTTGGCCTAGCTAGATGAGGTGGAAGCAATTTATCTCTATAAAGACACTTCAACTTTGCATATTCCTGCTTCACTTCGTCAAGGTTGGTAGGCACAAAGTCCTCACTTGGTTCACTCAAGTCAAAAATATGTTGAATATCATCTCTATTAATGCTTAACAAAACCTTTCCATCATTATCCCTAATTACCCGTGTGGCAAGGTCACATCTTGCAGCTACTTCCCTAAGTAGGTCTATATCAGGGAAAACATTCGGTACCACCAGTTTCCCCATATCATACATCCATCCATTTGAAAAAGGGTGAGGCAAATTCCTCTTTCCATACCACAATATGAACATTTCCAAACCTGTGAGAGGAACCCTAGCATTGGCTATATGTTGGAACACTTGTATACTAACCCCTACCCTAGGATTTTCCCTCGCATCAAAACCAATCCTTTCTTTCTCTCATTCGTTGACAAGGGCAATTGATCTAGGAAATCATCATACAGGTTTCTTTTTAAATAGTCAATCTAGCCAGAATGTTGCTTGGGTGGTGCCATCTCGAACAAACTAGGGCTTCTTATAACTTTGCACGTCAAATGACTAGGACTAACCAGAGATATGAAATTACAGAACAAAATATTGCAATTTCTCACAATTTAAATAAACTATAGCCTAAAAACGTTTATCAACAAGCCCTATGATAAGTACAACAAATATTTTCCTTAATTCAAGCACAGAGTGACTGGGAAACACAAAAATTAACTCATGACTCTTATCACAAAAATCCAAAATTCTGACTATTAGGGTTCACAACCTTGCTCTCAGCTCTAAAACTGCTTCGCAAAATACTTGAATGCTTTGTGACACACATAAAGCAAGAGAATTGATTTTATTTTGATAAAATTATTCCAGTAAATGTCTCATCTGCCATTAAAGCTCACTCATGCACTGTACAAACAGCTCCAACCATATTTGATGCAGATTTAAATTAGAGTCGTTGATCCTTCAACATAGTCATCGACCCTATCATTAACCCTCAAACAACTTTTCCATCAATATTATAACACATCTGTTGATTTGAACCACGTGCATCTTAAGAGAACTTTAGTAACCTGCCTTTTAATGTATTTAAGGCCAGATTAATGTTCCACGGTATTCTCTTCATTCTTTCGGCTCCATTAGATGAGACACGTGGCGACCACCCATGATATCATGATTGATGTTGGGGCCATCACGGGATGGTGGGGAATGACTAAGATCAAACGGTAGTTGATCAGCAGTCACGCAATTTTATCCCCCAAAAGGACATGTGGCGCCCGCCTGCAATATCACAATCGGTAATAATCCTACAGCTTTTTATCACATAATGGTGGGCAACCATTGATATCCGAAGGAAATTTGATCAACGGTAGTGCAAATTTGATCCCTTCTATAAAATAAAACATTCATTAAAAAGGACGAGGGGACATCACTAGGCGAACGGTAAACAATGACATAAGTTTTTTTTAAAAGATGAAAGACGGGGCCAACCAAGACTTAGGAAATAAAACCCTGCAGAAGAAATAAAGTATTAAAATCAAAGGGACTCAGCCTATACGAACCGATATGACAATTTTTTTAAAAACCCCATCAAAAGTAACAGCGAAATAGAACCTAGCCAAAGCATGAAATAAACATTAGGGTTTTACATGAAGACAAAGCTAAAACCCTAACCCTTAGAAAACTCAAACACCATGAAAGACCAAAGACATAAGACAAGGCATGAGTGAAAAACAAGGAGAAAAATACTAAAGTTCCATTCGTGGCTCCAGCTAGGGATGTTCATTCCACTAGAATGAAGTGAGAATCCAAAGTCTTAGGTAGAGCAAACCAAGATGGAAAGACGACCAAAAAGGGACTATTCAGAAAAAACAACCCCAACTATGTACAAAATATACAAACCTCATAGTTTATATTCATATACACTTCTTCTATAGTGTTGGCTTCCAAAATGAGACCTCTCCTGAATCATAACTGCTTAATTGTCATTTGTAACTTTTTGTTTCTTGTATGCAATCATGATCCATGTTGGATCAATCATGATGACCAAAACCCCTACATGAAAGGTTATGAGCATAGCAATTGTATCTCGATCACATGATATGAGGGTTCCATTGCTATCATAAACCTCTTGAAATGACATGTTTTCAATAGGCATATTATTTGTGTCAACTAGAGTTGATGTTTCTTGAATGTCTTTTCCTTTTATGCCTTTCCTTAAAACATCATGCATTGAATGTTATCTAGAAACTTGTTCGCCTAATGTTTGATTGCGAAGGCCTTGAATAGAGCCTTGTGCAATTTTTTTTTTTTTTTGGTTGTCCTTCATGAGACCATTGTAGCATTCATTATTGGTTGTCATTATCAATGACAATGACCTTTACCTATTGCATTCACTTTCACCAGTACACCCATGAATGAATAATATCAATCCCCTTTTCCTCTTGTAGCTAGCTCTTGCAAAGGTGTTGTCCTTGTACTTGTTTCATGATCTTGATTCAACCATTTCTCTTATTTTGTTATGTGTAATAAATACACATAGTATCCTCATTTTATCTTTATTCGACAACCACCTATCACATATGTGGGTGACCTAACAACTCACCTTCCTATATGATGTGTGATTGTCCAATAAGGTTATGGTGAGAGGGGCTTGACAACAACTTGAATTGCTTCCTCATTGTTTAAAAGATGCATAATTGAACTTGATGCATCTATGAAGTCACTTCCTTTATAAACAGATCATGGATCTTCTTAAGAAGATTGAAGGACATATCAACACAGTATGTTGCATCTTTTTAAATCTTTCCTTTCTTATCATGTCTTATGTTCCTTTCCTATCCTGTCTTATGTTACTATTCTTTTATGGTATTGGGAAAATCCCAAGGTTGTGGTTTTTTCTTTGACTAAATCCCTCTATCTCTCTCCACTCTACCCATAACCCTAAACCCTAAACCCTTAACCCTTAAACTCCAAACCCTTAAACCCTCTACCCTCTACCCTCTCTCTCTCTCTCAAGTCTCTCCCTCCTACCTCCTCTCCTTCTCTTAGGTATTTATCTATCTCTCACTCACTCCCTCTATGTGTCTCCCTTAAACCCTAAACCCTTAATTGTAAACCTTAAACCATTAACCCTTAAACTCTAAACAATTAAACCCTCTACCCTCTATGTTTAACCCTCTACCAGCCCATATCTCTCTCCCACTCCCTCCCTCTGTCCCTCTCTCTCTCAAGTCTCACCCTTCTACCCCCTCTCCCTCTCTTAGGTCTCTCTTTCTCACTCACTCTTAACTCCCTCCCCTCTACCCTTAACCCTCTACCTTCTACCCTCTACCCTTAACCCTCTACTCTCTATCTCTCACTAAATTCCTCTATCTCTCTCCCCTCTACACATACCCTAAAACATTAACCCTTAAACCCTGAAACTCCAATCCCTTAAACCCTCTACCCTCTACCCTCTCTCTCTCTCTCTCAAGTCTCACCCTCCTACCCCCTCTCCCTCTCTTAGGTCTTTATCTATCTCTCACTCACTCCCTCTATGTGTCTCCCCTTTACCCTTAAATCCTAAACCCTAAACCCTTAACCATAAACCTTAAACCCCTTAAACCCTTAAACCCTCTATGTTTAACCATCTACTGGCCCATATCTCTCTCCACTCCCTCCCTCTTTCCCTCTCTCTCTCAAGTCTCACCCTCCTACCCCATCTCCCTCTCTTAGGTCTCTCTCTCTCTCACTCACTCTTATCTCCCTCCCTTCTACCCTTAACCCTCTACCTTCTACCATCTACCCTTAACCCTCTACTCTCTATCTCTCTCCCACTCCCTCCCTCTCTCTCTCACTGAATCCCTCTATCTCTCTCCCCTCTACCCATAACCCTAAACCCTTAACCCTTAAACCCAAAACCATTAAACCCTCTAGCCTCTCTCTCTCTCAAGTCTCTTCCTCCTACCCCCTTTCCCTCTCTCAAGTCTTTCTCAAGGAATCTTGGGATTGTGTTGTAGTTATCTCCTACTCCAAATAGCTAATAATGTCGATGAATAGCCAATTTTATTCAATAGTATACTATTATGTTGATCTATTAAATGAGATTATTTGTTATTGTTAATCTTGTTTATGATATTGGTGCAGAGGTTGTAAACACATTAAGGGATCACCCTCCCAGGTCTTACAGAGCCCAAAGTGTAGGAGGATTTTTTAAAGTCCTCGTCAATCAGTCCAGGTCCTTTGAGCTGCCCTTGATTGGGATTGATAATTCCATAGGTAGATTAGAAGACCAACTTGGTTACATTGTAAAACAAAACCAACACTTCCCTCTACCCTTAACCCAAAACCCTAAACCCTAAACCCTTAAACCATCTACCCTCTACCCTTAACCCCCCCTCCTCTATCTCTCTTACACTCCCTCCCCTCTCTCTCTCTCAAGTCTCTCCATCCTACCCTTCTCCCTCTCTTAGGTCTCTCTCAACCCTTAACCCTCCCTTCCTTTATCTCTCTCTCTCTCTCTCAAGTCTCTCCCTCCTAGCACCACTCCCTCTCTAAGGTCTCTCTCACTCACTCACTCACTCACTCTATCTAAAGTATCACCCTCCTACACCTTCTCCCTCTCTTAGGTATTTCTCACTCTCACTCACTCCCTCTATCTCTCTCCCCTCCACCCTTAACCCTAAACCCTTATACCATCTAACCTCTACCCTTAACCCTCCCTCCCTCTATCTCTCTCCCACTCCATCTCTCTCTCTCAAGTATCTTCAATATCCTACCCTCTCTCTCTTAGGTCTCTCTCTCACTCACTCTCTCTATCTCTCTCCCTTAACCCTTAAACCCTCTACCTCTACCCTTAACCTCCTTTATCTCTCTCACAATCCCTCCCTCTCTCTCTCTCTCACAATTCTCTCCCTCCTACCCCATCATCCCTAAACCTTCAACCATAAACCCTAAAACCCTAAACCCTTAAACCTTATATCCTCTACCCTCAACACTCTTCCCCACTCCCTTCCCCCTCCCAATTCTCTCTCTCTCTCTCTCTCTCTCTCTCTCTCTCTCTCTCTCTCTACCTCTCCCTCCCCTCCCAATATATATATATATATATATATATATATATATATATATATATATATATATATATATATATATATATATATATATATATATATATATATATATATATATATCTCCTTTCCCCCCTCTCTCTATTTTCCTCTCCCTTTCCCCTCTCTCTCTATCTCTCTCTCCCTTCCCTCCTAATTTTCTCTCCCTCTCTTTGTCTCTGATGTCTCTCTCTCTCTCTCCCTTTCCCTCTCTCTCCCTCTCTCTCTCTCTTGCCCACCCTCCACCTCCTAATTACTCCTGGGTATATGTGTGCAAAATGGAATATCCAATTTAGATCGGATATTTGATTTATAGCACCAAAATATTAAATTTTAAAATGTTTTTCAAATTAGATATTAGACATGAATTGGATATTAAAAAAAAATCAGATATCCGATTTGTAGTACTTTGGCTTGGGTATTGTTATGGAGCAATGTACTGACAGCCAACCCATAAAAAAAGTCAACTCAGGATTTTTGCATTTTTTGGCGAGTTCAAAATGCTACTTTTTTCATGTTGTCACTTTTTGGCCCATCATGATCCTACACATACCCAGGTCTAAATCAAGTAGTTTTTATTACTAAAGTGGATCACTCCTTTCTTTGAAGTCCATACACTTATGATTGTGTCAAGTGTTCTTTTCTTTATAAAATTCCTATTGCCTTTTTGATAGGTTAATTATCATTTGATTAGATGGGTTATGAAGCACTTATCTCAAACAAATATCTTTATGAAAGAAGTATTTTG
Source organism: Sequoia sempervirens (assembly GCA_007258455.2). Taxonomy (NCBI): domain Eukaryota; kingdom Viridiplantae; phylum Streptophyta; class Pinopsida; order Cupressales; family Cupressaceae; genus Sequoia; species Sequoia sempervirens. The sequence continues at coordinate 15,327,113 of VDFB02000017.1, forward strand.
GCATGAAATTAAATATGATTTTTATTCCAATGTAAAAACTTCAAAGAATGGAAACAATTCTTTCAACGCATAAACTATTATGTAGTAGTCAATTAAAATGAAAAAGCTTACTCTATATTAGTTAGGATACACAACTAAGAAAATGATCTAAAGTTACTTGTTTATCCTAGAGGAACTAAGTATATAGTATACAAAGAAAACCAACAAACCTACAACTACCCCTATTTTGAAGGAGTTTAGTTTTCTCCCCTTCTTTATCTCGCTAATATTGTCTAATTATTTTAAAGAGACGAAGGGTCATAACACAAATTTATTCAACCCAGTAAATAGCTTGGTTAATGAAACTTGAAAAAAGCATCAAAACAATTGCTACATTTGGAATTTCATGTTGAATGAAGAGTGGTGACAATAATCTACTTATAGTTTAGTAAAACACTATTTTTATAAGAAGGCTTGACATTAGAAAGATAAGTGTTACTTATAGTTTAATAAAACACTATTATAGTTTTACCAACATATACTATTGTATGCTTGCATGGTTTCTTAGTTAATACATGGGGAGATAGAGATAGATGGGGAGAGAAAGAGAGAGAGAGATAGAGATATATGGGAAGAGAAAGAGAGATGACATATATGGGAAGATAAACGAAGAGAGGTAGAGATAGAGAGTTTATGGATAGGAGGGATAGGGAGGGAGATATGGTAAGAGATAGAGAGGGAGGGGAGAGAAAGGGACATAGATAGAAAGAGATAGAGAGAGGAGTGAGAGGGAGATAAAAAAGAGAAATAGAGATAGAGATATCGAGTAGGAGAAATGGAGGGAGAGATGGATTGAATGAGAGAGAAAGGGGGAGAGGGAGAGATAACTCAATAGATAAAGGGGGGAAGAGGCGGGAGTGACATAGATAGTGGGAGATATAGAAATATAGAGAGTGACAGGGAGAGATATATTAATCACCCTCCCTATATCTCTATCTATTCATCCTTATCTCTTTATCTATCTACCCCTCTCTATCTCTTTGTCTCCCTTCCTATTTGTATGCTTGTCATTATCTCCCTCTCTCTCTATATTTTCTTCCCTATATTTATCTTTGTCTCCTTAAGTGTGCAATGGGTACATTGAAGTGGTCTTAAAGGAGAATTATCATATCTTTAATCAAATGGCATGCCACCTTGAGCATAACTCCCCAAGGACACATGCCATCCTTGAATTGTTGACATGAAACAACCAATCGAAATTTAGTTTCTCTCTCATATTAATATATATTACAATTATATTAAATATATATTATATTAATTATATTTTGTATTATATAAAAATATACTTATTATTAATTATTAATTATAATAATTTTATACATATTTAATAATTTTGTTAAAGAATATAATATATAATTATAATAAGTTGAATAATTATATTATTTATTATGTAAAATATACCTAATATATACTTAACTATATTGTAGACTATTAAAACCTAGATAATGGCACCAAAATTTTGAACTTAATTAACATACTATAAAACCTAACGAAACCAGGTTGTAGCTCATCAAATTGGAGAAGTGAAAGGTCAATACCAGCGCTAAGGAAGAGTTTGGAGTAGTAAAAACAAGGTCAATGCTAGCGTCGAGGAAGAGATTGGAGTAGTGAAAACAAGGTCAAATCCAACACCGAGGAAGAGTTTGGAGTAGTGAAAACAAGGTCAATGTCAGCGTTGAGGAAAAGTTTGGAGTTAAAACAAGGTCAATACCAGCGCTAACAAAGAGTTTGGAGGAGTGAAAACAAGGTCAATATCAGCATCGAGGAAGAGTTTGGAGGAGTGAAAACAAGGTCAATACCAACACCGAGGAATAGTTTGGAGTTAAAACAAGATCAATACCAGCACCAACAAAGAGTTTTGAGGAGTGAAAACAAGGTCAATATTAGCACCAAGGAAGAGTTTGGGGGAGTGAAAACAAGGTCAATACCAGCACTGAGGACGAGGTTGAGGGCACTCATGGAAAATTGACAACCAAGCGGAAATGAGTACTATAAGTTTGGCACCCCCATTCTCTTTAACCTTCAATTTTCATGCCTAGTTTCCAAAGATCTTCTTGTACATTGGCACCCTCATTCTCGTAAAATGGTATAAGACTAGACAAAAAAAATAAAATAGCTTAGTGTTTCACATTTTTATCCACTAGCCTCAGGTCTTGTAAAAACTCCCATAATCTACCCACATCTTGGTTGAGGTCTAGGATTTCATCACACATAGCCTTCATCACATGAGTCTGAAGCAATTGTAGACTTAGCCCAAGTATACTCTAGGCTAAGGTAGATCTAATTAATGGAAATAGAAGCATACAATTCTTCTTTAATACCTCTGCCACAAATATATGCAAGTTGTTGGTTGCTTTTATGGTAAGCAGGTTAATCTTCTAATCTACCTATGGAATTTCCAATTCTAATAAAGGGTAGCTCTTAGGACTTGCACCAACTGACGAGGATTTGAAAGACCTCCTACACTTTGGGCTCTGCAAGACCCGAGAGGGTGATCCCTTAATGTGGTTACAACTTTTGTTCCATCATCATAAACAACATTAACAACAACAGATAATCTCATTTAATAGCTCAACATAATAGGATAATACCAAATAGAATTGGTTGTTTATCAATAATATCAACTATTTGGAGCATGAGATAACTACAACAACATTTCACAGTACAATATAGTCATTGATTTGTAATTTGTATCAAACTCTAGGTAAAGAAAAATAAATATTGAACCATACGAATAAGTACAACTTAGATTAGTGCCATATATCCATTGGAGGAGTCAAATTTATAATCATCTAAGTTTTATGACATATTTAACACATAATATATAAGATCCTTGATAACATTGCTTTACAATCTCATCTATACGTATTCTAACCCAATACTACTTATCAAATCCTTATACATAACATATCCACCTACAATCCCATTCAAGCATTTTAATTAATTCCTTGAATTAAACCTAAAACAAGAATCATACACACCACAACAGTGAGATGAATGAAACAACCCTTGATCATTTTATTCAAAATTTAGATATGCTTGTACAATGGAGAGATGAGTTCAAATTAATCATATCAATTCAAATGTCAATACTGTCATAAAACATCAAATCCCCATGAATTCAAAACCTACTACAGAATGACTCAAAACCTAAATTGTATTTTCCCTAAAACAATCAGACTTTACAATTTGCTCTACAACTTCATCTAGAATCGACCAAAAATATCTAACTTGCTAACCTGTACTTCTAGCCTTGAAATCCTTCTTATAGAAAAAGGATTAGACAAGCATTGGGCCAGAAAACACACATGTCACTAGCCATTTGGACTACCTTGTGATATTCCAAAAACTTGTTACAACAACAATCTCTCCAGAGAATCTTCTTGTTCATTGTGCCCGCTGAGAATGGTTGATGCAGCAACAAAAAACTTCAAGAATTCCACACCTAGACTATCACCAAAAACCAAAATTGGAATCTGTTGTAACTGCAATAGCTGATTTGTCAACCGTTAGTAGCCTACTCCTTTTCACTCTTCCTCAATTAAATATGCATTTACCCATTTCTGGTACTCTTCATCAGTTGGCCAATCAAAATTTATCACCTCATTCACCTTGACACTATAAAGTTTGTACTTAACTGCCACATAATTTGCTTCTCTTTCAAAAGACTCCAAGAACGAGTTGGTGCTAATGATTTTGTCCATACAGCTCACCAACAAATCATAATCTGAGTTACCTAGTTTTTGAGGGTTTTTTAGTCCAAACATGATATAAAGGGGCTCTTACACTTTTTGTGATTATTGTAGCTTGTGTAAGAGGCCCCATGGATACTGTTGTAATTGTAGGATTCATGAATAGGGTGTAGGATGAGAAATAAAGAAGGTATAGATGTTGTCTTCAATAGTTTTTTGAAGAAAAACATGTGAAATGAGAGGTTCAAGCCTAAGATTCAACAAAACATGTATGGGAGATTTGATTTTATGAATTTTTATCCATGTGTAGACCTAATGGTTTGTTTTTAAACACTGAATATAAATTATACACACACACACATATATATGTGTGTGTATGTATGTATGTATATATGTATATGTATGTATATATATTTTTAAATGTAAATGTAAATTCAATTACTAGATGCTCTCCTAGAACAATAAATGCAACATATCATTCAAGAAATCTATATCTATGTATATAAATGTGTATTTCTAAATGCAAAGAGCATATGGTTTTTTAGTGTTATAGATACAACATATCCATAAATAAATGTAATTTAAATTCTAAAGTCTTCAACACATATAATATGAAATCGATCACTATTAAACTACATGAGAAATAAATAAAAATAGTAAATGCATATGTATGTGTATTTGTAAATGTAAGTGTAAAATAAATAAGAATAATGAAAATTATAAAAGAATACAAGGAAAGGTCTCCTCCCTTCTTGGTAGTGATAACCTCCTCCACACACAACCCTTAAAAATTATGAATAGAGGAATATAATCTATGAAGAACTCAAAGTTGATTCTCTCCTACCTGATGCAATTAGTCATTTTATCCTTACAAACATTTTTAGTGATTACCAGAGGCACATAGACCAATTCTTCATAATAGAAGAATTTGATCATACTTTTCCAATGATGGCATTATGAGAAAACCTTAGGTTAAATGAATAATTCCTACCTTAGTTCTTTAAATCATGTCCAACCGTATAAGAGAAGACCGATGCTATGTGTACTTGGATACCATGGAGAAAGACTAGTCTTTGGGCTCTTTCATTAATCATCCTACTTTAAAACATACCAAAAGTCTCTTAGAAATTAGACATACGAAGATTTAATATGACTTAAAAAAAATGTATTGCCAAAGCATAAACTTATGATGACTTAACCAGGCCTAGTACACATTCCCTCCCCATTAACCACTTAGACATATGGAAATTAAATGTAAATTTGCTGCTATTTTAGTCATGTAGGTGTCCAATAAACCACTTGGTGGTATTTCCCTTCAAGTTTATTTACTTGAATGAAGAGAAAAAGTCCTTTGATTATAATTAGATAATACATTTGAGGCCTTGGTTGTGTAACTAATGGACCATAGTCACATTTAACACTTGTTACAAAGTTTGGGAGTTAAAACGTTAAGTAGATTTGATTTGTGATGGACACATTTGGACGGTAGTAACAATAGCTTGCAATCTATCAAGACTTGATTACCTTATAACCTGTGAAATTCTAGCGATGAAATGATAGATTAATCATAATGTCACCTTGGGACTACATCACCATGAAATAACTTCATCCAACATCCTTATGAGTGGAGGTACCTGTAGACACATAAAAATGTCCTAAGCCTTCAAGTGTCATTTTTCTTCATCCTCGTCCTTCGATAATAATTTTAGTTATTCAATTATGTTTGATTATATTCCTCTATTAATTAAATAATTTTTAATAATTATTTAATTAATTCACTTTCTAATATTTATTCTATCCTGACCGATTAAATAAACTAATTTTCACTAATTTCTTCCTCTTCTTCAATAGTTAAATAAATTATTATTTATTTAATTATTTTGTCATCTTTCATCTATAGTTAAATAATTACCATTAATTATTTATCTATTCATGGTCCTTTAATTCTTCCATAGTTAAATAATTATTAAAATCATTTAACTATCCCATGCCACCTCTCCTAATTAAATAGTTAATCTAAATTAATTATTTAAGGTCTAATTTCTATCTCTCCATTTAATTAAATTAATAAATTTAATTAAATGCTCATCTTTTCATTTTTTTCAAATAAATAATTTGAATAAATTATTTATTTTCCACTTGTCCATTTCTTCTATTTTCAAATAAATTATTTGAATAAATTATTTATTTTCCACTTGTCCATTTCCAACATTTTCGAATAAATAATTTAAAATAAATTATTTATGCACTACTTGGTCAAAGATGCCCTGTCATAATCCCATGTCATAACATTCATTTTTTGTCATAGCTTGCATGTCCCTACATGTCTGTCATGGCCTGCATGTCTTTGCATGTCATGTCTTTGCATGTCTTCCTATCATGATTCCTCCAAGAATAGCATATTCTTGGTGCATCAATTCTGGACCATTGATCTTGGCATCTTTTCTAATACTTAATCTCAACCATCCATTTTGTAACATCCCTTTCATGCATTCCCATCCATTGATCTTGGAATCTTTCTAGAAGATTAATCTCAACCGTCCATTTGAATGGTTGTCTATAAAAGCAACCTTTCTTCTCCATTTTCAGCTTAACAACTATTCTTCTCCAACTTTCTACTTATCATTTGCAGGTATTTGCACAAGTTACACTACAAATCTGAGGGCATATTTGCAAAAGGAGAAATAGGAGAGCAAGAGAAGTGATTCAAGTTCAAGCATGGGGAGTATTTTAATTTAATGTTTTATTTTCCTTATGCTTACTTTGTTTTCTCTTGTTTGGATGTGGGTTAATAGTTTAGAGGTGTTGGATGTCACTTTCTCTATTCTATTTGATTTTCTAATCCCATCTCACAATACCACCAAATAGGTAATTTTCAGATATTTCTTTCTCGAGCAAAGGAAATTCAGGAAGAGAAGAGAAAAGTGAGACATGTAGTATGTCTAAAAGAGGGAGATCAACTAGAGGTCAAAAGATTATAATAAAATTCCATAAACACATGGAATTTTTTCTTACTAAAGGGGGGTCATGTTCTTATGATGATGAGAGCATAGGTGACGTTAAGGTGCCCTTGAGGTACAAACATCTACATAAACAATGGGTACCCAAGGAACTTCCTCCAATAAACACTAATTTTTGTGTCAACAAGAGGATTTATCGCATAGCACCATCGTCATTACATGGTTTGGGCCTATTTTGCATGGACGGCATAAAGGTCTATTATGACAAAGTTGTTGAATTGATGGAGTATGTCAGACCCTGTTATAGTTACAAATATTGGATGCAACTGGTTTGATATACACGAAGTATGCGTAGGTATGCACTGTCAGCAAATTATATACAACTAAAAGATAAGGATCAAAATAAAGGAGTGGCTATGTACATTGATAGAAGGCCAAAAGCATCAGGGAATATTGGGGTTTATAAATAGTACATGATCTGGGTCAACAAATAAGTAACCCAATTGCATATTTGAGGGCCGAAGGAAACTGTGTATTTGTATGTGCAATAAAATCAATAACTATAGAGGAAGAGTTGCTAATCGATTACAATTTGAATCGCTTAGTTACAAACATAGTTACTATGGGGGGTGGTACTATGTACCATTTTACCCAACCTCCAATTAATGACTCCAATATACCATTTTATTCTTATGTTTTTTTTTGTAAGTCTATTGGTTTCATTTCAATAATGTTTTTTATATTTAATTTTTGTCACAGCGGGACATTGATCGTAAAGAGAAGGCTCTAGCCCAAAGCATAGATCACAATGTATCTTCAGGTGCTTCTACCTGACAAGTTTACCTCATTGTAATTGTACAAATTAGATACGAGCAAAATGTTTTATTATTATGTTTTTTTCATAAGTTTATTGGGTTAATTTTGATAAATTTTTTAATATTCTTGTTGCAGTCGAATGATCAAGAAAAGGCACCAGCAATAGAGGAGAGCATCCATAGTGAGGTGCAATCAATATTTTGTGATGATGACATTGTTTATTCAGTAAACCCTCTTGATATGATAAAGAAGATCCAAAAACAATGCAATGAAGAAATGGTTAAGTTGATATTCACAGTGCCTGAAACAGATGAGATAAGAGAGAGGGTTAAAATATTGTCTAAGAGATTACAAAACTTGCAAGTAAGCTATCATGAGATCTTTAATTATAACATCAGTTCATTCATGGTTTTATATTTTGTACTCTTTTATGTCATGAACTAAAATATGTTGTTTTTATAGGGTTATTTGCCTCCTCATAATGCTCCTAGCCATGATCAGGGTACTGCAAGTGCTGCCCGAGGAGTAGGGGTTGGTACAAGTGTCCATCCTAATCTTCCTACGAATACATCACATCATCTGACCCCATCATCCATGCCTATATTGTCGTCAGAAATTTCGGCAACACATACCATCCAAACATCCGTTAATGCACCCTTTGGCAGTGAACACATGCTAGAACATGTGTCAGGACATGTACCTGGGGATCCAAAGGCCACTAGTACTATTGATGTTTTAGCAACATTTCCTAGATCTTCTCGTATTACTAGTATGGGAACATTTTCTGTCACACTTGTGGTGACCGAGGATTTTTTTCCCATAAAGATAGAGAAGATCCCAGGTACTTTAAAAAAATTTAATTATTATTATATATAATCCAATTGAAAATTAGTTATTGATCGCTCTTTTTAGACTATTGATCACATGATCATTTTGTAGGAAATGATGTTTTTATAAACATCTAAGTGATATTACATTAGAGCTCTTTGGGCCCACCATAAGTACACGGTGGAATGCCCAAAATCAAGATTTAAAAGATGAGCTCATTAACCATTTAGTTGTGTTGTTCGGTGATAAAACATTCAGCCAAACCAAGGTCCTTAAAAAAGATGGTACCTATCTAAAGTATGTGAGGGACCAATATAGGTCACATTTACAGAAGAAAAAAAAGTACGAGTGGCCCCCCATGATTCTGGAGAGGGAGTGGAAGGACTTAGTGTTGGATGGAAAGGAGAAGGCTAAAAAGAAAAAAAGAAAAGACACCATAAGGCCAAGGAAGGTATGTGATACTATCAACAATATAATTATATGTTGATTACTCTTTCTTTTTACATAATCTAACATATTTCCAACTTTTCATAGGTTTCCCGACACATCGAAGGCAACAAAGGCAAGACTAGAAAAACACGAGCAACACAAACTTGGATCTGGTGGTTATATGAAATTAGCCGCACAAATTGTAAGTATCAATAAATGAAATATAGTATCAAATAATAAATTGAAAACAATTTTGGTTTTATCACACCATAGAAGAAAAATTCATGATCTTATGCAAAAATGTAGGGCTTTGAATTCAATAGAGTTCCTACAAAAGAGGACCTGAAGATTTCCTTCCAGGAAGGCTATGGAACCGTGATTGAATGCCTAAGAGTCTTGACTGGACAAACACAACCTTCCACTACATTTGACATGCAAGTAAATAAACTTAATAAGGTTTATTTAAAATTGAATACTTGTGCAATCGATTCAATATTAATTTTCACCATAAAGTAATTACATGCCTATTTTTTTTAAACATTCAAGCAATGATAATACTGCACATGACATTGGAATGCAGCCTAGTGAGGGTAGAGCACAACGTGCAGATTAAGGTCATGGTGTGCATCCCAGTACTTTAGAACATGTAGAGCATGATCAACATGTTGAGCATGATCAGGCTAGAGAAGATTAGGAACATTATGTGGCCCCATCAGGTAAAGAGGACAACTCTAAAGTTCTTTTAAACAAATTTAATTGCAAATGGTGTATTAATTAATGTAACGTTTCGTGTTTCATCTTTAGAGCATGTAGAGTGTGATCAACGTGTTGAGCATGATCAGGCTAGAGACGATTAGGAACATGATGTGGCCCCATCAGGTAAAGAGGACCACCCTCATGTTCTCTTAAACATATTTAATTTTAATTGGTGTATTAATTAATGTAACCTTTCGTGTTTCAATTGCAAATTAGGTTTTAGAGGGTGTTCAACATGTTGAGCATGAGTCTATAACAAAAGTTCAGGAACATGATGTGGACCCATCAGGTAAAGAGAACCACTCTAATGTTCTTTTAATTAATGAAATACTTGTAACAATAATAATAAAACATATCAGTTTAACATTTCTTTCTTATTGCACCAGACCCCCCTTGCAGTGACATCCTTGTCATGAGCAGACGACTAGGCGTAAATTAAGATCACGAGCAGAGGGAAGAACAACTAAAAGGGGGATAGATATTGATTTAGAAAGTGATACTCCACTTCAGATTTATGTAGTTTTAAAAAATAAAAAATAAAAAGTGATTGTAATCATATCATGACAACCATATTTTTGATAATATGTAAAAACTGAAAGAATGAATATTATATGTTAATGAATGAATGTGAATATGCTAATTAATGAATGTTATATGTTATTAATGGATGAACGAATGTTATATGTTATTAGTGGATGAATGAATGATTAATGTTATATGATTGGGTATGGGGAATTGAGAGTGATGTGAGGGGGGGTAGGGGCCAAATGAGCTTCCACTGTCTCAAGTCTGTATGTATGATCAGTCATCTCAAGTGTAATGCTTCTTCTATGTATCTATGCATCTTGCAATCTGTATGTATGATTAGTCATCAGTCTCCGTGATGGTACATTTTAACGAATAATTTTTTTAAAAAAAAATTCATTGTTTCGTCACAATTTCAATGAAACCACCGACAAATCACCGAAAAGGTCTAATGAAGTTGCTATAGCTGCGACAAAGGCTTTGTCGTAACTCCTTACCAATTTCGTCACAATTTTGACAAGCTTTTGGTGTTGTTTAGACGCTACTCCTTGCCCATTTTGTCAAAATGGCGACGAACTTTCTGGTGTTGTTTTGATGCTACTCCTTGCCCATTTCGTCGAAATGGCGATGACCTTCTGGTGTTGTTTCAACACTACTCCTTGCCCATTTTGTTGAAATGGCGATGAACTTCTGGTGTTGTTTCAACGCTACTCCTAGCCCATTTTTTCGAAATGGTGATGAACTTCTAGTGTAATTCGTCAGTGGATACACAAAGTTTTTGTCGATATTCCGATGAACATCCGGGTCATTTTATGATGCCAACGACTGACAAATTTGCGTCGTTATTTCGACATTTAATTTTTTGTCAGCCTTTCACCAAAAAAGTAGAGACAAAAATATTTGTCATTTTGTCACTTTTTTGACAAAGATTTGTCGGACGATCGACGAACGTCCATCAAAAAATGGCGTCAAATTTAGTAGTGTTAGTATTATCTATAATAATTTGAGTGACTTCCACAAAACATACCTAAGAGAAGAATCAATCATCAACTAAGATGTGACTTTGGATTTCTTTAGCTGGGGAGATCTTTGGATTACTTTGGTAATAACATCAAACTATAGAGTAATCAAATGAATTTTCCTCTTCTTAGATAAAACATTTTGGATCTAAGAAGAAGAATAAGCATGAGACATGAGAGGTATCTAATGTATCAAAAGATGATGGAGGAGGTATTATATGGTGAGGAATAAATTTTGTTGTGGAGGAATTATCTAGTGAGTATTGTTCTACAATTCATTCTTCTACATTGAAAAAATATATTTTATTTTTATTTTTTTAGTGCAAGTTATGTGACTTGCATGTTTAGTGATGTGACTTTTAGGATGCATTGACTTTGAATATATATATATATGACTTCTAGTACTCACTCTTTGCTATATTTCTACCAAAATATTTTTCAAAAGAATATATACAACAAAAAATATTGGGGTGGGCACTAAACACTATGTTATATTTTAGTAAAAATAATACTTTTGTGTGCGCTGAAAATTTCATCCTCTTAATATTAACTATTTTTTAAAAAGTCTAGTAAACTGTTTAGAAACTAGATTTAGAGTACTACAATTTTTTTTTTTTTTATCTTCAAATTTTGAGTGCATGAATCTCAAATTACTCATCAAATTTTAGGTTTAGCTAATTTTAGAAAAAAAAGTGGTCACTTTTGACGTCCTTTTTTTATATTGTTTCTATGCACTTACCTACTAAATACATCCCAAATCATCATGTTCAAGGGGCTTCTAATTACTAGCTTGAATAATTAACCATGTGTTATGGATAGACTATTATTGCCATCATAAATGCAATGAATACAATGTACAGGAGCCCAAGCCCCCTTTGAATTCCTAATAAACAATTGGTACACAATTCATTATAAAACCTATTGTGTAATCCTACAATAGTGTACCCCACTTTTTGATCAATGTAGGAAATCAACATTTTTAACCAAATTTTAACCTTTTAAAACCTATAGAGACTAAACAATTAAGAAATTGAAGATGACATTAACTACTTATTTCTAAGATTTCATGTGTAAATTTTAAATGTATTTTTTTTATCAAACTGAAATAAATTTTTTTAATGTAAGTTTGAATAACTTATATTTTTAGGTAACAATATTTTTAGAAAGTGGCATTTATTCCAACACAACTTTTTTTACAAAATTATAAAATTATAAATTCTTAAACATCTAAATTGGTAACTCCAATATTTAGTGCGCATATATTTTTTCATAATTTTTGTTGCATATTTTATTTTTATTTTTGCTGATTTTTGAAGTAAGATTAATTATAATTTTAGCATAGGTTTATTCCATAACACATTACTTTGTTTGTGTATATATAAATTAAAAAAATTGTTGCAACAAGGGTGCACATATTTTTTCACAATTCTTTTCTACTTTTCTATTTTTCCATGTGTTTAGAACATGGATCTTAATGTTTAGTGAAAAAATATGTTCACTATAAAATAGAGTATAAATATAATAATTAAATTAAATATATTCAAAATTATACTTTTTGAAACAACCAAAGATTTGAAATAGAAAAAAATGAGGAAAATCTAAGGACCAAGATAGAGAGGTCCATCTAAGGACCTTCATTCAAAAGACCTTTGAATGAAGGTCCTTTCCATGGGCTAAAAATATGAAAATTTTGAAACTTTGAACAAAGGTGTTTGCTATTTTTTTCTAAATTATGTAAATATCAAACATCCTACAAGTGAGACACCATATTGTGGGTCTACCTTGCTAAGGAGACAAAAAATTGATATATGTCTCTCCAAATATGTTTGATAGTGAAGGCTATTAATGAGTCTACAAGAGGCCTAGTTTGCATTCGAATATTGTTAATCCTCTAACTAGGAATTCCTCTATTTCTAATGGCATTCACAATTACCATTGAATCCCCTTCAATGTGGATTTTTTTGACTTTAAATTGCTTGCAAGCTATCATACAAGAAATTCCTATTCCTTTTCCTTGTTATTAGTCCTATGGGCTACTTTTTTTTATGTTGCACCTACTAATTTCCCTAATGATCTCTAATTATGCAACTAGCACTCAAAGTTCCTAAGTTACCCTCAAGGCATTATGGAAATTCAATTTGATTCACCTCTTTAATGAGATTGTCTAATTTATACCTTTTAGTAGAATTACAAAGGGATAAGCTATAGTTAATGATTTTTTTAATATATTGTATATACATATATAAATAATAATTTTGTTATAAATTAACATAAATATATTAATAAATTATTATATTTAAATACTACTAATTGTTAATTAATAACTTAAATATAATACAAGTATATAATATTTAATAGTTATCTAAATATAATATACTTTTATAATTATTTCAAAATGTAATATAATACTTCATAAGAACTAGGAAATTAATATTAAGTTATTAAACTAATATAATAGTATACTAGTTAATGTTCATGTAAATTGATATTATAATTTATCTTAATAATTGAATATATAAAGTTTGGAGAGTTCATGATAGATTAGTTTGATAGTTTTTCGATTTGAGCATGTAAACAATTTTTTTATCAATCATGAGGATGAGCTCTAATTTTTTTCATCAACATCTTAGATCATAGAATATGTCCAAAACATTGATGAAAAATTGTTTACATGACCAAATCCAAAACTATCAAGCTAATCTACATTAATAATATTAAATAGAAGAATTTCTTAAATTTACACAAATTGGATGGTATCCATGCATTTTGAGCTCCATGGAATGCACTTCAAGCTCTCCTGATTGAATCTCGGTCCTTCATGTTTTGAAGTTTGCTAGACTTCAATGAACACCATTTAATAGTACGCTAGAAGTTGGTAATCAATGCACATAAGCAAATATCATTGACAAATCTGATGGCCTTAGACGACAATCGATAAAGATTATGTATGTTGAATATACCCACTGTTGTAAGGTGTGTGCCAGTGGTCTCTATGTGTTGTGCAACACAAAGCTTGAATTTGTTACAAGGCTTAGCCACCTCCCATGGATTCATTAACTTTGATGGTTGTATTGGGAATTAACAATCAATCTTTTGGTGCAATGGCAACCATCTTTGCAACAATTGATATTAGAGCCTGGATCACAGTTCGAACCCCTCGCTTCAAGGGGGGAATTGTTGCAAGGTGTGTGCCCTTGGTCTCTATGTTGTGCAGCGCAACACTTAGGTTCATGACATGACTTAATCACCTCCCGTGGATTCATTAACTCTGATGATTATACCATACATTAACAGGTAGATATTTTGATATAATGACAACCATCTTAACAACACGCATGCTTTGGCTTCATCAATTAATGAATCTACTTACATCTTACACAATCTGCTTATATCTCACTGCTACGGAGAAAGTGCCCATTTAAACGTATTTTTAGAGAGGACGTCATGGATAGACGCTGCCCAATGACGGGGACTACTAAGATGTTGCTGTATATTTTGTATGGGAAGACAATACATAAGCTCCAATCTACTATCTTTGGCATATCATTAGGTAACTACAAAATCCTTTTTAAGCTTACTTATGTTGGAAGTAACTATGATGTTTCAGCCATTTTTTAAAGCGAACAGAAGTAATAATTAAAGGCACTAAGATCTGAAGTGTAGATATCGTGGATAGATTTCAAAGTGAAGGTATGGATGCCACGCTTCACTGTGAGAGTACAACAGCATCTTATTTTCTGAGAAGAAAGGTGGATCACGGGAATTGGAAAGACCTTTAAAAAAGGATTGGGATAAAGCTAAGTGCTCGAATCGAAGTCTTTTTAATCAAATCAGCATGAATATGTTATACCACAGCTTTACTGAATTTGTGCATTTTAATCACTTTTCATTTGTTTAAGCTTTACTTAGACTGGAAGAAACTGCGATGGTTCAGTAGCTACCATGCTTCAACCTTTTTAAAGGCAAGAAAAGCAGTGATTACGGCATTAAGATCTTGTTGTCATGCAAGGTAGAATGTATTTTTTTAAAATCGAAATGTAACGCTTAATTCTGACTATAATAGCATCTTTTCTTTTCTTTTCTTTCTCTTTCTCTTGTTGGAAATAGATGGATCATAGGACTTGGAAAAACTGACATAAAGAGACCAATAGTAATTCCACTCGTTCATGCACCCCCGCAATGGATTCAATCAAACTTTATGTCAATTCTTTTGTACGGGAGAGCGTACAGGCATTATAATCTTTCTCTTTCCCTTCCAGATGAAGTAAAGCTAAAATGCAGGTATTGGAAGAAACTACCTAGGTACGAGGTTTCCGACAGTTTAAAGCGAACTAAAGTAACAATTACGGCACTAAGATCTTCTTTGTAAATATTGTTAGTAAATTTAAAAGAAAGTAATTTCAGCCGCATGCCACGCTTCACTGTGTGATTAGAGCAGCATCTTTTTTCTGATAAAAAGGGATAGAGATAAAGATAAGAGATTGAAAAGACCTGTTTTTTTTTTTTAATAAATCAGTATGAAAATCTTACGACAGGTACAGCATGAAAGGAGGAAGAAATAATTTAATGTAAATTTTAATATTTAAATAAATACTTCATCAAATAAAGAGTTGTGAAGGCTTAATATTTTATGCAAGACATAACCATAAAACTAAGTTGAGTGGATGGAGAATATAATAAAAGTAAATGTCAAATAGAAATTATTAGTTTCATAAATAAAAATTCATGATCATATTTCATGTAAGATGATACATTTTAAAAACTTAAGTCAATTGAAATTATCATAAGTCAATTGAGATTATCATAAGAGCAAAGATGAAATAAAAGGTATTAGTTTCAAATTGGGGGAGGCTATGATGGTGGACATTCTATGCTATGAAAATATAATTTGAAATCAAAGTCAAGTGGATGGAGAATAGTATAAAAGTAAAGTAGAGTTGAAATAAAAATTATTATTTCTATCGTAATGCTTCATGCCATTTTTATATGGATGTTTACACTAATCAATGTATTCAGTTACATTCATTTTGAAAAGTTTTAAAGTGCAACTTTATTATTGTAATCGTGAAATTTGCATATCTATGTCAATTCCCATTTAATTTTGGGTCCCTTTTGAAGGAATGAATTAATACAATTGCATATCAACAAATGCCACCCTCTTGTACAAAATTAAATTCATTCCTTGATCATTCACTCCCTTGTATTCAAGGGGGCTGATGAAGGAAAACTTGGTCCTTGCAATCTAACAATTTATCTAAGATATTTTAAGTACCAATAGTCCTCAACAATTGATGGAGAGAAGAAACCATTATGAGACAAGTCACATTTTCTTATTAACAATAAGTTCATTCTTGTGGTAGGATCACTCGCAAAAAACAAATTTGTCCTACAATCAATTCAAAGATTATTCTAATGTAAAAGCATATATCAAATCAAGTGCATCCATTTTCAATATTAAGCTTAGTATAACTCTATGTTACCAAAAAGAAATTCTTCACCATACTTTCCACATATATGTATCCTAACCCTACATATTTAATTTATTAATTTAGCATTAAATTACATAGATTTATCATACCCAACCATTACTTACGTTAATTAGCCTACATGAACATTAGGAAAGTGTATTTATATTTATATTTATTTACATTTTAGTACTTTAATTGTACAAAATTAATTTTTAGTTACAATCCAATGATAGTTAAATTGAGATTTTATAATTGTAAGGGTGAAAAGTGTACACTTTATAGCTTTCCCTTCCATTCTTCACTTAATTTTAATAATTTCTCTCAAATTTAATGACTAAAAAAAAGTGTTATATATTTATGTACAGGATGACACATAATTGACATCTTGATTGATTTTGACTTCTTGGTGATCTAAGTTGTATGTCTTAAATCCCTAAGGATGGGTAGTCTCCCAAGTGCCAAGGGTGTCAAACATGGAAAGAGTACCACAAAACCTATGTTTAGGTTGGGTAACTACTTGTACCAACTATTGGGGTGGGTAAGACATCCTACACTTTGGGTTCTACAAGACCAAAAGGTATTTCCCTAAGGTGCTCAATTATTTGATATTACAAATATTAAACAATTGCATTGCCATAAACCATACCCACTGCACCATCTATCCCTGTACCATTGTCACAATATACCTATGTGTTGGTTTGGTTATGCAAAGCTATGCACCTTTATACAATAGAAAGATATTTTCATGTAGATTATGTAAAATACTGGTAACAACCCCTATTATTATTATGCACTCATACATGAAAGTATGACAAACTAAAAACACAAATGAAAAAAAAAAAGTGATTATAATTAGATTATTTTAAATTTTTTTTCCTAATAATAAATGGAGTATACAACATATTGATGTTGATTCCAATAGGGTTATAGACTCATGAGTCTATTCAAACACATGTAATGATTGGAATCTCAATGTAAAAATTTGATGAATATTTTATTGAAGACTATATCTGTTGGAAATGTATAAGAAAAGTAGGTTCTAGACATGCATTCAATAAATTACTTGGATTGGTTAAATATTAGAAGATCCTACTTAGCAATCCATAGACAAAGATGAACATTTCTTATATTTTTTGCGAAAATATACCATGCAAAAATTTTGTAGGGTTTTATAGTCATATGGTTCGCCAATTGATCATACATATATATAGAAATGAGGGTAGTGCCAATGTACACACTTAAGCATGGTTGATTCCACACTTTAAAAATATTCTTCTAAGAGCACAATGATTTTATTACACATTTTGGATGAACATGGATCATCAAAATTCAAAAATATGTCTTATCCATAGAACCCTAGCTCTCTAAAAATGTATTATTTTTAGTTCTTCTCAAAAATTATTTTCACATCCTTGTAAAAAAATTAAAAATAAAGGCTCATATACCCATTCTAATGTGTGTTGAAGTGAAATGTGAAAATCTTCTTATGAATCTTGAAAATCCATGACCACAATAACTCAAGGGGTGCCCATACTCTATCCACCATCATCATAAATGTTACATGTTAGAAATACCCTTTTGAGACCCATGGAAATCAAGAATAGTGCACAAATCACTCTTTATCCACTTGCCATACCTCTAAAATTAGTGGTTTGAGGTTTCACATGTAAGGACAAAGATAATGCCAAAAAATTCCACTGGAACAATTCTTGAAAGATGGTATTTTAGATGGAAAGCTATACAATAATAAATAAGGCATGTTTTGAGCACCATATTCCTCCTTTAGATCCATGAGAATCTACATATAAAATTAATTTTGGGAGCCATCAAATTAACTTTGGTAGTTAAAGGTCTAAATTTGGTCATTAATGAGGCTTTGGACCATCCAAGAAAGTAAGTGGGGAATTGAGTGAAAAATATAAATAATTTTGGACAATCAGAGGTCACAAGAAACTCACACCATATGTCAAGGGTTAGAATATCAATGAACCAGATAAGACTGGGAAGTCATGCTAGAAGGGAGGAGAAAAGGGGGGAAAGCTGACAAGGAAACTTCGACGAAGGAAAAACTTCCATGAAATCAAGATCAAGGTTTGGACAAGGCTTAACTTGGTATTGAGTTAAAGGGAGGCTAAAATTCTAATTCTATAAGTTGAATAAAGAAAATTGTTAGGGTATTAGGATTTCAAGGGTTAGTGAAAATGGGTATCCAATTCAGAGTATGCCAAAAGTTTGTTCTTGAAAGACTTAGAAAATTTTTGGAACATAATGTATCAGAGATTGGGTAATGAGGTTGCAATGGAATGTGTACCATGAAGGATGGAAGGATGATGACATCAAAATGGATATATGATATCAATATGACATCATTGGGACTACTTACATCAACATGAAATCATCATTATATCATCACGACCACTAACATCAACATGAATTCAACATGACTAAGCTTATTAAAATGAAGGTATTGGGCAGGAGGAAAACCTGAAACTATATTTAGGGAATTAGCAAGAAAAGGTACGATACAAAAGCTTTGGGGAAAGCTTGATTGATATGATAAGTATGATAAGATATGGAAAGATGAACATTTCTTATATTATTTCTGAAAGGATACCATGAAAAATATTTGTAGGTTTCTTACAATCATTTGGTTGGCTAATTGATCATACATACATTTAGAAATGAGTATAGTGCCAATGTACACACTCAAACAAGGTTGATTCCACACTTTAAAAAAATTCAAGTCTAGGATTGCAATAATTTTATTACACATTTGGGGTGAACATAGATCATCAAAATACAAAAATGGCTTGTCCTTTTGATGAATATAAAACCCTAGCTCTCTAAAAATTTATTGTTTTTCGTTCTCCGAAATTATTTTCCCATCCTTGTAAAAATTAAAAATAAGGCTCATACACCCATTGTGATTTGTTTTAAAGTGAAATGTGTTACAAATCTTCTTAGGAATCTTGAAAATTCACTACCACAATGACTCCAGCGGTGGCCATACTCTATACACCATCATCATAAATTTTACATGTTAGAAATACCCATTTGAGACCTATGAACATCAAGAATAGTGCACAAATCACTCTTTTTCCACTTGCAGTGCCTCTAAAATTAGTGGTGTGAGGTTTTACATGCCAGGACAAATAGAATGCCCAAAAAATCCACTAGAAAAATTGTTGGGAGATGGTATTTTAGATGTTAAGTTAAATAATAATATAAAAGGCATGTGTTGAGAACCATATTCCTCTAGATCCATGAGAATATACATATAAAATGATTTTTGGGAGCCATCAAATTAACTTTAATAGTTATAGGGCCAAATCAGGTCATGAATGAGGCCTTGGACCATCTAAGAAAGCAAGTGGGGTATTTAGTAACAAACGGAAATAATTTACTCTTAAATATATTATACACTATCATATAAATGTATTAATAATTAGTATTATTTAAACTATATTTAATATATGATATGCTAATACTAGTGATAATATATTGTTATTCAAATAATAATTTTTTTTTTAAATATATAAACATATTTAATCATGTAATATATCTAATATTAATGATATTATATTTAATACTGCATAATAATGAGAATAATTATATAATAATAATTAATAATCAATAATTATTATTAAAATCAATATATATTAATTATTTATATTAAATATATATTTTTAGTTATATAAATTATTAATTTTTATTATTAGTATTAAATATATTACATGATTATAGGAAAAGAAGTGAAAATGTGCAAAGCAAGGTTGAATAATGGTGTGGAGGTGAAGCAGAGAGATTCCGCACAGGCTGAAACAGCGAAAGTAAAATTATGGTGGGGAGATGATGTGGTGAAGGAAAGCGAAGCAGAACAGTCAGTGGATCATACACCACCATGGGTTTTCAAAGGTGGAAGATGCAGAGACAAATGTCACAGGGCATACTAACCTCTAGGCGAAGCAGAGAAAATGGAGGAAAGGCCTACCAAAAAGCGTCATGACACTGCTGATACTCATGTGGAAAATCGGGTCCCGTGGGTGAGCCATATTGGATTTGGAGGGAAAAATGTGCTAGGAAGGAAGGACAACCTGGCTTGGAGGAACCCTAGAGACAGAAGAAGTAAGAGACGCGAGTGCGCAGATCAAAGATTAGGCAAGGAGCAAAAAGTTGAGGAAAAGGGCAATCCCATCACATTGAACACAGAGGACACTATTGAGATCAAGGTTTTAGAGGAAATAAATCCTGACATGGAGATCCTCAAAGAATTTTCATTCATTTGTAGATTCATTGAAGGTACAGCTGATAGATCATCAAGTAGGATTTGGATTAAGGAAAATTGGAAGACAGAGGTTTTATTAAGATTTCTACCAAAAGGTTTTTTCCTAATCGTTTTCACCAATGAGAAAACCAAAACAAGAGTGACAGAAGAAGAGATTTGGTTCATGGAGGAAATGCCTCTATACATGCAGCCATGGAACAAGAATTTTGACCCAATCAAAGTGCGGCCTTATGATCATCCAATTTGTGTTAGACTGTACAATCTTCCAATAGAATACTGGGCAGGCGAATGCCTTGAGAAAATTGGACGCTCACTGGGTATACTTATGGAAATTGATTCAAAAATTCTGGAGGGAGACATGTATAAATATGCCCATTTGAAGATTGCGACGATTGGTACCATCCCCAGTAACATCCTGCTATTGGCTAATGAGGAACAATGGAGGCAAGGTATTGAAATTGAAAAAACAAGGTTTTTTTCTCTTTCCTGTGGTTCACGCAGTCATGGCTCCATAGATTGCACTAATGGTCAAGTGGAGAAAAGCAAGATGCCAACCTCGAGTGGTAATCCTCCTATTGCTACCATGCACCAACAAAGCAGTTCCAATGAACGAACATCACAGGCAGGAGGGAATGAGCTTTTAACCAAGGCCTCGAAGGGATCGGCTAGATGCCCAACATCTATACCCAATAGTAAGGGTGGGGAAAATTAAAATCAAGCAAAGGAAAGTGAGGAGGTAGAGGATGACAACGGAGATGAAACTTATGCCAGGGCATGTATTGATTTGGACTCTAATCATGACATTGAGGATGAACTAGAGGTAATCAATGATAGGTGTATTTCCCAGTCTGCATCTAAACACATGGGTCTGGGAAAGATCGACAATTCAAGCAATACTCACAGTCGGAAGTCCTTCAAGAAACTTCGGGAAGAAGAAGCGGCTACCAAGAATTTTACAAGTATAACCAAGTTCTTGAGTACCAAAGGAGGAAAACCCTCCCTTGGGAAATAATGAAGATCACAACTTGGAATGTCAGAGGCCTAAAGGCCCCTGACAAACAACATCTAGTTAGGCGTCAAATACAAAAGTGCACAAGTAATATAATTTTGTTACAAGAAACTAAACTGACAGGGGAGGAAAGTTCACAATTCCTGAGATATTTTCGACAGTGTGATGGCTACTTTGAAAGCTCTTCTCGTTTTGCGGGGGGCCTGGCTATGCTTTGGAAAATAACAAACGTTTTGGTAGAAATTATCATATCATCTGCAAGATGGATGGCAACGAAAGTCTTTGACCTAGGCCTAAACTACAGTTTCATACTTTTTAATGTATATGGCCCCATAAAAACAAAGGAGAAAGCATTGGTTTGGAGTTCGATCCTGGAGTTCATGCATATGTTTCCCAAGTAAAGAATAATAGTTGGAGGAGACTTTAATGCAATCCTCGACTTGTCTAAAAAAAGGGGCGGAGTTAGAAGCATTTCACAAACAATACAAGACTTTAGGGCTTTTGTGGCGGAAGTAGGGTTGATGGACTGCCCCATAGACAATGGCAATTTCACATGGACTAATCAGCGGATATTTTTTACTGCCATAGCTAAGAAGCTCAATTGTTTCTTGGTGTCACCATCATGGTTCAATTATGGTTGGTGTGTGAATGCTTACATTTATCCTAACTCAATATCTAATCACTTTCTTGTGGATTTGACAATAGCTAATGGCAATGAGAGAGTGAAATCAAACTTTAAATTTGAGAGCATGTGGTGGAGAGACCTAAGCTTCTTGGAGTTGTTGGAGACATGGTGGAAGGAAATAAGGGTGGGAGGCTCTATAAGCTTCATACAAACTAAAAAATTGCATGCATTAAAGCAGAAACTAAAAACTTGGAATAAGGAGAAGTTCCAGAATATCTTTGTTGAGAAGGCCAAGGTGGAAACCGACCTGGAGATACTCAATGAAAAGGTCATAGTGTTTGGCATGAGAAATGAATAATTTTTAAAAGAAACCAAATTAAAAAGGAAACTGGCTGAGATTCTGAAAAGAGAAGAGTTATATTGGAAGGATAAATCAAGAGAGGTTTGGCTAAGTGAAGGAGATGCTAACTCTAAATTCTTGCATGCCCCAGTCCTGGTGAAGTGAGAAAGTAATAAAATAGAGAAAATCACTACAAGCAATGGTTAGACTATTAGAGGTTCGGCTGAGGTAAGCAAGGCTGCAATTGAATATTTCTCCAACCTTCTAGGGGAACATATGTCTATTGGGGGATATGTGGAATACCTTGATTTGATCAATTCCAGAGTTGGTGAAGTTGACAATAGGAGGTTGTGTGCAAAGATCTCAAAAGATGAGGTTCAAGCTGCACTCTTCCAGATGCATCCTAACAAGGCACCTCACCCTGATGGCTTTACAACCAGTTTCTTTCAAAACTGCTTGAATTTTGTAGGGGAGGATCTTTGGTAACTAGTAGCAGACTTCAGGAAAACTAGGAGATTCGTGAAAGATATGAACAATACAATTATTGCACTGATTTCGAAAAAATCCAAGTGTTCCTCTTTCGGGGATTATAGGCCTATATCATTATGCAATACCATCTATAAAATCATTGCAAAATTACTAGCCAATAGACTTAAATTATTATTGGGGAAGACCATTTCAATTGAACAAAATAGTTTTGTGTCGAGGAGAGAAATAACAGATAGCATTTTACTAGTATTGGAAGTTGTTCACACACTAAGTACAAGCAAGCAACCAAGAATTATTATAGAACTTGATGTAACCAAGGCTTATGACAGGGTGCGATGGCCATTCTGTATGGAGGTGATGAAAATAATGGGATTTTGCAATCATTGGTGCAACTTGGTGTATCAGTGCATCTCCTCTGTACGGTATTCTATAGCTGTAAACGGCTCATTATAAGGTTTCTTCTAGGAAACGAATGGGCTCAGGCAAGGTGACCCCATTTCACCTTTCCTTTTTATCATTATGGTCGAAGCCCTAGAAAGTGTGATTAGGAACAACTGCCAATGTAAGGTTTGGAGAGGTGTACAAGTTGCACCAGATATGGAACCAGTCACCCATACAAAATTTGCAGATGACACTACTCTGTTGGGTGAAGCAAGTATGAGAGAAGCTAGATGCATTAATCGGGTGCTCAAGGAATATGAACTTCAATCAGGTCAATAGATGAATAAGGAAAAATTGTGCATTTTCTTTTTTAATACAAGACCACAAAAGCAACAAGCTATATCTTCTATTCTTGGAGTTAAGAAAGGGAAACTACCATTTAAATTTCTTGGAGCACAGATCTTTGAAGGAGTCTGCAGAGCAAAGCATTGGGGTGAGGTGGTTGAAAATTGTCGAAATAAAGCTATGGCATGGAAGAACAATTGGCTCTCAATGGCAGGGAGGATAACCATGGCTAAGGCGGTTCTTTCGACAATCCCAATTTATGCAATGTCCTATCTAGAAGCACCTGGAAAGACAATAAATGACTTGGAAGAAAATATTAAAGAATTTCCTATTAGAAGGGTTGAAAATAATGAAGAAGATACATCTATTAGGATGGAACGAAGTTTGTAAAGCGAAAGTCAACAGAGGGGCTGGCCTTCGTAAGCTACGCCTTCAAAATAAAGCTTTAGGGGCCAAACTTATCTAGAAAATGTATAAAACCCCCAAAAGATTGTGGTGTCAAATCATGCAGAGGAAGTACTTGGACAACCTGGACCTAGCCAAAATTCTAACGGTTGCGAACCTGGGTGGTGGCTCAGCACCATGGTGCTACATCTCAAAGTGTTGCTCCCTAATTACAAGTCACCTATCTTGGCAGGTAGGGAATGGACAAAAGGCTTTGTTTTGGTTAGATTCATGGAATGGGTACAAAAGCTTGGTTGAGATCTTTGACCTAGAACAATATATTGACTACTTGCAATTGTCTTATGGCACCACTGTGGTAGATTACATTCAGAGGGAGAGTGTACAAGTTGACGGTACCTTTAAATGGATTAACTTTACCTCACTTTCAATTCCACATGGGCTGGAAGTTGTAGTAAGTGAGGAAATTGAGAATACATTATTAAATTGGAGTAATAGGGATGACATGATAATATGGTGTGGTGCAGCCTTCGTAAATTATTCAGCTAAAATGGGTTATCAAATCCAATCAGCACAACCCAAGGATAAATCCCGGATGGAAAATCTTTTTTGGAAGAAGGAGATTTTGCCTAAGGCCAGGGCATTTCTTTGGGTGGCTCTCCATGGGAGTTGCTTAACAACTGAAAGATTGAAAAGAATTGGAACCGTTGGACCAACTAGATGTATCCTTTGCAAGCGCATGGAAGAAAATGTGGACCATCCACTCCTATCCTTCCCTGTTGTGAGCTCATGTTGGGACTGGTTGCAAGTGCCTTTAACTTTTTGGGACCAAGGAAAAATAAGCTAAGTGCCTTTCTTTCTAATTGGCCGAGAATGAATAATGGTGGTTATTGGAAAGGAATTTGGACCTTGGCCCCATCCTTGCTCATGTGGCATTTGTGGAAAGAGCGGAATTGACGCATTTTCAAGGAGAAAGCCTTAAATCGAGAGAAGCTTATTGCCAAAATTCAAAATGCTATTATAGAAACTGCTAACAATAGACTCAATGTCACTTCCAAAATGTCATTCTCAAGGTGGGATGAAGAACTTCGTAGATTATGGCCTAAACTCAAAATTCTGAAGACATCTGCTAATAGTATAACTATAATCAATAGGAAGGAGATTCATTGGATTTTCCTAGTTTGGTTGAAATGGAAACTAAACTTTGATAGGGCTACAAAAGGCAATACAGGAGAAGCCAAGGCTGGTTGCATTATTAGAGATACAAGTGGAGGTTGTTTGTGGGCGGCTTCAAAGAAGCTTGGGGTTTGCTCCAATAATATCACAGAGATGGAGGCTCTATGGCTTGGTTTGCATCTTTTCATCCAACATGGCATAAACTTAGTAGAGATTGAGGGCGACTCATTACTCTATGTCCAAGCAATAATTTTGGGTAATTCTCAGAACCAGAGGATTAATAGTTGGATTTGTTAGGATTTAGGTGTCATCAACCTTGTAAATCCTTTAATTTATTATTCTCCTAAATTTTTTTGTACATTTACCCATAAGAGTTGAAACTGTTTGACCAATAGTGGTGAACAAGATAATGTAAATGCAATGTTACCGTTACCATTTGTCATTTTTGGAAAAAGGACAAAATAGCTAGGTGTTCCACCTTGGAATCTTCTAAAATAAGGTTGTTGGGTCAAAATAGGGTGTTGTAAGAGCATCTATGACATGCATGCAAGTTTTCATAAGATGTTATGACAGTATGACGGATTCCCTATGACAGAATATGCTATTTTTAGACCCCAGGTACCCGTGTAGGAAAGATGCGTTATGATAGCTATAAGAGCATCTGTAAGAGGCTATTTTTGGTATTTTTTGACCATTTCAAGGAGGGAGGCTTGGATTTTTCTAGGTGGTATTGCTGCCTATTGTTTGGTAAAACCATGGTGGTTTTCATCCTCACAAATCTCTATATATTGGGGCCTTGAGCTAGAGTTATTAAAAATTCAGTTATGCAAGGTAACAGGGTGCTGCCGGATTTTACAAGGATTGATAAGAGAAGTCTATTGCTGCATGTAATATTTTAGATTATTAGTAATATACTTGCCTCTCTTTCGGTGGTGGAGTTTTTTCCCTTTCGGGTTTCTCCACGTAAATCTGTTGTTGCATGTGTTAATTTTTCTATCTCTCTCATTCTTTCTTCACACTAAGGCTAAGGTTAATCTACATATTTCAGATTTACATTCACACATTTAAGTTCATACTGCAAGCTTTCTTCACCTTGATTTTCAACAAGATTGCCCCCATCAGAGAATTATTAAATAAATTGGTGTATTATTCTTTGATGCACATTTATAGGGAGGCAAACAGGGCAACCAACCTACTTGCAAATCGAGGGGTGGTACAAGATGCCAAGTTGGTTACAGGTTCTACAACAGATCTCTAGCCTAGTCTGCAAGAAATTTTATCTGACGAGATTATCAAATCATGTGGAGGCACTTCTACTCCTTCCAAAGACTCGTGAGTCACAAGAATCCACATGGCCTGACATTAATACTAGCGCACCATAAGGACATCTCATATTCCTTCGGGCATTGTTGGGTTGGTTTGGCTATTAAGGGTAGGTGGGAATGTCCCATTTTCTAAAAGCAATGGCAAATGTCAAAGATGGTATTTCAGTTTGGACTGGCTTGTGCATGCAGAAAGGAGTCTCTTCCTACTCAATGCTGAAGACTTTTCATCATCCAGGATGGGGCTGTGCTGAGCGCAATCACGAAGATTGTTTCATGGGTCTTAAATGTTAAGCAACACTAGTGCGACGATAGGGTCTATGAGATGGTGATTGGGGCTCTTGTGGACATATGTGAATCCAAAGAACGAGTGTCTATTAGCCTAGAGCGGATTGTGTCATATCAGAATGTTCATGTGTTAGCAAATGCAACATTGGAGTTGAGGACTGAAGGTTGGGTTAGCTTTTTACGCATGTTCTTTGATCCAAAAATGGTGATAGAGGAGGATGAGTCTGGTGAAGGAACGAATGTTGAAATGTCCAACCAACGTAAGGAGGCTCTGAGGAACTTTATGACAGCGAATGGGAGGTCTTCCGGAATGGGGTGAAAAATGCAAACCTGGATGCCTTCTCTTGTTTCATGGCCTCAGAGATATCTTGGCTTGGCAATGGGAGCCTCTGAAGGCTTACAATCCTGGGTGGTTTTTTGACGACGATATACCAGGCTTTGGAACTGTAAGCAATGCGGGGGAGGTTATGTTTGTGCATTTTTCTTTTTTTGTTATGCGGTGTTGAATGCTACAGAGCTTTGTTCTTGTTGCCTACAAGCTCCGAGCACCGTCGTTAAGATGTAATCAGGGAGCTACTATATATATATATAGATTACATGATTAAATATATTATATTTTAAATAATTATCACTAATACATAATCTATTATTTAAAATTATATATAATATTATCAAATTAATATTTAATATTAAATACTACAACTATAAAGTTTAATATTAAAATAATTATTGATATTAGTATATAAATTAAATAATTCAATCAATTTTAAAAAATATAATTAATTTATTATATTTTAAACAAGTTAAAATAATTTATATTTAATTATCTAATATTTATTTAAATTAAAAGACTTAATTTAATATATAATATTATTTGAAATTATAGTTATAGTTATTAAGTGCGAATGCTATATAATAATATTGTCATTGAACCGTCAGAAAAAGTAAAAAATAAAACAACTCACGAGTAGCAGATTAATCGGCAAACGGAACGGAAATCAGAAGGGGGCCCACATGTGACAGCACACACTAAGTCAATGCTTAGTGTGTTACGCTTTGGGTCCTATGATGCTGTTTTTAGCAGTTGGAAAGGCAAGATTAAGGTCGTATCTTCCATGGGAAAGCAAAGTAGAATCATACTTATTGAATCATTTATCAGGGTCTCTTCTTCATGTTGCAGGTGGCAGGTGCACGGATGGTGTGTGGATGACCGTTGCAACAGGCGAAGATGGAGATGGCAGCGGGGGAAGCAGCTGCTTGTATGTGCTCTTAGACTTCGAGGGGCTCGGCAGTTTTGAGAGAAGTGAACAAGAAGACATGCTTCTCTCTGTTCTCAATGCCGCTGTCAGCAACAGCACAAATTTCAACAAAAAAGTGAGTCATTTTTTTCTAACCACTAACTCCAACTTCTCTACTGTTCTGTTTTAAATCCTGGTCGCCTAGATATAGTTGCAATAAGTCGAAGGGAGAGGGGAATTCGGTTTTATGAGATATATAACATGAATAACTCTTTTTTCTACTGTAAAGTGTAAACCTTCGTTTGATATTACAGGATTTTCACATAGATAAGGACACAGAATCCGCTTTCAGCCGGTTTCAAAGTAGGATCAATCTACTGAAGCAGGACAAAAAGTTATTTAAAGGTTTATTTTACATTGCCATCAAGGATGTGGACACATCCGATGTAGATGATCTTATGCAAGAATTTCATCAGAAGATTTCCCAAATATGCAGCAAATCGCAAGAGAATTTCATTTTAAAAATGTACGACGGAAAGGTGGAGATTGCTGCTATGGCTCCTTATAATAGATCTGAATACTATAGAGAGAGCTTGAGTGAGCTAGCAGAAACGGTGGCAGAGAGAATCGATTCCTGTTATGACAATGGATTCACTTTCTTGAGGGATTTGAAGCTTATTATAGCTCAAATTGCAGCCAAAGACTGGACTTCTATTGACAGCAAGCGAGTTGCTGTGTCAGTTGATATTCTGAGGAGAAATCTTACGTCCGCGGTCCACACGGGATGCGTTTCTGTGACAAATACAAATGAAGAATTAAGGGTTTTAGATAATTTCGACACACAGGAAGAAATTCCTGAATATCCTGTTATTGTCGGGGATTCTTCAAGGAACATAAGAGATTCAGGATTGTATCTCTCGCCTTGTACAGAGTCAGAAACTCCTGCTACTATAAGAGACGTTTTTTCTCAAATCAGGTCAGAACTGGTGATGGTTTTACCCAGGAATGGTAGCAACGGCGAGGAGTGGCATTCTTTATTCGAGAGCTTCCTCGAGGCGCTGGCAAAAATTGTGGTAACATGATCAATTTCCAACAAAAGAGATCCATCAATAGAGGTAAAACCTCAAAAATATAAGTCCATAATGACAGGGATATGATTTTTATCACACACAATAACTCCAATATTTTAAATTCCATGAGAAATAGATGCACAATAAC
This sequence comes from Sequoia sempervirens, assembly GCA_007258455.2. NCBI lineage: Eukaryota > Viridiplantae > Streptophyta > Pinopsida > Cupressales > Cupressaceae > Sequoia > Sequoia sempervirens. The sequence continues at coordinate 15,356,763 of VDFB02000017.1, forward strand.
AATGCCAAATATATATATATCAATTTTCTAATTTACTAATTTTATGTTGTATGTATTTTAATTTTTTATAACTAGTATAGATAACTTAAATACATCTAAATAATTCTATGAAATACCAATATTTAGGTATTTGATTTCCTTAAGAATTATTTTATTTTACTTTTGAATTATTATAATTAATATATATATTTAGACACATTAATTCTATTTTTTTTTAATAATTATTGTATTTTATCTATAAGACATATATTTTATTTTGTATGTAATTTTTAAATTACAATATGTGGGATATAGCTTAAATTTTGTAGTTTTAGTTTTTTAATTATATGTTGAATTTTTATTTTTTTATAAGTGTCTATATTATAATTTTAAAAATAATGTTACACATATTCACAAAAAAGATTGGTGGAAAAAAGTTACACCCATAAAATCCATATGAGGCTAAAGCCTAGAGCATACAAATATAAACAAGGCCATTAGGTGGAAAGAGAAGTAGTAGAGGGAGGAGGAGGATCCTAGTAATCTCATTTCCCCCATACATCAACAAGGTCCACAATGTCAATGGGAGGGTCCCACACATCATTTTCCTTATATTTATCCTCTTCTATAGCTCAAATAGGAAAATTCGCAAGAGCTGGAACCAAGGGAACTTGTCAAAATAAAACTAGCTAGAGGTACAAATCATAGGCAACCCATAGGTTCCTCTCATAGGTGGCAAAGAAGTAGAGTGTTGAAGAGTGGGCCACAACCAACCCTTCTAACCACTATCTCTTCTCGCAATCAAAGGAGATGCTTGGGAGTGAGTTTCCTGATTACCTTAAGAAAAGATGCTAAATCCATAATAATGCCCACAAGAAGGTATGTGACTCCTAAAGGAACAAGGAGATAGAGGAATTCTTGCAACCACACAAGGGTTATTTCCAAGTGGTTAAGTGCTCACTTGTAGATGCATTACGTAAAGTGTAAATTTCTTATTTTTTACCTAAATATGTAGTAAAATGTTGAAAAAAATAAATCTTTAGTATAAAGTAAAATATGATGATCAACAAAACAATTAAAAAAACTCAATGAATCTCTATCTTTCCATATGCTAAATAAAATATCCACCTTGAGATCATGTCATATTTGATTGAACTTGTGATAAATGTGAGTCCAATCCCCTAAACCAATAATGTGCCATGGGAAAGGTTATGGTTTGAAGGGCTTGAAAATTCATGAGTCCAAGTTAAAATATTTTAAGTATGGGACAAAACTAGAAAATATGTTTCAAAGACTAGCTACCCAAAAAATTGTAATTGAGGTTGAGGACTACCAAATCTAGGATAACCTCAAGCCAGCAAGAATGCCTTGGAAGATAATAAACCAAGAAAATTGGGCCAATTTAGGTTCCAAAATTATCACCCAAATGGTATGGAATTTATGCTACCAAATGATGACTAGTGTATAGAAATGTCACTATTGATTCCAAGTGGGAACCATGGGCAAGTGAACAAAGAGCCAAAGGTATCCTTGTGGTTTATAATTCTAGAAACTAGTGTTTGGACACCACTTCCAATCTTTTGACCAAGGTTTGCAATAATTGATACCATTTTTATTAATCATATTAGCTTGAATATCTCCCATAATTGTATGGTCATGATATGATTCTCCTTGATGTTGCCACCTTGAGACATATTCTATAATGGAAAAAAAAAATGTAGTAACATCTCATGATTGTGTACATAATAGTTATTTTAAAATCTAAATTTTATTTAAAAGTAATGTATGCCCATGCATTTAGGAAATAAATTAATTCTAAAATAAAATAAAATTACTTAAATACTAAATGAAAGCACTTATACATGTAGAATTGAACTTCATATAAAATATATATTATTATTGTAAATAATAAAAGTAAAATAAATTTGTTGGAAAAAGTAAATAAATAATGTAGATAAAAAATGATAATTCTTAAATAAAAACTAAAAAATTATGTGTTGAAAATAAAATAGAAATATTTTTAAAATAAAATAATTCTTAAATTCAAAAATAGATCTTTTAACTAGATCAAATTAAAAGACACTAACATATATTAATTTATAGGCATCTTGAGATCCAACATCTTTTATATAGATATATTTAAGATATCACACTAATTAATTATCTATATAATTTTATATATATTTAAATTAATTTTCATAATTTTAATTGTTAATACTTTTATAATTTTTTATTTTTATTTTTTTTAATGGTTACTTTTCTAATTTTCTTATTTGTATAGTTTTATAATTTTATAATTTTTTTATTTTTTAATATTATAAATTTATTATTTTAATTAATTCATAAGTTCATTAGTTCAATTTTTTTATAATTTTATTCATTTAATAGTTTTTTAATGTTATTAGTTTATTAGTTATATTATTTGATAAATTATATGTATGTGTATGTATATACACACATACAAGTTTATATATGTATATGTATATGCATATGCATATACATATGTATATACATGTATGTGTATTTATTTTACTATATATATTTTTCTTAATTATTTTTTAATAAATTTATAATTTTTTACTTTTATAAGTTATATTTAAAAATAATATTTTTTTTCAAAAATATCGAAAAGTTTCAATTAAAAAATAAAATCTTATGGAATTTCACACATAAATACACAAACAAATTACAAAATAAAATGCATTAAAAAACATGAGTAATAAGAATATACCTTAAAAAATAACTTGAGGAGAAGCAAACAAGTAGGTGTGTAAGTAGGATTCCAGTTGAATTTGTGCGTTGCTAGTGAGACTTACACACAAACTAAATGCAAATAATTATAAACCACATCTATTTATACTCAAATCCCCGTGTATCAAATCTAAATTGGTTTGATTGATGGTCCGTATTGCAATGGGTGTAATGTATGCATTAACTAGGTTCAATAAAAGGAGGTCAAAGATGCTTTGAAATTAGATTTTCTATCTATAAATACACCCCTTGTGACTTAAAAATATCAATTTAGTGGTACTAATAAAGGATGTGGACTATGATGGCAATAGTTTCAAATTGAGCTAACTTTATTCCAATCACTACTTTATTTCTAGGAACTAGAGGAGAGTGGAGAATCTTACTTTGGATGAGTGGAGTCCATTGGTAGTAGTGGTCTCATTTTGGACTTTTGGTAGTCTTGGAGTTGTTCATACTTGATTTAATGAAATCAATCTTAAAATCTTCGGAAAGTACTAATATCAATGTGGCATGTGGATGTATGGAATATCTATAATGTGGTACGGATATAGATAAGAGTGAATGCATAGGAATGAGTGTCAATGGAAAAGAGTGACAATGAAATGAGCATAACTTTACACAAGGCATTTGTCAATATGTAATTGTATTAATTTATTCCATCAAAATAGGGACAAAATAAACAAGAAAGCACAGGTATGTAAAACCTTAAATTCCTCAGATGACATGACAAAAAACATTTATTTATTTATTAAATTTGACAGTAAATTAACGTTTATTATAATAAACTGTATTTTTCACGAATAAAGTTTTTACCAATACCAAAAATATGATTCCATTAAAAATTATTTTGAAGCTTTTTACTTTATCTTAGTCCTTTTCTGATATGATATTCTCCATCCACTGTCTTCGAAAACTCTGACAGTCTTTTTTCAAAAGCTATTGATCTCCTCGATCTTTGAAAGTGTTTCCATTAAAGTTGTACGATCCATCCTCATTTTCCTCAAAAATAAGATTCTACCATTGTCATCACAAAGTGAAGCGTAGCATACAAGAAATCTTGACCGAATGCTTGGAGTGCATCAAGGATTGAAATCACTTTCTGTTTTTCCTTTTCGTGCATGTTAGTGAGCAGAGAGTTTGGACTTCAATTGGAATTTGCGCAAGATTATGCAATTCTTAGTGTTATTAGGATATTCGCTCGTAGGAGAAGTGAACAAAAGTAGCCATTAAGGCGCTATGATGTTATTGGAGGTGTTATTTTCACTGTCTGCCATAACACCATCTCAATACTAAAAAGTTTACTTGTTTATCTTTGGATCATAAATTCGTTATTTTCAAGGGGAAGGCGCTATGATGTTATTGGAGGTGTTATTTTCACTGTCTGCCATAACACCATCTCAATACTAAAAAGCTTCCTTGTGTATCCTTGCTCCTTTTAAAAAATGTATTTAGTTACTTTTAGGGAGGAAGGGTTAAGGTAAGAGTCAATAAAAAATTGAATCTAGAATTTAGATTTTGAGTAGAATTAGGTTATGATCATGAGGATGGATTATAAATTACTTTTGGGATATGAAAAATTGTCAAATCAAAATAGATAGCGTTTATATGAATATGTGGGTGTATAAATGTGATGAACAAATGGATATGGTAAAGTTGTAGCGATGTGTTAAAAATATAAGGGCAGGGAAAATGAAAAATATTTCGAAATGTGTGAAAGGGATGAGTAAGTAGCATAAGGAAAGTAACCCACCTTTGTAAAAAAATACAATAATTTATAATATGTCTACTTATTTATCGCTTTCATCACTTTTCTATATATTAAATGGGAAATGATACATGTATACAAAATTCATCATTAAAATCTATAGTGGTGAAATTTGGATACCCATACCAATACCCATTTAGTTTTGGGCCCAATTTGATGGAAATGTCTTAATACAATTATCTATTGGAAAAATATCACAATCTTATGGGGACTTGGGCTCATTCAAATGATGACAATTCATATGTATCTTACTTTATATAGATTAAATTGCATAGATTGTATATTGATATCGACTAATATATATTAGACTGTATAGATTGTAAATGTGTAAAATTTACATATATAAATTGTAAACTAATATCAATTCATATTAATTGATACAAATCAATCAAATTAGATTTATGTTTATCTATATAGATTGAGTTGTATGGATTGTAATATTTTATATCAACTTATATAGATTAGATTAAAAATTTATAACAATTTATATATTAGATTGTGAACAAATAAAATTGTGTGTTTGTTTTCTTTACATCTATCTAATTCCTATCTAAGTCCTATTTAGATCCATACCTTATCACCTCTAAATCCCTCTTAGAAAATTTACCTAAAAAAGAACACGATTTCCTAGATTATTGGCTGCTAGAATTTGTGTCAATATTAAGACATGCAATCATTTAAACTTCACCCTTAGAGGGTCCTTGATTTAAACATTAACAAGAGGATCATATAAGATAGGGAAAAAAGGGAATGCCGACTAACCCTCCATTTCAAACATTATTCCCATGCAAATCCTCTGCAAGGATTACAAAGTGGTGTAGTTTTGAGTTTTTCCACCAATTGGTTTTTCCTTATGTTTATCATATATCAAGATGCATACCTATCAATTTGAAAAAATGGTGTGACATTTGTTAGAGAAATAGTATTTTGCATCTAAAGTCAATCTTCTCATAATCTACTAGTTGTCTCAACCTTTTACTTTTTACTGTTAGGGAAATTGTAGGTGGAAGACATTTGGTTGTGTCTATTTATAAAATCATATGAGCATTTATGGAGTCAAAGTATTTGAATACATCATCAAATATGTCACTATACTTCTCTAGCCCAATACTAGTGGCTCAAAGGCCCAATACCTTTCAAAATTATACTCACAAAAATAGAAAGAAAAACCATATATAGGAAGACGTAAAAAAAAAATATTCAAGAATCATAGGTTTAGTTCTGTAGTTTGATTTTAGTTTTACTAATTTTATTAGTAGTTTCTTTCTTACTAGACCTATGGACCAGAAAGTGATATCTTTTTTAAAGGGACCAATTCCTTGTACATTATTATAAGTCAACCAACCATGAAACCCACTCAAAAAAATCATACAACAAGGCTAAGTGAGATTAATATACAATAGTGTAACAAGCCAATAACACTACAAAGACAAATGAGGACAAGATTTGAATCCATGAACTAAATCTAGCTCTATTTTCTTCCCTAATATAGGAATAAAAATACACATTGTAAGCACTTGAAACTATTTTTGAGGAGTTTTCTTCCTCTTATGTACCATAGACCATGAAACGTTACCATATTCACCACAAAGACATAATCCATAAGAAGCGAGCCATCAACCAATGTATTAACAAAAGGGTCTAAGGAAGTTGGAGAGATTTGTTTATATATCCTCTAGGGAGGATACTTATAGTGGCACTTTTAGATAATAAATTATTAGAATCCCATAAATACTTATGAGTAGGAAAAATTTATACAAAATGATCAATTCGAGTTATTGAGGAATTAACTAGAGGCTCTAAAGGAGAATGCAGAGCTATCACAAGAGGATTATTTAAACTACAAGGTGTCACTATGATAGGTTGAGGATGTGAATCAATAGTGAGATGGTAGGGGAGAGAATCCTACTACCAATATTCCATACCAAAATTCTTATATTTGGTTTTGGTATAGTTCAAATCCAAGTGACTAGTTTCAAATCACTAGAAAAAATTGAGGGGAATGTCTTCATAATAGAGCGGATAAACTTAAGAATGATCCCTCACTTGAAGAAAAATATGTACTAAAAGATCATTGGAAATGTAAAAATCCATCAAGATGTAGGTAAAATTCACATGGGTGAAAACAAAACTAGCAGGGTCAACCCTAGAAAACTAATCCAACACATTTCCAATAGATTCCTAGCAAGAATCAAGCCAAAGTTGAAGTGAAAGGTCAGGAATCCTAAATTAGATCTAGGCATGATATTAAGGGATTTTATTACAAAATTTAAATAATAGAATCAATTCCAAAACAAAAGAGAGTGATGTCCCTAAATCCAAACCTATTTATGAGTACATTTCTATCAGAGATAGAGTCAAGAACTCTAATTTAAAGAAACTATTAGTGTATTGTTAGATCTCTAAATCACCTTCAATAAGGTGTTACTAGGTCTCAAAAAATAAATATAGATCTCAAGAAGCCTTGGCCATAAGAGATTAACTAGAAACATCAAACCCTTGTTAACAAAATATATCTCATGCCTTCAACCACTTCTTACCAAAAACACATAACATGAGATGTTGCCACATCATATAGAGGCATAATTCCCCCAATGGGGAGGTTTTATGTAGTCTCATAACATGCCCCACTTTTCTCCTAGAAATATAGCTACCCCTCTTCTTTTCATCTTATTTTGGTGGTAATGGAAAAAACTTGTTAAACAAATATTTTGAAATCTTAACTTGTATATTTTAGCACACACAAATATCTCCACAAGTGTATATAGCATTAAAAATTATCCTACATTTCCTTTTGAATCTTCTTTTAATCTTTAAAATAGGCAAGTTACAGAGTTGTAGGTGTTTCACATGTTACCATAACAAGTTTCTAATTTAGTTCCATCTTTTGCAATTTCCAATTCATTCATGATTTCCCACATGTAGCTTTGTTTCATCAACTTGGAAATTTACGCAAGATTACACAATTCTTTAGTGTTATTATATTCATTCCTAGGAGAAGTGAACAAAAGTAGTCATTAAGGTGCTATAATGTTATTGGAGGTGTTATTTTCTATGTCTCCCATAACACCACCTACATACTAGAAAAGATTCCTTGTTTATCCTTACTCCTTTTAAAAAATTTGTATTTAGTTACTTTAGGGAGGAAGGGTTAAGGTAAGAGTCAATAAAAATTGAATCTAGAATTAAGAATTTGAGTAGAATTAGGTTATGATCATGAGGATTTCTATGGATTATAAATTAGTTTTGGGATATGAAAAATTTTCAAATCAAAATGGATAGCGTTTATCTGAATATGTGAGTGCATAAATGTGATGAACAAGTGGATATGGTAAAGTTTTAGAGATGTGTTCAAAATATAAAGCTAGGAAAAATGAAAAATATTTCGAAATGTGTGAAAGGGATGAGTAAGTAGCATAAGTCAAGTCACCCACCTTTGTACAAAATTACAATAATGTTCAATATGTCTACTTATATATTACTTTCATCGCATTTCTATATATTTAATGGGAAATGCTACAAGTATAAAAAATTCATCATTAAAATCTATAATGGTACAATTTGAATACCCATACCAATAACCATTGAGTGTTGGGCCTAATTTGATGAAAATCCTCCAAGGTGATTACAAAGTGGTGTAGTTTTGAGTTTGTCCGACAATTGGGTTTTTCTTGTGTTTATCATATATCAAGATGCAAACTTGTCTTTTTTAAAAAATTTGTGTGATACTTGTGAAAGAAATAGTTTTTGCATCTAAAGTCAATCTTCTCATAATCTAATAGTTATCTCAACCTTTTACTTCCAACTATTAGGGAAATTTTAGGTTGAAGACATTGGGTTGTGTCCATTTACAAAAGCATATGACCATTTGTGAGGTAAAAGTATTTGAATAAATCATCAAACATGTCATTATACTTCTCTATCCCGATACTAGTAGCTAAAAGGCCCAATACCTTTCAAAATTATACTTGCAAATGTAGCAAGAAAAAAAAAAACATATAGGAAGTAAAAAAAATATGTTCAAGAATCATAGGTTGAGTTCCATAGTTTGATTTTAATTTTACTAATTTTATTTGTAATTTCTTTCTTATTAGACCTATGGACCAAAATGTGATATCTTTTTGAAAGGGACCAATCCCTTGTATTATTCTAAGTCAACCACCGATGACACCCACTCAAAAAAATAATACAAGGCTAAGTGGGATTAATCTACAATAGTGTAACAAGTCAATAACACTACAAAGCCAAAGGGGGCAAGATTGGAATCCATAAACTAAATCTATCTCTATTTGCTTCCATAATAGAGGAATAAAAATACACATTGTAGGCACTTGAAACTATTTTTTAATGACCTTTCTTCCTCTTATATACCATAGACCATGAAATGTTATCATATTCACCATCAAGACATAAATCCATAGGAAGTGAGCCTAAAACAAAAGCATTAACAAAAGGATGCAAGGAAGTTGGAGATATTTGTTTATGTATCCTCAAAGGAGGATATCTATATTGGAACTTAAGGATAATAAATTATTAGCACCCCATAAATACTTATGAGTAGGGATAATTAATATAAAATGATCAATTAGAGCTATTGAGGAATTAACTAGAGGATCTAAAGGAGCATGCATAACTAGCACAAGAGGAGTATCTAAACTACAAGGTGTCAATATGATAGGTTGAGCATGAGAATCAATAGTGAGATGATGGGGGAGAGCATCCTACCACCAAGAACCCACACCAACATCCTTATGTTCGGTGAGTGTATAGTTTAAATCTAAGTGAATATATTCAAATCACTATCGAAAATTGAAGAGAATGCATTCATAATATAGAGGTTAAACCTAAGAGTGATCCTTCACTTGAAGAAAAATATATACTAGAAGAGCCTTGGAAATGTCAAAATCCACCAAGAAGTAGGTAAAATTCACGTGGGTGAAAATGAAACTAGTATGATATGAAAAGGTTTAATTTTGTTGCTTCTATGCTTTGGAGATAGAATAACAATTTTCACACTCTCTCATTAGTAGAGGAAAGAGATCTAATAATAGGGTTGTCCTAGGGTTTGATTATAAACTAATGACGGGTTCACCACAAAGCTAGGGCTTGGAAAGATAAATGAAATGAGGGATCCAATGTTTAACCCTAATATGATGCAATCTTTAACTAAATGACCTAGAAAAGCATATAAAAAAATAGAGAATTGCAAGATGAAATGTGTGCACCTGAAAAATCTAAAGAAGACTGGATGAAGGCCTAAAATGTTGAAAATAGTGATTTTAAAGCCTACTAGGAGTCATGCACTAGTCTGGGTGATTTAGTCCCAGACTAAAATTTTTAGGCAGAAACTAAAATCTAGCAAAAGGGTGTCTGGAACTACAAAAATCTAGAAAATAACCTATACTAGGACTCATACACGGCGGGTGATCCCACAATATTGGTTTACAATTTTTGGCCAAACTGGACACTGAACTAATTTTTTCTAACTAAATCTTCACTTTTGGGCACCTATATCAGCTAAACCATGAGGAATTTGAAGATGATGCAAACTAGTGATTTGTTTTTGTAGATTCTAAATATATTTTTTTCAAAAATATTGTAATTAGATTGTACTTCTTTTTCCATCTCTTTCAAAAACTAGTTTTTTTAGTAAACACCATTTTTAAGGAGTGATGCTCACCGTATAACTCATAACTCTTTTTCCATGAAGGATAAAATTCTAATTTTTTCAAATTTATATTTGTAACTATGATATCTAGTGCTTCCAATTGGTTTCATAGTGTTTTATTGAATATTTTTTTGTTAGTCAAGTTTCAAAGTCAAACCAATTACAATTCAGACATAGGTAGACTATATAACACAACTTTTTTTTGTATGTAAATCATTCATTTTAAAAAATGAGTCCCATGTAAATCCTCCAGGGTGATTACAAAGTGTTGTAGTTTTGAGTTTGTCTACCAATTGGGTTTTTCTTGTGTTTATCATATATCAAGATGCAAACTTATCTTTTTTGAAAAATTTGTGTGATACTTGTGAAAGAAATAGTTTTTGCATCTAAAGTCAATCTTCTCATAATCTAATAGTTATCTCAACCTTTTTACTTCCAACTACTAGGGAAATTTTAGGTGGAAGACATTGGGTTGTGTCCATTTACAAAAGCATATGACCATTTGTGAGGTAAAAGTATTTGAATACATCATCAAACATGTCATTATACTACTCTATCCCAATACTAGTAGCTAAAAGGCCCAATACCTTTCAAAATTATACTTGCAAATGTAGCAAGAAAAAAAAACATATAGGAAGTAAAAAAAATATGTTCAAGAATCATAGGTTGAGTTCCATAGTTTGATTTTAATTTTACTAATTTTATTTGTAATTTCTTTCTTATTAGACCTATGGACCAAAATGTGATATCTTTTTGAAAGGGACCAATCCCTTGTATTATTCTAAGTCAACCACTGATGACACCCACTCAAAAAAATAATACAAGGCTAAGTGGGATTAATCTACAATAGTGTAACAAGTCAATAATACTACAAAGCCAAAGGAGGCCAAGATTGGAATCCATAAACTAAATCTATCTCTATTTGCTTCCATAATAGAGGAATAAAAATACACATTGTAGGCACTTGAAACTATTTTTTAATGACCTTTCTTCCTCTTATATACCATAGACCATGAAATGTTACCATATTCACCATCAAGACATAAATCCATAGGAAGTGAGCCTAAAACAAAAGCATTAACAAAAGGATGCAAGGAAGTTGGAGATATTTGTTTATGTATCCTCAAAGGAGGATATCTATATTGGAACTTAAGGATAATAAATTATTAGCACCCCATAAATACTTATGAGTAGGGATAATTAATATAAAATGATCAATTAGAGCTATTGAGGAATTAACTAGAGGATCTAAAGGAGCATGCATAACTAGCACAAGAGGAGTATCTAAACTACAAGGTGTCAATATGATAGGTTGAGCATGAGAATCAATAGTGAGATGATGGGGGAGAGCATCCTACCACCAAGAACCCACACCAACATCCTTATGTTCGGTGTGTGTATAGTTTAAATCTAAGTGAATATATTCAAATCACTATCAAAAATTGAAGGGAATGCCTTAATAATATAGAGGTTAAACCTAAGAGTGATCCTTCACTTGAAGAAAAATATATACTAGAAGAGCCTTGGAAATGTCAAAATCCACCAAGAAGTAGGTAAAATTCATGTGGGTGAAAATGAAACTAGTATGATATGAAAAGGTTTAATTTTGTTGCTTCTATGCTTCAGAGATATAATAACAATTTTCACACTCTCTCATTAGTAGAGGAAAGAGATCTAATAATAGGGTTGTCCTAGGGTTATGCTTATAAACTAATGACGGGTTCACCACAATGCTAGGGCTTGGAAAGACAAATGAAATGAGGGATCCAATGTTTAACCCTAATATGATGCAATCTTTAACTAAATGACCTAGAAAAGCATATAAAAAAATAGAGAATTGCAAGATGAAATGTGCGCACCTGAAAAATATAAAGAAGACTGGATGAAGGCCAAAAATGTTGAAAACTGTGATTTTAAAGCCTACTGGGAGTCATGCACTAGTCTGGGTGATTTAGTCCCAGACTAGAGTTTTTAGGTAAAAACTGAAATCTAGCAGAAGGGTGTCTGGAACTACCAAAATCTAGAAAATAACCTATACTAGGACTCATATGCGGCGGGTGATCCCACAATACTGGTTTACAATTTTTGGCCAAACTGGACACTGAACTAATTTTTTCTAACTAAATCTTCACTTTTGGGCACCTATATCAGCTAAACCGTGAGGAATTTGAAGATGATACAAACTAGTGATTTGTGACATTTTTTTTGTAAATTCTAAATATATATTTTTTCAAAAATATTGTAATTAGATTGCACTTCTTTTTCCATCTCCTTCAAAAACTAATTTTTTTTTAGTAAACACCATTTTTAAGGAGTGATGCTCACTGTATAACTCATAACTCTTTTTCCATGAAGGATAAAATTCTAATTTTTTCAAATTTATATTTGTAACTATGATATCTAGTGCTTCCAATTGGTTTCATAGTGTTTTATTGAATTTTTTTTGTTAGTCAAGTTTCAATGTCAAACCAATTACAATTAAGACATAGGTAGACTGTATAACACATAACTTTTTTTTTGTATGGATCGAAATTCAAATTTGTTTTTTGTTGGATCAAAGACTTCAATATCTAGTGCACTCATATTTTTCAAATTTTTTATTTTGATAATCTTCTATTTTTCCACATGTGCAAAACAAAGAGATTGATTTTCAGTCAAAAACCTACATTATATATATATATATATATATATATAAATTAAAATTCTTGATTTAAAAGTATACTTTTTGGGAAGCTTATAATAAGGACTACATACTTACAAAAAAAATAAATTAAATGAATTCATTTGATCCCCCAAAAGGTAGGTCAAAAATGGTTTTTTATTAGCATTGTGATAGGTGTAAAGGAGACTCTATTATAGGTATGGTTTAAAACTAGCGGGGTTCTATCCAAAGGGGTTTGATCTAAGGTAGTTTAATCAAATCCTCTTCAATTGGAATGCTTTAAATGGAAATTTTTAAGGCTCAAATCATTATATTTTCTAAAAATATGTGATTTCAACAAAAAATAGAATCTCCCAAAAATTGTAAACTAGCTTTGTGGGATCACCCACGTGCCAAAACTAGCGTATTAGTCCAATTAGGGTTTTCTAAAACTTCAAAATATGAATCTTATCCTTAACGTTTGCTATGTCATTTCCAATTGATTTTTGGATCTAAAACCCTGATTTGCAACCTGTAGGAGTCTTCCAATGATCTTTAATGGAAGGTGACAACTTTGAACACTTTGAAAACTTTCTCCAAAATATCTCCTCAATGTGTCTTTAGCCTAAACCTACAAATCACACACTAAAGAGAGGGAAAAATGTTTTGTTGTTAGTAGAAAGGGGTTTTCCTTGGTCAAACCCCATTTTGGTAATCGAACCTTGGAATGAAATGAAATAAAATAGGAATGAAGAATGATGAATGAACAAAATATGATGTGGCAACTCACCAAACCCTAGCAATAAGAGGCTACAAACATGTATGAGATGGTTCCAATGGATGTAGACCTTGAATCTTGCTTGAATGTGATGGATCTTGAATAGAATGCTAGCTTGAATAATGAAACCTTGTGCATCACAATTGTTAGCTAGAAAACAATCATGATGCATGAAGACTTTGACATGATGCTTAATGCTTGAATAATGCTCTAAAATGCTTGATAATTAGCCCTTGAATGCTCTTGAATGCTCTTGTGAATTGTAATTTGCTATAAGGATGCTAATTCAACTTGCTACATCTAAAATGAGAGAAAGAACCTTGTATTTATACTTAATTACATGAAAAGATGTAGAAATGTGTGAAAGGGATAAGTAGGTAGCATAATTTAAGAAACCCAACTTTATATAAAATTGCAACACTTTTTTTTTATGGAGGGTTTTATATCAAACCCAAATTCATTTTGCTGCCCGATACGAGAGTATGAGTCAAATGTTGAACCTCTTTAGGCTAAGAGCCAAGGATTGAGGGGTATCCATTACCCAATACGAGAGCACAAGCCATAGGTTGAACCTCTTTAGCTAAGAGCCAAGGATTGAGGGGTATCCATTCTACCAAATTCTCCTAGGAAACAATCCTAGCTTCATCCCTTATGATGTCAGGGCCTTGCACTCAATAAGACTTGATCCCTAGTGGGCTCATTTAGAACCATTCAACTTCACCAGTAGTCCAAGTGCCCATTGACAATTACACCAATTTTTAATGTGTTCATGTGACAATGCACTCTGTCAATAACAAGCATAAAATTAAATGGGAAAATAAGTGGGCATGCATAATTCATCTTTAGAATCTATTATGGTGAGATTTCCATAGCATTAAAGATTGTAAATGTGAAATTCAGATACCCATGGCAATTCTCATGTAACTTTCAGCTCAATTTGATGGAGCACCTTAATATAATTACATATTGACAAATGTCACAATCTTAAAAGCCTTGGAAAGTGCTAATATCCGTATGGTATGTGGATGCATGGGGATATCTACAATGTGGTATGGGTATGGATAAGAGTGAATGCATGGGCATTAGTGTCAATGGAGAGGGGTGACAATGGAATGAGCCTAACTTTACATAAGAGGTTGGCATTTGTCGATATGCAATTGTATTAATTTATTCCATCAAAATAAGAGAAAAATTAAACAAGAAAGCACATGTATGCAAATTTACCACTATAATAAATAATTATGGCTTAAATTTCTATAAACAGAATGCAATTGAACACTTTAATTATATATATTCAGATTTAAAATTATATCTCATATATGAAATGTAGAGTTCATCATAATTTTTCATGTTATAAAATTAATAATTTTTATTTCACTATGACTTAAATTTAAAATTGCCTTCTTTATTTAATTAAACATTAAATTTGACAGTAAATTATTCTCCCAACATATAGATATGGGCTCAAATATTATTTTGATAATTTGATGGTGCGCCAATTATACGGTGGCGTAGCATATCCTTTGATAATTTGGTGCGCCATGAAAAAAGAAAATAAAGTATTCTTGATGTTGCTGGTAGTCAAATATTCTTAACGTTGATTTACTAATAAACTATGTATTTCTCGTCAATAAAGTTTCTACCGAATACCAAAAAATATGATTTGATTAAAAAATATTTTGATCTCTTTGCTTTATAAGTCCCTTTTCTTATGATATTCTCCATCCACTGTCTTCTAAAACTTTGTCAATCTTTTTTCAAAAGCTATTGATCTCCTCGATCTTTGAAACATTGTTTCCAAAGTCGTATGTTCCATCCTCATTTTCCTCAAAAATAAGATTCTGCCATTGTCATCACACAGTGAAGCGTGCCATACAAGAAATCTTGATTGAATACTTGGAGCCCATCAAGGATTGAAATCACTTTCTCTTTATCCTTTTCATTTTCGTACATGTTAGTGGGTAGAGAGTTTGGAGTTCAAGGGGAATTTGCGCAAGATTATGCAATTCTTTAGTGTTATTATATTCGCTCGAAGGAGAAGTGAAGAAAAGTAGCCACTAAGGCGCTATGATGTTATTGGAGGTGTTATTTTCACTGTCTGCCATAATAACATCTCAGTACTGAAAAGCTTCCTTCTTTATCCTTACTCCTTTTAAAAAAATTGTATTTAGTTACTTTTAGGGAGGAAGGGTTAAGGTAAGAGTCAATAAAAATTGAATCTAGAATTTAGATTTTGAGTAGAATTAGGTTATCATCATGAGGATGTTTCTGGATTATAAAATAGTTTTGGGATATGAAAAATTGTCAAATCAAAATGGATAGCGTTTATTTGAATATGTAGGTGCATAAATGTGATGAACAAGTGGATACGGTAAATTTTTAGAGATGTGTTCAAAATATAAAGACAGGAAAAATGAAAAATATTTTGAAATGTGTGAAAGGGATGAGTAAGTAGCATAAGGCAAGTAACCCATTTTTGTACAAAATTACCATAATTTTCTATATGTCTACTTATTTATTGCTTTCATCACAGTTCTATATATTAAATGGGAAATGATATAGGTATACAAAATTCATCATTAAAATCTATAGTTGTGAAATTTGCATACCCATACAACCACCCATTTAGTTTTGGACCCAATTTGATGGAAATGTCTTAATATGATTATCTGTTGGAAAAATAGCACAACCTTATGAGGACTTGGGCTCATTCAATTGGTAACAATTCATATGTATCTTTCTTTATATAGATTAAATTGCATAGATTGTATATTTATATCGACTAATATATATTAGATTGTATAGATTGTAAATGTGTAAAATTTACATTATAAATTGTTAGCTAATATCAATTCATATTAATTAATGCAAAACAATCAAATTAGATTTATATTTATTTATATAGATTAAGTTGTATGGATTGTAATATTTTATATCAGCTTATATAGATTAGATTATAAATGTATAACAATTTATGTATTAGATTGTGAACTTATAAAATTTATTTAAATGTGTGTGTGTGCTTTTTCTTTACATCTATCTAATTCCTATCTAAGGATTTAGATCCATACCTTATCACCTCTATATCCCTCTTAGAAAATTTACCTAAAAAAGAACATGATTTCCTAGATTGCCGACTGTTCAATTTTGTGTCAATATTAAGACATGCAATCATTTAAACTTCACCCTTAGAGGGTCCTTGATTTAAACATTAACAAGAGGGTCATATAAGATAGGGAAAAAATGGAATGACAACTAACCTTCCATTTCAAACATGATTCCCATGTAAATCCTCTACGATGATTACAAAACTTAGTGTATTTTTGAGTTTATCCACCAATTTGTTTTCTCTTGTGTTTATCATATATCAAGATGCATACCTATATATTTTTGAAAAAATGGTGTGATATTTGTTAAAGAAATAGTTTTTTGCATCTAAAGTCAATCTTCTCATAATCTACTAGTTCTCTCAACCTTTTACTTTTGACTATTAGGGGAATTTTAGGTGGAAGACATTTGGTTGTGTCTATTTATAAAATCATATGAGCATTTATGGAGTCAAAGTATTTGAATACATCATCAAACATGTCACTATACTTATCTAGCCCAATACTAGTGGCTCAAAGGCGCAATACCTTTCAAAATTATACTTGCAAAAATAGAAAGAAAAACCATATATAGGAAGAAGTAAAAAAAAATATGTTCAAGAATCATAGGTTCAGTTCCATTGTTTGATTTTAGTTCTACTAATTTTATTAGTAGGTTCTTTCTTATTAGACCCATGGACCAAAAAGTGATATCTTTTTGAAAGGGACCGATTCCTTGTACATTATTATAAGTAAACCAACCACGAAACCCACTAAAAAAAGTCATACAAGAAGGATAAGTGAGATTATTATACAATAGTGTAACAATCCAATAACACTACAAAGCTAAAAGGGGCCAATATTTTAATCCATGAACTAAATCTAGCTCTACTTGCTTCCCTAATATAGGAATAAAAATACACATTGTAAGCACTTGAAACTATTTTTGAGGACCTTTCTTCCTCTTATGTACCACAGACCATGAAATGTTACAATATTCACCACCAAGACATAAATCCATAAGAAGTGAGCCTACAACCAATGTATTAACAAAAGGATCTAAGGAAGTTGGAGAGATTTGCTTGTATATCCTCTAGGGAGGATATTTATAGTGACACTTAAGGATAATAAATTATTAGAATCCTATAAATACTTATGAGTAGGGAAAATTAATACAAAATGATCAATTAGAGTTATTGAGGAATTAACTAGAGGCTATAAAGGAGCATGCAGAGCTAGCACAAGAGGATTATCTAAACTACAAGGTGTCACTATGATAGGTTGATCGTGGGAATCAATAGTGAGATGGTAGGGGAGAGCATCTTACTACCAAGAAGCCACACCAACATTCTTATATTTGGTTTGGCTATAGTTTAAATCCAAGTGACTAGTTTCAAATAACTAGAAAAAATTTAGGGGAATGCCTTCATAATAGAGTAGTTAAACCTAAGAATGATCATTCACTTGAAAAATATGTACTATAAGATCATTGAAAGTATAAAAAATCCACCATGATGTAGATAAAATTCACATGGGTGAAAACAAAATTAGTAGGGTCAACCCTAGAAAACTAACCCAACACATTTCCAATAGCTTCCTAGCAAGAATCAAGCGAAAATTGAAGTGAAAGGTTGGGCATCCTAACTTAGATAGGCATGATATTAATGGATTTTATTACAAAATTGAATTAATAGAATAAATTTCAAAACACAAGAGAGTGATGTATATAAATCCAAACCTATTTATGAGTACATTTCTATCATAGATAGAGTGAACAATCATAATTTAAAGAAACTATTAGTGTATTGCTAGATCTCTAAATCACCTTCAATAAGGGTTTACTAGGTCTAAACAAATAAATATAGATCTCAAGAAGCCTTAGCCATAAGAGATTAACTAGAAACATCAAAACCTTAACAAAATATATCTCATGCCTTCAACCACTTCTTACCAAAAACACATAATAGGGTATGTTGCCACATTATGTAGAGGCATAATTCCCCCAATGGAGAGGTTTTATGTAGTCTCATAACATGGCCCACTTTTCTCCTAGAAATATAGGTACCCCTCTTATTTTTCTCTTATTTTGGTGGTAATGGAAAAACTCCTTAAACATCCCTTAAATATTTATGTATAAGAGTAAAATTACACCCCTTGCAATTTCACATACATGTTTAGACCTGCTTTAGTGTCCACTCCTTTAGAATCTCGAGCAGGATCATTTTAACCCTTGCATCAACCTTTCTCCCCCTTAGGATGCTCTAGCACCCCTTTTCAGCAGCTACCCTCGTGCGTCTGCTTTACATCAAACTTTTGGCTTTCTTTGCATGTGTTGTTTTGTAGTGTGACATGTCTAGAGACTAGCACACCGCGTGGATGTCTGTGCACTACACTAGTGTCCTGTGACATGTCAATGCTCAGACGACTATTTTTTAGCATGTTTTCCACTTGTCAGCTAAGTTTTTTAGTGGAAATGGCTCAGGATTCCCTATAACTTCCTGAGAAGCTTCCTCTCCCTCTTTAAAAGTCCTCTTTTCACTTCATTTGGGGACTTCTTCCACTTCTGGTTTCTCTCTAGCGTTCTACACTTTAGCTTTTTCTTACACAATTTCATATAGCTTGTTGTAACAACTTCATGCTCTCTTAAGCTCCCTTTACAACACTCTTTGCAACCCTATTTCCCTTTCTTTAGGCTTGTGAGCATCTTGGGATTCCATATCCCCTACTATTTGCATACTTACTTGGTGATACATGTTCTCCTCATTGAGTGGGGTTTGCTTTTATCACCTCTTTTGTGATACAGGTTCTCCTCCTCGAGCAAGGTTTGCTTCTACCACACGCTTATTTGGTGGTATGGGTTCTACTCCTGAGTGGTTTTTGCTTTCACCACATGCTTTTTCCATTTCCCTCTCTGTCTTCTTGGTTGTTTGTGGAGGTGGGAACACCAAAATGGTGGTTTGACCTGAGGAAAACCCCTATATAGCCCCAACATTCTCTCAAGATATCACCCTTGCAAGTTTTGAAGACATTCATTTGGTGGAGGCTTCATCACTCACATGTTTGTAATTATTTATTTCATTTCTTCTTCTTATCTTTATTAGTTTTACTTCACTCTATTTCAATTATGTTACTTTCCTACATTTTAAGATTTCTTAGCAATTCAAGTAGAAGTAGTCACTTTAGCCATTTTATGACATAAACTCACTTTGTGGTCCATACAAGATGTTAGTGCACCTTCAAGATGCCAACACACCACACTAATGTATGCATTTTGTGTTAACGTCCTTTGGCCAAGAGCTCATCTATTTGTCCAGAGAATCATGGTGACTTGCTCTTTTAGATTCTATAACTCTCACCACTATTCCTTGAGGTAGTTTAGGGTAGTTCACCCTATGAGGCTCTTTGATTGAAGAGAACTTGTGAGTAGCGAATCCCCCTCTTTTACATTTTGGTGAACTTGATGTGAAGAATAGTGTTCTTCAAAAAACTAGGAATTCATTTACCCCTACTTGGTGAGGTCATAACTTTTGACTCAATGCTTAGAATTCAAAACTATTTGCACTGTTGAGAAGGTCTCCTAGAGAACTATTTCAATCCCTAAAATATAAGTGCCTTTGGCAGTCAAATTTTAAGGACTGACGCAAGTTATGACCTCAAATTCTGCTCCAAAGACCTCTAAAAATGCGATTTACTAGAACATAGAAAATACTAAAAAAAATTAATGGATTTAATATCCTCTTTTATTAGTTCTATATCTAATTTTGTTCAAAATTTTAATGATATCCCATTTAATGCATGTGATAGTTACTTGGCTTTTCCCATGTCAATTTGTATCCTTGATCCTTCTCATGAGATTCCTCCTATTTCATAGGATAACTTGTTGTAAGAAGATGAAATCATTGATACCTTTTTAGCATTACTCTGCCTTCTCTTCATCCTAATGCACTCTCTTCTAGAGATGATGCATTTGTGAAAGATGTATCTACCCTTCATTCCAATGCACTCTCTTCTAAAGACATTGCATTTTTGAATGATGAATCTTCCATTCATTCCAATCCACTCTCCTCTAGAGATGATGCATTGGAAAATGATGAAACTCGTCCCACATCTAATTCTCCTTGGATCGATGTTGAGAATGTTTCTTTGAATAATTATTCCACATTTTATCTTGTTTGGATCGATGTTGAGAATATGTATTCAAGCAATTATTCTACTAGTTGTGATGATTCGGTAAATGTAATCTATGTCTCTACTACTCCTGAAAGGCCTAAGAGACTAGTTATTTATGTGACTCTAGCTAGTCCTTCTAAAATGATTTGTTCTATTGATGGTGTTCCATTTGATGGTAGTTCTCCTAATCTTTCTAAGGATCCCTCTTATAGAGCGATAGCCCATACTTATGAGAATATAAAGAATAAACAACCAAGACTTCTTCAAGCATCTAAACCTATGACTAAAGCACCTAGTGATTTCAATCTTGTCGAGCAACTTCAGATAGCTCCAACTAAGATCTCACTATGGGACTTGCTTTAGTTTACCAAGGTATGCTTCAGAAAGCCTTGCAAAATATCATCTTTCCTTCTACTAGGCTAATGGATGTTAATGCATTGATGGTATGTATTCGTGCGGATTCACCGAATATTATGTTCTGTTTATAAGAACTTCTGCCTTCAAAAATACAAAAGCAAGCAGATCCTCTAATGATTATAGTCAACATTAATAAAATTGGCATTAGATGCACTCTCGTTGATGCCAATTCAACACTCAATGTATGCCACATTGATCTATTTCCTAAAATTAATATTGACTCAACTTCCCTTAATGCCTCTTCTATTGTTATTCAGGGGTTTGATAATGTTGGGTGACGAAATCTAGGTACAATAGTATTACCTTTGCAACTTGGACCCGTTACTATACCCACCCTTGTATATGTTATGGAAGAGAAATTACCATACAACCTTCTTCTTGGTAGACCATAGATTGATGCTATGGGTCCAGTGTCGTCTACCTTGCACAAATCTATTAAGTTCATTGCTAACAATAAAGTAGTCATAGTCAATGCTGACCCTAATACTATGAACTTATGTGAGATTGTAGTTGTTGGTCAAAATTTGGTTGTGCCTACTCTGATTCCTTTAGTATCTTCTAACGTGTTGATGTTTACTCTAGCAGTTCCCACTACAAAGAATACTCTTGAGATAAATATCCCTAAGGAAGATCCTTCTGAAGTAAGAAATCCTAAGTCTTCCTCTTCTCAAAAGAATGCATGTCTTGGTGATGATTGGGGTTCTTTAGAATTTATAGATTCCTTAATTTAGGAATATAAAGTTGACCTAGTCCACTTAGACCTTCCAATAACATCATTCACACTTGCTATCGAAGATGGTTACTCTTTTGTATCGTGGGGTAAGGTGAATTCAAACTATGATGTTCTTGGTGTTGATCCTCTTTCTAAGGAAGATGATCACACTTATGTTAAGGAGGTTAACCTTGGTAGTCCTATTAGGAAATATGATGGCGATCTTGTAGAGGAGTATGATCCCCTTTTCCTGAATAATACTCTCTATGTAGATCCTCCATTGTCTTCTACCTTTGTATCTTCTTCTTGCAAGCAGTAAAACTTTTCTTGACAAGAGAAAGGGTTACTTCCTGCTCCTCATCGTTTATATGAGAAAGAGAATATTTTTTGTGGCTTCTAAAAGCCCACTTAATCACTCTTCCTTCTCCTACATGTAATAAATTTCATAAACATGATGAAGAAAAACATTCTTTTTGTGCATACCATCGAGTGCTTGGTCATTCCACTAGTAAGTGTAAAGCCTTGAAAGATAAATTACAACTTTGTGATTCAAGTTCCATCAAAATCCTGGTTGATTGATACACCTACCCTTTCTTTGCATAAAAAGTGATATCCAGGTTTACCTCTATCCCGCATGTTCTAAGAATCTTGCATGGTTCTCCTCCCCTGCACGTTGGGGGCAGTGATAACTCAATTTGGAGATGTGTGTCCTTCTTAAGGACCCCCTCTCTTCTCTATCTTTCAAATGAAGTGTCTCTTGAGTGGACGCCTTTTTTGTTTTGAAGGGTCCCCAAGGGACCTCCTTTGAAAGTTATTTCTCTTGAATGAAATCATTAGCGTCTAGCTTGGGGGAAACCTAACTAGACCTTGCTTTTCAAATAGTGTTTCCGTTGAGTGGACCCCTCTTCCTTTTGAAGGGTTACCAAGGGACCCCTTTGAAATCTTTCCAACTTTTCAACATTCTATGTAACTATCTACTCACTTGCCTATGTGGCCGCTTTTTGACTCTGCAAAGTCCTCTTCCTTTGGTTTCCTCCATTTGAGAGATCTTGGGGATAGCTTCCCTACAGTGGGAGATCAAGGGAGATAGCTGTGGAGAGTCAGATAGTGTGTTAAGAGAGTGGCACTAGATGCTATCCCCAAGGTGACAGAGGATGAGGAGAGAGAGGACAGCCTAAGACAGGAGGAGGGGAGACAGGTGGAGGGACTAAGAGAGGAGGAGGAGGCCCGTGAGGTTGGAGGAGAGGATGGAGTTGTTGGAGGTGAGAAGGGAGTCATTGGAGGTGAGGAGGAGGTTGTTGGAGGTGAGGACACTAGTGATGAGGAGGATGTGGATATCAGAGAGGAGATGGATGAGGTAGAGCGATAGCTCTGAGAGCAGATGATCGATGGGGATCGAGACATAGCCAGTGTGCCACTATTTCCACGGGATGCCATTATAGATCAGAGATTGGAAGACATGTAGAGGAGATTGAACATAGCCATGAAAAATGTAAATTCCCTATGATTAGAGATCAAGGTGACACAACTAGAGAGGGATTAGGTAGAGATCTGATAGAGAGAGATAGAGAGCTGGTGTAGTCGGTTTGAATAGTTGTGCGCAGGGCCAGTTGGAGATGTTGTTTAAGAGTTGGCCAGAGTGAGAGAGAGCGGAGGGAATTATAATATGTTGTATGAGTGTTTCGTTCCCATAGATCAGAGAGATCATGTATTTCAAGATTAGCTAGTCGGATAGGGACATGGTCAGAGAGTAACCGCAATCATTGCAGCCATAGCCAGAGCAGTGTGGGTGGCTCAACTTCCCTAGGAAAAACTTCCTGTCATAGGTCCCATCACTGGAACTCTTCTAGCCATAGGTCAGAGCTCTCACATGGGTCATTAGGTTCATGTCACAGATCCGTACATGGTCAACCTCTACTGACAAATCCTTTGGTTACAACAGTAGTGCAACCTCATGGTACTACAAAGACAGTGTCATAGGTACAAGCCTCAGTGACAAATCCTTCAGCATCATAGGAATAGGTGATAGTTACCATGATGGCTTCCATTCCTTTGATAGAGCACTAGTCTCACTGATCTTTTCCACGAGGAGATGAGGAGAGCATTACATAGAGACATGCTTTTTTTTTTGACTTCCTACTTCAAACTTTTTATGTTATGACACGTTATGTATTAACTATCGAGCAACCTATGAGCTCTATTTTTGGGATAACTCCTAACTTTATCCCATGACATTATATTTTTTGGAGATGATGCTTTATGTGATGTAATTTTATTTATGCATTATGATGTATGTTTATGTGATTTCCATGTGGATTATGCATTATGATGTATGTTTATGTGATTCCTATGTGGATTATGCATTTATGATTCCTATGATGATGATATTATTTATATGTCCTATCATGTGTGTCCTATGATGAGATGCAATGATGATGTGATTTAATGATGATTCTATGCAACAAATAACAACGATATGCATATTTTTCATGATTATGTTAATGCATGACTCTATGTAATGCAAAATGTGATGCAATGTATATGGTTTTGATGAGATAAATGATGTGTGTATGGATCTAATACACTATCTATATGATCATGTATGCACTTTTTTTTTGTATTTCATAAGATATCAACATTAGATGGATAAGAGAAGATGACAAGATAGAAGGAGATGCATGTTAGTTCCTAGACCAAATCCTTCAACACATTGGCATAAGACTTTAATATTTATTGCTCTTAATCATCATTGGGCAGATTATTGTAATGGCTAACAAACACCATGATATGACATAGATAAAGGTGTGAAAGGTTGTACCATCACATGAGACAAATATTCACAAACCAACATGATAATGACTCAGAATAAGAGCATAATTTCCCCCATCTTTTTGTCACCATTAGCCATAAGCAAAAAAGACAAGAAAGACAAATCATGAAATGTAGTTGCTCCCCTAAATCCTATTGTTAGGACATCCTTGAAGAACTAGTAACATAACTATCAAAAAGATAAAAAATTCAAACACCATGATACCTTTTTAGTTCTCTAAATCCTAATATCAAAATTTCGTGGAGAAACAAGTTGATCATCATCAGACGTCACTGCTTCTCTACATCCTATTGCTAGGATGTCGCTAAGAAACTAGTGACATGATGAAAGATTTAAAAAGACAAAATGCCAAGATAATTTATTCCAAGTGTTTTCCAAGTGTGTCTAAATGCCAAGTGTTTTAATGTAATGATGTCAAGTTTGATGATGTTGAGATGATGGAATGTCGAAGATTTTTCAAATTCAAGAAGGACACATCCTAAATAATGCTAATATCAAGAGGATCAATCCTTAAAATCAACAATATCCCTCAAAATTATAGAAGATAGTGATGATGCCTAGGAAGGACACATCCTAAGGAATAAATGGTAGAGCTATTCTTCATAAGGATGCATCTGAAAGATACTGATGTCGAGAGGAGTGATCTTTAAATGTTAGGAGGATCCCTCAAAATGTCAGATGATAGTGATGATGCCTAGGAAGGACACATCCTAAGTCATAAATGATAGAGGCTATTCTTCAAAAGGATGGATCTAAAAGATAACCAAGAGTTGACAATTTGACCAATTGCAACAATTTGACTTGTTTTGACTGAGTTTGACTAATTTTGACTTGTGTTGACCGTATGTCGATATTGTCATGTTGAATAAATGATTTCCATAATTTTTTTTTAGAATTTTTCCCATCTAGAAAATGATTTGTATTGACTTGAAGACCTTTGACATGTGTTCTAGTGTAGTGCCATGAACCCTAATGGACTGACCTAGTTGCAACCTCGAGGGCTCATCGATAGATGCCCTTGCCTATGTCATGCACTTAGAGACCTCGTACTTTGACACAACCAATGAATTTTTCTTGATGAAAAAAGATTGAATCATGATTTTATTTTGAAAAACCTAAGGGGACTGACCTAATGTCTCAAGGACTCAAAGATGAGTCTTGCCTATGTAGAAAATGCACAGAGACAACGTAGTTCAACAAATGACAAAGACTCACTAATTGACATGACAAAATTTTGATAGGAAACGACTTCATTTTGTGTTCTTTAGATAGTTTGACATTTGTTGGAGTTTCTTTAGGATGTTTTTCAATTTTTAAGTCTTTCTTCAGGACATTTTTCAATTTTTAGGTCTTTCTTTAGGACGTTTTTCGATGTTTTTGGTCTTTCTTCAAGACATATTATGATCTTTTTTGGTCTTTCTTCATGACATTTTCTGATTTTTTGTCTTTTTTTAGGACATTTCACAACTATCAAGACCATGTGTGATGCCCACTACTATCACATAATAAAAAATTTCCCCTAGTTAGGTCTAAGACTTAGCCACTTTTGAGGCACATTAAAAGGATATGCATGTGATGATAGATGGATGATATGCAGGACTTGATGTAAACCATTTTTCAACCATGAGAGGAAGGGTGTGATGTCATGGAAAGTGTCGTGGTGGGTTTAGAAAATGTGTTTCATAATAGGCCAAGATATATAAAGTGACAGTAGATGGAAAAGCAATGATTAGACGCATGGTGCCTGTTTTCCAAGTTTTCACCATGCTACTTATCCAAAGTGCCTATTTTTGAAGTTTTCACCATTCGATGAATTATTTCTCTTTACTATTTTTGGAATTTTTTTATTTTTTTGGTGTTACCAAGACGCCTGTTTTCCAAGTTTTCATCATGGTGATGATTTTTTTATATTTTTCAATATTTTTGTATTTTTAAGGTTTTCAGCTCAACTTTTTGATGCTATACATAGAACTTCTAAATATGTAAACTATTAATAGACTTTGTTAGTTGTTCATCATCTGAAGTCACTAGTTGATATGCTCTAGAATCAAAAGAGGATATGATGACATAAGGACCCAGCCAATTTGCTTTAAACTTGCCAGGTTTCTCATAGTCGGCTTGATTCTTTGGATTTTGCATGAGGACTAAGTCACCAATGTCAAATTTCTTGACCATGACCTTCTTGTTGTAGCTACAATAGAGACGGTTTTGATACTCCTGTAAGTGGTTTAGGGAATTATGTCATCTTTCCTCTAACATCTCTAGCTCGTGTAGGCGTGACTTTCTATACTCCTCATCATTAGTTAGACCCTTTAGGGAGACTCATAAGGAAGAAATTTCAACCTTGATGGGAAATATGGCTTAAGCGAAAAAGACCAAGGTGAATGGAGTGGCTCCTGTGGGTGTGCAAATGTTTGTGCAGTAAGCCCATAGAGTAGGGTTGAGTTGAATGTTCCAATCACAGCCAACATCATTGATGGTCCTTTTCAGGATTTTAATGATGGTTTTATTGGATGCCTCAGCTTGACTATTTCCTTGTGGGTAATATGGGGGTGGAGAAATGATGTTGGATATGGAATCACTCACATAACTCATGAACATCTTGGTTTTTGAATGGACGTCCATTATCTGTGATGATGGACTTTGGAATACCATACTGGAAAATGATATAGTTGAGAATAAATTTTGAAATTTGGGTGTCGGTTATGTATGTAAGGGGGATGGCTTGAATCCACTTTGTAAAGTACTTAGTGGTAGTGATTATGAATTTGTGGCCATTGGATGGGGTAGGATGAATTTTTCCAATGAGGTCGAGTCCCCATCATATGAAGGGCCAAGGAGAAGTAATTGGCCGAAGTTCCTGTGCTGGAGCATGAATCAAATCACTATGAATCTAACATTGGTGAGAAGTCTTGACATATTCTAGTAAATCTTTCTCAATGGTCGGCCAGTAGTACCCAAGTCTCGTTGTCTTCTTGGACAAAGTGGGACCACTTGAATGAGACTCACATATACCTTCATGTACTTTGTGTAAGGTTGTGTGTGCTTCGTTGGTGTCGAGACATCTAATGAGGGTGTCATAAAAAATACAATGGTAAAGTGTATCACTAGCGATGGCATATCTAGTGGCTTTTCAGATAAAGGACTTTCTTTGGTTATTAGACAGATTGGGGGAAGGATTTGGGACTTGAGGTATTCATGAATGTCTTGGTACCAAGGAGAATCAAGACCAACAAGAATGTAGATCATCTTTGATTCAGGAATATCATAGGTGAGGACCAACAATTGTTCTACCAAGAACTCTAGATGAGGCATATTGGTTGGAATGTTGAGGAGAGAGCCAATCATAGCCATGGCATCAACCACCTTGTTTTTTGTTCTTGGAACTTTCTCAAAAGTCACCATGTGAAAATATGTCTGAAAGTTGTCAATCATTCATTTGTAGGGCATTAGTTTCTCATCCCTAGTGTCATAGTCATCATTGACTTGATTAATGACCAACTAAGAATCTCCATAGACATGAAGTGTTCTAATTTTCCATTTTATTACTATTCTAAGCCCCATAACAAGTGCCTCATATTTTTCCACATTATTTGTACATGGGAAAGCTATGCGAAAAGACTTAGGAATGGAATCTACTTGAGGGGTGATAAAAAATATTCCTGCCCCCAAGCCATGATTAGTATGAGATCCATCAAAGTATTGCCTCCAAGGTGACTTAGGTTTTGTATGGAATATTGACTCATTTGGGAAATCTACCACTAAGGGATGATCACTTTGTGTAGGTGTGTCCACCAATTGGTCTACTATTAGTTGTCCCTTTATTTCCTTTCTTTCTATGCATTGAATATCATATTCGCTCAAGATCATTACCTATTTTTCCAGATGTCTTGTCAATGCTACATGACTCAATAGATATTTTAGGGGGTCAATCTTTGCTACCAACTGTGTCCTATGAATCAATATGTAATGTCTTAGCTTCTGAGCAGCAAAGAAAACTACAAGGCAAGCACATTCAATTGATGTGTAATTCAACTCATAAACTACCAGTGTCTAACTGATATAAAATATGACTCTTTCCTTTTCTTCTTGGTCATTATGTGCTAGTAATGCCCCTAGTGCTGAAGTAGTGGTAGAGATGTATAGAATTAAAGGTTTTCCTTGAATGGGAGGCATAAGGAATAGTGAAAGTAAGTAATCTTTGATTTGTTGAAAGGCCTCCTAACATTTATCTATCCACAAAAATTGGGTTCCCTTGCACATAAGATATTGGAATGGTTGACACTTATCAACCAATTGTGCTATAAAGTGTCAGATTGATTGTAACCTACCTTGTAATGTCCCGATTTCACTTATTCCTCTGGGAGGAGACATGTCCAAGACTGCCTTACTTTAGCTAGATTCACCTCAATGCCTCTTCGAGAAACTATGTAACCCAAAATTTTGCAAGATGTCATGCCAAAGACACATTTCTTAAGATTCAATCAAATTTTATATTCTTCTAATCTCTTTAAAATTGTGTCTAACACCTTCAAATGATCTTTACTTGTCACTAATTTGGCCAAAAGGTCATCCACATAATATTCCATTATCTTATGTGTCATGTCATTGAGTATGGTTGTCATAGCTCTCTAATACGTGGCACCTGCATTCTTAAGAACAAAAGGCATGACATTCTAGTAGTATGTACCCCAAGGATGATTGAATGCTATTTTATGTTGGTCTTCGACGGAAATACAAATCTGATTATAGCTCGAGAAACTGTCCATGAGGGACAACATCTCGTATCCCACTATGAGGTCGACTATGCTATCTATATTTGGCAACATGGAAAGTCATCTTTTGTACATGCCCTGTTTAAATCTCTAAAATTTGTATAGATGCAGATCTAACCATTTGGCTTTGTGACTAGTACCAATGGGATATCCATTCAGTATAGTGAATAGACTATATGAATCCTACGTCTAACAGTTTCTTGATTTTGGCCTTGACTAACAGGGCGATCTATGGGTGCATCTTTCATAGCTTTTGTCTCACTAGCTTGAAATCTAGAAATAATGGCTAGTGGTGCAAGAAAAGTTCTAGATCTAACCTAGGCATGCCGACATAGGACCATGCAAAGTTGATTTTATGGTTTGCAAATAATTTATGAAATTCCAATTTCTCTTCTTCAGTCAAGGATGTGGCAAAAAGGACCATTTTGGGATCTTTTCTTGTTGATATGTTGGCTTCTATAGTGTCCTCTACAAGCATACCTGATTTCTCTTGAGTTATGAGAAGAAATTCCAGTCCTCCATCTTTGGGTGCCTCAAAGAGGTTTTCACCCGTAGATATGTCATTTATTTTAATTTTTTTGTCATTAGAAGGTTCCTTTTGGTTTTCACCAAAGACATTTCATTTTTTTCCTTATTTTTAGTTTTCATTTTGCAAGGGGGGGTGGGGTTGGACCTAAGGCCTGCCGAAGGTAGTCATTGGCCAATATGGTCGACTGCCTTCGGTAGGAACTAGAATGGGGGGGTTGCCAATGAAAGGCAGGAAACACCAACCCCACCTCCCCACCCCCCATTCTATTTTCAATATGGTCGGCGCCGAAGGAACGCCTTTGCAGGGTGGGAGGCCCCTACAATTCTATGTGGTTTCAGGGGGGGTTTTCAGGAGGTCCCCCTGGTAGATTATAGTTAGTTGGGTGAGTATGGTCTTCTGGTGGGTAAGGCCTACCTTTCATCGGTAGCCAACCATATTGGCCTTAGGTGAGCGAAGCTCTGGTGGGTAAGACCTACCTTCCATCGGTAGCCATTGGCCAATATGGTCGATTGCCGATGAAAAGTAGGCCTTAGGTGTAGTTTGTGGCAATCGGGCCCGTACACCCTCAGCTATATTAGCGGTGGGGCCCCTTATCTATACCTGGGGGTAGGCCCCCTTAGGGTGGGTACCTACCCCCTACTGCTACTATAGTGGTAGTCAGGTAGGGGTTGGGGGTAGGCATCCACTATACAGGATCGCCCTCACTTGATATTTCTCTTGGGTGAGTACCCCCCCACTCGGATCTCAGGCCATGCTGCTGAGAGAATCCCAACTATAGAAAGTTGGGGGCCCCAGAGGGTGGAGAAGTCACCCTAAATTATGTTGCACAATCTAGGTCAATGGAAAATCCTACCTTGTGATCACCACTAGGTATGCCCTCACGTAGTCCCATAAATTTTGCAATGGCCTCATTATTCTAAAAGGTGTCTAGGAATGACAGGCCTTATTGGTCCCAATCAATTAGTTGAGGGTGGACTAAGGAAATACAATGGTCAATGTTGGTGAATTGTGGGGAGGATACAAAAATCATGCAGATAGATTCAGAGACATTGAAAATGAAATTTTCATCATCCAATTCCATGTTAGACTCTATCCAATATTCTCCTTCACATTTTTCATATTCTTTATCAAAGTAAGGGATGAAGGAATCAGAGTCATGAATTTCATTGTCATGTGATAATTTATATGGATCCAGCTGATGGTTGTTGGTTTCAGATGGTTGGACCGGTATGTCATGATGAGGACTAATGGGGTTAGGGGTATACTTTGGCTTGTCATTGTCCCTTGGGCCTTTGGGATTGTGATTATTTGATGCTTGATCAATTTTTTTTTTTTCCAAAATCTTTGTTCAAAGGTAAGTTCCATAGTTTCAAGGAACAAATCATCGAGACAATAGTCACTTAGGGATCATTAGGAACCAAATTCCCACTCATGGGAGTTAGTTTCGATAAAGGTTTCCTTAAAAGTCTTGACATTTTCTAAAGCATGCACGCTCTCACTCAAAAGTCCATTGGTACGTCGATCATCATTGTTGGGCAATCCATACCCTAATCCAAGAAGTTTTGGTCTTTTAGATGACAACAAAGGTTCTCACAGTCCTATTTTGTTCTTACCAAGGCCACTAGTACCATTGTAGCCTTTTTTGTGTATATGGACTGGTAATGGGGGTAAGGCTTCCATTTCTTTGTAGATCCATCCTAATATGTCAATGATGTCTTTGTTGTTCATGTCTCCCCATTTCATGATTTTTTTTTTGTGGAACTTTAAAAATTACTTTAGGTTCCATTCAGAAACATGACCTACCATAGACCTAAGGAGACGTGGGTATATTTGTGATGCAATATGTCATACTTAGTTTGAATTCTCCACAACCTAGGTTCTAGATCTTGACATTGGACTCAACTTTAGGAAGCGAGGAAGATAATGGTGTGGAAAAAGATGTAGAAGGAGTGGAAATGTATGATGATGCAAGTGTGGATGGGTCAATGTATTTGGAAGAAGAAGGGCTTGGTTCTTCTTGGTTGATGGGAACTCGATGTTCAGAAACACAACTTAGATTGGTGCAATATTGAAAGGGGTTAGGGTCTCCATATATGGTAATTTTTATGTTGTCAAATGGGAATTTCAAGCATTGGTGATATGTGGAGGGGACAACCTTTAGGGCACAAATCCATGGGCAGCCAAGCAAGATGTAAGATAATTCTAGATCCAAGACTTGGCAAGTTGTGTCCACAATGACTGTCCCAACTCTGATAGGAAGAGAAATAATGCCTCTAGAAGAAAATTTTTCATCATCATATGCTTTTATAACTATGCTCTTTGTAGGATCTATGCATGCATTAGAAAATCCTATAGCCTTAACCAATTTTAAGGAGCATATTTTCAATCTTCCTTTACCATCTACTAATTTTTTTTTACCTTGTGCTTATGGATGAAATTTTTGATGTGTAATGCATCGTTAAGATTGGTCTTGGGTGACGAGTAATCTTCATCAGAAAAGGTGACATGGTGAGGTGTAGTGAGGTATCCTACCATGGTATCAAATTGGTTGACATCAATATCCTTAGGGACAAACGACTCTTGCAAGGTTTCATCCAGTATAGCCTTATGCATGGGAGAAATGTGAAGCAGCCCAAGTATGGAAATTTGCATTGGGATTTTTCCTAATTGATCAATAAGGTTAAACTGACTCTTAGGTTGCCACTATTTTGTGGATGAGTTGAGTTGTGGTTTTTTAGGAGATGAATCAAGGATGGTGATTGTTGGTTGCCTAGTAGGAGGCATACCAGCTATGGTGACCTTTCCACTTTGATTAGTGGTGTTCCATTGAGGTGCTCTTTTGACTATGATGGTATTGATGCATTCATCATCAGTTCAAACATTGTTAATAATAGGTCCACCTAAATAGTCATACTTGGTGTGAGTGTAATTGGCTTGATTATTGTTTGTATTAGGACTTGATGTGGACGCATTGTTAGAACCATGATCTTGTAGTGGAATCTTATGAATGGTATGGTTAGAATTTGATGGAAATTGTGGTCCACCCAATTTGATTATTCAACTTTCAATAAGGTCTTGCACAATATTTATGAGTTGTCGACAAGATGATGTCTTATGTCCTTTAGCTCGGTGGTAATCACAAAAAAGCATGATCATCCTACCATGACGGTTTAAATTTCCCTGGGTCATACAACTTAGGTTCTTCAAGTGTGATGAGATCATTTTGGAAGAGCTTCTTAAGGACATCCTCAATTGGTTCTCCCAAAGCAGAGTATGTTCATCTTTTTGGGAATTGTCTTGTCTAATAGTATTGTCCTTGACTTTGACTATTTTGACCATTTTTGTTGTTTGGGGTGGTATTGGTGGGGGGTGTCAGTATTGTTTGTGGTCTTTTTTGTGGTTGGACCACTTTTAAAGCCAAGAGAGGACCCATAGTGTTTACAGCCTTGGCATCAACAACATCATCATTGGTAATGTGTTTACTTTTGACCCAATACTTATTTTTGTTAGTGGGAGGATTTTCATTTGATTTTTTAGGACCATGTTTTAGCTCTCCTTTTTCAATAAGAGATTTCTCAACTTGGACACCCTTTATGACTAGGTCTGTAAAAGTTGTGCAATAATGAACTTACAATACATAATTTAAGGGGCCTAGAAGTGTTTGAATGAACATGTCAACCTTTTCTTTTTCAGGTATGTCGATGTGGCAACAAATAGCTAGACTTCTCCATTTTTGGAAGAATGGGATAAAAGTTTCACCAACACCCTCTTACATGAGAGTACATAAGCTAGTAATAGACCTATGTCCATGTCAATGTTATATGAGTAATTTTTTATGAATTTTTGTTTAAGTTCATCCCATTTTTTTATATCCTTTTGAGTGGAGAACCATTCAAGGGAAAGACATGCAATAATTTTAGAAAAGAGTCTCATCAAGTACATTTGTTCATAAGCAATGTCCATACAGTTGGTCATGAATTCTCGGACATGTTCAATAGGATTTGTCTTTCCTCTGTATTTGGTAAAATTTGGTGACACATATCTCAGAGGAAATGGCAACATGTATAAGTTTGTGTCAAAAGGATATATGGATAAGTCATATGACACTTGTGATTTCTTGTCAAATATTTGCTTGTTTTCTATGGTCTTTTCTAGACCCATTAGCTTAGCTTGCAAGGAATCAATTGTAGGGTTATTTGTAGCACCATACATTGGAGTGATTGGTACATGATGGGCCCCCATTTGTTGTGAGTAGATGTTGGTGTTTTTTTGTGGGATGTGTTGTTTTGAAATGTATGACATCTTTTGGTTTGCATGTTGTTGGTCTTGAAAATTTGGATTAGGGATGTGTTGATGAGTGTGAATATGTTGGAATTTTTCCCCTAGTTATTTGAGTCAAAATTTGGAGAGTATGGTGACCATGAATATTTTCTTGTACGAATGATACCATAGGTTGTGTGCTTTGATTTCCTTGTCCAAATTGTTGGGATTTTCCTAGGGGAATGTTTGTATTTTTACCTTGGGAGGGGTTGGCATTAAACTGTGTTGATGTGTTAACATTTGGTTGTGGCCCTTGAATAAAGACACATCGTTTATTTCCTCCCAAAGGATTAAGTAAGGTACCAATGAGAGGATTTTATGAGGATGCACTCATGGTACTAGAAGTAGTTGTAAATGGATGATTTGAATGGCTTGAGGATTCCCCCATGGCATTAACTTAAGTGGTAAATAGAGGATTGGAATAACTTTCCCACATTTTCGAGGAGCCAAAGGTGGCTCCAGCCAATTGTGACAATATTGTGGACATTGTTGGCAATGTGATGGGTTGTGTTCCTCCAATGGATGTTGCATTGATTGTATTGGAATTGTTTTGAATATTTGAGGTATAACTCATGGTACTTGAAAAAATTTGTGAGGTGGTATCAAAAATGGTATTGCTTGTGTTGTTTTGAGGTTGGCCATTATTGGACATGTTTGTATTATGGTTACATTACAGTCAAGTGATGTCGGTCTCAAAGTATTAATGTAGAAGCCACATGGTAACTTAACCCCTTGGTCCAAAAGCATAGCTAGATACCTTTGAGATTCATGTAAGACTAAGTCTTCCACAAAGGTGGCTACCTCAAGATTTTGTGCTATTGCTTCTAAGTCCTATATGTATACATTTCCTTGTCACTCTTTATATGTATTCTTCAAATGGGGTATGTGATGAAGATGGTTTGTTTATGGAAGATGGTAGGTTTGCATTGTTGAATGGGTTGGAATAAGTCCAATTGTGGTTTATGTCCCAAATGTTATTGTCGATGTTGGGATTGAAATCTTGTTCAAAGTTTTCCATTTGTCTTTTCTTTCGTTGGAGTCTAGTTTCCACCATAAAAGAGAATTGATTAAATGAGGATGATGAGAATGAAAAGTAAATGAAAGGATGAAAGTATGAATCAATATCCTATACTTTCAAGAACACAAAAAATGAAAACATTAATAAGATCACATGCAAGTTAGAATACAGATTCCAAATAAAATCCATTAACATGATTTGAAATAGGAAATGAAAGCAAGAAATGCAATGAACATAACTAAAAGAGATTAATCCTATTCAAATAATGCAGACTTGATCCTATGGGGGATTTGGTGCCAATTTTATGTGGAAATTGGCCCTTTCCCAACTCCTAACCAAGCTTGATGAAGATTTGATGATTGTAATCCACTTGGTGATTGTTTCAAATTCCTTCCATGGAGAAAACCTACAATAACCTAGCTACAATTGATAGATTTGATGCAAATGCTAAAGCTCTAAGATGAAATTGAAGTATAATAACTTTGCTCAAATTTTGGATGATCAAATGAGGAATGAAGCCTCGTAGTTATATAATGTCAAGTTGAAGAGATGTACAAAATGGAGCAATGTGGGAATAAGAATCAACAAATGGAAAGATGCCACTTGTCAACATGTGAATGGATGAAGGATGTGCAAGTTTTGGATAATGTGTCAATAAATTCATATATTTGAAATTTGAAATTGTTGAAATGTGTAAGAGCATTGAATGCCACTTGGCTCAAGGAAAAAGGAATTTTTAGGTGGAGTAAATGCCTTGTTGGAAGGAAAAAGTCCAATTGGATTTTGAATTCAAATTTGAGGAATATTCCTTTATTGTACCTTTTGAGATAAAATGGAGATTTAATAAATGAATTAAATCTATTTTCATGTGCAAGTTGCAAAAGCTAGAGGATGGGACATGAGAAGAGATTAAATTAATCAAGGTTAATTAATTTAATGAGAGATCAAAATGATATGACATATTGATTTAAATTTATGGATTGATTTAAATCAAAATATGACAAGAATGTGATTTCAAGATTAATTAAATAAAGATTTTTGTTTTATTTAACCAAGGAGATGAAGTTAGATTTAAACTAAATAAGGTTTTAATTTATTTAATTTAATGGATGGAATTTAGAGATTTAATTAAATAAAATTTATTATTTAGTTAAATAGGGATAATTAGATTAGACTGATTGATTTAATTAGCAAGAAAGGATGACTCAATTAGATAAATCATTTATTTAATTAAGAGAGGAACATTGATGAATTTAATCAAATAAAAGTATTTGATTAAGTGGTTAGACCAAGGGATGATTTTGGATGAAATGGTGTTAGTGGTCAGGATTAGACGTGCAATGTCAATTATTACATTTTGTGTGTCTACATTTTTCCCCTCTTTGTCGCAGTGCACTCATTAGGTTGGTTCAAAGAGTAAACGGTCTCAATCCAATTTTTTTTTTTTTTTTAAGATTGTCTCACTTGCCCCAACGAAGGAAATTATTGTAATATATTTCCCCCTTGAGAGATCAAATGGAAATTCTAATTTTTTGGGTGATCTCACGAAAAAAGAGGACAAGGTGCTTGAAAAGTCCAGAAAGGCTTTGGGAGGTCAAAAATGAGGTAAAATGCCAAAAAATGGTGTGAAATGACCTTCAGGTGGATGAAAATGGGATTGAGGGTCCAAAGCCCTAGTAGGATGGCTGAACAGGGTCAAAAAACCCTAATTTTTAGGCTTAAATAGGCCTTGAGGTGCCACTTCCAATTCATTTAGACACAACCTTCAAAGATTTTGTGATTTTGAGCCTTGGTACCCTAATGAGATGGCACAATGATAGCTCCCATTGCATATATCTGATCAAGTACAAACGTACCAGTGACCTCTCGACGTTGGGGCATTAGTATGTGATCCTTACTTGAGCTTCATTTTTCATTTTACGTGTTCATTTATTACATTTAGAACTATGTCTCTCGCAAAGGTGCTATATAGTGCCACTGAAATTTCAAACTCGACCGGTCAGTCTTTTAAACTGTACTACTCCAAACTTCAAACTAGACCACTGGCACTCCAACGTCGCCATATAGAGCTGCTACAAACTCCAAACAATATTGCCATTGTAAACAGAACCATTGGACTTTCTTACTTTTTCATGCAAAATTAAAATGGTTGTATCTTGGTATTTTTTGATCTTTTTGAGAGATTTTTTTAAAAAAATGGGGTAAAATTTCATAAGCTATCCAATGGTATAGGTGTTTCTTAACTTTGATAAAGTTAAAAGTTTCAAATTTTCACCTAATGTCAAATCACAATGAAACTTGGTCTAACTTTTAGGTTTTTTATGCTTAATCATTTATCTAACCCTCATATCTTCTTGTTTCTTGATTTCATGTAACATTTGGAGATTGTATTGCAGGTTTTAAATGACAATGGAGCATGGAAGTTAATGAAAAAGCATTATCACATGATTGTAACAACTGTTTTTAAACACTTTGGGAGAAATTATAATCTGATTCATAAGGCTTTGTTATCTTCAAGCTTTAGGACTTACTAAATTTCTTTTTGGCTCTAAAAAGAACACTACAAAAGCTTTAAATTCTTGCTACAAAAGGCTTAAAATGAACTTTAGGACACAAACTCACTAGATTTTGTTTAAGATTAACAATTGAACAAACAACTCTAAATTTTCTTTTGTGCACTAAAAAGAAGTCATTATTGCTTTATTGGATTAAAAATAACATGTGCAACTTTTCTTTGTGATCACTTAATCAAACTAATGCCATTGAAAAGACGTATGCACTTTTCTCGTGCCTCATGGAGATCTTGAGAATCAAAAGGATTTTTGGTGGTCTTAGGGTGGGATAAAGTGACCACCTCCATATTTCATTTTGGAACTAAAATTCAACAAAATATCTTGTGAGTGTGAGCCAAACCTATCACATGTATTCTTTCTTTGTTTCTCAACAAATATCGATCGAGTTATGGATATGTTTGCTCGCTATTGTTTATCTTAGAGAGCCTACCTTGGGGAAAAAGTACTCACCCAAGGGAACGACATAACTGGTAACACTCTAAAATCAAGAGTATTTCCATCTAGGATATAAAAGTGTGTACTATAACAAAGGCTAGTATCACGCAATTGGCTCTGACGAGAAGTTCAACAATGGTCTCTCACCACATTGGGTCAATTCCTATGAACAAAAAGTCTAAATTAAAACCCTTGTTTAGAAAATTCCAAAATCCTTGATGTACTTGGTGCAAGAATGGTCGTTTTGAGGTCATCCCACATTTTTACGGATCTTAGTAGAAATGAAAAGCATGCCATGGGAGTTTCATGGATGTTGATCCTTGGTTTCCTCGTACAAGTGAGTGTTGTGGAGGGGAGCCAGTGGGGTCAAGCACCTAATCATTCACTAAGAATAGGCATAGCTAGACTTGTCCAAGTGAGAACTCAACAAGTAAAGTCTTTCATATCCATAGGGTTGTGCATGTTCTTGTTATCAAAACACTTGCTTGTTTGAAAAAAATGGAAAACACACATTAAATAGGAAAATACCTTTGACAAAACCCAAGAACTATTGCTTACCCTTGGGATTATGTCCTTAGAGGTTTCTAAGTAATTTGGTTTACATCTTAATTTTCTTCTACCAAGGTAAACATTAGGTAACCATTTCATTTATTTCCTTTAATCCCACATAGCACTTTGTGGGATGAAAATAAGTTAAGACATTGAACATTTAGTTTGAAAATCTAATCAAGAAAGTGTTTGTGGTAAAATCAATTCACTAATCAAGATGAATTCAATTGAACCCCACACATGTGCTTGTGTATCTTTTGTCTTATGGTATTTTGAGAAAACATTGATCTTTTGGTTTGAAGGGAAAAGCATTTTCTTCAAAATCTTGGCCTTGTAAACAAGTCCTTCTTAGGTTCATTTAGGATTAGAATCAAATATTTCATCCATTTCAAACATTTCTCATCCCATCTGACAAGCAACTTTAGAGCTTTGGAAACATCATTATCTAGACTTGGGTACATCCTTAAACCAAATGAAAATTACCTTTTTTAATTAGGAGTATGGGAATGCATCCTTTCTCATACCTCTAGTTAAAAAAACACACCTTTGAACAAGTTTATCCTAAAGATCACATCCAACATCTTAGGGTTTACAAGTTCATTATCCAATCAAAAGAAATCAAAATCAAATCCTAAAGTCTAGCATTGATCCAAAGTTCCTAAAAAGTAAACATCCATATCATTCACCCCTTTCATGCTTCATGTCATTATTTGTTCTAAACACCTTAGAGGTCACTTTTACAACAATGTCAAAACACAACAATAACATGGAATATAAACATGCTCCATACATCATGAGTAAAGCAAGTCAACCAAACTATCAAAGCCATGCAATACCAATTGATTTTCAAAACTCACATTTATACAATCCATACATGGGATCCTTATCTCCTACAAACCTCAATGGTACAAAAAAATGAGTATACCCAAGGGTCTATGTAGGATCATCATGGAAAAAATAGGCCTTTAAGTGGCAAAAAATTCAGAAAAAT
This sequence comes from Sequoia sempervirens, assembly GCA_007258455.2. NCBI lineage: Eukaryota > Viridiplantae > Streptophyta > Pinopsida > Cupressales > Cupressaceae > Sequoia > Sequoia sempervirens. The sequence goes on from VDFB02000017.1 coordinate 15,396,750, forward strand.
TAGAGTTAGGAAACTTGACATAAAAATTTGAATAAGTTATCTATATTATTTCAAAATTTTGTAAACATAGATTCTGTAACAAATTGAATTTAGTTTCTAAACTACTTGGTTTATTTAAAAAAAAAAAAATCTATTTGGTGAAAATTTGAGATTTCAATGCAGTAGTACTTAAATTTCAGGGAAAAATAAGTAGGTGTCTATCTGAACACCCTAAACACAATAAAATGATAATATTTTTTTATAAGATTTTATATATAAGCAAAGGAATCATGTCCGGATGTGATGAATCTTTTTTTGTAATTTTTTTTGAGTAAATAATTAATTATGATTTTTTAATTAAAAATTTTAAAAAATATAAAAACTCGTATGTTTGACCATCTTAACTTTTTCAAAACTTCATGAAATTCAATTTTTTTTTAATCCTATAGTATGTGAAGCATAGAATGTGACACATGTTTCAGATTCAAAAAAAATTATATCGTTTGAAAGATATAGATGTTTTTCAATCATCCTATCAATTAGGACGTTACTTGTAGTTCAAATAGAAAATGAATAATAATTATTTATTAAATTCAAAGTATAATTTATATTAGTGAAGAGTTGAGAATCTCCTTTAAAAACCATTTTTGTTTCATCAATTTTGGGTTAAAAAAAAGTTGTCAACCACATACCCATCATATCGCCACTTTTTGGCCCATCATGATCCTGCACATAGCCCCAATCTAAATTTTGAAACACATTTTCCAATGGTAGATTTAAATCCAACTCCAAACTTACAAATCTATCAACCAAATACTCAATGCATGAGTCTTCAACAAAACAACATTATCCCACCAAATCCATACATGCCAAATGAAAATATACCAAGTACAACTATACCAAATATGAACATTTCAAATCCACACTTGGTAAAATTTTGGATAGATATGTTTTAAAATCACATGAATGTTGTTAAAAATCCATCACAACCATGTATCCCCATCACCTTTCATAATCCTAATGACCCATCATCATCATTTCATGCAACCCCTCAAACCTCTCTCCCTACGACCTCACAAGGAGAAGGTGACTTATTTGGACCATGGGGCATTTTTGAACAAACATCATCATTTCCCCAAGGGAGCATGCCACCCATTTTCCCACCACTCCCACCCTTTCCATTAACATCCATATCACCTCTTGGTTTGTTGCTACCTTTGCTACCACCACTCATCCAAAACATCCCCCAAACCATCAATCAAGGCATCATACCAAATCTTCCCCCCTTGCCATCAATATAACAACAATAGATGGAAACCATCCCCATAGCACAAAAAACCAACACATCATCTATCATCCCTTAAAACATGATCTCTCAAGGCCTAACCATATTGATCACACCATCCACCACTCAAATCCCAATCATCAATACAACGGTACCTCTTATAACCACAACAAGCACTATTCCAAAACCACCTCCACCACCACCACTACCCAAATCAAACACATCAAAACAATACAAAATTACATTGCAAGTTACTTATCAGAAGCCACTCCAACAAAACCAAAACTAAAAAGATGCACAAATAGTTGCTCAACAAGCTACATAAGTTACTCGGGTTGCCCAAGCCACACTACAAGCCCAATACCAAGCCCAACAAGCAAATGTTGTTCAAAATCCCAACAAAATGTTAACGACTAAATATATTGATCCTAGTCAACGATCACATGATCAAGACCTATCCATCAACGAACACATGGAAGATGTTTCTACCTCATCCGAAGATCAAATCAACATACATAAAGAGTCACTTTTTGATCATGATAAGAATCCCTCAACAATATTCAGCAATGATCTATTTCAAGGAGTGTTAACATTATTTGATCTTATAATCAACAATCCATCAACCAATGACCATGTTGAAAATGTATCTACATCACCTAATGAGTTAGAGGAAATATCTCAAAAATTCATTCTAAAGCATGATCAACATCTCTCACTAAAGTCTAGCAATGGTCCTTTCCAAGACATATTGGCATCCTTCAACTTCATGATTACCAATATTGAAGGAATCATCAACTCAACACTTTATCCAAATTCACTCAAAGATCAAGAGGATATTGAGCTACTTCCTATTCCTAATGAATATATCTAAGACCCCTTTGTAATAAATCCATCCTTAAAAATTTACCCATGTCGATAACTTGATCCAACGCATGTCAAAAGAAATTCCAAATTCATTCAAGATCAAGAATATGTATCCCCAAGTTACTACAATAATCTAATAGATACTCTCCTATCTATACAAGATGATCATATCCACAACACATACTCCTCCATCTACCCATGAGATGCTTTCTATGTATGGACATGTAGATGATCTTCATTCATAACAAGATTCCTTTACTCCTAACATTATAACACAAAAAGAGAAAGTTATTGATTCATATAGTCAAACTGAGTTGTCAACATCAGTATCAAATATATCCCAAATTCAGACTAAGGGCATCATGTATGAAGATATCCAACATTATCCACTCAAAGAAATAGGTCAGATAGAATGGGATATTCCAGAGTTAGCAAAGCAATAAATTGAAACAACAACATCTATAGTAAAAATTTATCAGAGAAGGCTTACTGAACAAGACATCTCAAAACATGTAGAATCAAGGAACAAAGGTGCTACTACCACCATACTAGAGGCAACTATGTCTCAAGCAAACGTCAACATAGGGAGCATGAAGAGTACTTGTGATGAAACTGATGCCAATACTACAACCAGCCACATCATGAATCTTCATCTACCCATCACCCCATCCATGAATTGTAACCAACATCAAAAGAAGGTTTTAAATCAAAGCACAAAGAATGTTATCAAAGAAAAAGAAGCTAAGAGGCATATCAGATAAAAAAAATACATATGGATACCAAAAAATACAAAGAAAGATTATCCCTATCAAACTCCATTAGTAAAAGAAAATATGGGGAAAAATAAAAAAGGGAAAAGTATCCATCAAAGATTTCCACAAAGGAAAAAGTGGGCTTCCCAAGCAACATATAAAGTATATCAGCTAGTTGGCCCTAATTCAATGCACACTTTCGATCCACCCATCATTGTTCATCTTCCCAAGTTTGGAGAGTCAAAGGTTCCAAACTATCAACCAATCCATCTTTCATTCCTAAACACACTCCATCCACACTTCCACACATGATATCCAATTCTCACATTGACCACGTATTGGTAGCGACCCTTGATCATAAGGATTCAGAAGGCACTTTATTGTGATGTGTGTACAAAGACAAAGTTAATTCTGGTATAAACAAAGCATATCATGAATCTCAAAAGTTGCATTCAAGTGCACGTATCTTATCAAAGCAACTTCTTCAAGTAGGATATTGATGGCACATTATGATAGGGAAATCTACATCAACAACACCATGTGGTTCAACATGAGCTTAAAATATTTTAGACAAATAAAAAAATTAAAAAATATATGAAAATAAAATTAAAAAATCAAAAAAAGGATTAAAAACAATAAAAAGAAAAATCGTCCTCCAATGAAGACCACTACAGTGGTGCTTTGGACAGGTACCATAATGAAAATCTGGAAAATAGGCATCATGTGTAGAAACAAGCATTTGTGTGTGCCAATTCAAGAAAAAGCATCTCATCCCATCCATCTCATACATAATAAATCCATTCATCCATGAACAATTTATCCAATCCATTTACATATATTTGCATCTATAGTCCAAGTTATCTTTATCTTGAAAATATTTGGTGCACACTTTACTTTTGCTTATGATAGACACCTTGACATTGGTCATTTCCATTGATCATATCATACCCAAAATTATTTGAGCCATGAAGCATTATCCAAATGAGCATTCTTTATCCAAACACCTTATCTTATCACAAGATAATCCATATCTCTCCATCCAAACGTCTATCCAAGCATCCACCCATGACATTCCATACATTGCTAAACACTGGGGGCAAATATTTGTGTCTTGTTTTGGGAATAAATCTTGATCTATATCCTCCAACTTATATGGTGATCCGAACATTAGCAAACGTAAAATCAAATTGGTCAAACCACTTATCCAAATCACTAGCCCATGTCATATTTTGATGAGAAGACATTCCTTATCAATCTTCATCTTTCATCAAACATTAATCCAAACAATCAATATCAATTGCATTTAATGTGAACTTCAATGTCACATTGAGTCATTCAAAACAATTTTGTTCCAAATCAAGCTTCAAAATCCTAATCAAACAAATCCAATCAATCACTCATCATCTTGGGATATCCATCCTAATCCTTGTGTTGCTTAACACTATCCTTGCATTGTTGTGTATCCTCAACAATGTTATCATCATCAATCCATCAATCCAATCAATCAACCCTAGCTTGATTTTCAACAAAATCCCATACAAATCATTGATATCATCACATGCATCCATATCCAAATCATCAAAATTGTACACAAAATCCAAAAACACTCATAAAAAATCCCAAAACAAATGAAAAACTTGGTCATCTGAACTACATCGTCTCTAAGCTTAAATGTAGGAAAGGCTAATCTTTTATCAGCCCCCAAGACACAAAATCCAAAAAAAATCACAAAATCTCAAAAAACCCAAAACATTTGAAAAATCAAAATTCAAAACATTTGTAAAAGCTTGGAAATACCAAAAATAGCCTCGAAACATTTTAAAAATACCAAAAACATTGAAATATTCTAGAAAGTACAAAACCATCCATCCCATCTCGCTTTCAACCGAAATAATCAATCATCACACTCATCCTTTGGTAAAAAAAATAGAAACGACCACAAAAATCAGCAAAAAACAAGCATAAAATGTAAAATCAAAATCGAAACAACAAAACTTTTAAATACAAAATCATACTCTTGGTCGCAAACATGTCAATCAATTTTATATCAACATCTTATCAAACAACTTATCAACCAATCATCATCCTATACAATGCATGTCCTAGGATATATTGTTCTGACAAAGGGAATCATTTTGGATATTAGCTTGGATTCTTATCCTATCAAAACACATCCCTTCGGCTGGTGGTATGAAGAACATTGACTTTTTTTATTTACTTGATCTTTTCTTTTGATTTATCTTTTTGCGCTCATTCTAATGACCTCTTGATGATGCCTAATCAGAATGATTTATAGAGAAAGGAATGGAGCAATGATGATTATCTTCTTTTTGTTGTGCTTTTTGGACATTATTGTATTATAACCTTGGTGAATACTAGCTTTGTTAGGTGTCTAAGGGAGGGTTTTTTTGGGAAACTTGTTGACTATTGCATTGATGGGTTATACCTTTTTATGTTTTGGTCCAAGATGTTTGAAACTTTTGAAGTGCATCCTAGTAAAGTTTTTGTATGTCAGGTGTGAGGAAGAATACTGCTATCTATTTTTCAAGTCAAATTCCATCACACTAGGTGCAACACCATCCTGGTTCTTTATACTTTGATGCATCGTGCCTAAGAATATTATCAAATATAAGGTAATAGGCCCTTTGAAAATCCCAACTCTTGGCAAGCGATCATCATCATCGTCTCCAAGAAAGTCCCATCAGACCATACACTTGTTGGATCCTCTCTTCCATCCATCTTATTCTTCTATTTTTACTAACATTTCTTTCCAAATTTGTGTGATTTCTCAAAATATACATGAGGCTACCCATGGTTGATGACTGTCTATATATCATCAAAATTTTCTACATCAAATATCTAATCTTTCTAAAGAATTATATTTCATCCTCTAATAAGTAGAACCATTTCTCACATTTTATTGTGATCTCGATTGGAAATTAGTATTTCCACTCGATCTCTTGAGGGGGCAGTGTACCAGCATAATTCTTTTTCCTGGGGCAACAATGTGGCATCCAAAAAAATAGAGAATTTTTAAACTTTGATCTCAACAAGATTATTCTTTGAACCAACACAGCAAGTACGCTGCTTCAAAGAGGGGAAAAATGTAGACATGTAAAATATACAAATTGATATCACACATTTGATCCTTATCTATTAACATTGCTTCATCCTGAATTATCCCTTTGTCTAACCATTTAATCGAATAGCCTTATTTGATTAAATTCATCATAATTCCACTTTTAATTAAATAAATCCCTCGATTTAATTAAATCATTGTCTCTATATAATTAGCTAGGTCATTTCATCTTCCTATCTTTATTTAATTAAATAATCCATATTATTTGATTAAATCTCTAAAGTTTATCTAATTAAATTAAATAAATCAATCATTTATCTAGTTTAATCTAACATCACTCCCTTTGGTTAAATAAATCAAAAATATTTATTTAACTACTGTCTAAATCATTCTCTTCTCATTTTGAGTTATTTAAATCCTAAAATCTAAGTCAAAATGGTCAAATCAACTAACATCATTTAAATTAATCAAATCATGATTAATATTAATCCTAATCACTTAAATCCTCTAGCTTTTGCCACTTGCACAATAAATCAATTTATTTGATTTATTAATTCTCCTATTTCATTCAAAAAAGGCATGAATAGATGGAATATTCTTCAAATTTGAAATACCCCCCCCAAAAGGTCTTGTCCTCCAAACATGGCATTTAACATCTTTTACAAGTCCTTTTCTTGAGACATGTGACATTAACTTCACCTTTCACCTCATCCTTCAAGCCATATTTTGAATTTGAATCTCCCCCCTCTTTGTACATTCTCCAAAATGTGCTCAAGCTTCCTACATTCACATCTTGACAAGTGGCACTTTCCCATTGGATGTTGAATGATCCCACATTCATCCATTTTTCTCATTCCTTCATCTTGTTCTTCTATTTATAGAAGGCTTCTCTTTGTATTTTGTATCCACAATTTGAGCAAAGTTATTATACTTCAATTTCATCTTAGAGCTTTAGCATTTGCATCAAATCCATCAATTGTGGCTAGGTTATTGCAGGTTTTCTCCATGGAAGGCATTTGAAGCAATCACCAAGTAGATCACAATCATCAAATCCTCATCAAGCTTGCTTAGGAGTTGGGAAAGGGAAAATTTCTACATCAAATTAGCACCAACTCCCCCATAAGATCAAGAGTTTGCATTACTTGAATAGGATTAATCTCTTTTATTGCTTTTCATTGCATTTCTTGCTTTCATTTCCTATTTCAAATCATGTTAATGGATTTTATGGGGAATCTTTATTGTAACTTGCATTTGATCTTATTAATGTGTTCATTTTTTTGTGCTCTTGTAGGTATAGGATATTGGTTCACATTTTTATGGGGAAGCTCTAAAAAAAACCAAAAAATGACCAAGCTACGACCATTTTAAGTTTGCATGAAAAAGCAAGAAAGTCCAACAGTTCTATCTGCAATGGCGACATTGTTTCAAGTTTGTAGTGGCTCTATATGGTGACATTGGAGTGCCAATGGTGCAGTTTGAAGTTTGGAGCAGTGAAGTTTGCAGTTTGGAGTGGTTATGTATAGCCCCATTAGATTGTGAGCGGTTCTATATGGCCCCACTAGACTATGAGTAGCCCAGTTTCCTATAGACCTATAAAAACCCAAAAAAGCACAAAATTTTCTCAAAAAACATGATTTGATCTTTTGGTTTTCCATCCTAGTGCCAAAATGTGAACCAATATCCTATACTTGCAAGAACACAACAAATGAAAAAATTAATAAGATCAAATGCAACTTAGAATAGAGATTCCCCATAAAATCCATTAACATGATTCAAAATAGGAAATGAAAGTAAGAAATGCAATGAAAAGAAATAAAAGAGATTAATCCTATTCAAATAATGCAAACTCTTGATATTATGGGGGATTTGGTGCCAATTTTATGTGGAAATTGGGCCTCTACCAACTCCTAAGCAAGATTGATGAAGATTTGATGATTGTGATCCACTTGGTGATTGCTTTAAATACCTTCCATGGAGAAAAACTACAATAAACTAGCTACAATTGGTGGATTTGATGAAAATGCTAAAGCTCTAAGATGAAATTGAATTACAATAACTTTGCTCAAATTTTGGATGCAAAATACAGAGAGAAGCCTTCTATAAATAGAATAAAAAGATGAAGGAATGAGAAAAATGGATGAATATGGGATCATTCAACATCCAATGCGCAAGTTCCACTTGTCAAGATGTGAATGGAGGAAGCTTGAGCATAGTTTGGAGAATGTGCAAAGAGGGGGGAGATTCAAATTCAAAATATTGATTGAAGGATGAGGTGAAAGGTGAAGTTAGTGTCACATGGCTCAAGAAAAGGACTTGTAAGAGATGTTAAATTCCATGTTTGGAGGATAAGACCTTTTGGGGGGAGATTTCAAATTTGAGGAAAATTCCATCTATTGATGCCTTTTTTTAATGAAATAGGAGAATTAATAAATCAAATAAATTGATTTATTGTGCAAGTGGCAATAGCTAGAGGATTTGAGTGATTAGGACTAGCATTAATCATGATTTGATTAATTTAAATGATGTTAGTTGATTTGACCATTTTGACTTATATTTTAGAATTTGAATATCTCAAAATGAGAATAGAATGATTTAGACTTAGTTAAATAAATATTTTTGATTTATTTAACCAAAGGGGGTGATATTAGATTAAACTAGATAAATGTTTGATTCATTTAATTTAATTAGATGAACTTTAGAGATTTAATCAAATAATATGAATTATTTAATTAAATAAAGATAGGAAGATGAAATGACCTAGCTAATTACACAAAGACAATGATTTAATTAAATTAAGGGATTTATTTAATTAAAAGGGGAATTATGATGAATTTAATCAAATAAGGCTATTCAATTAAATGGTTAGACAAAGGGATAATTCAGGATGAAGCAATGTTAGTAGATAAGGATCAAGTGTGTGATATCAATCTATATATTTTACATGTCTATAGATGCTAGCCTATGTTTTTGGATTTTTGATATAAGGGATGACAATGGAAGACTATGTTTTTGACCTTTTGATAATAAGGGAAGACAATGCAACAATTTTGTTTAAAGGAAGTGACATTTTCCTAAGGAAATTATTAATAAAAGATGACAAGGTTGTCAAGGCCAAGGTGCCAAATAAGGACTAGGATGATAATTTTGACTGAGGGTATGATTAATGCAAAGTTTAGGTTCAAAATGAGGACTAGGGTTGACAATACTTGGAGAAAGGTTTTTCTAACCAACCTTAAGCTTAACTTATGTTTCACTTTTTATTATCAAAGGACTTGCTAAGGGAACTAAGTGACAAGGTAAAAATGACAAGTGAGCCTTCCTAATTAGATTGTTGACTTGGAGGTTCTCACAAAAAGGACAATGACTGAAAAGAGGAGTAATGACTATGTCCCAAGATAACCTAGTTTTGAAACAATGGTTTTTCCAAGTATGGTGAGTTACCCTAATCCCAAGTCTACTAAGATGAGACCTGAAGACAAGTTAATGTAGAAATGACAATTACAAATCCTAGGGAATGCAACTAATATTTGGAAAATTAAACCTATGGTAAAAAATGCAAGCTAGTGGATGAATGTTTGAGCAATTTTAGTTCTAGTTTCTAACAAAGTCCTCTGAAAAAAAGATGTTTGATAGTAGGCGAGAGTGTTTGGACTTGGATTTTGATCTGTGACAGGGTTGATTTTCTATCAAGAAGATGCATTGTTTAAGGTAGTGAATGCACTAAAATTATCAAATGTAGTGCTATAGATTGCAAATGTAGTTCAGTTTATCAAATGCGGCTTTACAGAATGTAAATGCAATTCAATATGTCAAATGCAAGTTTCATAATAGTAGATGTAGTGAAATACATGCGATTGTGGTGTTAAAAGTTGCAAATACATTTTGACAAAATGAATGTGTTGTGGTGTTTGACAAATGTGGTTTAACAGTTGTGGTGCAAAATGCACAAAAGTCAATTTTTTTAATGTCTTTGTCAAAAACTTGAATTGTTTGAATGTTGTTTGTTTCATTTCAGTATCCAACAAACACTTGGAAAACATGATATTTTGAATGTAATCAAATACAAAAGAGAACAAGTACAATCCTATGGTTAAGCTAGAACAATATCCGCTAGAGTCCACGTGGGTTTCCCTAATCGCATATTAGTAGCGTCTAAATTAAGAAGCTTGGATGCACAAGCTCCCCCTTACAGTGCACTCTCTTCTTAGGCCAACCAAGCTTCCAACCCCCATGAAACTCCCATGGTAGATTGATCATCTCTACTAAATATTGTAAAGATGTGAATGCCTTCACACTAACTAGTGTTGTGCTAACAAATAGAAGGTTTTTGGCTACTACACAAAGGTGTTTAATTCTGAACCCCCGTTCGAGTTGCCATATATAGGGCACAAGATTAATCTTCATTTAGGAGACACTCCAGCTTGAAGAGGTTAAGCTCAACAAGGTTTTTGGGAGTACTACTTGGTCCATATTACACATCCGCACTCGTAATCCTAGGCTTTCCCTTAGGATTCACATTTATATACCGGTCAGGGTAGCTTGGATTTAGCTATGCTTATGGTTTGAGTCACCTTGGGGTGAGTAATTTTTCCCACCAAGGTAGGCCTAATTTCTAGAGGTAATAATTGTTTCTCTTACACCCAGGATTGCATAAATGTGCAAGGGGAGAGGATACTTTGATTATTGCATCAAGGTTTCACAAATGATTAGGTGGGTTTGGATTTATGATCACCTAGTTTGCACAAGGTGAGAGCATAGTCACCTACCACCTTCAAATACAATCAAACAGAATGGAAGACATATTCATTTTATTGCACCAAATGAAATATTTTCTATTCTACAAAAAAATGCAAGCACAATGTTTGGAAGTGATAGTATTGGACACTTGAATTTGCAAAATCACAAGATAGGAGCTTTAGCAAATTGTTCTGGACCCACAAAATCTTGGTGCCACATGCTACGAACACAAATTAGTAACTTAAAAACACCTATGCTAGGTAGAATAAAAAAAGAAAACCAAAATGCAAAAAAAATAAAAGAAATATTACCAAGAAAATGCATCATAGTAGAGTGAATGTGTCACTCTATGTAGCAAATGCCGCTCAAATATTAGATGTGTCATTTGAAACTATGGGTGCATTGTGGTCTATCAAATGCGACTTTTTGGACAATGTATGTGGCACAATAGAGCACTTGCATCATTTTATCCCATGAATGCATCACGACACAAAGGATGCGGCTTGAGAAATCATAAATGGGATGTTCCATACCTATACCTACAAAAACAATAGAAAACACTGAAATCCATATGGAAAGTACAAAAAAGAGTGTCGGGTTCACCAATATATCAATGGGTAATTTTTTAGATTAGTGTTAGCATATTAAATCAATAAACATAAAAACACAAATAATTATGGAGCACAATGAAAGCTAAAAACAAATAAAATGATTATACCATATCACCTTTGAATCCTCCATGATTCACCTCCATAGCACCTTCTAACTTGTTGTAGATGTAATTGTTGCCCTCAGATCAAGTGTGTGAGAAATTTGATAAAAAAGACAATGTCCTAAACAGGCTTTGAAGGATTTAAAGTGAATAAATGCTATGCTATTATGCAAATAGCAAGCATTAAACTAATGCCAAATAAAGTGTAATTGCATATTCCTATGAAAAAATGACTATAATGCCTAAGACTAAAATCAAGTATGCCAAAATAATGAATTGCTAAGAAATGCAAGTATGTGTGTAGTAAGGTGTAAATCAAAATGTAAGAAAAATTGGCATTTTATAGAAAATGAAATTTTGGATGGAAGACTGAAATTAAAAGATGTCGAAAGCCTAAAATTAGAGGTCAAGATTGTATGTGACAATCCATAATTAGGGGTAGGGAAAAATTATTAAATGAGGGGCCAAGATGCCATTTGAGAAAATCAAATCAGCAGTCGAGAATAAATGTGACAAGAGAATAAAAAATAGCCAAAAAAGACAAAGATTTTTAAAATTGTGAGGATAAAGATTTGCTTGATTTGTAAGATTCAAAAAATCAAGAAGATAAAGGTTGAACTAAAAAAACAGATTTGGAAATCAAGAATTTGATCAATTACTTGATTTATGGAAGAATATTACTATTTTCAAATTAAATTAATTCAAAAATATGGATTTTGTGTGACAATAAATAATCTCTTTAGATTATTTACTAAAAGGAGTGACAGTTAATAATGTGAAGTCATTTTAAATAATTATTTATTTAAAATGAGGGAAATGTTAAATTAGGCAATTAAATAATTAAATATAATTATTTAATTTAGAGAATATGACAGATAATTAAATAAACATAGAAATTTATTTAATTGTAAGAAGATAATAGACCATTAGTGACATATTGAATAAATAATATTATTTATTTATTTAACAACCATGAAGAATAAAATACATGAATTAATTAAGGGTATGTGCAGGATCATGATGGGCCAAAAAGTGGCGATATGATCAATTTTTGTAGGGTATGTGGCTGATGACTTTTTTTATACCCAAAATTGATGAAACAAAAAGGGTTTTTAAAGGATATTCTCATCTTTCCACCAATATAAATTATTCTTTACTTTGAATTTAATAAATAATTATTATTTATTTTCTATTTGAATTACAACTAAAGTCCTGATTGATAGACTGATTGAAAAATATCTATAGCTTTTAAACGGCATCACTATTTTTGAATTTAAAACATATGTCACATTCTATGCTTTGTATACTATAGGATTAAAAAAAAAAAGAATAAATTTTACGAATTTTTGACCAAGTTAAGGTGGTTAGACATATGAGTTTTTTAATTTTTTAAAACTTGTAATAAAAAATTCATAATTAATTATTTACTTAGAAAAAAATTACAAAAAAATGTGCATCACACTCGGACATGAGTCCTCTACTTATATCTAAAATATTATAAAAAAATATTATCATTTTATTGTGGTTAGGGTGGTCAGGCAGACACCTACTTCTTATTTTTCCCTAAAATTTAAGTACTACTGCATGGAAACTTCAAATTTTCACTAAATAGATTTATTTTTTTTAAAATAAACCTAGTAGTTTACAAACTACATTAAATTTGATAAAAATTATATTCTTACATATTTTTGAAATAATCTAGATAACTTATTCAATTTTTTACATCAAGTTGACTAACTCTAATTTTTTAAAAAAATTTGCCACTTAAGACCTATTTTTTCCATGATGATCCTTCACATACCCTTAAATAATTATAAATTACTTAGTGAATAGTTGAAGGTGGACCAAGGACATAATTAAAATGTCATAATTATGCTAGGATGAAATATGAAAATAAAGCTTGCAAGCCTAGGTCATTTTTATGTGTCTACACAAACAGTTACAACAATAGCTTCAAAGAGAAAAACAAAGATCTAATAATCAGCTACACGCATGACTTTTGCATTCAAACTTTATAAACTTTTCACAAGAGTCCTCTAATTAATTACATCAACAAAATAAAGTTCCATGAAATCTTAGTACTTCATCCCTGGGTGTCCCTAGTTGCCTCTTCAGGTGATTTTTCTTTAAATCCATGAATTTTTATTTCATTTTCCTTTCGTTTTTCTCGTCTTCTAAGCTAGGCATGGCTCTCTCCCTAACATTATTGTTGCATTTAACTTCATTTTTCTATCTTGCGCATTTCCTTCCTTCCTCATTCAATTATTGACCAGTGTTGTGCATGTTTTGCACACACGCCCCGCCGTAGGCAGGGACCCCATTATTTTCGCTCCCGATAGGCTGCTTTGCTCCTGTCTTGTTTTGCATGCCACATTTCCAAGCCCAAATTGGTCATGTGCCTTCAAATGACCAAATCCCCTACCCAAATTCACCTACTTGGGGTATTCAAATCTATGGAGAAATGAAGTCATCTGTCCCCTTTTCTGCATTTGTCTTGTTCTTGCTGTTTGGAAACATCCGTGGACCCCCATTGCTCCCGTTTCCTCAATTTTGACTTTGGGGGCAACCTTTTTTGGATCAGGGATGTGTTTGAAGTGTGTAAATTAATTGCCAAGGTTTTGTCAAAATTCTGTTAAGTTTCGATGGTTTTGGAACTTTCCCTTCGGAATTTCCTTCCTCCTTGGCTATTTGGAAACATCTGCGGACCCCCTGTCACTCCTGTTTCCACATTTTTTATTTTCGGGGCAAATTTTTTTGGCTTGGGGATGTGTTTGAAGTGCATAAATGAACTTCCAAGGTTTTGTCATCCTTCCATCAATTTTTGATGGTTTCAAAACTTTCCCTCTGGAATTCCCTTCCTCCTTGGCTATTTTGAAACATTCGTGGACCCCGTCGCTCCCGTTTCCTCAATTTTGACTTTGGGGGCAACTTTTTTTGGCTCTGGGATCTGTTTGAAGTGAGTAAATGAACTACCAAAGTTTTGTCATCGTTCTGTTAAGTTTCGATGGTTTCAAAACTTTCCCTCAAAAAGTCCCTTCCTCCTTGGCTGTTTGGAAACATCGTGGACCCCTATCGCTCCCATTTCCACATTTTTGACTTTGGGGGCAACCTTTTTTGGCTCTAGGATGTGTTTGAAGTGCATAAATAAACTACCAAGGTTTCGTCAATGTTCCGTTAAGTTTCGATGGTTTCGGAACTTTCCCTCCGTAATTCCCTTCCTCCTTGGCTGTTTGGAAACATCCGCGGACCCCCGTCGCTCCCGTTTCCACATTTTTTATTTTGGGGACAACCTTTTTGGCTCTAGGATGTGTTTGAAGTGCGTAAATGAATTGCCAAGGTTTTGTTAACATTTGGTTAAGTTTCGGTGGTTTGCAAAGCTTTGTCCCCCTTTTGCTATTTTGGAACATCCGTCAGCCCAGGGCGACCTGGCCTCTGGAGCCCAACCCCTCTGTGGCCATTTCTGGGACTTTGCCTCTTCGTGGTTATTTTGGAACATCCAGCAGCCACCTCCCTTCTGGCCTCTGGAACTCGGGTCGTCTATGGCCATTTCCAGAAGTCCGTCCCCTTTGGTCATTTGAAACATCCGACGGCCACTCCTTCGTGGCCTCTGGAACCCGGGCCCTCCGTGGCCGTTTCCGGGAGTCCGTCCCTCCTTGGCTATTTTGAACATCTGGGAGCCTCCCTTCTTCCTGGATGTTTTGAACATCTAGGAGCCTGCATCCTTCCCGACTATTTTGGAAACATCCAAGAACCATCCTTCTTCCCAGTTGTTTTGAACATCCGGGAGCTTGCCTTCTTCCTGGCTATTTTGGCTTTCGTCCGCTGTCTACCTTCTGGCATTCTTTCGCCGTCTTTCCGCCCTCTGGCGCTTGCACCCTTGAAGCACACATTAATGTTTATGGCCCAAATGAGCTCTAGATATGAATATCAAGATATTTTGATGATGCATGGATAGATCTAGCAGGGAATTTGTAGGTTTGGCTGACATTTTCCTTAACTCATGTATAAATGCACTTATGACACTTCGTGTCTCCAGGAGTCAAGAAGCCTTCCGCAGGTCTATTGGAGAGGCCCATTGAGGGAGTTGTCCTACCTTTTTCCAAATGATGATGATTTCTAAGGAGCTTTCTACCCGAATCAGGGGCCATCAATCCATTGATGCAAGTCATCGACCGACCTTTTTGATCCAATCAAAAGTGTTGCAAGTCCACTAGATGGAGGGCAGCCTTCAAACGATCTCTACTACAGTAAAAAGGGAAATCAACTACAAGACAAATTTGCTACAACACCTAAGCACTAGATGACAAAATAGAGAAAAGACAAGGAATGTATTTTAAAATTGTTGGATAATGAGGGGTAGGTGAAACCCTAATGTAATCAAATCTGGACCATTCATTGCAAATTGATCCTAGCCATTCATTTGGGCTTTGGAAAACTATAAATACGGGCTTTCCCCTCATTTTTAAGGGTTGGAGAATTGATGTAAAGACATTCTACAACAATAGAAAGCAACATTGCATGATTTATGGGTGTTACTTTTGAGTTTCTCTTTATGTATGCATGGTTCACCTTCCATGTTAGTTTTAGTGTTAGTTTCTTGAATGGGAGTGGTGATGGTGTTTGCTATTTCAGTATTTGATAAACTTATAGCTCATGCTTTTTGTGGTTCATTGATGATGAATCACTTTGCAAAGCTAGTATGAGCCTCTTTCCTTTATTGATGTAACTTAGTTCAATTGCATGTACATGGTGTGTGTATGTGATGTGAAAATTTGCAGTCCTTAAAAGATTGCACTAGTTTTGTGCAACTGTAGGTTTCTCTTGGCCAAGCAAAACCCAGTTAAGGAAGCCTGTCTACTTTAGCAGCCACCATTGTTATTGTTCATTCGTAGCTTAGGATTATAATAGCTTTCTTAACCCTTCTCCTTTTGCTATTTTTTTTAATCCTTGGTTAGAGTAGGACCCAAAGCATCACCATGAAGCTAAATCAAATAAACTTGATGAGTTTCAACTTGCTGTTTTGAGTGGACAACCACTGTTCATTCACTTTTAGCACTTTGAAACTGTATTTGCAAACCCAATTTCTATGCTTTATAACTCATTTGTAAGACCACCTTGTGATTCCAGCAAATCACATAAAACAACTAAAATATTCTAAGCACTGTCAAGACCTGACATTAGAGACCTTGGGATAGTGTTCTGCAATCTGATTGTGGAAGATTGTCTTTCAAGAGAGGTAGTGCACCTACGCACTGCCTGTGTTGAAAAGTGCATAAAAAACACATCAACAAAACTGGCGCTAGAAGGAGGGCATGGCATGTTGAGGCTACAAAGTTGAAAGTTGGAAATCGAAGAGAGCACTTTCAAGAAGAAATATGAGATAGGGAGATCTCTTTTAATGCCAAAAAATTAGAAAATTCTTAAGGGAAAAGAAGTTGAGTCAAAATGGAGCAGCACACACAAATGAACATCACTCAGCTACATGCAGATTTAAATAGAAGATTGAAGAATCCATTGCAGAAATTCACATTGGCAGATAGATGTCGGATCCATGGCACTCGCAAGCACAACGAGCTGGGATGTCTCACATTTTTTAGTAGAATCAAAAGGATCTTGCAGGGAGAAATTCCCTTTTGGGAAATATACCAACCCTTGGCCCCCACAGACCCGGAGGAAGAATTGACAACCATGGCAGCCAAGGCGTTCAAGGAGATGATCCAAGAACATTTGAATAGCAAGGATGGACCAAGATTGGGGGAAATATTAATGTCTTGTTGGTGCAGATTTCACAATACACCACATTCATAATTTATGTGTCTATCATGTGACAACATCATTGCTCAAGCCAAGGGTTGTTTGAACAAGTTGGAGCAACCAATTCCCAATGAAGAGAAGTTATCCCATGAGGAAAAATAGCTGTTAGCATTTGGAGGATAGCACATTGAAGATGAACCAATAAACTCGATACAAGTTGATGTTGGAGTAGCAAACATTGATGTTGAAAACTAGGAGAAAGAGGCAGATTTCACTAGGACAACAAGGTGTCTTGGTGAAAATATGATTGAAATTAATTTAGAAGGCCTTCCCTCCACCAATCAAGGGTAGTCCTCCACTCCAAAAGAAGAGCAATTGGTAGGTGAATATGAACCAATGAATTTTGCAGCCATGCATGCTAGGATAGCCAACGAAGATGCTAAAGAATAGGAAGAAGAAAAGGTTGACAACATTGGAGCAGTTGAAAATGATGACGAAGGTATACGTGAAATTAGATTAGAAAGCCTCCCCTTCACTAATGACAGTGATCAAGAATCTAAAAATGCAAGTTTGGAGGAGTGGGAACAACCACTCACCGTGGCTGTCCACCATCATGCTTCTTTTTCAAGTGATGATGAGGACCCAGTAGCAGAAAAATATGACCAACTCGTCTCCAGGTTGGAAAAGGATTGGTCGGAGCTGAAATACCAAGTGGATTTGGAGGTGCTACTATTGCCAAATTGGTGTAGGCTTCATGATTCATCACACTCAAAGCTCACATGCGAACTGTGCTAAGAAGTCATCAAACAAGTCAAAGAACAAGCAAGGCAGCCAAGTACTCGACCTCCTCTACTTGCTGCCCATATCGAAAAAGAAGACCAAAAGTCTGAATCAAGTGATGGCTCAGTTGAAGGTAGACCTCAAGAGGATGTTGGGGCAGCAATAGAAGGACAACAATACAGTCTCGGACTTCCGAGCGATGAAGTAGATCAAGCGGGAATGCTGTCCACCAATCACCAAGAAGTTCTTCCTCTTGAAGAGTAGTTGTGTACAATGGACGATGGACTTTTTGGTGAGTCTTCAGAGGGAAATTGTGCAGTAGAATTTGGTCACCTTGATGAGGTGCCATCAATTGATGACTTCTTTCCATTGGGAACTGTACTATGGAGGTATGCTCATGTCGAGGAAGAGCACATCCCAGAAGATGGTAGTGATGAATACATACTCCTTGAGCCCCCGAATAGTGATGCACCAGAGTTTCTAGATTGGGAGAGGAGCTCCTTCTCCATTTATAGCGATAGTGAGCAAGAGGAAATGAGTGAACATCATGATGAGATGCATGAACGAAAAAAAGAATAAGACAAAGGCAGAGGTGCTGAGATAGTTGCTAACAGAGATGAAACACTTGACCAACTACGAAATGCAACTTGGATCCCTTCTGCCATGATCACTGTTGATCCTCCCTCATATTTAGATGGCTGCAATAGGATAGATTTTCGTATGTCATCATCCCATGACATTGAACATCATGAAAATAAGGCTGACACCTAGGAAAGGAGATGGGATAGCATGCTGCCCCTTGAAGACAACAATCAAGAAGAGGTTTTGGCAACAAAAACCCACACAGATGAGGTGTACTTCCTCAAGGAACAACTAGTGGAGGTTGTGGGTCCCATTGGTAGATTGAAAGAGTTGTTTACTGACCCATCCTCCCAACCTTATGCATGCTTAATGTCCAAAGTGATGCACCCTCCACCGCACCCGCTTGAGGTTGCCAATGCAACAATCAACGATGTTGTGCTTGCTCTTGACTGTCCAATGCTGCCTCCTCTGTGTGATGACATCTAGGTTTTATCCTTCCTTTCCCCTATTATTTCTCATAATTGCACTTATTATTTTGATTATGGGAATGAGGGAAAACGAACCTGTTTATGGATTAACCATGGGTTTGGCGAGCCTCCTAAATTGTTGATTTTTCCTGATGATGTGATTGAACTTGAGTGCTGCAACATTGAATTTCTTTTTCAGAATATAAAGACAAGTTTGCATGGTTAAGAACGATAACAATTGCCTTTTTTCTCGTGCATGCATTACAAAATCAATGACTATTAATGTTGGTTTGTCGTGCCTAAACATAGTGCTTTGTAAATATCTTTGTACATAGCTCATTTTTGAGTAGTATAGGTTTCCTGTAAATACTCTGCTTTCCTACTTTCCTTAGCTTAGTTGGTTTGATGTAGGTTGTTTGCTTTTTATTTTCTTTTGCTTTTTTGCTACTTTGCTCAGGGTCCATCTGCTTTTAGCTGGGCACATATGTGCACACAACAACCATACTTATTGCTTGGGGTTGTTCTATGTATTTCTTTGTCAAACTCTAATCAAGTCTTTAGAGTGGATGGTGAAGGTCTTCTGTTAGAATCAAGTGATCTGGGTGTTTGATTCAAAGAGGATAAGTTGTTGGTTTAGTCTGACTTTGACGTATTCTGAAATCTTACAGCTCTTACACATTTTAAGAATTCGACGGTCACTGTAGGGCCTTTTGTGAAGTCTAGTTAAGTGAAAAATCTAAAATTATACTCCAGTGCCACTGTGATTCTAAGCCTTGAGTGCGAGTTTCAATGCTTGCAAGTTGAAATAAAAGAGCTGAAAAGAGAAAAGAAAGAAAGAAAGAAAGAAAACATTGAAAATTAAAAGAAAGAGAAAATTCAACTTTTCGAGGGTATCCGAGCAACTCTATCGGGGCTATGGGCGCTCGGCTGGCAGTAGAGAAATGTTTGAGAGAATCACAGTGACAACCTCGTCGTGGCTATGGATGCCTGACTGGTAGTGAGGCAATGTCCCAGATGCTTTTGGAGTTAGAATAAACTACGTAGCTTAACTTGACAGAGCTTGGGTTCCTATAGCAACTGAAGAATGGGGATTAACACAATTGCACACACTTGGATTTTCAGCATACTAAAGGTTGGGTTGGCTAATGGTTTTGATCCTTTGGCTGGGCGTCTGGTTTGTTTTCCCTAGTGTGAAGGTTGAAACCAGAGATTCTGGGTCAGTGATTCCAATTTGTCATCAAAATTCTCTCGAGCATTTCCCCAGTGAGTCGCCATTTATTGTGCATATTTTGTACACACGCCCCACCGTAGGTAGGGACCCCCTTTTTTTTGCTCCTGATAGGCTGCTTTGCTCCTGTCTTGTTTTGCGTGCCCCATTTCCAAGCCCAAATTGGTCATGTGCCTTCAAATAATCAAATCACCTACCCAAGTTCACCTACTTGGGGTATTCAAATCTACAGAGAAATGAAGTCATCCATCCCCTTTTCTGCCTTTGTCTTTTTCTTGCTGTTTGGAAACATTCGTGGACCCCCGTCGCTCCCGTTTCCTCAATTTTGACTTTGGGGGCAACCTTTTTTGGATCGGGGATGTGTTTGAAGTGCATAAATGAACTGCCAAGGTTTCGTCAATGTTTCGTTAAGTTTTGATGTTTTTGGAACTTTCCCTCCAGAATTCCCTTCCTCCTTGGCTATTTGGAAACATCCACGAACCCCCGTCACTTCCGTTTCCACATTTTTGACTTTGGGGGAAACTTTTTTTGGCTTGGGGATGTGTTTGAAGTGCGTAAATGAACTACCAAGGTTTCGTCATCATTCCGTCAAGTTTCGATGGTTTCAGAACTTTCCCTCTAGAATTCCCTTCCTCCTTGGCTATTTAGAAACATCTGTGGACCCCCGTCGCTCCCGTTTCCTCAATTTTGACTTTGGGGGCAACCTTTGTTGGCTCTGGGATGTGTTTGAAGTGCGTAAATGAACTGCCAAGGTTTTATCATCATTCTGTTAAGTTTCAATGGTTTCAAAACTTTCCCTTCAGAATTCCCTTCCTCCTTGGCTGTTTGGAAACATCCACGGACCCCCGTCGCTCCCGTTTCCACATTTTTTACTTTGGGGGCAACCTTTTTTGGCTCTGGGATGTGTTTGAAGTGCATAAATGAACTGCCAAGGTTTCATCAATGTTCTGTTAGGTTTCGATGGTTTCGAAACTTTCCCTCTGGAATTCCCTTCCTCCTTGGTTGTTTGGAAACATCCGCGGACCCCCGTCACTCCCGTTTCCACTTTTTTTATTTTGGGGGCAATCTTTTTTGGCTCTGGGATGTGTTTGAAGTGCGTAAATGAACTGCCAAGGTTTTGTTAACATTTAGTTAAGTTTCGGTGGTTTCAGAGCTTCATTCCCCTTTTTTTGTTTTGGAACATCTGTCGGCCCAAGGCGATCCAACCTCCAGAGGCCAGCCCCTCCATGGCCATTTCTGGGACTCTGCCTCTCTGTGGCTATTTTGGAACATATGGTGGCCACCTCCCTTCTGGCCTCCGAAACTTGGGTCCTCTGTGGCCGTTTCTGGAAGTTCGTCCCCCTTTGGCCGTTTGGAACATTCGACGACCACCTCCTTCCCGCCCTCCAAAACCTGGGCCCTCCGTGGCCGTTTCCGAGAGTTCGTCCCTCCTTAGCTATTTTGAACATCTGGGATCTGTTATGAACATCCAGGAGCCATCCCCTTCCTTTTCTCGGAACATGTGGCTGTTTTGGCTTTCGTCTGCTGTCTACCTTCTGGCTTTCTTCCACTATCTTTCTGCCCTCTGGTGCTCGCACCCTTGAAGCATGCATTAATGTTTATGGCCCAAATGAGCTCCAAATATGAATATCAAAATCTTTTGATGATGCATGGATAGATCTAGCAAGGAATTTGTAGGTTTGGCTGACATTTTCCTTAACTCATGTATAAATGCACTTATGACACTTCGTGTTTGCAGGAGTCAAGAAGCCTTCCGTAAGTCTATCGGAGAGGCCCATTAAGGGATTTGTCCTACCTTTCTTCAGATGATGATGATTTCTAAGGAGCTTTCCACCCGAATCAGGGGCCACCAATCCATTGATGCAAGTCATCGACCGAATTGTTTGATCCAATCAAAAGTGTTGCAAGTCCACTAGATGGAGGGCAGCCTTCAAATAGTCTCTGCTATAGTAAAAAGGGAAATCAGCTACAAGACAAATCTGCTACAGCACCTGAGCACTAAATGACAAAACAGAGAAAAGACAAGGAATGTATTTTAAAATTGTTGGATAATGAGGGGTAGGTGAAACCCTAATGTAATCAAATTTGGACCATTCATTGCAAATTGATCCTAGCCATTCATTTGGGCTTTGGAAAACTATAAATAGGGGCTTTCCCCTCATTTTTAAGGGTTGGAGAATTGATGTAAAGACATTCTGCAACAATAGAAAGCAACATTGCATGATTTATGGGTGTTACTTTTGAGTTTTCTCTTTATGTATGCATGGTTCACCTTCCATGTTAGTTTTAGTGTTAGTTTCTTGAATGGGAGTGGTGATGGTGTTTGCTATTTCAGTATTTGATAAACTTCCAGCTCATGCTTTTTGTGGTTCATTGATGATGAATCACTTTGCGAAGCTAGTCTGAGCCTCTTTCCTTTATTGTTGTAACTTAGTTTGATTGCATGTACATGGTGTGTGTATGTGATGTGAAAATCTGTAGTCCTTAGAAGATTGCACTGGTTTTGTGCAACTGTAGGTTTCTCTTGGCCAAGCAAAACCCAGTTTAGGAAGCCTGTCTACTTTATCAGCTACCATTGTTACTGTTCATTCGTAGCTTAGGATTAGAATAGCTTTATTAACCCTTCTCCTTTTGCTGTTTATTTTAATCCTTGGTTAGAGTAGGACCCAAAGCATCACCATGAAGCTAAATTAGATGAACTTGATGAGGTTCAACTTGTTGTTTTGAGTGGACAGCCACTATTCATTCACTTTCAGCACTTTGAAACTGCATTTGCAAACTCAATTTCCATGCTTTGTAACTCATCCGTAAGACTGCCTTGTGATTCCAACAAATCACATAAAACAATTGAGATATTCCAAGCAATGTCAAGACCTGACATTAGAGACCTTGGGATAGTGTTCTACAATTTGATTGTGGAATATTGTCTTTCAAGAGAGGTAGTGCACCTACGCACTACCTATGTTGAAAAGTGCATAAAAAACACATCAACAACCAACAATTTGAACTATTTTCTAAATTAAGTCATTCCACTACCCACTTCACCAAGCACCAGATTCCTCCACTCCCTATTTATTGTAGATTTTTAAATTTCAAGAAGAGTTAAAGATGCTAAAAATAGCCTTCTCATGCCTAGGTGTGGGACTTTTGGTAACTCCCAAATTTCAAACAAATTACAATTTTGTAGCACCTTCAAATCCAATTTGAATTAAAAATTCAAATGTAAATCAATTGAATCCAATTTTAAGGAGTTGAGAGGAGAATGGGATTAAAATAAAATCATTCCTACAAAGCACAACCAAGCCAAAAATCAAAGGAAAAAAGAATTTTTTTTTTTTTTGGTGTGCAAGATTGCACATGCACTGTGATGCTCCTAGATCAACTAACTATTTCCAATTCAAATTAATTTCCCCAGAATAGTAGAGTTTTCAATCATAAGTGAACATAGTTATTTATGGAATTTATTTTCAAACCTATAAACTTGAAATAGGAATAAGTTAAGTTTAATTATTTTGTGGAAGTTTGAGGTCTGTTTGAACCAAAAATTCAACAAAAACATAACATTTGGTTTTATTTATATATTTTTTGCAATTGTATGATATTGACATCATGTCGACGCATCTTGAAAAAATTGCAACCCCAATTTAACTACACTTATTAAAACTTAAGTTTCTAGTTCACTTCAATTCTCCTTCAGTCATGCCTATGTCATCAATTCCATCAGCTAAAAAATGATCAATGTTAAGAGGATAAAATCATCTTCCTTTATGATGATGTCATTAGTAAGGATTCCTATTTGAACTTGATACTTAGTCTTAATATGTCTACATCCCATAGAATTCCCCATATTCAGTAGTAACCAAATTACTCGCAATTGCAGGAAAATGACTCCCAACTAGCTCAAAGTTAAAATTAGCGGAAAATGACCATTGAAATTTTGAATTTTGAATATAAGGTTAGCTATAAAGAAAAAAAGAAAATGATTATTTTATCTAAATTGAGACATAAAAAATAGCTTGCAAAAATTTATTCAAAATAGTTGAAAATGCATTCCTATTAGACTTAGTTGATGCTCACCTACTCCATGATCACATCGAATGTGATTTTTCTTTTCTTGATGTTATATGTAATTTAATTTTTCATCAAAATAATATTGTCACAAAATAAATTTCAAAGAGTAAAGAAGAGTTCAAAATCATAACAGAGCCAAAAGAAAAATACAAAGGTGAACATCGCAAATTTAACAACCATATTTTTGAAAGAACACATAAAGGTTTACAAAGTTGTGCATTATATTTCACAAAAGGTTTGGTGAGTGTCACAATAATTAGGTATGCACCCAATCATCAATATAATACAAAATATGGAATTATTTCTATGATAAAATCTCAATTGGGCTTCAATTTTATTGTAAATACAATTATTTTTGGAATTAATACTTATTTTTTACCTAATTCTAGTAAAGTACATTTATTTTATTATAGTATAAGTAATTCCATCATGGTAAATTTTTAAAACCCTAATTAAAAAACAAAATTAACCCAAACCATAGTAAAGCAACTTAGGTTAATTAAAAATCTTTATGATTAGCTGGATCAATGAGAAAAAGAGCCAAATACATGAAGTATCAATTCCAAGGAGTGACATATCATTCACATATTTACCCTAGGTTTGATATCATCTATGAAACCAATATAGGTTGCCTCAACATGGATAAATTTTAGGAGAGAATTATGATAGACAATTCTAGTCCATGGCTCAAGAACATGGTGAGAAGTGGATTACACAAAGCTGCAAGGTTTTCAATGTCCATGAAATCTCTAGAACTAATACTAGAATTCATTTACAAATGTGAAGGAGATAGGAGATTGGTTATTCATGAGGGTAGGGTATATGTCAAGTTGACTACAAAAGAGATTTCTAGAACATTCAAGATTACTATGTACAAGAGCTAGTGATGAACCCTTTTGAAAAGGAAAAATACATGAATTAGTATAAGGAAAATAAAGAGAAATGTAAAAGTTTTGTTCGTGCTACATGGATTGTCGATGAAAATAAACCAAGATTTATATCAAATCTTCCCAAAACTTTGTATAGAATCAATTTTGAAAATGAGATTAATGATGCAATCACTCTTCTAAGCAAGGTTATTAGATTATCTATTTCTAAGACATATGAACCATGGATGTATGGGTTCATCAAAATTGTGAAAGATGGAACCAATATGATTCATTGGACACAATATGTTATCAATTATATTCACAAGAAAATTTTGAATTGGAGTATCACCAAATAGTTCTATATGACCTTGTCTATTATTTATTAATGTGTTGCTATAGAATAATTTGTGACATTAACAAGGAACAGTTTGTTGAGAAATGAGCCTGTGAAAAATATATTTTACAAGTACTATCCATAGCTTGAATTGAAGAAATCAATTCAAAATTATCAAAGAGTTAATGATGCCTTCACAATGTGGTTATTCAAAACCATTGAAGGAGATTAATACAATTTTCCAAGTTCACCTACATAAGGATATAAGGATTCACAAGAACTTCATTAATGATACCTCAATATCCTACCATTAAGAATTTTTTTTTAGAATTATCAAGGTAGAATATATAACCTAATGAATCTTTTGAGGCAATGCACAAAGGAGTGAGTGTAAAAATATCAATTAATGTAGGATGGAACAAATACAATGCAATGGACTATGCCAAAGATTCTAAAATGGAACAACAATTGTTGGGATTAAAACTATTTGTGTTAGAAAGTGAAAATTATGATCCTTCTCATAGAATAGAAAGGAACATAAATAAGAAGATAAAGCATGAGCCTCATATATCTAATAATTTTGGTTTATCTATGCAGATGATCATGAAGTTAGGAAAACACACTATCATATGTTGAATCTAAAGTAAATAAGGACCCTAGATAATCATGATGTACCTCCTCAGATCAAAGATGATGAAAAAAATATACTACATCCTAGTTATGAGGGAAAAATGTATTATCAATGCCTACCAAACCTTGTCTAGTTTCAACTAGAAGCTACATCAATTAAAGAAATTTCCAAGAATATATTAGAAGAAAGTAAATTATGGTTGAACCAATGTGATCAAGTACTAAAATTAAAAGGTGTAGCAATTGCATACCCACTTGCAAGAAAAATAAAAACCAAATATGATATTGATTTTGATGATTTTTGGTAAAGAAGAGAAGATTGATAGAAGAAGCCAAAGTTGTTGAGGTAAAAAAGTGGGAAAGAACATAAAAAAATGGTTTTATATGATGAAATAATTATTTTGAAAGACCAAGTAGATCCAAATCAGTTAGTGAGGGTTATCCCCATTAATTTGGTTGGGTCACCAAGATTGATATCATATAGTGTAGTAACTTTTCTACAGGACAAGGTAATTATTCCAAATACCAAATAGGAATTTTAAGAGTCATTTCTCACTACTACGTAAGTGAAAAAATATGGGGGCAAAAAAGGGGTCTCAAGTGGCCACTTTTTTTCTAAAATCAAGAAATTCTGACCTTCGATGACAAATTAAGGATAGTTACACTCAAAAATTTAAGATGCAACAAAAACAACGTAAGAAATGCTTTGAGTCCACTTTCTAAACTACTTTGTTTTTAAAAAATGATAGAGATTAAGGGGTTAAAAAAAGGGAGACACATAAATAGGTACTAAAAACATAACATAGTGTCTATTGTGGCTCCCTCAAAAGGTTAACTTTTTCCTAGTATTTTTAAAATTGCTTTAGTGAGAAATTATCTAACAACATGTAGTTTATGCCCAATTTTTTTGATAATTTTTTAATGAATACATATTTTTTTACTAATTTTCAGAGTGGACACAACTGAAAAATAGAATTATGGCCATGCTAAGCCTATAACTTTTGAAAATTAATCAAAAATCATTTTTTTCTTAATTCTGGAGAATCGAGTATAGTTTATAAATATGTAATTTGTTTCAAATTTCAATTGAACTGTGGATTTTTGGCACCCTAGTATTTTCTATCTCTTCTAGGGTTTTTCACCTAAAAGGAGAAAGAAGGGTAAAAAAAAATGCTTATGTTCACACTCAAAGATTAATGTGCCGTGGATGGAAAAGGGATGCAAAATGCCTAAATGTAAAAAATACCAAACATTAGTTTTTTGAAAAAAATAGACACAAACAAAATACATTAAAGTTGAATGGCTTAACATTTTAAAAATGTGAAAAAAAATTCATCATTAAATAGCTAAGAGAGAGCTCGAGATTACCCACGTGTGCAATTGACTCGACCTTGAAACATGTGCAAACCTGATGGAGGGCATGGACAAAATTATGTGACATTTCTTAGAATATGCATAAATATGTCTTTGGACGTTTGGAAGGCACTCCAAGCCTTTGGGTTGGAAATGCATACAAAATCCAATCCAAAGACTTGGGGATTCCCAAACTAAGCAATAACATAAACACATTATAATACGCTCACATTATTTCATAGTTTTGACATATTTTTTTTTGTTTGTGCTTGAGTTGCCTAAGCAAGAGATAATGTGAGCACATTATAACACACTCAATGTTATGTCTTTCTATATATTAAATGTTACTTTGTTAAATGTATGTATATATTTATTTGTATGTGTGCTTCTATGGCATGTCTATATGTATGTATGCATGCTCGTATGTATGTATGCACACCTGTATGCATGTATGTATGTATGCATGTATGCATGCATGTATGTATGTATGTAAGATTATATGTATGTATGTATGTATTCCTATATGTATATATGTTTACTTATATGTATGTATGTATTTATTTAGAGGGAGGGATAATTTTAAGAGAAAAAGGGATGGAGATACCTAAGAGAGAGAGAGATACTTGAGAGAGGAAGACAGGGTGGGAGGGAGAGAGAGAGACAGGAGGGGGTTGGAGTTAGAGGGACTTACCTAGGTAGGGTGGGATGGATAGAGGGAGGGAGGGAGAGAGAGAGAGAGGGTTCTCTAATTAGGGTGGGAGGGAGAGACCTAAGAGAGGAGATGGGGTGGAAGTGAGAGACCTAAGAGAGAGAGGGAGAGAGAGAGGGGGGTTGGAGTGACAAGGAAATATTGAGGTAGGGTGGGAGGGATGGAGAGAGAGGGATAGGGTTCCAAAGGGAGAGACCTGAGAGAAAGAGGGGGGGTGGGACGGAGAGACCTAAGAAATTTGGAGAGAGAGGAAGTGCAAGAGAGAGGGAGTGGGAGAGAGAAGGAATGAGAGAGGGAGTGGGGGATAGAGAGAGAGAGAGACTTATATAGGTAAGATGAGAGGGAGGGAGATAGAGAGAGAGTTATCTAGTTGTGTAGGTAGGGTTTCTGAGGGAGATACCTAAGAGAGAGAGGGATGGGAGGGAGAGACCTAATAGAGAGGGAGTGAGGGAGTGGGAGATCGATAGAGGGGGTGAGAGAGAGAGAGAGAGAAGGTGTGGGAGGGAGAGAGAGAGATTTCTCTAGTTAGGTTGGGAGGGAGAGACTTGAGAGAGGGAGAGGGGTTGGGGGAGAGATACTTGAGAGAGAGGGGACGAAGGGGTGGAAGAGAGAGGGAATGATAGAGAGATAGAGATTTCTCTACTTAGGGTGCGAGGGAGAGACTTGAGAGAGTGAAATGGGTTGGGAGAGAGCTACCTAAGAGAGAGGGGAAGAGAGTTATCTAGTTAGGGTGGGAGGGAGAGGGGTAAGGGAAAGGGAGAAGGAGAGAGTTATCAAGTTATGTAGATAGTGTTCCTAAGAGAGAGAGACCTAAGAGAGGGGGAGTGGGAGGGAAAGAGCTGAGAGAGAGGGATAGAGAGGGAGTAGGAGAGAGAGGGAGTAGGAGAGAGAGGGAGTGGGAGAAACATAGAGGGAGTGAGAGAGAGAGACCTAAGGGAGGGAGAGGGGGTGGGAGGGAGAGACCTTATAGAGAGAGAGAGATAGAGAGAGAGAGAGAGAGAGAGAGAAAGAGAGAGAGAGAGTTCTCTAGTAAGGGTGGGAGGGAGAGACTTGAGAGAGGGAGAGGGGGTGGGAGAGAGAGATTTCTCTAGTTAGGGTGGGATGGAGAGACTTGAGAGAGAGAGGGAGAGGGAGTGGGAGAGAGAGAATAAAGAGATATTTCTCTAGTTAGGGTGGGAGGGAGAGACTTAATATTTGAGAGTGGAGGTGGGAGAGATAGTCCTAAGAAAGAGAGAGAGATAGAGAGAGAGAGAGAGAGAGTTCCCTAGTTAGGGTGGGAGGGAGAGACTTGAGAGAGGAAGTGGGAGAGAGAGGGAGTGAGAGAGAGAGAGAGAGGGAGTGGGAGGGAGAGTGAGATGAACTAGGAGAGATAGTGATACCTGAGAGAGGCAGATGGAGGAGTGGGGGAGGCATATAGGGAGTGAGAGAGAGACTTGAGAAAGGGAGAGAGATAGAGTTATCTAGTTAGGGTGGGAGGGAGAGACCTAAGAGAGAGGGGGTGGGTGAGAGAGACCTGAGAGAGAGGGAGAGAGAGGGGGAGAGAGATATGGAATGGGAGGGGGGTTGGACCTAGATCCTAAGCCCTAAACCCTAAAGCCTAAACCTTAAAGCCTAAACCATAAACCTTAAAATCTAAACCCTAAACCATAAACCATAAACCCTAAACCCTAAACCCTAAAGAATAAACCATAAGCCCAAATCCTAAAGCCTAAATCCTAAACTCTAAACCCTAAAACTTAAACCCTTAACCTTGAAAAATTCAACTTTTTCAAAATGTGAGCATGCTTTGGAAAAGTAGAAATATGGAAATTGTAAGAGCAAGCCAAATCGCTAGTGCTATAGTGCGAACATGTTATAACATGAGCACATTTTGTCTCTTTTTAAAAATGGTAGAAAGGGAATTGACGCTCATGACTTGGCCCACATGCTCTATTATTCTACTTCTTCTACATGTGATCCAAAAATAGAACACTTTTTGAGATTGTTGGAGAAAGCACATGCAAGAATTTACACATTCCACCACCTTTGCATGAACTTTCCACAACCATTTTTTGGTTTGCAACTTCTAGGAGGGAAATAATAGAGTTTTTACATAAAATTTGTTATATGAACTCAAATTTTGATGTTTTTAGTGTTGAAATGTTCATTACATGATTGAATTGTTATAATTTAACATTATACATTGTTAAATTCTATAGTTTTTAGTAATTCTTGGAGACATAAAATTGAACATTGAAAAGGAAGAAAGCTTGTGAATAGCTCCAATTGTTGAGTATTTTGATGCAAGAAGAAAAAAAACTACATTAAATTGGGTAGTTTATCCAATCGAATCTTTGATTGTAAGGTATGTCAAGTATAAATATATGTATGTTCTTTATAACTTCTTATAATACATGCTTAATACAATGCTTTGATTTTATTTTTATGTTAAAATGCATATTCAATGTTCGCCATTTTTTAAAAAGTTTTTTACATCTATGATCATTCAAGGGGGGTTACAAGTTAAAAAATATCATTATAACCTTAGCCCCTCTTGGCACATTTAACCTAGAAAATTCTTCACTCTTTGTAGTGGTTTGGATGCTCTTATAGTATCATGCAGCTCTTGGGAAACCAAAAAAATCATGGTTTACATTGTTGTAACATCCTCCCTTCTCTATCCTTAATCTCCTCCTCTACAATTTCCTCCACTAAACTCATTATAGTAGGAACTATCAACCAATCTATCGCATCTATCAACCTCTTTTCTATCTTCAACATATCATTTGCTTTGGCATTCCAAATACATTGACCTTGTTAATTTATCTTGTCCTTTGGACTACTTCCTTTTGATGATCCCTTTCATGCTACCAACTCTCTATATGCTACTTATTTTATATTTTTGGTGCTATCATCCATTCTAGTAATGTTGCATGTATTTGTGATCAATACAACCACTCCTTAATGCACAACTTTGCACTATTATAAAATTGTACCTCACTTCCCAACAATGGTATCAAATTTTTCTTCTAATCACCCTTCTATATGATATAGGTCCACCCTCCTATCATACACTAATTATTTGTCAAACTACCATGGAATTCTTAATGACACACATCCATTGTTGCAATATCACATAAAACTTCATCATGGCATGATTTGATCTTGAACTATATCTAGTAGTTTATCAAGTATTGAACAAAAATTTCCTGTTTGTTATTTAACATCTCCTATTACACAAATTAGATTCCTCTATGAAACTATAAAAATACCCTTACACATGATGTCCTAACCTAGTTATTGGTTTGTAATGCTCCTCCAAGTACTCTTTCATAGTCATCTCTTGTACCATAAATTGTTGTCACTTTTATTGTTGCAAACTTGTTGTCAAACCCTCTATGGCTTGGAAAGAAATTCAACTTCATCCCAAACTAGAAAAAATAACTTATATAGATGACAAATAATCCAAATGAAAATGTTGGTTAAGGTTTGATATGAAATATGCAACCAAATTAAGACCCTTTGAAATGATAGAATTGGAAATAAGTGATTTTCTACAGTTGGATCAGCTTAAATTGACTGATATGCACATTTTCAGACCTATAGTATTCAAGTTTTATTTGGAAACAATGAATAAATAGCATTCATATTTTTTAGGAATCTCATATGGTGAATATCTAGCAATTTTGGTGGGCTACATATGGATTCTTTTATTGATATTATGGTTTGTCCAAGTGCACTTATTCTTTTTTTTCTACCCTATGGTGAAACTAATATACTGTTTGTAATTGTAGACACACAAAATATATTGATGGACATTACACATCTGATCCCGACCACTAACAACATTTCATCCTAAATCATCCCTCAGTCTAACCAGTTAATTGAATACCTGTATTTGATTAGATTCATCAATGTTCCTCTCTTAATTAAATAAATCAATTATATAATTAAGTCATCCTTTCTTGTTAATTAAATTAATCAATCTGATCTAATTATCCCTATTTAATTAAATAGTCAATTTTATTTCATTAAATCTCTATATTCCATTCATTAAATTAAATAAATTAAAACCTTATTTAGTTTAATCTAACTTTATCTCCTTGGTTAAATAAAACAAAAAATATGTATTTAATTAATCTTGAAACCGTATTCTTCTCATGTTTGATTTAAATCAATCCATAAATCTAAATCAATATGTCACATCATTCTAATATTTCATTAAATTAATTAACCTTGATTAATTTAATATTTTCTCATGTCCCATCATCTAGCTTTTGCAACTTGCACAAGAAAATAGATTTAATTTATTTATTAAATCTCTATTTTCTCTCAAAAGGCATAATAAAGGACTATTCCTCAAATTTGAATTCAAAATACAAGTGGACTTTGTCCTTCCAACAAGGCATTTACTCCACCTAAAAAGTCCTTTTTCCTTGAGCCAAGTGGCATTCAATGCACCTTCTTTCCCTCTTACATGTCATTTCAACAATTTCAAAATTCAAATATATGCATTTATTGACACATTCTTCAAAACTTGTACATCCTCCATCCATTCACATGTTGACAAGTGGCTCCTTCCTATTTGTTGAATCTTTGTCCCACATTGCTCCATTTTGGACATCTCCTCAACTTAACATTCTATAAATAAGAGGCTTCATTCCTCATTTGATCATCCACAACTTGAGTAAACTTACTATACTCAAATTCATAGAAATCTTCATCCATCTTATTGAGTTTTATAGCTAGGTTATGTAGATTTTGTCTTGGAGCATTCATCAATCTTCAACAAAGTGGATCACAATCTTCATCACATCATTGGAGTTGGGAAAGGGCTAATTTTCACATCAAATTGGCACCAACTCCCTCAAGAGATTAAGAGTTTTCTTTGTTTTAGAATAGGATTTGATATCTTTGTTTTAATTTTTTTATGTTCTTCATTTCATTTCTTTTCTTTTGCATTCAAATTAATTTCTTGAGGAATCTCTATTCTAACTTTCATTTCATCTTATTAATGTGTTCATTTGTTGTGTTCTTGCAAGTATAGGATCTATGTTCACATTTTGGTGCTAGAAGGAGGGAAAACCAGAAAATCAAATCACATTTTTGAGAAAATTCTATGCTTTTTGTGTGTTTACAAAAAACTCCACCACTATAAGCTCATCATTGCTATTTAGCATTGCTGCAAAGTTCAAACTACAACGCTCCATAATTCTTGCCTAGAATTCAAATTTTCAAACAAAACCATTGAATCTTTTTAGCTTGCTGGAATCTTTTCAAAATTCAAATTGCACCGGTAATCAAAATAGTGATGCCTTCATGCTCACCGGTCTAGCTGCAAAGCAACACTGACTGGTAAGCGACACTATAAAACATCGCTGGTAACTTCAAATTGCGATGCCTTAATGGATTGCACCATTGGAGGGAAGTAAAAAGTGATAATTTATTTCTAACACATGTTTTTTTATCAAATTCTAGTTATTTGATCTATTTTCTACTTTTTTGACCTTTTTTTTCTATAATCTAATTGATTTTCTTGTAGGTTGGATTGGTCAAAGGTGAAAAGAAAAATAAGCATGATGACCTTATCTCGTAATACCAATTGTTTTTAAAAACTCTAGTGTTTGTTCAACACTCTTAGAGGATTCACTATTCCTCTTAAGGAAAAAATTGATATCTTTCATACTTAGGACTTAGTAGTTTTACATTGGGCTCTACAAAGAACTTTTAAAATTCTTGCTACAAAAGGAGCTTAAAATGAACTTCAGGACACAAACTCACTAGATTGTGTTTGGGGCTAATAATTGAACAAGGAAAATTCCACATTTGATTTGGTGCTTAGAAAGAAGTCATTTATTTCTTTGAGGGTTTTAAAAAGAGCATGTGCTACTTTGTTTTTTTGATTGCTTACTTAAACTAGCATCATTGAAAAGGATGTATGCACTTCTCTCACACTTCACAATGATCTTGAGAATCAAAAGGCCTTTTTGGTGATCTTAGGTTGAGATAAAGTAATTCTCTCCACACTTCATTTTGGGCTATAAAATTGAACAACAAATTGTGCGAGTGTAAGTCAAACCTATTGTGTGTATTATGTCCTTGTTTCTCAACAAATATTGATCAAGTTATGAATTTTTTTCTTGCTATTGTTTATTTTAGAGGGCCTACCTTGGGGAAAAATTACTCACCTAAGGGAACGAATCAACCGGTAACACTCTAAAACCAAAAGTATTTCCAACTAGGATATAAATGTGGATATTGGAATAAATTTCACTATCACACAACTGGCTTTGACAAGAAGGGAAACAATGGTCTCTCACCACATTGGGTCAACTCCTATGAATGGAAAGTCTGAATTAAAACCCTTGTTGTAGAAAGGCCAAAACCCCTACCTATTTGTTGGTGCAAGAACGGTCATTCTAAAGCTGCCCCACACTTTTATGGTCTTTAGTAGAAATAGAAAGCATGCCTTGGGAGATACATGGGTGTTGATTCTTGGCTTCCTCTATAAGTGAGTGTTGTGGAGGGGAGCCAGTGGGGTCAAGCATCTAACCATTCACTAAAAGATGAGTGCAGTTGGACTTGTCCAAGTGGGGACTCAACAAATATATTCTTTCATATCCATAAGTTTGTGCTTGTTCTTGGTTACAAAATGTTTTTCTTGTTTGAAAACATTGGGAAACAAACATTTAACATCACCATCAAAATTTCAAACCCTTTAGGAGGAAAATACAATTGATCAAATACATGTGTTATTGCTTACCCTTTGGATTTATCTTTAGAGGTTTCTAAACACTTGGATTTACATCTCATTTTTTCTACTAAAGTTAAACAATAGGTAACCCTTGCCTTGATTTCATTGAAGTTCCACATAACATACTTTGTGGGATTCGAAGAAGTTGGGACATTGGACATCTAGTTTGAAAATATAAATCAAGAAGTGTTTGTGGTAAAAAAAATTCACTAAGCAAAGATAACAAAATTGGCTCTCACACATGTGTTAGTTCCTCATGATTTCCAAGAAAGTCAAAATCCCAAAACAAAAGTCTTTGAGAAAAAGTTCAAAATTTAGGAATCACACTCAAAAGGTCATCAAGAAATACATTAGGAAGTGCAATCAAAAGCAACATATCAAAATAAGAAAAAAAATCACAAGGTTCTATAGACTCATTCCCTTGAACAATGTGGAAATGTATGCTTAATTTGAACCACTTCTTAGTTATAGAGGTCCTTAGAAGTATTGTATGTTCTTCAATACCGAAGTCTAGTAAACAAGTGTCTTTTTAGGTACATTCTAGGATAAAAAAATCAAACCTTTTCATTCATCCTTGAACATCAAACCAAAATCACCTCACCATCATCTTTTGAAAAATCTTGAAATTATCCTCCATGCTAGGATTTTTGGAAAAAAATTAAAATCATCAAAGTCTTGAAGAAAAATCCTTCAAATCTTTGAATAAAAATCATCAAATCATCTTTGTCTAGGTATGTGTAGATGCATCCTTTTGCATATACTTAGTCAAATTATCAAACCATCTTGTTTAGCTCAGTATATGTAGATGCATCCTTCTTCATATGCTTATTTAAATTATCATCTTGTTTGAATAAGTTTGTGTAGATTCATCCTTCTCCCTACACATATTCAAATTTGCATCCTTTGAGAAAATCTACCCCCTAGACAATCATCCAACATATTAGGGTCTATTTTTTCATAATCCAAAAACAAAGTAAACCCAATATCAAATCAAAGTCAATTCAAAATTCAAAAAATTAAAATCCAAAAAGTCCTAAAAATTCTAGCATCCCCTCAAGATTTCTCAAAATTTAAAACATCCACATTATCCATCTTTTACATCATCCATATCATTATCATCTTTGATCCTTAAAACATCCTAAAAAAATTCTCATTTTGTACCGAAAGATATACCAATCCAAAGAATTAGAGATTCATCTCCCATATTCTTGAAAAAAATG
The DNA here is from genome assembly GCA_007258455.2 of Sequoia sempervirens. NCBI lineage: Eukaryota > Viridiplantae > Streptophyta > Pinopsida > Cupressales > Cupressaceae > Sequoia > Sequoia sempervirens. The sequence goes on from VDFB02000017.1 coordinate 15,432,888, forward strand.
ATCCCTATTTTATGGCACAAACTAGATCCGAACACAAGAACATGGAATCCAACAAAGAAACACCCACTTGAAGTGACCTAAGCCAAAAAAACTTTGAAATGAATCTAATTGAATCAAGCAATCCTTTAACTAAATTTCCCCCACAAGAGGAAGGACAAGTAGAGGATCTTATCAATAGTCCCTTTGGGATGTCACATGAGGAAATCACCGAAATAGTTCAAAATCCAAACAATCATAAGATTATCAACATCATGATGAGACTCAACCCTTCACTATACATGCTCAAATTGGAAAAACAAGGGGATAAACTCCCTTCTAATTTCAACATAAGTTCTATTGTGGAACCATCTTTTGGGATCACACCCCCAATCTCATCCACCATCCCCATCTTATCTACACCCCCATCCCAAAGTATCACTCAAAACATCTTACAAATCACAATATCCATTGCTCCAACTCAACCTAGTATTAACAAGGGAAGTGCATTTCTCAAAATTCATTACATACATATGTCCCTCTCACTTTCCATGACCCCAATGATCCATCATCATCATAATTTCATGCAACACCCCAAACCTCTCTCTCCATTACCTCACAAGGAGAGGGTGGCATGTTTGGACTAGGGGGCATTTTTGACACCACACCATTTCCTCAAGAGATCACGTCCCTCACATTTTCACCACTTCTTGGCTTAGGGCTTCCCCCTTTACCAAATATCAATCAAAATCAAACCAACATCCCAAACATCAATCAAAGCATCACACCAAACACTCAAAACTTGTCATCAACATCACAACAACAGATGGAAACTATCCCAATAACACATACCACCACCATCACATCATCAACCACCCCCCTAACATCTCAAAACATGATCTCTCAAGGACCAAAAACATCGATCACACCATCCACCACTCAAAACCCAACCATCAACATGACAACACATCTCACCACCACAACAAGTACCATTCTGAATCTGCCTCCACCGCCACCACCACCAAGCTCTAATACATCAAGCCAATACAATATGGTGTTTCAAGCTGCTCAAAAAATTGACTATAAAAAGGCATTCCTGTAAGTACAAAATAAACAAGTTGTTCAACTAGCTACTTAGCAAGCCGCTCAAGCTACACAAGTTGCTCAAGTAACCCAAGTTGCATTATGAGCACAAAAAACACAATAGGCTGCTCAAGCCCAAATTTTATTGCAAAAACAACTAAAAGCTACACAGGCACAAGCACAAGCACAAGCTCAAGCACAAGTGGCACGGGCCCACGCACAAGCTCAAGCTCAAGCTCAAACACATGCTTAAGCTCAAGCCCAATATCAAGCACAATAAGCACAAGCACAAGTGCAGTATCTTGAACAACAACAAGTAGCACAACAAAAATCATATAAAGAAGCAATAAAACAATACCAAGAGTAGCAAGAGGTAGCCCAATTAGCATCCCAACAACAAGTGTTTCTAGTGAAACAAAAAGAAAAACAACAAGCTCAACAAGAAGAAATCCTAGCACAACAACAACAAGACCAATAACAAGCATTGTTTATACAACAACAAGTGCAAGCATACATGGTTCAACAAAATGTGTAGATAGTCTCAACAATACACCAAACAACCCACCCATCTAACTAAAAATTGAACCACCTCAGAATACTTTTATCACATCCCCTAATCCACAAAATGATGTGACAAGACAAATCAAATTACTCTCACAAGTGCTTGATCTTCAATCAGGGTGAACCATGAAAAAATCTAGCAACTTGTGTCCTTATCCATTCGATAGGATCCATGTGATGAAACCAATCCCAAAGGGATTTGAGATCTCCAAGTTTGATAAGTACCATGGGATGGGAAACCCTAAAGATCAGATTAGGGAATTCCAGGTTCATTGCATGGAAGTTGCATATGATGATACCTATCTAATGTAGCTATTGCCCAGGAGTTTGGCTAGCCATGCCAAGGAATGTTTCTCTTGCCTACCTACAAGAATCAAAACATTCCAAGAAATAATAAATGGATTCATTAAAAACTACACCAACAATATCGCCATGGATGTCAATCTAGAGGAACTCTAAGCTTCTTTAACAAGGTAAGAATGAATCATTTCCTTCATTCCTACAACGATGGTGATCCATGGCCAACTGGGGAAAATGAGTCATGCCCAAGGAACAACAAGAGTGCACTATCATATCTAACCTGGATAGCCTCTTAGCATTTCACCTCAAAGTTCAAGGGATCACCCTATACGATCAATTGATTTCTAAGGTACTTACCATCGAACAAGCCCTTATGACAAAACCTGGAGGATCAAGTTCGTATCCCGAAAAACAAAACAATCACCCATCTACAAACTATAATGACAAACCTCACACATGGGAAAGAAAAAGAAATGTTACCAACGATGATGTCGTTGATGCAAAAGTTGTCATCAATGCCCCTCAAAAAAACATACCCGCACCACAAGAACAAATCCAAAACCATTATCAAAACAACCATCCAACAAACACATCAACACAAAAACCAAACAATCAAGTGATCAATAACATCAATGATCAAAGGGGACCACCTGAGCGAAACAAGAGCTTCACCAAGTGGAAGTACACCACCCTTGGGGAACCACTTGAAGTCATCATGAAGAAACTAATAAATGAAAGCCTTATCAAGATTCCCACCTATGAGAACTACCAAGAACTAGATGTAAAACCTCCTTAGTACAACAAAAATCAGCTCTGCAACTTCCATAAAATCAAAGGGCATACCACTAATAGTTGCATGAGGTTAAAAAACCTAGTCCAAGACCTCATTGATCAAAGAATCATAAATATAGAACAACCTATAGAGAATAAAAATATCAAAATATACATGAATCTGATGCCTAACCATAACAATAAAGGGAACAATAACACTGATAAGGGGAAAGGTACCTTCAAGAATGTGAATCATGTATACAACCATGTAGTCACATCTACAGATGACTATTGTGTTACCATCACCATCAAAGGAGCCCATGTTGATTGTGGAGTCACCACAAGAGGTGGAAAAATTACCATCGTAGGATCATCGCAGCCAAACAAAGTAATTGCACCTAGATCTATTCCCAATGGTTACAACATCCTTGATCAGCTAAAAAGAACCCCAACACAAATCTCTATCATGGAGTTATTAAAAATCTCATCCGCCCACAAGAAAATCCTTGAGGAAGCATTGGCTTCATCCATGGTCCCCATAGATCTTGATGCAGAACAATTCCAAGCTATGGTCAGAAACATCATTACCTTGAATCTCCTTACATTCTCCAACCAAGATTTTCCCACTCAACCATCTCATAACCATGCACTCCATTTAGAGGTCCTAGTGCAGAAAAATAAAGTCAAGCGAGTCTTGGTGGATGGAGGTGCAAGCATGAATATTTGTTTTGTAAAGCTCATTAAGAACTTAAAAATATTAGAGGATTCCATTGAAAAAGGAAAATTTATTACAATCAAAGCATATGATGATCAGGAAAGAGTATCCCAAGGCACAATCCAAAACCCTATTTAAGTAGGGCCAACTATCATTGAAACCACTTGTCAGGTCTTGGACCTCGACTTACCTTATAACATTCTCTTAGGACATCTATGGATCCATGCAATGCAAGCAGTGGCATCAAATTTCCATCAATGTGTCAAATTCACATATGAAGGAGAATACATCACCATCCATGGAGATCCTAAACCATTATCCTACTACAAAATACCTCAAGTACCCAAAAATGATGGACCATCAACACTGTACATTGATCTAGCCACTCTCACCTCCACTTCAGTGATAGAAACCCCTGCCATTCCCGCCATCCCCATCATCTCTAATATAAAATTCATCATCCATGATAATGGTTGTGAAAACTATATGATTCCTAAAAATGACTTTGTGGTAGGAGAGTTACCACAATCTCCTAGATCACGAGGATGTCCAAAATCAAATCAAGCCTCCACTTCTCAAACATCCCCTGAATATCCCAACTTCAAAAGTTGGGGGGATCTTGGCTGAGAAGTCATAGAGGAAGACCCATCTCATCTCATATACCAAGATAATAGACCAAAAATTGATCTACCAATGGATGACCAAAGATAAGGTTTGAAAATGATGCTCACAATGGGCTATGACAGAAACCAGACTTGGAAAAAATGATAATGGGCTTATAATACCCTCATTCTTGAGACACGAATGAGAAATGTTGACCTCAAATGTACCCCTCAAAGTATAGCCATACATGGATGAAACCCCCTATTTAGAGCAGTCAAGACTCCTTGTGAACCAACACCAGTTGAATTTCACTTACCTATATCCACTAGCCATGTCATAGATAATTTCAATTTTGACATAATTGACATTTGTAGTAGCAGTGATGATGAGGATCCAAACCTACCTAGGCTATTTAAGGATACCAACATTCTCATGATTATCACCCTATCTTATGAGTCTAGAAACCAAAACCATGAAATCCATATAGTGTACCCACAACTCATTGATTATGACCAAAGAGGACCACTGATTCTTGAAACATTCAAAAATGATGAGGCACTCTCATAATTCATGGGACTATGAGATAATATACCATGTGGGGATCACAAAGCAAGATTCATCATTGAGCTAGATACAAAAGCCTGTTATGGGGAAACGATTGAATCCCTTAGTCACAAAAGTGAGAAATTAAGAATAATATCTAAGTCCTTGAGTGAAAGCCACACTGTGGCACTCTCTGAACTGAAATAAGTAAAAATAAAGGATGCATCCAATGGTGAAAACCTCTTTGAGGTGTCTGAGGATGGGGGATTCAATCTTCCTTTTAGAGCTCTTGATCAAGAAAAATCAGTAGTCTTGGCAAAAAAATGCAATCCAGTTAATCTAGGAATAGAGGAGACCTCGCACATCACATTCTATGTAGAGTCATTACTATCAGAGGAACAAGAGCTCCTAGCAGCCTTCTTAAGAGAGAGACAAGTTAATTTTGCATGGAGCTATGCAAATATGCCCGGGCTTGATCCAAAGATTGCAGTTCATCATCTAGCCATTTACACTGAAGCAAAGCCTATCCGACAAAAACTCAAGAAAATGCACCCTCAGATGACCCTGTTAGTCAAAAAGGAACTAAAGAAGCTACTAGAAGTAGGATTCATTCAACCAATCTACTATCTAGAGTGGGTGTGAAACTTGGTTCCTATCTCAAAACCTGATGGGAGCATCCAAATCTACACAGACTTCAGGGACTTAAACAAAGCATGTCCAAAAGACAATTTCCCATTGCCCAACATTGACATGATTGTAGACATGATGGTGGACACGAAATTATTTTCTTGATGGATGATTTCGTGGGATACAACAAGATAATGATTGCTAAAGAATACCAACACAAAATGACCTTCACTTGTCCATGGGGGACTTACTGCTAGAATATGATGCCATTCAGATTGAAGAATGCAAGAGAAACATACCAAATAGTCATGACATTAGTATTCAATGACATGATTCATAAAAATGTTAAAGATTATTTTGATGACATACTACCAAATCTAGAATGAGGAAGGATCACATAGCAACCTTGAGTACTATTTTCGACAGGCTAGAGGAATACAAGGTTCGATTAAATCCAAAGAAGTGTGTCTTCACCATACAATTAGGAAAGTTTCTAGGATACATAGTGTCAATGAGAGGTATTGAGGTAGACCCTGCCAAGGTAAAAGAAATCCTTGATATGGAGGCACCCAAAACATTGAAACAATTGAGAGGTCTCCAAGGTAGGCTTCAGTCCATTCGAAGGTTCATAGCACAACTGGTAGATAAAAAAAATTCATACTCTCACCTACTCCACAAGGGAGTAGCATATAAGTGACATGACAAGTGTGAAGAATCCTTCAATAAGATAAAATAATATCTACTTACAACACCAGTCCTCATGCCACCGATCCCAAGAAAGCCATTAATTCTCTATGTGTCAACAACAACAGCAACCCTTGGACCTCTCCTAGCTCAATACAATGAAAATGGGATAGAAAGGGAAATACATTATATCAGCAGAACAATGGTTGGACATGAGTTAAACTACTCACTCATTGAAAAAGCATGTCTAGCAGTAGTTTTTGCTTCACAGAAATTCAAACATTACATGTTGGCACACAAAATAAAACTCATCACCAAAATCAACCCTCTCAAGTACTTACTGCCAAAAGAAATTCTCACTAGAATAATGGCCAAATGGGTTATGATACTATCAAAGTATGACATTGAATATGTGGATCAAAAAGCAATTAAAGGCCAAGTCATTGCATATCATCTTGTGGAAGCACCAATCTATTCAGAGAATCCTCTCATCTTAGAGTTTCCAAACGAATCCATCTTTAATGTCAACATAGCCAACCACTAGAAACTTTACTTTGATGGCTCATACACACAACATGGATCAGGATTCGGTGTCTTCTTTATCACCCCACAAGGGGACTGTATACCTAGATCATATAAATTGGTATTCCCCTGCACCAACAATATTCCAAAATACGAGGCTTTAACCATAGGCCTCAGAAGAGTAGTGTAGTGGCTCATCATGGCCCTCAAAGTGTAAGGGGACTCCCAACTGATAATAAATCAAGTGAATGGTGAATACCAAACTAAGGATGATAAGCTCACTCCATTCAAGAAACTAGTGGAAACTCTCAAAGAATCCTTCATCGAGATCACATTCAAGCAAATTCCTAGAGCAAACAACAGAGCTATAGATGCCATGGAAACAATTGGATCCTTACTGGAAATCCCTCGCAATGTCCTAAAACAAGAATTCTTGGTAGAGAAACTTATCGTGCCCTCATTCAAGGTACCATATTCAGAATTTTTGTGCAAAATCATTGGTCCTAGAGATCCTTGGTACCATGGCATTTATACCTACCTACGAATAGGTGTCTTACCTGTTGACTTATCCTCAAGCTTAAAAAGAACTTTTATTAAAAATCCTCTAGGTTTGTCATCCTAGGGAATACCTTATACTATAGAAGCATAGAGGGAACCTTATTACACTGTCTCAATATTGACAAAGGCTTGATTTCTTTAACTGAGGTACATAACAAGATTTGTGGTTCACACTTGAGTGGAATAACCTTGGTGAAGAAACTACTAAGGATGGGGTATTATTGGCCCACTATGGAGAAAGAGGCACATGACTATGTCAAAAGGTTTCTACAATGTCAATAGTATGGGTACCTCATCCATGCTCTAGCTCAAGAGATCCATCCTAATGTTACTCCATGGCCCTTCTCATAGTGGTGGCTTGATCTCATCGAAAAAATCACTCCCACTTCATCTAATGGCCACAACTTCATCATTACCGCCACTGAGTACTTTACCAAGTGGGTTAAAGTCATACCAATGACCTACATAACAGGGAAGCAATTATGAAAGTTCATCCTAAACTATCTCATATACTAATATGGTGTTCCAGAAGTTATTATCTCAGATAATGGAACACCATTCAAGAATCAGGATGTTTGTGACTTCTGTGAAAAATTCAAAATCCATCATTGCTTCTCCACCCCATACTATCCCCAAGACAATGGCCAAGTAGAAGCCACAAATAAAACCATTTTAAAGATCCTCAAGAAAATAGTCAATGACATAGGTTGTGACTGGCATTTGTAGTTAAATCCCACCCTTTGGGCCTACCGAACTAGCATTTGTACACTAATCAGTGCTACCCCAGTTTCCCTAGTCTATAGATCAGAGGCCATACTGCCCATACTAAGAATATCATTGCGAAACCTCATCATAGATGGATGAAGAATACCAAATATCATGACTAAATGAGCTAGAGCTATTGGATGATTGGCATATAGATGCTTTAAATCATTTGCAAGTTTATTAGAATAGACTCAAGAGGAGCTAAAACAAGAAAATCAGAAGTAGGACTTTTCAAGTTGGAGAATTGGTACTAAAGGAGAATCATAAGAATGTCCTAAATCCAACCACCAAAGGAAAATTTGAACCCAATTGGTTAGGACTATTTTTTATCATTATGAGCTATAAGTCAAGGGCATATCAGTTATCAACACCCAAAAAAATTAGAAAATGTCATGAAAAAATGGTTACCTTGGCGAAAACCTGGAAAACAAGCGTCTTGGTGACAAGAAAAAAAGAAAAGAAAAAGAGAAAAAAAATCCAAAAAATTTAGAAAAAGGATTAAAAATAGTAAAGAGAAAAAATCATCCTCTAGTGAAAACCACTTTTGTGGCGCTTTGGACAAGTACCTTGGTGAAAACCTAGAAAATAGACACCTTGTGTAAATAAGCACTTTCCATCCACCAGGATCTTCATAGCTTGTTCTGCATCACCCATCCATATGTTTCCATCATCCATCACATTTAGATCACCATCCATCACCCATCCATTTGACATCTATGTCATAGCTTGGTCTTGTGTTCGTATCATGATCCCTCCTAGTACTACTTGGCTCATCCTCAAGGTTAGTTTGTTCTGCCTTTATCGGAGTAGTCTATTACATCATGCTGGAGGCATGCTCTCATCATATCGGATTCATGTATATTCTTGAATGATAAAATCCAAAAACATTCAAAACATATAAAAATTCCAAAATAGGTCAAAAAGTCAATCAAAAAGTCAAAAAAAGAGTCATCTTGTCAAAATATGGGTTTCTAAGCATTGAACATAGTCAAGGTTGATCTTTGATCATCCCCTGAGACACTTAGGTCAATCCTTTAGGAGTCCTTCATAATAAACTAACATTTCATCATGTATATCTTCATTTGTAAATCAGTTAAGTCGTCATTCAAACTACATGGTCGCCACGTGTATAATGTAGGAAAGGCTAATTTATTGATTAGCCCCGAGGCCCCTAGGATAGGTCCTTAGGTTAGTCTCTTGGTAAAATCTCAAAAAACTGCAAAACATTTGAAAATCCAAAAGCAAAACACTTATAAAATATCAAAAAATACCAAAAACAGCCTAAAAACATTTCAAAACTTCAAAAACATCCAAATATTTGAAAAAATCCATCTATCCCATTTTGCTTACACCCGCAAGAAACATAACTCATAATAAAATATTGTCATCCTCAAACTTTGTTAAAGAAGTCAAAAACAAGTCTAGAAAATCAAAAGTGAAAACTCAAAATGTCAAAATCTCAAAATCTAGGTTAGTACATAAGCAAGTTGGTCTACTCTTTGTGTCAATAGACTATCATCCAATCAGTCCCATATCAAACCATTTGATATCATCATGTCCTAGGATGCATCCTTCGTACAATGGACATCAAGATCAAGCATCACCATAGTTTATTCTTGGCTAGCAGTATTGAAGAACATCAACTTGTTTGTTTATTGTATCTTTGTCTTTTGATATATCTTATTATGGTTATTCCAAGGACCTCTCAATGATGTCCCCAACGAAGGATTTAGAGAGATTGGAATGGGGAAATGATCATGATCTTTTTTATCTATTGCACTTGTTGGACATTCTTGTAATATAACTTGGTGAATACTTGCTTTATTAGGTGTGTATAGAGGGTGTTTTGGATATTTTGTTGACCACATAGGAAGGCTTGCCTTCCTATTTTTTGGTCTGGTATGTTTGAAATATCTAAAGTGCATCCTAGTAAGGTATTTGTATGTTAGGTGTGAACAAGGATATTCCTATTTGATTGTCAAGTCAAAGTCCATCACACTAAATGCAACGTCATCATGGTTCTTAATACTTTGATGCATCATATTTATGTGTGTTATCAAACATAAGATAATTGGCCCTTTGAAAATCCCAACTCCATGGAAGATGTTCATCATCATCATCATCTTTTGTCTTGTTGAAATCTCTTCTTTCTTCCATTTATTCTTGATTTTTCACACTAACAAGGTACTATGACAGTTAATCACCACCATCATCAATCCTGCATCCACAAATCATCAAAACAATCCATATCATATAGAAAAATTGATCATCTCATATGCATATAAGATATATTTTTTATTCTAAGCATCTCATAATCATAACATTACATACTCATTTTCATATAACCATCTCTTACGTAATTACAAAAAACATAAATAATCCATCATATCATCCACGACATAATCATATAACCACCATCAGATCACATAAATAGGTCAGGAATTTGCATCCATTTGCATAAACCATACATCATCATAAACATGCATATAAACCATCATCCATCCATATCATATAGAACATCTCATAAATAATTTTTCATTTCATTTCACAAATCATTCCATATCATTATAAGCATCTAGTGCATAATTAAAAAAATTATTATAGGTACATAAGCATTATAAACAATCCATTACATTAAGTATCTCCATCCATAGTCATATAAAACATCTCATAAAAGTATTCATTACACCATGAATCATCATTTCCACACCATTTTGCATAAACATATCACGTCATATATAACATCACATCACAACATTGTCACAAGTGCATATCATACATGGAAAATCACATGCATTCATCATTCCATATCCGCATATCATGATCACTGCATTCACATCATCATCACCATCATAACAGAAAAGGATATTGAAAAAGAAATCATTTCATAAATCATCACATTTGCATCAACATACATAAAATCATCATATAGATTGCACCATCATAAAAGCATACATAAAAAGGCACTACAAGAGAAATGTACCATCATAAGATCCACCCATATCTCATATCATTATACATCCATAATCATCAAAAATGCATACCACATGAGGCATACTATAGATCTGTTAGTTGCATAACCATCACATAACACATATATATCATTAGAAAGAAATTCTTCTACAAATAGTATTTCCACATAGCACCATAACATTATTGCACCACATATAGAAATAGAACCATCCATAAATGCATAATAGATAAATGGTACATGACACATCAACATAATCATCTCATATATAGAATCAAGTAACTATCGTAGTAAAAAATAATCGGATCATTGTACATGCGTGTATGTCAATAAGTACAAAAAGGCCCAATGAGCTATCAAAAATGAGCCCATATGGCACAAAAGAATAATATCTCGATCAAAATGAGGTCTAACCCTCCTATTTGTTGCCCTCACCTCTATCACCATGACCCTCTACTAGTCTGTGGCTAGTTTGTTGTGAATAATATGGGGCTTGAGATGCTCTGGGTATGGCCTAATTGTAAAGAAACTGATAATAATCTACCTCTCGGATGGCCTCCCTGTATGAGAAAAGAGGTACTGTGTTGTGAGAGGAGGAGGATGCCATCCTCTTTGGCTTTCATCTGTGGCTGATCTTTGTAGCCACCTGTAACTCTACGGCCTACCTCTGAAGAATCATATGATCCCTCTCCACACGAGTCTGGTCTCTCTCTATTGTCAAGGCCTAGACTTGGGCCTGCAACTGTAATATCATCTCGTCTCTTGGATCTAACTAACCCATTGGCTATGCTGGTGGAGGCTACACGTGAGGTTGGTCCTCACCCTCGGCTCGTGGTCGTGTGGTGGCCCAATCTTGGTGCCCATCATGTCCACCCTCTAGCTCTCGATCTTGATCCTACATATGTACATCAACATGAGGATGATCCATCTGAACCTGTTTTAGCTAGACCTGTGGTAGTTGTCCTTCTTGAGGACCACCACCTCCTCATCCTTGACCTGCTTCTCTCCCCTTAGCTCTTTGTCAAATAGAGAGTGCACCTAGAACTATCAAACATAGAGGTGATCAAAATCTCTATATTCCTGAGACACTCTTGGATCTGCAACCCCCTGATCATACACCCATGGTTAGGCCACCAACTACTTGAAACTGTCCACTACCTTTGAGGAGAGAATTTATCACCCCTAGGCACCATGCGATGTTGTACTAGAAAAAATGATCACTTAGTCATTGTCCAGCCTATATTGTACCTCGCCAAACTAGCACCGAACTCGTCCTGGTAGGTACCTATCAATCATGGTGTACTCCCACCCTTGCATGAATTGATCCTGGTGGGAAAAAAATAATTGTTGTACATCATTGATCCACCTAGGCTGACAAAGGTATGGATGCCATGTAAACATGGTCATCTCATCAATGACCCTCCTCCAGTGAGGGATCCCATGCTCACCTTGTATGTGTGAAGGACACACCACCCCTATAGTGCCAAACTACTGGATCATTGGGCCCAACTAGTATTGGAACAATCTATGGCTGAAGAACGGAGATATGCTCCCATGCCTAGACATGAAGGAGCGTGGCACTTGCACCAAGTGCCATGTCGTCCAAATATGCATACTCATGTAAATCCATATAAAGGGAGGAAAGAAGAATGAATCCCATGCAAAATGGATTGGCCTGTAATGAACCATCTGCTCCTAGCAAAGCCCCAGCCAGGACTAAAGTATTGGCCTCATTGATTCAGAGCAACAAGCCCTAAAATGATGGCAACAATCACAAGATGAAATCATGACATGAATGTCCTGTGGCACTCCAACTTCATCTAGCCCTCACAAAAAATAATGTCCTTTGTAGCCAAGACTACATGAAAAGCATCTCATATGGCATACATATCATAAATAATTCACCAACCATGTATCGACAATGTAAGGATGCACCACATATCCTCCAAGATAATGGTGGCCTCGCTAGTAGGAAGATGAAAGGACAATGTCTCACTATACCATCTCTTGGCAAGTGCAATCATCATGCCAAGGTGGGTCCACATGGGTGCTACATAGGAAATGTACCATATCCCCATCTCTTAGAGTCAGTCCTGCTCCCTGTCAGTAAAATCTCACAAATAACTGAATATCTCTCGTGATCTGTGCTCAAGAGTATAGAGCTTCCTCACCCCCTCCTGCATTAGGAAAGATCACCGTGTTAAAATCATCAGGAAATTTTATCTCGAGTGTTCAAAAAACTAGCCCAGCATTGTAAACTATGAAGGCATTGTAGTTTGAAATTTGCAAATAGCGACGTTGGCATCTTCAGATTCCAAACTGCACCATGGCAGTGCACTTTGCTTTAGCACCCCAAACCCTAATTCTAAAGTTCACCGCGACATCAAAGTTTGAAATCTAGTGCTCCATTTCATGAAGGTGTTAGATTTTGAGGTCTTTTCTCAAATTCCAAACTCCATCGTGGCAGTCCAACTTGTGATGGTGGTCTAGTTTAAAAGACCGAGTAGTGCAGTTTGAAATTTAAGCAGCGCTATGTAACATAGCTACAAGAGACCTAGTTCTAAATGCAATAAATGAACATGTAAAACAAAAAATGAAGCTCAAGTAAGGATCACATACTGGTGCCCCGATGTTGGGAGGTCGTTGGTATGTCTGTACTCAGTTAGAGATAAGAAACGAGAGCTATCGTTGTGCAATCTCGTTAGGATATTAAGGCTCAAATCATGAAATCTATTAAGGCTGAATGTGAAAATGAATTGGAAGTGGCCCCTCGACACCTATTTAAACCTAAAAATTAGGGTTTTTTAACACTATTTGGCCACCCTGCTAGGGTTTTGGACCCCCGATCCTATTTTTGTCCATCTGAGGGTCATTTCACACCTTTTTTGGTGTTTTACCTCATTTTTTCACTTCTTAGAGCCTTTTTGGACCTGTCGGGCACCTTGTCCTCTTTTTTTCGCGAGATCACCCAAACAACATAATTTTTCTCCAATCTCTTGAGGGGGTAGTATATTGCCATAATTTCCTTTTCTAGGATAGTAATGAAGCATTTTTTTAAATCAAATTTTTTTGGCTTTTGATCAAGACTGTTTATTCTTTAAACCAATGCAGCGAGTGAACTGCTTTAAAGAGGGGAAAAATGTAGACACGTAAAATATACTGATTGACATTACACATCTTATCCCAACCACTAACACTGTTTCATCCTAAATCATCCCTCGGTCTAACCAGTTAATCGAATACCTTTATCTGATTAAATTCATCAATGTTCCTCTCTTAATTAAATAAATCATTTATCTAATTAAGTCATCCTTTCTTGTTAATTAAATTAATCAATCTGATCTAATTATCCCTATTTAATTACATAATCAATTTTATTTGATTAAATCTCGATAGTCCATTCCTTAAATTAAATAAATTAAAACCTTAGTTTAATCTAACTCCATCTTCTTGGTTAAATAAAAAAGAAATCTTTATTTAATTAATCTTGAAACCATATTCTTCTCATGTTTGATTTAAATCAACCAATAAATCTAAATCTATATGTCACATCATTCTAATCTTTCATTAAATAAATTAACTTTGATTAATTTAATCTTTACTCATGTCCCATCCTCTAGCTTTTTCAACTTTCACAAGAAAATAGATTTAATTCATTTATTAAATCTCTATTTTCTCTCAAAAGACACAATAAAGGAATATTCCTAAAATTTGAATTCAAAATCCAAGTGGACTTTGTCCTTCCAACAAGGCATTTACTCCACTTAAAAATTATGTTTTCCTTGAGCCAAGTGACATTCAATGCACCTTCTTTCCCTCTTACATGTCATTTCAACAATTTAAAAATTCAAATATATGCATTGATTGACACATTCTTCAAAACTTGCACATCCTCCATCCATTCACATGTTGACAAGTGGCTCCTTCCTATTTGTTGATTATTTGTCCCACATTGCTCCATTTTGGACATATCTTCAACTTGACATTCTATAAATAAGATGCTTCATTCCTCATTTGATCATCCACAACTTAAGTAAACTTACTATACTCAAATTCATAGCAATCTTCATCCATCTTATTGAGTTTTATAGCTAGGTTATGTAGATTTTTTCTTGGAGCATTCATCAATTTTCATCACATCATTGGAGTTGGGAAAGGGCCAATTTTCACATCAAGTTGGCACCAACTCTATCAATATATTAAGAGTTGGCTTTGTTCTAGAATAGGATTTGACACCTTTGTTTGAAGTTTGTTATGTTCTTCATTTCATTTCTTTTCTGTTGCATTCAAATGAATTTCTTGTGGAATCTATATTCTAACTTGTATTTGATCTTATTAATATGTTCATTTGTTGTGTTCTTGTAGGTATAGGATCTAGGTTCATAGTATCATCATGCCCTATGCTATAGATAAAGTTATTTTCCATGTCGAGGAAACGACCAAAGATTAAACCAAAAATAGAAGAGAAAGAAGCTAAGAATGCAAAGAAAGAAGAAAATATGAGGGATCTCCATGGAAAAAAGAGATTTGACCCAATAGAAAAAGAGGAAACTCAAGCATCAGTGAGAGATATGCAATCGACATCACAAAGGGAATGAATACAGAATATTCTTGCTATGAGAGATTTGAATACCATTGTTGGAGACACATCCTCTACCACAAATCAATGTGGAGGGACACAATCTACCACATCTCGAGTTGAAATTACATCATCATTCACATGTGAAGAAGGAGGAATACCATATTTCCCATCTCAACTTCAAGGTACGCCATCAATTCCAGCTCAAATAGAAGGTACACCATCTTTCCCATATCAACTTCAAGGTACATCATCTATTCCATCTCTGATTGAAGGTACGCCATCTATCCCATCTCATTTAAATATTGAAGAAATTCCATTGAATGTTCAGATGAATTTACCTTTGAGAACACCACCTAGAATATTGCATAGAAAAAAAAAGTATTTGATTGATATTGATGAGAATGTTTTTTAGCCAATTGAAGGTAATATTCCAAAATGCACTTGTAGAAGATATTCTCATAAGATTTGGAGAGTCTTCTTTGAAAATTTAAATGGGGCTGGAAGATGTCAACTTTGTTTAAATGATGTTAAATATAAAGTATAGTTCCATCATGAAGATTCTTGGGTTGAGAATATCAAAGGTTTGAAGTGAAAAATATATTGTGAAGAATCCAATTAGTGCATATAAGAGTGTGGGTAACATCTCACACACAAAGGATAGTAATGTCACATGATGTGTAATTACATCAACAATAGTAAGTAATCAAATGAGGAAATCTCATCTCATTAGAAATACAACTGAAGCATTGAGAATTGATAGAAAAACTTTATCAAGAGCCATTGGAAGGTGCCAAAGGATCAAGGAAACTAATGCCAATGAATTATGAGAATTTTTGGGGAGACTACCAAAAAAAGATAAATCAATTGTTGAAGCATTGAAATCACTAATTAAAGACTTTTGGAAGAATTACACAAGGGTATCTTTGAATCAAAGGGATGTGGTAATAAGGAGAATCAATAATCAAAACCATGAGCCACATCCAAAACACTTTTTGGATATGACTCAAACACAATTTTTTGGTAAATTTCTAGAGATGTGTCCTTAAATTAAAATTTTTCAAAGATATTTTGAAATGCTAGAACCTTTCTATGTCAAAATAAATCACACACACACACACACACACTACTTGTTGTAGATTATATATTGATTTTTCTAACCATTTTAATGTTTATCAGTCTATATGTTTAGATTTGTATAGTAACAATGCTTTGCAAGATTGTGGCATAGATTCCCCACCAACATCTACAAGAGACTTCATATCAAAAACTTTATGTGAAAGAGAGGAAGGTCAAATATTCTACAGGAAATCATGCTTGGATGGCACATGTCAGCATTGTGGTGGCTTGAAACATATTCCAATATGCAAACATATGGAAATCACACATATAGTTGAAAACAAACTAGTAGAGCTCAACAAGTATAAAATGGTGGCTTACAATAAAAAAAATGGTGAAGAAGCAAAAAATGTGTGATTTGGTTATTCAAAAGATTCTAGTGTATCAATTTCTATCTACATTTCGTGATAGTATAGTGTATGAATATGCATGGAATACCTATAGAACTCGATGGTTGAACTTCCAATTTAAGTTATGCAAGGAAACATTTCCACTTGGAAACATTGTTTCAATCATCAACTTTGTAGAGAACTACAAACTATATTACAACTCCACATAGGTTTCTATATTTGTGCACATCACATTCATTCATGTGAATGATAGTATAGAGGATGACATAAAGATCATAAGGGAATATCATTTTATAGTGATGATTGAACTCATTATATATAGTTTTTTCAAGGTTTCTTTTAGGTGTTCTACAATGATTTGGCTAGAAGGGGCATATCATATGTTTGGATAGTTGTGCATCACAATTCAAGAACCCATGGATGTTCTATTGGTTGATCAAGATGTGTAATATTACAGGAATTCAATATATGTGGAACTTTTGTGAGGCTAGGCATGGAAAGGGGGAGCATGATGGTGTAGGAGCATGTAGGAAAAGAGGGATAACACAAGAAGAGTTAAAGTATAAATACAATGCAAAATTGATAGATGCAAAATCAATAGTCGAGTGGTGTACTACTTCAATGGGTCTAGGTAATGAAGGTAAGTCTTTAATTCATAGATTTTTTTGGTTGATAGATGATACTAACATTATACCGTATGAGGATTGTTGTACATTGACAGGACCAAGTGAGCTACACTCTTTCAGAATCTCAAATGTAGGTTCATGGACTATCCATATGCTAAATATGGCATGCTTTTGTTATTCATGTACAATTCAAGGGCCCAAAATGAGTGCAATTCAAAGGAGTGGATTGATGAATGGTGGTTAAGTTATATAAGCCCACTTGATAAGCATCATCCCTTGACAACACTAGACCTAACATAGATGGAATCATCAATTGACTTTGACCATATATCAGATCTAGTTCAACCAGGTAATATATCTACTTGCATAGTTTTTGAAATTCCTAATGTTATCTTACTTTGTAGTTTTTTTTGTAATGTTGACTAATTTAATCTAATTTGCTACACATATCAATGTAGGGCATATTTATGCAATTATTACAGATGAAGAAAATGAAGAGAGAATGCATTATTACTTGTGTGATTGTGTTGAGGCCAAAAATAAATTGGAGTTTATAGTTATAGATGGAGAGAATAGTGAATACCTTATAGGCTTGGTGGTTGCTACCAGAACATAGATTAGAAGGTACCCAGATAAGAGTGTTAATGTTTGACTGATTTGAAGGACTTCAACATGCATAAGAAGATTCTTCATTACTCAAACCTTGTCATTGCATACAATTTTCTTTTGTTACAATATCAGGGTAGACCTTTTAGCAAGATCTCATGGAAGGTGCATGAGTCTAACCATGAGACAATACTCGACACAATAAAGAGTAGAGAAGACTTGGATGGTTCATTGGATTAATTTGTGTGAACCCCAATCCTAGACTTGCACAAACATAGCAAACATACACAACATTAGATCCAAATAAAAGTTAGAACTAAGATTCCCCATGGAATTCATCTACAATGCTCAAAATAGGAAGGAAAATGAAGAACAAAACAAGAGAAGCAATAAAATCCTATCTAAACATGCAAACCCTCAATCCCAGGGGAGAATTGGTGCCAATTTGATGTGAAAATTAGCCCTTTCCAAATTCCTTTGCAAGCTTGATGATCTTTGATGAAGGTTGATCCACTTGGTGATGAAGAACAGTGAGCTCCTTAGTGAAATCTGCAATAACCTATCTATGATGATGATAAAATGCTATGGAGATAGGTAAAATTAGTTCTCAATGTTAAGAGAGTAACTTTTCTCTAACTTGTGCATTTAAATTACAAAGGAAAGCCTTCTATAAATAGAAGAACAAGATGGAGGAATGACCAAAATGAAGCAATGTGGGATCATTCAACACCCAATGGCCAAGTGTCACTTGTCAAGATGTGAATGGAGGAAGCTTGAGCACATTTTGATGAATGTGAACAATAAATGATATTAGGTGGCATTTCAAATTTTTGAAATAGCATGTTTGAGGCCCAGATTAAAATGGATTAAATGACACTTGGCTCAATGCACAAGGACATGTAAGAGGAGATACATGCTTTGTTGGAAGGAAAAATATACTTGAAGGGATTTTCAAACTTGGAGGAATATTCCCCTAAAGATGCCATGTTGAGAGAAAATAGAGATTTAATAAATCATTTAAATGTATTTTCATGTGCAAGTGGCAAAACCTAGAGAATTCAAGTGATTAGGATTAAATTAATCAAGATTTGATTAATTTAATAGGAGGTTAGTTGATATGACTATTTGATTTAGATTTTTGGATTTATTTAAATCAAATTTGAGAAGAATGAAAATAAAAGATTTAATTAAATAAAAGATTTTGATTATTTAATTAAAGAGGGGTGATGTTAGATTAAACTAAATAAGGATTAATTTATTAATCTAATAAGATGACTTTAGAGACTAATTAAATAAATTGAATTATTTAATTAAATAGAGACATATCATTAATTAAATCAGAGTGATTAATTTAATTAACAGGAATATGACAACTTAATTAGATAAAACTGATTTATTTAATTAAGTGATGAAAGGTTATGACTAGCTAAGAGGATGATTCAAGATGAAATGATGTTAGTAATTAGGATCAAGTGTGTCGGTATATTTTCCATGTCTACATTTTTCCCCTTTTTGAAGAAAAATAGATGTTGTGTTGGTTCAAAGAATAAAATGTCTCAATCAAAAATTCAAAAATTTTCCAACATTCAAAATTTCCCTATTGCTGCCCTGGTGAGAAGAAACATATCGATATGCTGCCCCCTCAAGAGATTGGATGAAAATTTTGATTTTTGGGTGATCTCACAAGAAAAAGGAGGACAAGGTGCCTGATGGGTCCAGAAATCTCTAGGATGCCAAAAAATTGCAAAAACATGAAAAATGATGTAAAAGGCCCTCGAATAGGTGAAAATGGGATTGGGGGTCCAAAACCCTAGCTAGACAGTTAAACAGGGTCAAAAAATCCTATTTTTTAGGCTTAAAAAGGCCTCGAGGGATCACTTCTAGTTCATTTACACACATATCCCTTTGAGATTCTACAATTTTGAGCTCTGACCCCTACAAGAAATGGTGCAACAATAACTTCCATGACATGTCTTGAAGTGAGTACAAGTGTACTAAAGGCTTCCTAGAATAGGACCCATTGTATGTCAACTTGACCTAACCTCATTTTTTGATTTTCATGTGTATTTAATAGCTTTGGAAGTTAAAATAGGTCAAGCAGTCCAATATAGCACCACTTCAAACTTTATTTCAGTGCCGCACAATGTTAAACTATGCTGCAATTGTAAATAGTGATGGGACGTCGCAATTTGGAGTTAGGGTTCAAACTAGAAACTAGACCGCATGTGCAAATAGTGCTGCAACAGGCCACTTTGAAATTTATATTTTATATTCAAACTAGGGCATTCTCAAACTGCGTTGCGATGGTGGAGTTTGAGGAGTTTAGGGCTCCAAACAACATAGTTTGGAACTTTCAAACTACATCACACTTGCAAATATCGACACATATGTTGTTTCAGGTATGCCGAGGTAAATCAAGATCATGATTTTTTACAAAACTTAACATGGTGACTTTCCTAATGCAGGAGGAGGCTAAGATTCTTCATTCATGTGAGCATAGATCCTCCATACTTGGTAGATTGGTTGTTATGCACAAGCAGCTATAAGATCACTTGGGGGCAATTAGACTCTGGTGTATTGCATATGCATCGCCAATGAGGACACATTTATGATGATGGCGGTGCTTACAGAGTGATGGAATAGTGAGACATCATCATTCCACCTTCTGACGTGTGATGCCACAATGACACTAGAGCACATGTGGTGGATACTTCGATTTCCCATCCATGAAGAGTGAGTGATCTATGATGTGGATGCTAGGAGAGACGTATGCTACAATGTGATGGGCCTTGATGAGATCATATTTTTAGAGGGATAGATTGAGTTGGAGTGTTATAGGCTCATTGTGTCACCCTTTCACTTGGTCATAATAGCCATCATTTTGGGTCTTGTGGCACTAGATCGATGGGGATGATATTTTAGTCCAGGATGGCAGCTTACTTGGGAGTTGATGGTTTGACGGAGGGTATGCTTTGCGTGGGGACTAGTACTATTGGCCACCCTATACCATGATTTACATGAGTTCACATACTATGAAGGCATAAACATCAGGGTCAGGGTCACACTTCTCCATATCTAGTCTTATGAGCATATCGTCATACTTTTCACATGAGTCATAGTAGTTGATATGGAGCTAGACAACCTAGTCATCTACAGGTATAGGGGAGGAGTTTCTTTCACCCTCACAGGACAGGCTAGCATCCCTCATTGGAGGAGGTTCATTGATGACATGAGAACATTCACATGGCAACCATATCTTAGATGACCCACATAGTACGAAAATTCCCAACAATTGTTTTTCACTCAATAGGACAAGATGATGTAGGGCTGAGAGCATACGATGATCAAGAGGTACCTGCTAGGCCATGTACAGAGATAGTTTGGTGAGCCTTAGGATAGACCTGATGACTGGTACGTTGTGATTTTTGTGCATACCATGAGTCAAACTTCATGGGGATTATAGATACCTACAACTAAGGTAGTACAAATTTTTATATAGCTAGTGGCCAGGTCGTGGCCATATGATCAGGGTTAGGCTAATACAAGTACCAAGAAGGCACACAGGGATTGGTTTAGGCCACCTCTCATGTTGACAGTGCTAAGGCTAAGGCTATGGATACCATTAGCATGATAGAGAGCTATAGGAAGAGGGGTAGGACAAGGCTAGGGAGGTCAAGGGGATGGAGATGGGGGCTGGGGCGGAGGTTGACCACACTAGCAGCTGGATCAGGGTAGGGGGCACCAGGATTAACCTAGGCAGGATCAAGACCAGGATAGGCAGAATTAGAACTAGGGCAGGCACGACCAAGATAGATAGATAGATAGACAGACCAGCCACCTCAAAGGGATTAGGGACCTCCACCACCACCTCCACTTGATCAGAGGGATTCACAGATATAGTAGTTATAGGCACAGTTCTAGGGGCTCCAGGGAAAATTTGTTGCTTTAACAATAAAGAGGGACCGACTGTAAATAGAGAGGGATCAACCTATCTAGTAGAGACAATCTATAGAGCTCAGGGTAGCATAGGAGATGGGCCACAGACAACAGTTGGAGAGCATGTCTATCTTCTCCTCCCATAGTTCTTTTTCATTGTGAGCATACATGGAGGCAGTCCAAGAGGCTAATTATTATAGAGTTCATTATCATCAAGTCATGCCCCAAGTGTCCCAGGTCCTAGATCTTTCATAGCAGACAAGGTATTGGCCCCCTGATGATCATGAAGAGAGACAACCTAGCAAGGATGAGGGAAACTAGTAGGGCTAGATTTCCTTAGATCACATACATGATTCTTTTTTCCTCATGAGCTCATTTTTTATAGTGCCCATGTGTGTTTCTACTTTATGTATTTGATACATACTTGATTTAGATTTGTACCATGATAGTTTATTATTTGATGATATATATGAGATGAGATGATTTGATCCACTATGATGTATGCTATGTTTCTATTCAATTTATGCATGATGCAATGGTTTCTACTTTTTATATGTGATTCTATGATTCTATGTTATGTATGATGTGGTACAGTGATTAATAGATGCATTTCTTTTTCAATATCTTTTCTATGCACTTACATGGTGATGATGCATGAAAATGTGAATTCTTAGACTAACAGATCTATATTATGATTCTTAAATGATGATAATATGTATGAGATGCAATCTTTTTTCTTTTTTAATATATTATGCATGATATGGTGATGCATTTGTGGATGTTCTGATGATGCATGTGATATGATAAAATGATGCATGATGTTTATGATGTGTTTAATGATGTTGTTTATGTTATGATGCCTATGTTATGATAATGCAAATGGATGATATGTATGCATTTATATGGTTATGATTATTCCTATGATATGGTGGTGTATTTATGGGTGATGATACTTTTGTGTTTATGTGATGGATGCAAATGTATGGATTTATGAGATGCTTAGAATAACCAATCTATATTAATGAAGAAATTCAATTTATGCGAAATTATTATTGTTTCCTATATGATATGCATTATGTTGTATGATTTATGGTTTGTGGATGCAGGATGGATGCAATGGCGAGAATGAGCTATAATTAATTGTCATGGTACCATGTTAGTGTGGAAAGAAGATAGAAGAAAGCAAGAGATTCCAACAAGTTAAGAGATGATGATGATGATGATTTGCTTACCAAGGAGTTGGGATTTAAAAGGGCCAATTACCTTATGTTTGATAATAAACATAGGCATGATGCAACAAGGTATAAAGGACCAAGATGGTATTGTACCTAGTGTGATGGACTTTGACTCAACAATCACCCTGTTCACACCTAACATACAAAACCTCATTCAAAATGTAGTTCAGATATTCTAAACATCTTGGACCAAAACATAGAAAGGCAAGTCTTTCTATGTGGTCAACAAGATACCTAAAACATCTTCCCTATACCTAAACAAAGCACACATGACCAAGTTATATCACAAGAATATCCAACAAGCACAACAAATAAAAGATAATGATCATTCCCTCATTCCTTTCTCTCTAAATCCTTTTGTTTGGACATCATCAAGAGGTCATTGGAATGAGTGCAATAAGATAAGACAAAAGATAAAGATAAAGTAAACAAACAAGCTAATGTCCTTCATACCACTAGCCAAGACTAAACTATGGTGATGTCTGATGTTGATTTCCATTGTAGGCAAGATGCATTCTAGGGAATAACAATATTAGATGATTGATTGGGGACTAATTGGATGATAGGCTATTGACACAAAGAGTTGACTAACTTGTTTAATTACTAACCTAGACTCGAGACCCTAATGATTGAGTTTTCACTTTTGAACTACCAGACTTGTTTCCGATTGTTTCACCAAGAGTTAAGGATGATGATTGATTTATTATGAGTGATTTATTTTGAGTGAAAGCGAGATGAGGGTGGATGGATTTTTCAAATATTTGACATTTTTGAAGTTTTGAAATTTTTTGAGGCTATTTTTTGGTATTTTTGAGTTCTTGCAAATGTTTTGGTTTTCAAATTTTGTAATGTTTTGGGATTTTTTGAGAATTTCAACCAAGAGACTAACCTAAAGACTTATCCTAGGGGCCTCGAGGGCTAAACAAAAGATTAGCCTTGCCTACGCTATACATGCAGAGACCACGTAGTTTGATTGACACAGACTCGATTATTAATGAGGTATGAACAAATGGATTGCTAGTTTATTATGATGAACCCATAAAGGACTGGCCTAAGTGTATCGAGGGGAGATCAAAGATCAACCTTTCCTACATTCAAAGCTCAGAGACCCGTACTTCGATAACACAACTCTGCTTTTTGACTTTTTGGACTTTTGACATATTTTTGGATTTTGATCTGTTTTGAATTTTTTTGGGTTTTCCTTGGTTCTATGAATGTTTTTGGATTTTATGACTTTCTAGATGACTCAAGAACATACATGAATCTGATCTCATGAGAAAATCCCCCCAAGCGTGATGAAATAGACTACTCTCATAAAGGAAAGACAAACTGACCTTGAGAATGAGTCGAGTAGTACTAGGAGGGATCATGACATGAACACAGGACCAAGCTATGATGTGGATGTGGATGATGGATGGAGATATGGAATGGAATGGATGATGAAGGCATAATTGGTGGATGATGTAGAAAAATCCATGGATATCCTAGTGGATGGAAAGTGCTTATTTACACAAGGTGCTTGTTTACCAGGTTTTCACCAAGGTACTTTCCCAAAGTACCACCAAAGTGGTTTTCACTAGAGGATGATTTTTTTCTCTTTCTTTTTTTTTCTCCACTTTGTGATTTTTTTATTTTTTTTGTTGTCACCAAGACACCTGATTGCCAGGTTTTCATCAAGGTGACCATTTTTTTAGGACATTTTCCTTTTTTTTGTATTTTTTGTTTTACACCTTGAAAGATTAGTCATAATACTTTTTGAGATGGGAACTGTTCATGGCCCCCTATAGAGGCTCAACTTCTAGAGTTGATAACTGATATTCCCCTAACTTGTAGGTTGTTGTGATGAAAAAGGTCCTAACCAATTGGGTTCAAACTTACCCTTGCTATATGGATTAGGAACATTCTTCTGATTTTCCTTCGGTACTAGCTTGACTCCTAATTTTCTTGTTATATCTCTATTTGAGTCAGTTTTGATAGACTTGGAAATGATATTAAGGTGTCCATACACTGCTCATCCAATAACTATAGCTCATTTAGTCTTGATATCTGCTATTCTTCATCTGTAATGAGGTTCTATAGTGATATTCTTAGGGATGAGAGCTCGATCTCGATGGGGAGTATGGCTTATGATCCATAAACTAGGGGAAATAGTGTGGCACCTGGTAGTGTGTGGATGCTAGTTCACTAGGCCCATAGGGTAGGATTTAGTTGCAAATACCAGTCATGATCTACATCATTGACTATTTTCTTGAGGATTTTTAGAATGGTTTTGTTGGTGGCTTCTGCTTGGCCATTTCCTTGGGGATAATACGAAGTGGAAAAGAGATGTTGGATTTTGAATTTTTGGAAAAGGTCATGAACATCCCGATTCTTGAAAGGTGTCCCATTATCTGAGATAATGGCTTGGGGGACACCATAGAAACATATTAAGTAGTTCTGAATGAACTTAGATATTTGCTTTCCAGTGATGTATGTCATAGGGATGGGTTCCACCCACTTTGTGAAGTACTCAATGGAAGATATGATAAGTTTGTGACCACTAGATGAGGTGGGGGTCATATTTCCAACAAAATCGAGCCCCCACTATGAAAAGGGGTGATGGTGTGACAATCAGATAGAGCTCTTGAGTTGGTGCATGGATGATGTCCCCATGCAGCTGAAATTGTAAACACCTTTTGACATACTCATGTGCTTCTCTTTCCATTGTTGGCCAATAGTATACCATCCTTAGCAATTTATTAGCCGAGGTCATTCCACTCGATTGTGAACCAAAAATATTGTTATGTGCCTTGATTAAAGCATTCAAGGCTTGCTTGGAATTTAGGCAATGTAACAAGGTTCCTTTGATGTTTCTATGGTAAAGGGTATCTCCTAGGATGACGAAAGGAGATTCTTTCTTGACAAAGGTTTTCTTAAGGTTTGAGGTTATGTTAGCTTGGAGGACTTCTATTCTCAAATAAGTGTATATATCATTGTATCAGGGATCACTAGGACCAAAGATTTCACACACAAATTCATACTCTAGTACCTTGAATGTAGCCATGAGAAGCTACTCTACCAGGAATTCATGCTTTGTGACATTGTGAAGGACATCCAATAGGGATCCAATTATCACCATGGTGTCTTCTTCTCTATTGTTTTCTCTAGGTACCTACTTGAATGTGATCTCAATGAAGGACTCCTTAAGACTTTCCACCAATTTCATGTATGGAGTTAGCTTGTCATCCTTAGTTTTGTACTCATCATTCACTTGATTGATTATGAGTTGTGAATCCACATATACGTTGAGAGCCATGATATGCCACTGCATTGCTATTCTGAGTCCTATGGTTAGAGCCTCATATTCTATAATATTGTTTGCATAGGGAAATGCCAACTTGTAGGATCTTGGTATGTAGTCTCCCTATGGAGTGATGAAAAAGATCCTAGATCTCGATCCATGTTGTATGTAGGAACCATCAAAGTACAACTTCTAGTGGTATTCTATGCTCAATTTTAAGATGTATTCATCAAGGAACTCTTAAATTAGTGGATTCTCTAAATACATTGGTGCTTCTAATAGTTGGTTTGCAATAGCTTGTCCCTTGATGGCCTTCCACTCTACATACTCAATGTCATATTCTGATAGGATCATGATCCACTTAGCCATCCTTCCTATCATTATTGCTTTGGAGAGTAGGCACTTGAGTGGGTCGATATTCAAAATGAGTTTGATTTTATGTGCTAACATGTAGTGTATGAACTTTTGTGAGGCAAAAACTAATGCTAGACAAGCTTTTTCAATGAAGGAATAATTTAACTCATGCCCTACCATGGTTTGGTTGATGTAGTAGATGGACCTCTCTATTATTTTTTCATCAGGCTAGGAAAGAAGAGTGCCAAGAGCTATTGTTGTTTATGATATGTAAAGGATTAGAGGCTTTCTTGGGATTGGTAGCATAAGCACTTAAGGTGTGAGAAAATACTCTTTCATTTTGTTGAAGGCCTAATCATACTTCTCATACCATTTGTGTGCTACCCCCTTCTGGAGTAGGTGGGAATATGGGATTAACTTTTTTGATAGTTGAGCTATGAACTGGAAGATGGACTAGATCCTTCCTTGTAGGCCTCTTAGTTGCTTCAAAGTCTTGGGTGCCTCCATCTCAAGGATTTCCTTTACCTTGGCGAGACCTATTTCAATCCCTCTCATGGACACAATTTATCCCAACAACTTCCCTAATTGTATGCCAATACACACTTCTTTGGATTAAGGTGGACCTTGTATTCCTCAAGTCTCTTGAAGATGGAACTTAATGCTACTATGTGGTCCCTTCTCTTTCTGGATTTTTTCATTATGTCATTGACATAATCCTCCATAGTCCTATGGATCATTTCATGGAAGATTAAGGTCATGGCCCTCTCATATTTTGCTCTAGCATTCTTTAGGCCAAACAACATCATGTTCCAACAATATGTCCCCCAAGGAAAACTGAAGGTTGTTTTATATTGGTCCTCTTTGGCTATCATGATTTGGTCATACCCATAGAATCCATCCAAAAAGGATAGCATCACATGTCCTACTATAATTTCCAATATCATGACAATGTTTGGAAGTGGAAAATCATCCTTGGGACATGCTTTGTTTAGATCTCTAAAATCTATGCAGATATAGATGCCCCTAGTGAGCTTTGAGATAGCTAAAAGATTAGAGACCCACTATAGATAATCTATCGACCATGTGAATTCTGCATCTAGGAGCTTTTGCAATTCCATCTCAACCAATTATGCTATCTGAGGACGTATTTTCCTTAGCTTTTGTCTCACAGGTTTTGCTTGAAGATATACTGCTAGATGGTGGACCATAATCTCTAGATCTAGCCCAGGCATGTTGGCATAGGTCCATGCAAATTTTCCTTTCTCTACCTTAAGAAAGTAGCTAGGAGCTCTTGTTCTTTTGACATCAATTATTTAGCATAAAATGTGATATGTAGAGTTTCCTTTGTTCCCAAGTTGATTGGGTTACACTTTTTGGCTACAACCACTAACCTTTCCTGATGTAAAGCATTGAGAGGAAGATTGAATCCTTCATCCTTGGGTGCCTCAGAGAGGTTTTCAAAATTGGATACGTCCTTTATTTTTACTATTTTTTGGTCAGAGAGTGCCAGAGTGTGGTTTTCACTCAAAGACCTTGAGATTATTCTCAAATTTTTGCTTTTGTGACTAAAGGATTAAATCGTTTCCCCATAATAGGCTTGTGTGTCTAGTATGATATCAAAGTCAGCTTTGTGATCTTTGTATGGTATTGTATCTTCCAATCCCATGAATTCTGAGAGTTCCTCATCATTTTTGAAAGTGTCTAGAACCAGTGGTCCTCATTGGTTGTAATTGATGAGTTGGGGGTAGACTAGGTTTATTTCATGGGTTTGATTGGTTGACTCAAATAACAAGGTACTAATCATGAGGAGAGAGATATCCTTGAAAAGAATAGGTAGATTGGTTATTGCATCTTCATCATCACTACTACTATAGACATCAGTTATGCCAAATGTGAAGTTGTCTACGAGTAAGGCCTATAGATACAGGTAAGCAAAGTTCGATTGTTGATAGCTAAGGGGGAGTCTTGACTACTTGAATTGGGGGACCTTGACCATGCATGGTTATACTTGGAGGGGTACATCCAAGGCCAATATTTCTCATTCGCGTCTCAAGAATGATGGGTAATTTTTTCTGAGCCTTTGGTTTCTGTCATAGCCCATGGTGAGCATCATTTGTAATCCTTTACTGCTATCATCCATAGGTAAGTAAGTTGTTGGTCTGTTGTCTTGGTATAAGAGGTTTGATGGGTCTTCTATTATTTCCCAACCTAGGACTCCCCAACTCCTAAAGCTAGAGGAGCCTGTTGTGAAGGTTTGAGATGAGGAAGCATTATTTGACTGTGGTCACCCTCGTGACCTAGGAGATTGTGGTAATTCTCCCACTAAAAATGCATTTTTTGAAATTGCATAATCCCCACACCCATTGTCCTAGATAATGACCTTGATATCAAAGATGGCGAGGATGATGGGTTTCATTGTCACAGAAGTGGAGGCGAGAGTAGTTGAGTCGATGTATGGAGTTGAGGGGCCCTCATCATTCTTAGGAACTTGGGGGGTTTTGTAATATTTTGCTTCCAGATTTTTGCAATAGTAAAAGGGTTCAGGATCCCCATAGATAGTGACCTCTTGGCCTTGGTATGGAAATTTTACACACTAGTGGAAGGTGGAAGCAACAACTTGCATCCCATGAATCCAGGGATGCCCCAAGAAAATGTTATAAGGAAATTCCAGGTCGAGAACTTGACAAGTCATTTCCATGATGGCTGACCCTACTTGAATATGGAGTTGGATAGTGCCCTAAGACACTCTTTCTTGATCATTGTTTGCTTTGATAGTTATGTCTTTACCTTTTGCAACAATATCTTCAAAGAAGCCCAAGATTTTTATTAATTTAAGGGTGCATATGTTCAACCCTACACCTCCATCCACTAAGACTCTTTTGAATTTGTTTTTATGGATGATAGCCTCAAGATGAAGCACACTATTGTGAGATGGTTGCATTGGTAGGTCTTGTTCTGAAAATGTCAGGAGGTGAGGTGTGGTAATGTGTGTGACCATAGCTTGGAATTGATCTACATCGAGATCAGTGGGGATGGAAGATGAGGCCAAGGCTTCTTCTAGGATCTTTCTATGGGTTAGTGAAATGTTCTATAACTCCATGATGGAGATTTGAGCTGGGGTTCTTTTCAACTAGTCAAGGACATTGTAGCCACTAGGAACGGATCTTGGGTTGGAAGTGGGTGCTCTAGGTGGCTAAGATCACCTTGCGATGGTAACTTTTCCACCTCTTATGGTGACTCCACAATCAACTTGGGCTCCTTTGATGGTGATAACAATGTAATACTCATATAGGGATGCAATGACATGGTCTTATACATGATTCACATTTTTGAAGGTACCCTTTCCTTTATCATTGTTATTGCTCCCCTTGTCATGGTTGGGCATCGGATTCATGTAAATCTTGAGATTTTGGTTCCCTTCTAGTCATTCCACATTTATGATATTTTCATCAATGAGGTCTTGGATCAAGTTTATCAACCTCATGCAACTAGCAGTTATGTGTCCCTTGATTTTTTGAAAATTGCAAAGGTGATTGCTATTGTACCATGATGGTTTTACCAAGGGTTCTTGATAGCTATCATAGGTGGGAATTGTGATGAGTTTTTCCTACACCAGTCTTTTCATGATATATTTAGCCAATTCCCCAAGGGGTGTGTACTTCCTATTGGGAGAATTTTTGTTTCATTGAGGTGGTCTTCCTTGATTGTCCACATTGTTGACTATTTGGTTGTTTACCTATTGTGTGATGGTGTTAGATTGTTAATTGTTTTGATTGTTGGCTTATGGTTGTTGAGGTGTTTTTTTATTTTGTCGAGGAGCACTAATGACAAATTTGGTGTCATCAACACCATCATTGGTAACGTTTATCTTTTTCACCCATGTGTGAGGTTTGTCATTATAGCTAGTATATGGGTAGATTTCTTGATAAGAAGATGTTCCCCATTGTGAGATGAGGGCTCATTCGATATTGAGCACCTTGGGGATCAACTGATCATAGGTTTTGATGAATTGTATCTTGAGATGAAAAGACAAGAGTCCATCAATATTTTTAGTGATGGTGCATACTTGTTGTTCCTTGGGCATGGCCCATTTGTTTCTATTGGCATCTGATTTCCATCATTGTAAGAATGAAGCAAACATGTCTCCCTTGGATTGTTTCATGGTTGATAGTTATTCCAAGCTTCCATCCATACCTATATTGAAGGCATAGTTTATCATGAATGCATCCATGATTTCCTAGAAATTTTTGATTCCTGAGAGATGAGAGAACTAGTCAATGGCAGAACCTGCCAAGCTCTGAGGGAATAGTCTCATTAGGTAAGTTTTGTCATATGTGACCTCCATGCAACATACCTAGAACTCCCTAATGTGATCTTCAAGGTTTCTTGTCCCCTGATACTTGTCAAATTTTGGGATCTTGAATCCTTTTGGGAATGGTTTCCTGATAATGCTCATGTCGAATGGATAGGGGCACAAGTTCTTTGGTGGTTTTGTGGTTTTCCCTAATTGAAGATCGAGAACTTGTTGTGGAAGAAATTTGATTTGTGTCAATACATCATCTTTAGGATCAGGGGGTGGAATGAAGGTGTTCTGTGGTGGTTCAATTGTTGGAGGGATGGGTGGATTGGTTGGTGTGTTGGTGGACAGTGTTTGCATGTTTTATTGCTCCAAGTATGCTTGTAATTCTTGTTGTACCAACAATGCTTATTTTACCAACAACGCTTGTTGTTGGTCTTATTGATGTTGTGTTAATAATTCCTATTGTTGTAATTTCTGGTTTTGTGCCAACAATGATTGTTGTTGGGTTGCTAGTTGTGTTGCTTCTTGCTACTCTTGGTATTACTTCAGTGCTTGTTGGTATGCTTATTGTTGCATGAGGTACTATGTTTGTGTGTGAGACTATTCTTGTACTTGTGCTTTTTGGGCTACTTGTGTGGCTTGTATGACCTGAGCTGCTTGTGCAACTTGGACATCTTGTTGTTGTTGTAATAATGCCTAGGCTTGAGCATCCTATTATGTTTGTTGTGTAGCTAGTTGTGCTTGTGCTTGCTGAGTAGCTAGTTGTGCAGCTTGTCAGATCTAAATTTGCTGGAGTTCCTTTTGATAAGAAACTTGTTGAGTGGCTTGCAACATGATGCTATATTGGTTTGACACATTTTATTTTGGAAATGAAGGTGGTAGTAGATTCAGAAGGGTGTTTGTGATGAGAGACACCATTGTATTGATGATGGGGATTTTCATAGTGGATGGTTCAATTGATGTGATAGGCCCTTGGGAGAACATATTTTGAGGTGTTGTGATGGTCACTTGTGTTTTTGGTATAGTTTACATCTGTTGTAGTGATATTCATGGCAATATTGGTGGACTCAATATGATGCTTTGATTGATGATTGAGGGGTTACTTTGATTCTATTGATTGATGTTTGGTAAAGGGGGAAGCCCTAAATCGAGGGGTGGTGTGGATATTAATGTCAAAGGTGAAAGTGGTGGAAAAGTGGGTGGTGCATTCTCTTGAGGAATGGATGATGATAGTGGGTCAAAGATGCCCCCTAGTCTAAATAATCCACCTTCTCCCTGTAAGATCAAGGGGAGAGAGGTCTGAGGTGTTGCATGAAATGATGATGATGATGGCTCATTGTGATTTTGAAAGGTGAGAGGGACATATGGGTGTAAGGGATTTTGGGGAACGGGTTAATATAATATGGTTTTTGTGTTCAAGTCTTGATTATTCACAAGGGGGTGCATTTGTAGTGCATTGAGAAATGTGCTCCCCTTGTTAACAATGGGTTGAGTTGGAGCAATGGATGATGTAATTTGTAGGATGGATTGAGTGATGTTCTGAAATGGGGGTGTTGATGAAATTGGGGGAATGATCCCAAGAGGTTGTTCCACAATGGTACTCACATCGTAATTAGAAGGGATTTTACCCCCTTGTTTTTCTAATTCAGGCATATACTGTGAGGGATGGAGCTTCATCATGATATTGACAATTCTATGACTTTTGGGATTTTGGACCATTTCAACAATCTCATCTTGTGTCATCCCAAAGGAATTATTTGTGATATCCTCCACTTGACCTTTCCCTTAAGGATTTTGTGATGATATAGGAAGATTAGTTAGGGGATTGCTTGATTCCATTAGATTAATTTGAGGAGAAGTTTGGCTAAAGTCAGTTGAAGTTGATGTTTCTTTGTTGACTTCCATGTTCTTCTTTTGTTGTGATCTAGTTTGCACCATAAGATAGGGGTCAATTTTCAAGAATGTGTGAGAATTCTTTAGATTGATCTAACTCTAGGCACAAAAGAGAAAAATTAGGAGGATTAAGGATCAAAGTGGTGATGAAATGAAAGATGGATGATATGAATGGCCGAACTCTTAGAAGATCTTGAGGGGGATGCTATAATTTTTGTACTTTTTGGATTCTTGGATTCTAGGATTTTTTTTTACCTTTATTTTGGGTATGTGTAGGATCATCAAGGAAAAAATAGGCCCTTAAGTGGCAAAAAATTTAGAAAAAACAAAGTTAGGCAACTTGACATAAAAATTTGAATAAGTTATCAATATTATTTCAAAAATATGTAAGAATAGAATCTATAGAAAATTGAATGTAGTTTCTAAACAACTAGGTTTATTTAAAAAAAATCTATTTAGTAAAAATTGAAATTTCCATGCAGTAGTACTAAAATTTTAGGGAAAAAATAAGAAGTAGGTATCTGTCTAACCACCCTAACCATAATAAAATGATAATATTTTTTATAATATTTTAGATATAAGTAAAGGACTCATGTCCCCATGTAATGCATATATTTTTATAATTTTTCTCCATGTAAATAATTAATTATGATTTTTTTATTACAAATTTTATTAAATATAAAAAATTGTATGTCTGACCACTTTAACTTGGTCAAAACTTCATGAAATTCATTTTTTTTAATCCTATAGTATGTGACACATGTTTCAGATTCAAAAAATGTGATACCATTTGAAAGCTATAGATGTTTTTCAATCAACCTATCAATTAGGGCTTTAGACATAATTCAAATAGAAAATGAATAATAATTTTTTATTAAATTCAAAGTAAAGCATAATTTATATTGGTGAAAATTTGAAAATATCTTTTAAAAACCCTTTTAATTTCATCAATTTTGGGTTAAAAAAAGTCATCAACCACATACCCTACACATACCCATCTTATTGTTTCTTTTTGGCCCATCGTGATCCTGCACATACCCTTTTTGATTCTTGGATTCTTGAATTCTTGGATTTTGATTTTTACCTTGATTTTGTTTTTGGATTTTTTTTAAATTTTAGCTAATGAAAAAATAGATCCCAAGATGTTGGATGTTATCTATGGGATGGACTTGTTGACAAGATGATAATTTGACTAAGTGTAGGGAGAAGGATGCATCTACCCACACCTAGCCAAACAAGATGATTTGATGATAATTCAACTAAGCATATGGAGTAGGATACATCTACACATACTTAGCAGAAAAAAATGTTTTTGATGTTTTGATTAATGGATTTTCCAAAAATTCTAGCAAAAAGGATGGTTTCAATATTTTCAAGAGTTGTTGGTGAGATTATTTTGATTTGATGTTTGAAAGATGGATGAAGATTTTGATTTTGATCCTATGTGTACCTAAAAAGACTTTTTTTTTTCAAGACATTGGTTTTGAAGAAAACACTTTACTTCTCATACAAGATGCTCAAATTGTTGAAAAAGTCTCAAATTATAACAATAATAAAATGAATACAAGTTGGGGTTGTTTCGTGAAGCTCTTATATAAAAATTGAAAGTCAATCTTCCTATAAATTTGTAGAGCATCTAGACAACCTTTTCTTGCAATCATTTTGACTAAGACCTTTGGTTTTTGGTTTTTGAACTTTGATATTTTGAGAAATCATTTGAAAGAACACATGTGTGGGGTTCAATTTTTCTTTAGCTTTGTTTAATGACTTCCTTTTAGCACAAACAATTCTTGATTATATTTTCAAACTAAATGTCTAATGTCCCAACTTCTTATCATCCCACAAAGTGTATTATGTGGAAATCACATAAATCAAGGCAAAAGTTTCCTATTGTTGACTTTAGTAAGCAAACTGAGATATAAATTCAAATTCTTAGAAGTCTCTAAGGATAGAATCCTTAGGAAAAGAAATAACACTTGAATTTTGTCAAACATATTTTCTTCCTAAAGGGTTTGAAATTTGATGCTCATGTTGAATTTTTGTTTTTCCAATGTGTTTGCTTCAAGAAAAGTGTTTCATTTCCAAGAACATGTATAACCCTATGGATATGAAAGACAATATTTGTTGAATCCCCACTGTGATAAATCCAACTACACCTACTCTTAGTGGATGATTAGATGCTTGACCACACAGGCTCCCCCTTACAATGCACTCGCTTCTTGGGTCAGCCAAGTATCAGTACCCATGAAACTCCCATGGAATACTTTTGATCTCTACTAAGAGCCATAAAAATGTGGGACAACTTCAGAACAACCGTTCTTGCACCAATAAATAGATCAAGGATTTTGGCCTTTTCTAAACAAAGCTTTTAATGCGGGCATTCCATTTGTGGGGGACCATCCATGCGATGAGAGACCATTGTTTCCCTTCTTGTCAAAATAATCCTCATGATACTTGTCTTTCCTCAAGTAGCCACACTTATATCTCATGTGGAAGTCGCTTGGCTTTAGCGTGTTACCTATTGGGTCATTCCCTTGGGTGATTAATTTTCCCCATAAGGTAGGCCCACTAATATAACACAAAAGCAAGAAAACACATGTATAGTTCTATCAATCTTCATTGAGAAACAAAGAGAGAACACATGCAATATGTTCCACTCACACTCACAAGTTTTGTCCAATTTTAAGCCCAAATTGAAATGTGGAGGCAATCACTTATACAACTTAATATCACCAAAAGGATTTTGATTCTCAAGATTGATGTGATGCGTGAGAGAAGCGCATGCATCTTTTGCATGATATTACTTTGGGTAAATGATTACAAAACATAAAAGCACTTGTCCATTTTACCCTTCCAAAGCAAGAGTGATTTTTTTTTAAGAACAAAAGGAAGTGTGAGATTTGATTGTTCTATTGTTAACCTTAAACAAAATCTAGTAAATTTTCCTAAAGTTCTTTTTAAACCCTTTGTCTTGTTTGTTTTAAACCCAAATTGAAATCTATTGACTCCTAAAGATCTTGAAGAGATAAATTCCTTTAGACTTGGAATTATAATTGCTTCCAAAATTTTCTAAAGACACTTGATATAAAAGATAAATGATTTTATACTTCAAACTCTTCCTTACTCCTTCCTTGCTTCTACCTACAAATATTAATTAATCCAAGAAAAATAGAGGCATAAAATAGGTCAATAGCTTAGAATGATCAAAAGCACACAATTACATGTAAAAATAATTTGAAATCAACGTTTTACCCCACCCAAGTGGTGCAACCTATATATGCATCGTAGTTTGAAGAAGTCAAAGGAACTGTATAGTGCTACTAGGAATGACAACAATGTTCTGCAGTAGGGACACATAGTGTGATTGTGATAGATTTTTTGTCAGTAATGCACTTTGAAATTAAAAATCCCAGTGTTAGAAAATTAGACTAGCATGGAAATTTAAAAATTTGAATTTTTTGGGTGGGAAGAATTCGATGGCAGTGTTTGGAGTTTGTAGCATCATTGTATGGCACCATTGGAAAGTTAGCATTGTTGTATGGCACCACTAGACTAATAGTGGTGCAGTTTCTTATAGACACAAAAAAAGAAGAAAAAAGCACATAATTTTGTCAAAAAATATGTTAAGAACTTGAGATAGCCCCCCTTCTAGCACCAATATGTGAACGTCAATCCTAGACCTGCACAAAAATAGAAAAAAAACACAACATT
Organism: Sequoia sempervirens; assembly: GCA_007258455.2. Taxonomy (NCBI): domain Eukaryota; kingdom Viridiplantae; phylum Streptophyta; class Pinopsida; order Cupressales; family Cupressaceae; genus Sequoia; species Sequoia sempervirens. The sequence goes on from VDFB02000017.1 coordinate 15,469,556, forward strand.
AGATCCAAATGCAAGTTAGAACTAAGATTCCCCATGGAATTCATCTACAATGCTCAAAATGGGAGGGAAAATGAAGAACAAAATAAGAGAAGCAATAGAATCCTATTTAAACATGCAAACCCTCAATCCTAGGGGGGAATTGGTGGCAATTTGATGTGAAAATTAGCCCTTTACAAACTCCTTTGAAAGCTTGATGATCTTTGATGAAGGTTGATCCACTTGGTGATGAAGAACAATGAGCTCCTTAGTGAAATCTGCAATAACCTATCTATGATGATGATAAAATGCTATGGAGATAGGTAAAATTAGCTCTCAATATGAAGAGAGTAACTTTGCTCTAAGCTATGCATTTAAAATACAAAGGAAAGCCTTCTATAAATAGAAGAACAAGATGGAGGAATGACCAAAATGAAGCAATGCGGGATCATTCAACACCCAATGGCCAAGTGTCACTTGTCAAGATGTGAATGGAGGAAGCTTTAGCACATTTTGATGAATGTGAACAATAAATGATATTAGGTGGCATTTCAAATTTTTGAAATAGCATGTTTGAGGGGGATGAAAATGGATTAAATTTCACTTGGCTCAATGCACAAGGACATGTAAGAGGAGATAAATGCTTTGTTGGAAGGACAAATCTACTTGAAGGGATTTTCAAACTTGGAGGAATATTCCCCTAAAGATGCCATGTTGAGAGAAAATAGAGATTTAATAAATCATTTAAATGTATTTTCATGTTCAAGTAGAAAAATCTAGAGAATCTAGGTGAGTAGGATTAAATTAATTAGGATTTGATTAATTTAATAGGAGGTTAGTTGATGTGACTATTTGATTTAGATTTTTGGATTGATTTAAATAGAATCTAAGAAGAATGAAAGTATAAGATTTAATTAAATAAAAGATTTTGATTTATTTAGTTAAAGAGGGGTGATGTTAGATTAAATTAAATAAGGATTAATTTATTTAATCTAATAAGATGACTTAAGAGACTAATTAAATAGAGACATAGGGTTAATTAAATAATATTGATTAATTTAATTAATAGGAAGATGACAACTTGATTAGATAAAAATGATTTATTTAATTAAGGGATGAAAGGTGATGACTAGCTAAGAGGATGATTAAAGATGAAATGATGTTAGTAATCAGGATCAAGTGTGTTGGTATATTTTCCATGTCTACAATTTGTAAGTATGCACATTGATTTTTCAAACTCATGTTATTGATATTAATTTATCATAGTTGATAGTTAGACCTTTCGCTTCCATATTTCAAGATTACATATGTTTTGGTTCCAAGATTACATATGTTTCTCTTTTTTTTCTTGCTACATTTTTACACATATACAATGAATATTGGGTAGATCATACGCATATTTATAGTTTCACCATTTGACCATATCAAGACGTCAAATTGCAAACTTGAGCTTTGCAATCCTAGATTAGACTTGGGAGACCCTTCCTCAACCATCATTTCACCTAAAACATCAACTATTTCCATCATATTCATCCAAAATATATATCATCTTTCCCTCATCTTAACACTTTCATCCATTATCATAATTAAGCTTATTCAAGCCTTGTCTAAATGATTATCAAGGCCTAAGAAAGTATATTCAAGGCTTGTCTAAGTGATTATCCAATCTTAGGTAAGAAAAATTATCCTCTATCCAATCCTTAGTCATGTGATTATCCAGGCTTGATGAGAAACTCCAAGCCTTGCCTAGTCAATTATAAAAGTCTAGTCTAAGAAAACCCCATTATCATCAATCAATGATCTATTTTAGCTTGAGGCAATATTGGTCTTGTATCTTCGTTTTCATCATTATCCCCTTTTCCATCCATTTTATCATTATATAGTTGTGGGTTAGATTAGTGTTCTTTAGGATTTTTTATGTTTTAGCTTGAAATGTATATGCATCATCCACATTCCAAAACTAGAGGCAATAGGTACTAGAATGTATGCAATGAAAAAGGAACCTGCTAGAAAAACACTTGAAAAGAATTAGATCAAAGTGAATGAGATAGATAATGTATTGACTAAAGAGATTATTCCTGCTCTTGAGAAGATGAAGGTGGGTGTGTAGTATATGAAATGGGAAAATGGAAATGCATAACTGGAGCAACAAGTACTAGAATGTGTGAAATGAAAAAAGCAATTTTCTCTTAAAACACTTGAAGCGAAAAAAATGAATCTGCTCTTAAAATAAGTACTAGGTAACTGCCTTGAGGAAGGTGCTTGTGTAGTATGTGCACATTATAAAATCAGGGTATTCCATGAGACCACATTTCTACCAAAACATTTCAAAATATAATATTGAAAAAATCCCTAATTGATTATGCTTTGATGGATGTCCATACCTTATTCCAAAGCTCTCATTTTAGCATATGTAGGAAGCATGCTAGAAAATATTATCACCAAAAGTCATTTGTGCATATCTTGCAATCTATGCATTGCATAAGATAATATATGTTTGAGGTATCATTTCAAACAATTCATATTCCTTGTTTATGATTCCATATTTTGCATACTGAACCATCAATTTTATGGTGTGTTCTATGTACTTCTCTTGCACTCTTAGGGTTTTTCACCTAAAAGGAGAGAGATAGAACCATAAAATTGAGGCGTTTCACTCAAACTAAGATATGAAAGATGGAATTGAGACTAAATTCAATGATCTAAATGTATCTAAGTGATGAAATTGATTGATTATGAATGCAAAACTAATGAAATATGTAATGTTTGAAAACACAATGTGATATGCAGAAAATAAACTAAAAAAATGAACTAATGCAAAAATAATTGAATGATTTTTAATAGAGTGCACTTGGAAGTTGAATGTTGATCCTGGGAGGTTCTAGAAATTGGAAGAAATCACTATTGATCACTAGTGGGACTCATTCGCCACTAATGGTGAATCAATCGTCTTATTGGTAAAAACACTTGAAACTAGTTTCTGACTATTGAGAACTAAATTATGACAAAATAAAGTTTTCTATCCTAAAAATGGGACTCATTTTCCATTGATGGAAAATCAATCCTCCTCCAGAAATCTGCAAATTAAAGAGTCAAGCCTATGGGTCCAGATTTACACTTATCTTCTTGTTGGGTTGATAGAGTCAAATCTGTAGAAAATGGGTTGTAGGTTGTCTCCATGCTTGAATTAGGGTTTAGTTGACTTGAAGTGCTTTTATGACTTTTTGACCACCTTTCAACACCTATTTTTGTGAAAAATCTTCCTACAAGACCTGCAAACACAAATGCCAAGAGGGGGAAAATGGTTAAGGGTTAGAGTATATGGATTTTCCTTGGCCAAATCCCACTTTGGTAATCAAAACCTTGATAAATAAATGAAATGGAATGAAGAAGGAAATGATGAATAAAAATATGCAAATGTCCTAAACTCACCAAATCCTTGTTGAAGAAATCTGAAGATATGTCAATGGTTGCTCCAAGATGTTTAAAGTTTGCTTGATTAAATGATGCAAAGTTCTTAAGTGATAATTGATGAATGAGATGAATGCTCAAATGAATTAGTGGATGAATTAGATGTGAAATGGGTAGAAAAACACTTATTTATACACAATTATGCCCTAATAACCCAATAATACATCACAGGCCAACATAAGCTCTTTTTGAATGAAAACCCAAAAGAAATTTTGAATTATTTTGAGTTTGGAGCCAAGAGGGACTCATTCACCTCCCATGGTGAATGGGTCCCACTCTAGGCTTGTAAGTGGGTGTTAGGAATTAAGTTGCATTTAATGTTGTTTGTTAGGTTTACATTAAAAAATACACTTAATTATGACTTTTAAGTGCATAAAGGGTCCAAATAAAGCATAAGAAAGGTGTAAATAATAATAAGCCTAGAAAAGTATGAAATCTTGTTACAAGACTTTACAAATATTTAGTATAGGACTTGATAAGTGATAAAAATGTGATTTTTAGATGAATTATAATGAGAGGAGTCTAGGAAAGTGTATAAATGTGTTACAACACTTGAAAACACCTTCACAAGACATCATAATTTGAATATTTAGGACCTAATGTGAATATTTAAGCCACATTGCAACATTAAATCAAAGCAAGATAAGTCAAAAATCATACGAAAAAGATCTAAATAACCATGAAAATTTCAATGATCCATTTTTATATGGTACATTTAGCCCCCACTTTAGTGAGAGGATGAACTTGCTTTAGACTCACACTAAAGTAGCCATACATATCAAGAGGGATCCAAATGCACTTATGCTAGCAAGATGGAATAACAATGATCAAGAGGGATGATCAAGCCTCAAGGATGAAGATCTCATGGAAAACTAAAGATAAGAACAAAGTAACATGCAAGAGTGAAAGAGAAAAAGAGAAGGAAGACGAAAAGGAAAAGTCGGATCAAGTTTCGATCATTTGTCTAGTTAGTTGTAGACAAGATCTAGGCTATTTTCCTAAAAAATAAAAATCATGCTCACTATGGGGTGACAAAACTCATGGTGTTCTACCAGGTGAGAAGGCCCAAAAGGTGATAAAAATACATTTGGATGGTATGTACTCAAAAACACATAGGTGGCTATGGGGAAAGTCATGTCAGAGAATGGGATTCCCACTCAACCATATCAAAGTTATACCTCCTGATAACTTTAACAAGGCACCACAAAGAAAAATGTTGGTTCATGCTTCATGAGACAAGAAAATTTGTGTATGCTTAGAAATCATGAACAAAGAGGAAGGTACCATAAGCATGCAAGTTGTGTTATGCAAGGTGGCAAAGATGTATAATATAAAATGTAAAAACAAAAATGCAAAAGATGTTTAAAGGAGTCTTGTTAAGTTCATGCAAGGTCTATCACTTAGGGGACATTATGTCTAACATCTCCAAGAGAGGACCAATCAAATAATAGAATATTCACAATTTAGGGGATGCAGTGTGAATTGCATCACTAAGAGGAATGTAATATGCTAAGATAGATAATGGTTATGAAGGAAATCACACCCAATGCCATCCACAAAGTGATAAACACATCGTATGAATTGACAAGGTTACACTCAGAACCAAGAATGAAAATGAATAATTCCAATGTATGCCCCCCACTTTAAAGGAAGTTCTACACACTGTTATGTGAGAAATTACTTTAAAGTAATGAAGGAAAGATGCAACAAGAAAAATAAGACATGATAGCCAACTTGGAAAGCCCCTATGCCAATTCATATGTTTCCAAGTAAGGTTGCTTCATCTAAATGAAAAAGAAAACAAAAGAAAGGGGAGTTTCCCCCTAGAAAGGAACACACCAAACACATAAGAGATCTATGGATTTGGGGTCAGTATGTTTGTTGCTACAATGTTTTGATGAAAGAACTTAGAACTATCTTCATTCCCCGAATACATAGAACTAGAAGAATGACACAAGAGAGAGAAAAAGAAAAAGAAAAATAAAGTCTGTTTTGGTTCAACATGGAAGAGACATTGTGGTCTCAACGCTTTGCATTGTCCCAAAAAGGAGAAACACAAGCGAAAAAGGAAATGAAAAAGGAAAAAGAAAAGGAAAATCTTTTGGGTCAACATGAAGGAGACATTTTGGTCTCAAGGCCTTGTGTCATCCCCAAAAGGAAAACACAAGAAAACAAGAAAAGGGATCGATTGGGTCAACATGGAAGATACATAGGTTGTCTCAATGCTTTGCATCATCCCCAAAAGGGAAACATAAGAAAAGTTAAAAATAAAAGGTAAAAGGTACGACATATAGAAGAATAGAGGTACAAATAGAAGTGTACAAAGAGAGAGAACATCAAATGCACATTACAGGGGAACACAATACACACATAAAATTACACCAAGGAAAAAGAAAAAGGAAAATACAAAAGGGGCTAGTAATGCAAATGCAAGTCAACCATTAACCAAGTTATTGCTTCTCAATCTCAAGTAGTATAAGTGGAGGATGGATAATGCAGTTAAGAGACAATGAAAAGTGCATTACTAGGACAAGGCTAATAATTTCATTCCCCCACTGAGTGTAAGGGAAGAATGAGTATAGGTGGGTGATGGGAAAGGATCATGGAATAGTGAGAATAGAAAATTATGCATCTATGGCATTATGTGATAATTGGGTTTAAGGAATTATGGAATGATAGGATAGTAGTTAGTATCAATGAAGTGATACTTGTTCAATATGTCCTTCAATGCCTGACATTAATTAGTTCTATGTCCAAGAAAATGATGACATTTTAAAAATTTTATTTAGGAATATTTAGGATGGATGACCAACCTATTTGAAGGTGGTAAGAGTATAAGACCTCTATTTAAAAGAATTTGCAGCTTCCTTTCACATTTAGGTGGTGGGTGGAGAGGAAAATTTACTTTTTTTAGTTTGTAAGGTCATTTGTGTTTACTAGATTCACCTTTTTCATGGATGGAAGGAGGAAGAGGACCCATGGGGATCCTAGCATCCTTGTCATTGGAATCATGTAAAGTTTTTTCATGTGGAAGGAGGACATTCAAGTTAGGAGGAGAATAAAAGATCACTGTACCATCATCTCAAACTCTCAAATATTCAAAAGGAGACTTGTTGTCATTAGGAGGATCTTGATATCCTAATCCTATTGTGTTTTCATTTGTTGGTCTTTGTTCCAAAACTTGATGAATTTTATGCTTAGTTTTTGTGTCACAACCTTGTTTACTTAATATAGTAAAGACTTTTCCATATGTTTCTTCAAGGTTGATTGGTGTCGTCGTAAATTTGTTATCATAAAATGGTTGAGGATGAGATTTTTTAGAGGAACTAGGTCCACCTATTAAGCGGAACTTAGGTCCTTCATTGATTTTGGGATGTAGGTAGCCAAACATGTTAGGATGTGGAACAATAGGAAGATCTTGTGACTTCATGGATGGGTAAAAGGTTGCATTGTCAAGGCATGAATTTAAGAACTTGTTCATGCTATCATCATCATCTCAATTGATGTCTACATCATGAGGAGGGAAATCATTTGGAGTAGAAGGAGCATGAGGAAGCTCAAGGTAATTTGGATCACAACCAAAGGCACAATTCGACATGTCTAATAAGGATTTCAATGAATTACAAAACTTATTAAAGAAAATATCCATGACAATGAATGAGACTAAAGTAATATGCAAGAAAGATAAGAAAAAAAAAATGGAAAGTATAATAGAAAACTGTTATGTAGAAAATACCCAAAAAATGCCTAGAAATATAGTTCAAAATGTGTAGCTAAACTGATTCACCCAGGGTGGCGAATGAGTCTAGGTATGATATTTTTTATATTTTTTTCAAAATATTTGAATTTATTTTCTTAATTTTTAGATGCAAATGCATATTTTCATTTTTTATTGATGTTGTATGCAAAAATGAAATCTATATGATTCTTTCACTAATGCAATTTTAGAAACCATAGGATGCAAAAATAAAACAAAACCTAATTCAATGTTGATGCAAATGAAACCTAAGATGCAAGATGAAATTGAAATCAGAAAGATAAATGCTCAAAATGCAGGTTCACCAAAATGAACCATCAATTTTTATGGTGTGTTCTATGTACTTCTCTTGCACTCTTAGGGGTTTTCACCTAAAAGGAGAGATAGAACCCTAAAATTAAGGTGGCTCACTCAAACTAAGATATGCAAGATGGAACTGAAACTAAATGCCACTAAGTGATGAAATTGATTGATTATGAATGCAAAACTAATGAAATATGCAATTTTTGAAAACACAATGTGGTATGCAGAAAATTAACTAAAATCATGAACTAATGCAAATAGAATTGAATGAGTTTTAACAGAGTGCACATGGAAATTGAATGTTGATCCTGGGATATCTTGGAAATTGATAGAAATCACTATTGATCACCAGTGGGACTCATTCGCCACTGATGGTGAATTAGTTCTATTGGTAAAAACACCTTAAACTAGTTTCTAACTGTCGGGAACTGAATTTTGACAAAATCAACTTTTATAGACTATAGGTGGGACTCATTCATCACTGATGGTGAATCGGTCCTCTAAAAATATACAAATTCAAGAGTCAAGCCTATGGTTCCAGATCAACACTTGTCTTCTTGTCGGGTTGACAGAGTCAAATCTGTAGAAAATAAGTTGTAGGTTGTCTCCAAGCTTGAATTAGTGTTTAGTTTACTTGAAGTGCTTTGATGACTTGCTGACCACTTGAAAACACCTATTTCCTTGAAAAAACTACTTACAAGATCTGAAAACACACATTCCAAGAGGGGAAAGTGGTTAAGGGTTAGAGTATAGGGATTTTCCTTGGCCAAATCCCACTTTGGTCATCAAACCCTTGATAAAGAAATGAAATGGAATGAAGAAGAAAATTATGAATAAAAAAATGCAAATGTCCTATACTCACCAAATCCTTGTTGCAGAAATCTAAAGATATGTCAATTGCTACTCCAAGATGTTTGATGTTTGCTTGATTGAATGATGCAAAGTGCTTATGTTCTAATTGATGAATGAAATGAATACTTGAATGAATTAGTGAATGAATTAGATGTAAAATGGGTAGAAAAACACTTATTTATAACACACTTATTCCCTAGTAACCTAATAATATAGCATCATAGGCTGACATAGGGTCTTTTTGAATAAAAAACCCAAAAGAAATTTTGAATCATTTTTAATTTGGAGCAAGGAGGGACTCATTCACCATGAAATGAATACTTGAATGAATTAGTGAATGAATTAGATGTCAAATGGGTAGAAAAACACTTATTTATAACACACTTATTCCTTAGTAACCTAATAATATAGCATCATAGGCTGACATAGGGTCTTTTTGAATAAAAAACCCAAAAGAAATTTTGAATCATTTTTAACTTGGAGCAAGGAGGGACTCATTCACCACCCATGGCGAATGGGTCCCACTCTAGGCTTGTAAGTGGGTGTCAGGAATTAAGTTGCATTTAATGTTTTTTGTTGGGTTTACATTCAAAATACACTTAATTATGATTTGTAAGTGCATAAAGGGTCCAAATAAAGCATAAGAAAGGTGTACATACTGATAACAATGCTAGAAAAGCATGAAATCTTGTTACAAGACTTTACAACACTTTAGAATATGACTTGATAAGTGATAAAAAAGTGATTTTTAAATGAATTATAATGAGAGGAGTCTAGGAAAGTGTAGAAATGTGTTACAACACTTCACAACACCTTCACAAGACATCATAATTTGAATATTTAGGACATAATGTGAATGTTAAAGCCACATTGCAACATTAAATCAAAGTAAGATAAGTCAAACATAATAGGAAAAAGATCTAAATAACCATGAAAATTTCAATGATCTATTTTTCTATGGTACACATACATGTCTAAAACCTTTTCAACAAATACATTTTGTGCATATTTTGTAATCATTCCAATCCATGACATATCTATTTGTTGCATTTTTTCAAAAAATTCACATCCCTTGTCCATGCTTCCACATTTCTCATACATTTCTACCAAGGGATTTGCAATTATAACATTTGATAAAATCCCCCTTTCTTTCAATGACTTGATTGTTTCCCATACCTTGTTCCAAGGGTAGGATGTTGACATAAGTTGTGGAATTCGGATTTATACTTGTGGATTGTATTTTCTTGAAAATTTGTAATGCCTTTAAAAAATCTATTTTTTGCATACCTTGCAATGATGGCATTCCATCAAAAAATTCATGTGTTTTGTTTATCCTACCAGATTTTACATACATGTTTATTTGTGGATATTATATTGGTAGGTCATATGTTAGAGAATGGATAGAGAAAAGTCACATGATAAATTCTTGGAAGGTGGAAATATCACATATCATCCTCACAACCTCCCTTCATAACTAGGAAATGGAAAAATGATAATGCATTAATGGAGAAACAATTAGTAGAATGCATAAAATGAAAGAAGGAATCTGCTCTTGACAAGTTGAGGATGGTGCATGTGCAGTATGTGCAATGTGCAAATGACAATGCAAAACTAGAGGTAGCAAGCACTAAAATGTATGAAATAAAAAGGAACTTTCTCTAAAAACACTTGAAAAGAATAAAACCAAAGTGAATGAGATAGATAATGTATTGAATGAAGAGATTATTTGTACTCTCGAGAAGTTTCAAGGAAGGTTCCTATCTAGTATCTAGAATGGGAAAATGACAATGAAGAAGTGGAAAACCTCAAGAGGTTTTGTATTTGGTAAGAATTTGTGTAGGAATAGAAAGTGAGAGATGATGTTGTAGGTTGATTTGAATAAATGAAGTCAAGGATTCTTGAATTTAAGACTTCCATGGAGAAAATACAAATGGAAATAGATGATAGGAAGAAGCATTGATGATAGAGTACCTGATCTAAAGTAGAAAAGTAAAAGATATGCTAAAGAAGTTAGAAAATCATGAAAAGTAATACTAGGGGTTGTTAATAGGTAAGTGCATTAAAGATGAGGAAAAATGTGTGGATGATCAAGTTGTATATGCAACTTGCAATAGTTGGAATTGTCAACTAAAGACTAAACTTAACCACTTAGAAAAGGAATAAAAAATAAGAAGATTTTATCATCAATAAAAAGGAGGTTAGTCTACTCTAAAAACACTTAAAAAAGAAGTAGACCAAAATAAATGAGATAGATAATGTATTGAATGAAGAGATTCTTTGTGCTCTCGAGAAGTTGAGGAAGGTGCATGTGTAGATTCTTATTTGTTTGTTGTACAACGAAATGATAGTTCCAAAACATCTATATGGGTGGGTTTATGCTAGGAAAGGTCATGTTTTGTACCCAAACATGTCAGAATAGTCTGAGCTACATTATATTGGTGAAGTCTCTTAAGAGACCAAATTGCAAAAGGGAAAATAAAATTGATGAGAGATTACTCAAAAACCATGAAACTTAGAAAAATTACATATAATTCTATGGGTTCACATACTGTCCCTCTACAATAACCTCTCTTTCTTTTTGATAGCTCCAAGTCATTTTCCCATGGTGAAAAGTTTTTAGTAGATGGAAAACAAGTAAGTTGCATGTAGTATAAAGTTGCAAAGTGGTGTAACTTTCATTCTATTAATCATACAACCAAACCAAATGTTGAAGAACATATGAATGGGTGGTTTTATGCTAGGGAAGGTCTTGTTTCAAACCCAAACATATAACAGTCTGAGCTACATTGTACCATCAAAGTCTTTTAAGAGACCAAAGCACAAAAGGGCAGCTTACTTCAACGAGTGATTACTCAAAAATCATGGGAGTTTGAAACATTACATATGAGGCTACAAGATCATGTAGGACACCTCTATAATAACCTCTCTCATTTTTCTATAGCTCCAAGTCATTTTCTCATGGTGAAGAGTTTTTAGTTAATGGAAAATGGGTCAATTGCATGTATTGTAAAGTTTCAAAGTGGTGTAACTTTTATTTTGTTCATCATACAACTAAACTGACTATTCCAACACATGAATGGGTTGGTTTATACTAGAAAAGGTCTTTTTTTTTCACCTAAACATGTCTAAGCATTATAAGATACATTGTATTGATGAAGTCGTTTAAGAGACCAAAGTGTAAAAGGGAAAAAAACTTCAATGAGAAATTACTCAAAAACCACGGCTCTTAGAAACATTATGTCTAATGCTATGAGATCATGTAGGGCCCCTCTACAATAACCTCTCTTGGTTTTTGATGCCTCCAATTCATTTCTCATGGGGAAGAGTTTTTAGTTGATGGAAAATAGGTCAATTACATGTAGTGTAAAGTTGCAAAGTGGTGTAACTTTTATTCTATTCATTGTACGATCGAACCAAGTATTCTAACATGTCTGTATGAGGGGGATTATGGTAGGAAAGGTCATTTTTTACACCCAAACATGCTGAAACAGTCCATGGTACATTGTACCAATGAAGTCTCTTAAGAGACCAAAGTACAAAAGGCCAACAAACTTAGATGAGAAATTACTCAAAAAATATAGAGCATAGAAACATTTCACTGGTGCTACATGATCACATAGGGTCCCTCTACAATAACCTCTCTTTTTTTTTGATAGCTCCAAGTTTTCTTCCTGTGGTGAAGAATTTTTCAATTGATGGAAAACATGTCAGTTGCATGTAGTGTAAAGTTGCAAAGTGGTGTAACTTTTGTTATGTTTATCATACGACCAAAGAAACTATTCCAACACATTTGGATGGGTGGTTTTATGCTAGGTAAGGTATTTTTTTGCACCAAAACATATCATAATAGTCTAAGCTACATTGTACCAATGAAGTCTCTTAAGAGACCAAATTGCAAAAGGGCAACAAACCTTGACAAGAAATTACTCAGAAACTGTGGCACTTAGGAATATTTTGTTTGATGCTATGGGATTATGTAGTCCCCCCCTACAATAACCTCTCTTTATTTTTGATAGCTTCAATTCATTTCCCATGGTCAAGAGTTTTTAGTTGATGGAAAGTGGGTCAGTTGCATATAGTGTAAAGTTGCAAATTTGTGTAACTTTTGTTTTGTTCATCATATGACTGAACCAACTGCTCCAAAATGTTTGCATGGGTGGGTTTGTGCTAGGAAAGGTATGATAAGTCTCTTAAGAGACCAAAGTGTAAAAGGGCAGAAAACTTTCATGAGTGATTAATCGAAAACTATGGAACATAAAAACATTTTTTTTAGGGAAATGGGATCATGTAGGGCACCTCTACAACAACCTCTTTCAATTTTTGATATCTCATAGGAATTTTCCCATGGTGAAAGTTTCTCTAATGCTCCAAAAACTGTCAAATGCATGTAGTGTAAAGTTACGAGGTGGGTCCAAACCGTTAGTGCCAACACATCTAGTTAGGAACATCTATGCTAGGCATGGTCACCACCCTTCATTATAAAAGGGTCATAGTATTTCCTACTTGAAGGGTCACAATTTTTTTCCTAAGGTTATATTCTTAATTAAATTCTTCAAGGATTTCATGGATGTCTTTCTCAATGATAAATTTCTCTTGTTAGTGCTTATCAACCTACAAATCATTTTGAAAAACAACATTTTTAATGCACGTGGAGTGACCTTGTTGAAGATACATGAAGTCATGAAGCAAAATATATATATATATATATATACATAATACATGAAGTATGAGGCATACACATGAATACACGTAATACGTGAATTATACATAGGAAGCATGAAGCATGAAGGATGATAGCATGAAAAATGAAGCATACACATTAATTTACTCTATGACGCATGAAGCATTACTATATTCATATGATTGATTTAATGTTCTATAATCTTATAAAAGAATAATTTTTAGAATTTATTATATATTTATAATTATATAAAAGTAGAGTGCATGGAAAACAATTGGATTTTAAATCTTTGAAGTAAAAAATCTATAAATATCTATTGAATCATGGATTTATAATGCAAATATGAACACCATAAATAAAAAAGATGTGTATTAACCAAATAGCCATATATAAATACATCAATATTGTAGGGAAGGGAGATTCACTACTCACAAGTTATCTTCATTTAGAAAGCCTGAACAGGTGAACTATCCTAAAGTACCTCAGGAAAAGCATGAGAGTTCTAGAATAAAAAAGAGTAGGTCACAAATATTTTCTAGGAAAGCTAACAAGCTCTTGGCCAAAGGATGACAGTGTGGGATACAGACAACAACACGATGTGTTGGCATCCGAGAGGCATGCTAGCAACTCGTACAAACTAGAAAGCAAGAATTTCATAGAAAATGACAAAGTGACTACTTCTATTCTAATTGCTAAGGACTTCCAAAATATAGGAAAGTAATAGAAAGTGATAGAATTGAAATAAAGTGAAGTAGACATGATAGAGATAAGGAGAAGAAAGGAAAGAAGATGCTCATAACAATCCAAGTAATGGAGCCTCTAGCTAGTAGATATCTTCAATACCTGCATATGTAAGATCTGGAGAAAGTTTTGTGGCTATATAGGGGTTTGCCTTAGTAAAACCCCCATCTTGGTGTTCCCACCTCCACTAATAGCCAGATAGAAAGAGAGAAATGAATATAAATGGACAAAGTGTGTGATGAAAGAAAAACCCGCTTTAGGAGTAGAACCTGCACCACCAAGTAGGAGTGATAAAAGCAATCCCCACTCGAGGAGGAGACCCTGTATCACAAAAGAGGTGATAAAATCAATCCACACTCAAGGAGGAGAACCCATATCACAAAGTAGAGATGCAATATAAATGAGATGTGGAATCCCAAGATGCTCACAAGTATGAGATAAGGGAGATGAAGTTGCAAGAGTCAATAGTGTTGCAAAGAGAGCTAGAAAAGATGTAAGAATGTTGGAGTAGCAAGCTATAGGTAGCTATGCGAGAAAAATTTGAAGGGTAGAAAGCTAGAGCCAAGGATAGAGAGAAGTGAGAATGAAGCTAGAGAAGTGATAGAGAGAAGTTAGAAGAAATTAGAGACCAAATAGATGGAAAAGATGACTTTTAAAGAGGGAAAAGAAGCTTCTTGAGTTGTTTCTAGGCATCCCCAGCTGTTACCACCGACAAAACTTGTTGGCAAGTGGAAAAAATGCATGGAAATAGTTTTTTTAGCATTCAAATGTCACAGGATGCTAACGTGGCGCACTAGTATCTGGACACATCATGCTACAAAATAACATGAACAAGAAAAGTATAAGGTTTGATGAAAAGTTGACACGCTAAGGTAGCTGCTAAAAAGGGGTCTAGACCATCCTGAGAAGAGAAAGAGGCTAATGTAGGGGCCAAAATGAACCTACACAAGTTCTAGGGTAGTGGACATTAAAGTGGGTACATGAATGTATATGAAATTGGAATGGGTGCAATTTTATGACTATACATTTTTTTCCTCACTTTAGCGGGCATATGAATCTACACTAATATGCATGCTAAAGGAAATATGCTAAATATAAATAACATCACATGCCAAAAGGATACTGTAGAGGAACCAAAAAACTCTTTGAGCCATGAAAGCATGCCCCTAGGCTGAAAACCTATAAAACAAATGCATTAGAGAAGAAAAGCATGCACTAGACAATAATGTTAGAACATAAAAAATTCACTAAAGGATTTGAGTTAGTAAAGTAAAAGAGACCTCAATGTAGAAGGTTGTCTTAGTACTATGCATTGTCCCTAAATTAAGAATAATAACACATTGAAAAATTATAAAATGAAGAGAGGAAGGGCATATACTTAGGATGAAGAAGATGTAGATCTTTGATTTGGTATATATAAGTTGATAAGAAATAGAATTTAAGAATGTAAGTACCTCATAGGCCCACAGACCTGTAAGGAAGGTGTCCTCTAGGATCTCTCACATGAAGGAAACCCAAAAAAGCACCTCATAGACCTATACAACTGCAAGGAAGGTGTCCTCCAAGATCTCTCACATGAAGGGTACCCAAAAAAACTTCCTTACAAACCCATAGACCTACAAGGAAGGCATCTCCCAAGATCTCTGACATGAAGGGAACCAAGAAAGTGCCATACAGACTTGTAGACCTACAGGGAAGGTGTCCTTCAAGATATATCACATGAAGGAAACCCAGGAAAGCACCCTACAAACCAACAAACCTACAAGGAGGTATCCCTCAAGATCTCTCACATGGATGAAACCTAAAGAAAGGGGACTCTGCTCAAAAAGTGGGTTCATAGGTGCACCTGCAAAGCAAAAGAAGCAATGCAGGCAAGTAAGTGGACACTCATGAAATTTTTTGACAGATTGGAAAGCTTTCAAAGGGGTCCCTCATGAACCCTTCAAAAGAAGAGGGGTCCACACAAGGATCACACTATTTGAAAAGTGAGGTCTAGTTAGGCTACCCCCAACCTAGACACAAATGATTTCTCTCAAGAGAAAAGCTTTCAAAGGGGGTCCCTCAAGAACCCTTAAAAAGAGAAAGGGGTTCCACTCAAGGGATGGTTCATTTGAAAGATATAAAGAAGAGGTGGGTTCCTTGACAAGGGCACACATCTCTAGAATAAGTTATCACTTCCCCCATCATACAAGGGAGGAGAACCATGCAAGATACTTAGAACATGCAAGATAGAGGTAGACCTTGATATCACTTGTCATGAGAAGAAAATACATGGGCATCATAAAAAAAAAAGAGCAATGACACCTAAATCTTGATTTTTTTGTATTTTACCTTTCAAGACCTTGCATTCACTAGTGGAATGGCCAATCACTCAATGGTATGCACATAAATAATTCTTTCCTTTACCATGTTTATGTATTTTCTTGCATGTAGGAGAAGGAAGAGTGATTAAGTAAGATTTTAGAAGTTGAAAAAAAAATGATCTTGCTCAAATAAAGAATGAGGAGCAGGAAGAAACCCTTTCTCTTGTCTAGAAAATTTTGAATGCTCATGAGAAGAAGATACGAAGGTAGTAGACAATGGAGGATCTACTTGGAGAGTATTATTCTAGAAAATGGGATCATACTCCTCTAGGAGATCGTCATCATCTTTCCTGACAATATTACCAACATTACCTTCTTTAACATAAGTCTGATCATATTCCTTGGAAGGAGGATCAACACTAAGAATATTATAGTTTGCATTCACCTTATCCCACGATACAGAAGAGTAACTATCTTTTATAGTGGGTGTGAATGATGTTATTGGAGAGTCTAAGTGGATTGGGTCGACTTTATATTCTCCACTGAAGGATTCTATAAAGTATAAAGAGACCTAATCATCACCAAGAAACACATTTTCTTGAGGAGTAGAAACAATAGACTTGAGATTTCTTTCTTTAGAAGGATCTTCTTCAAGGACATCTATCTCAAGAGTATCCTTAGTGGTAGGTACTATTGGAGTAAACATCAACACACTGGAAGACACTGAAGGAATAAGAGTAGGCATAGCTGAAGCCTAATCAGAAGCCACCATCTCACATTAGTGCATACCATCTAGGTCATCCTTAATTATGACTACTTTATTATTGAAAATGAACTTAATAGATTTATGCAAGGTAGATGAGACTACACCCATAACATGAATCCATGGTCTACCAAGAAGAAGGTTATAAGGTATTTTTTATAACATGATATATATAAGGGTAGATATAGTAACAAGTCCCAACCTCAAAGGAAAGACTATCATGCCTAGGGCCTTTCAACCAACATTATCAAACCCATGAATAATAATAGAAGAAGCATTAAGGGAAGATGAATCAATATTAATTTTAGACAATAGATCAATGCTACATATATTGAGCATCGAACTGACATCAACGAGATTACATCTAATGTCAATTTTATTAATGTTAACTATAATCATTAAATGATTTTCTTTCTTTTTCACTTCCGAAGGTGGGATTTCTTGCAAATAGAATGTAATATTTGGTGAATCCAAACGAATATGATCTATCATTGCATCATAATTTTTCATCCTAGTGGAAGAAGGAAAGAGGATATTTTGCAAGGCTTCCTTAAGCATACCTTGATAAACTAGAGTATATTGAAGCAAGTCCCACAGTGAGAACTTACCTAGAGTAACTTCAAGTTGCTCGACAAGATCATAATCACTGTGTGCTTTAGTTGTAGGTTTAGGAGCTTGAAGAAGACTTGGTTGTTTATTCATTATATTCTCATAAGTATGGGCTACTGCTATGCAAGAGGGGGCCATATAATGATCAGGAGAGTCATTATCACATAGAACACCATTAATATAACAAATCCTTTTAGGAGAAGAACTAGCTAGAGTCACATAAATGATTAGTCTCTTAGGCCTTTGAGGGGAAGCAGAGACATAGATTACATTTATAGAATCATCAAAACTAGTAGAATATTTACTTGAAGAGATATTCTCAACATCAATCCAAATAGGATCAAATGTGGAAAGAGATCCATCATGTGCTAATGTATCATCCCTAGAGGAGAGTGCATCAGAAAAAAGACAAGATTCATCATTCACAAATGTAACATCTCTAGAAGAGAGTGCATTAGAATGGAGATGAGATTCATCATTCATAAATGCGACATCTCTAGAAGAGAGTGCATTGGAATGGAGAGGAGATTCATCATTCACAAATGCAATGTCCCTAGAAGAGAGTGCATTGGAATGAAAAGGAGATTCATCATTCATGAATGCATCATCTCCAAAAGAGAGTGCATTAGAATGAATATAAGACCTAGAGGAACATTAATAAAGCTATCAATGATTTCATATTCTTGTAACAAAATATCCTTTAAAGCCAGAGGACTTTCGTGATAAGGATCAAGGATACGAAGTGACATGGGTAAAGCCAAGTCACCATCACATCCATGAAATAGAATATCATTAACATTTTGAAAAAAATTAGATACTGAACTAATAAAAGAAGATAATAAATTCATTACAATTTTTTTATATTTTCTATGTTCTAGTCATTTGTGTTTTTGGAGGTCTTCGAAGCATAATTTTGGATTGAAATTTGTGCCAATCCCTAAAATTTGACTACTAAAGGTGATTGTATTTTAGAGCCTAAACTAGGTCTCTAGGAGACCTTTCCAACGGTGTAAACAATTTTGAATTCTAAGCACCAAGCCAAAAGTTATGACCCCACAAAGTAGGGGTAAATAGATTCCTAGTTTTTTGGAAAATACTCTCCTTCATGTCAGGTTCACCAAAATGTACAGAAGGGAGATTCACTACTCATGAATTCTCTTCATTTAGAGAGCCTCATGGGGTGAACTGCCATAAACTAAATCAAGAACAACATGAGAGTTCTAGAATCATAAAGAGGTCATAAAGATTTTATAGACAAGATGACAAGCTCTCAGCCAAAGGATGGCAACACAGGATACAAATGACAACTCAGTGCATTGGCATCCCAGAGGTGCGTCGGTGTCTCATATGGATGATAAAGTGAGAATGTCACAGAAAATGATAGTGACTACTTCTATTTTAACTGATAAGTACTTCCAGAATACAAGAAAGTAATAGAAAATGAAGTAGAAATGATAGAGATAAGGAGAAGAAAGGAAAGAAGATTCTCACAACAATGTAAGTAATGAAGCCTCTAGCTAGTAGATATCTTCAATACCTATGTCTATAAGATCTAAAGAAAGTGTTGGGGTTGTCTAGGGTTTTTCCTTAGTCAAACCCCCATTTTGGTGTTCCCACCTCCACAATCAACCAGATAGAAATAGAGAAATGAACATAAATGGAAAAAACTTGTGGTGAAAGGGTATGTGCAGGATCATCATGGAAAAAATGGGCCCTTAAGTGGCAAAAAATTTAGAAAAATAAAAGTTAGGAAAATTGACGTAAAAATTTGAATAAGTTATCTATGTTATTTCAAAAATTTGTAAGAATAGAATCTGTAGAAAATTGAATGTAGTTTCTAAACTACTAGGTTTGCTTAAAAAAAAACATGTATTTGGTGAAATTTTGAAATTTCAATGTAGTAGAACTTAAATTTTAGGGAAAAAATAAGAAGTAGGTGTCTGTATGACCACCCTAACCACGATAAAATAATAATACTTTTTTATAATATTTTAGATATAAGTAGAGGACTCATGTCTTGATGTGATGCATATTTTTTTTGTAATTTTTTCCAAGTAAATAATTAATTATGAATTTTTATTACAACTTTTAAAAAATATAAAAACTTGTATGTCCGACCACCTTAACTTGGTCAAATATTCATTCATAATTTTTTTTTTTAATCCTATAGTATGTGAAGCATAGAATGTGACACATGTTTTGGATTAAAAAAATGTGATACTTTTTGAAAGTTATAGATGTTTTTCAATCAGTCTATCAATTAGGACTTTAGTCATAATTCAAATTGAAAATGAATAATAATTACTTATTAAATTCGATGTAAAGCATAATTTATATTTGTGGAAAGTTGAGAATCTCCTTTAAAAACCCTTTTTGTTTCGTCAATTTTGGGTAAAAAAAAACTCATCAGCCACATAACCATCATATTGCTACTTTTTGGCCCATCATGATCTTGCACATACCCGAAAGCAAAACCCACTTCAAGAGTAGAACCCGCACCACCAAGTAGGAGTGATAAAAGAAATCCTCGCTCGAGGAGGAGAATCTATATCACAAAAGAGGTGATAAAAGAAATCCCCACTCAAGGAGGAGAACCCATATCACAAAGTAGAGATGCAATAGAAAGGAGATATGGAATCCCAAGATGCTCACAAGGATGAGATTAGGGAGATGAAGTTGCAAGATCCAAGAGTGTTGCAAAGAAAGCTTGAAAAGATGTAAGAATGCTCGTGTAGCAAGCTATAGGGAGCTATGCGAGCAAAAGATGGAGGGTAGAAGGCTAGAGACAAGGATAGAGAGAAGTGAGAATGAAGCTAGAGAACTGCTAGAGAGAAATCAAAAGAACTTAGAAGACCAAATAAATAGAAAAGATGACTTTTAAAGAGGGAAAAGAAGCTTCTTGAGCCATTTTTGGGCATCCCCAGCCATTACCACCAAAAAAACTCATTGACAAGTGGAAAACATGCATGGAAATAGTCGTTTGAACATTGAAACATCACAAGATGCTAGCACGGTGCACTATGTCTAGACATGTCACATTTCTTTGATGCATCTTTTCAAACAGCTCACTGCCTTGTCTATGCTATTGCTTACTATTATTCTTTGATATATTTTTTCCAACAATCCATAGTTTGTTTGAAATCACATGATTTAGGCTTTTAGCCATAGCAGCAAGGAAGTGAATTGTTTGATAAAATGCTTTGGTAGACATGTATGAAAAATGTGGTAGCATAGAAAAAGCAATGAGCTATTTGGAAAATTCCTTGAAGAAATGTGGTGTCGTGTTGATGGACATCACCATGAGACCACATTTCTTTGAGACATTTTTTCAAACAACTCGTTCCTTGTCTATGTTATTGCTTACTATATGCTTTGATAAAAAGTTTCCAAGCATCCATGGTTTGTTCAAAATCAATTATTTTGGGATTTTAGCCATAGCAGCAATGAAGTGAATTGTTTGATAAAATGATTTGGTAAACATGTATGGAAAATGTGGTAGCATAGACAAGGTAGCAAGTTGTTTGAAAAAATTCCTCAAAGAAATGTGGTCTCATGGTGATGAACATCACCATGAGACCACATTTCTTTGAGGAATTTTTCAAACAACTCATTGCCTTGTATATGTTATTGCTTACTATTATGCTTTGATAGATTTTTTCCAAGCATCCACAGTTTGTTCAAAAGAACTTGTTTTATGACTTTAGCCATAGCAAGCAAGGAAATGAACTGTTTGATAAAATGCTTTGGTAGACATGTATGGAAAATGTGGTAGCATAGAAAAGGTAGTGAGATGTTTGCAAAAATTCCTCACAGAAATGTGGTCTCATGGTGATGTCCATCACATGAGACCACATTCCTTCAAGGAATTTTTTCAAACAAATCATTTCTTTTTCTATGATATTTCTTACTATTATGTTTTTATAGATTTTTTCCAAGCATCCATATTTTGTTCAAAAGCACCTATTTTAGGCTTTTAGCCATAGTAGCAAGGAAGTGAACTATTTGATAAAATGCTTTGGTAGACATGTATATAAAATTTTGTAGCATATACAAGGAAATGAGCTATTTGGAAAAAATGGCTCAAATAAATGTCATCTCATGGTGATGTCCATCACCATGAGATCACATTTATTTGAGCCATCCTTTTCAAACAGCTCATTGCCTTTTCTATGTTGTTGCTTACTGTTATGCTTTGATATATATTTCAAAGCATCCATAGTTTTTTAGAAAGCTCCTATTTAAGGTTGTTAGCCATAGCAACAAGGAATTGAATTGTTTGATAAAATTCTTTGGTAGACATGTATGGAAAATGTTGTAGCATAGAAAAGGTGGTGAGTTGTATAAAAAAATACCTTAAAGAAATGTGGTCTCATGGTGATGGAGTCCACATTTACTTAAGGAATTTTTTCAAATAGCTGACTTCCTTGTCCATCACCATGAGACCGCATTTATTTAAGGAATTTTTTCAAATAGTTGACTTTCTTATATATGCTATTGCTTACTATTATGCTTTGATAGATATTTTCCAAGCATCCATAGTTTGTTCAAAAGTACCTATTTTAGGCTTTTAGCAATAGCAACAAGGAAGTGAATTGTTTGATAAAATTATCCGGTAGACATGTATAGAAAATGTGGTATAATAGACAAGGTAGTGAGTTGTTTGAAAAATGCCAAAAAGAAATGTGGTCTCACAGTGATGTCCATCACCATGAGACCATATTTTTTTGAGTATTTGTTTCGAACTCATTTTCTTTTTCTATGTTAGTGCTTACTATTATGATTTGATATATATGTTTTCCAAACATCCATAGTTTGTTCAAAAGCACTTTTTTAGGCTTTTATCCATAGTCGAAAGGAAGTGAATTATTTTATAAAATTCTTTGGTATACATGTATGGAAAATGTCATAGAATAGACAAGGCAATCCATCACCATGAGACCACATTCTTTGAGGCATTTTTTCATATAGCTCTTTACCTTGTCTATGTTATAGATTACTATTATGCTTACATAGATTTTTTCCAAGCATCCATAGTTTGTTTGAAAGAACCTATTTTAGAATTTTAGCCATAGTAGCAAGGAATTGAACTCTTTGATAAAATGCTTTGGTACACATGTATGGAAAATGTGGTACTATAGATAAGGCAGTGAGCTATTTGAAAAAAATTCTCAAAGAAATGTGGTCTCATGGTGATGGGCATCACCATGAAACCACATTTCTTTAGGGAATATTTTCAAATAGTTGATTTCCTTTTCTATGCTATTACCTACTATTATAGTTTGATATATTTTTTCCAAGAATCCATAGTTTGTTTAAAAGCACCAGTTTTAGGCTTTTAGTAATAGTAGCAAGGAATTGAAATGTTTGATAAAATTATTCAGTAGACAAGTATGAAAAATGTGGTAGCATAGAAAAGGTAGTGAGATGTTTGAAAAAATTCCTCAAATAAATGTGGTATCATAGTGATGGACATCACTATGAGACCACATTTCTTTGAGGAATTTTTTCAAATAGTTGATTTCCTTGCCTATACTATAGCTTACTATTATGTTCTAATAGATTTTTTCAAAGAATTCATAGCATAGACAAGTGAGTGAACTATTTGAAAAATACCTTAATAAAACGTGGTCTCATGGAATTCCACGACAAGAAAATGTAATTGGCATCTATTCCTAGTTATTAGTTATGCAATGTGAAGTAATTGCATAACCGCATATGTTAACTTTCTAAAAAACTATATTATAATTGAAATTTTCTTATCTATCAACATATGGTTATTAGTTATGCAATGTGAAGTAATGATTTGAGTGTGAAAGATGTGCAATACAATGTAATCAATGATATGCATATAAACTACACAAACCTATTAAGTACAATTCATTAGTTAAACTCTTTATTTTATTACCTCAGTGAAGTTTCAAGCTCCACCTCCACTAGGTGGTGTTGCCATGAAATATCCAAGAATAACCTATTCAACATCCAAAATAAGATATTATTATACAATTCATATAACAATATTATTCACTTATAATAGTTATAATTGTTTAAAATTTACATACCTCAGTAGGTATGTCATAGCATAATATGGAGGTGGAGAACCATTGAAAACTAAATGAACGCTATGACCCTAAAATTTCTTTAGAATCATTAAACTAAATTAGTTTATCTTGTATTTCAAAAATGAAATTTAATAAATTAAATTCAATGAAATTGCTAAAATTTACTTGAGTATCAAGGCCAAAGCCTCATTCAAGAGGGAATTTTTCATCACCAATTTCTTAGCTATAGATGTAGTCTGTGCACTTTCCTCCTAAGTATCAGTGGGGTCACAACCATAGGGAGACCCATAAGTTCAAAAAATATAGAGTGGAACCCTATTCCTCGAAGTCTCCCCCGACTCATGTTGTGTTGCAAGATTGGAAAGATTTATGATGCTTTAGGTAAAGGAACTAATGGACTATAGTATCTCAACCTTAGCACTCTCCTTCACAATGGAAGGGATAGCCACATACTTATAGTCTAGTCTATTGAATGCTCATCTCACTGGCTATTGTGGTTCAAGATGTGCCCCTAGTCTATCCTATGCAGAACTACCACCTCTACCCTAGAAGTCTTGCATATCAAAATAGTTGGGGATTTTGTTGAGGAAAAACTCACAATATAGTTTCCTTAAGAAATATTGTGAGACCTCATTATTGTTGCATGGAGGATGGTCAAAAACCATCCACCACCTCTTCCAAAAATGGACCATTCTTTATCTCTTGGTGGTTGCAATAATGCATAGGTACCTCTTTTCATGTAGGGTGTAGAGGTTGATTTTTTCATGGGTTTGTGAAAAGGGAACATAAGTCAAATTTTGTAAAATTTTTATTTTTTCACTTGTTTGTAGGATAGCTTATCTACATAATATTCTCTATACTCTCATCTTTTCTCTGCTCAACCACTTAATTTCTTGTTAATTGAATCTACATGTGTTAACATAGATTCAAGTGATTGTGAAAGTGTGGTTATTCGTGAGGTTGAAGTTGTAGGATATTTCAACCTCACAATTAACTCAATTTTTTTCTTGTTTTTAATTCCCCCCATTAAATTTTGTTGAGTTCCAAGGGGATGTTGAGGGATTGTTGGAGGTGTTTGTTAGGGTTGTTATTTAGCAGGTATTTGGGCATGAGGTGAAGGAGTATTTTGAGGAGGAGAATGAGGTGGATTATCAACTCTTGAAAATTAAAGAAATTAACATAAAAAAACATATATCAAATCTACCTATTTAATAGAAAATTCCTAAAAAAATAATAAAAAATTACTCCTTTGAGCTCCTTGTTAAAGTGGTGCAATTCTCATGAAGAATTGGTGAAGAAATTGTGAAATTTGAGCTTTCAATACTACAAGCGTACTTGGGAAGGGTTTACAGGTCATAGATGGAGGAAACAACATAATGGAATGAAATGAAATGAATTTTCTTTTTTTCTTTTAACATGTTATAATGTGAGCACATTATAATATGCTCGTGTTATGGCCTTTTACTTTTTGAAAGATGTGTTGGTCACTTTTTGGCCCCCCATCTTTCTACACCAACCCTAATTATAAAGGAGAACTAAAAGATAATGGTATAAGTATATATCTAAAGCTCTTCAATAAGTGTATACAAAGGATAATTTTACTCTATCATCATTATTTCCAATCCAAACCTATGCAATGAGAACAAGAAATGGTTCAGGAAGAAATGCTAGTAATAACCCTATAGAATTAGGGGAACAAAATGTTCAACCCATAGAAGAGGTCTAGAAAATAATCAAGGTTAAGAAAGAAGCAGGAGAAGACCAAAATGATAAGGAACCAATCAAGGCCTCCAAGTTCCCATTGTGAATGCTTCAGCCTAAACCTATTCAAACATGGACAAACAAACAAATATTAGTCCTCAAACAAGTTTAAACCAAACATTCCCTATGAAATTCATTTAAGCATAAGAACAAGACAACATAAAATATCAAATAATAGGTAACAAAATCTCATTTGAATACTCAAACCAGCATCCCATAGGGGAGTTGGTGCTTCTTTGATGTGAAAAAAATTTCTTTCCCAATTCCTTGATAAGCTTGATGATGATTGATTGATCCTAGATGAAAAATGCCAATAACCTAGCTATGGATGATGGATTCTATGATGACTTGGATGAAAATTTGAATGAACTTGCATAAACTTCCGGATAATAACCTTGCATCAAAATTTGGATGCTTGTGGATTCAATGAGCATAATGATCTTACATGGATTTTGGATGCCAAATCAAGAGAGAAGGCATCTATTTATAATGGAGAAGGATTGAAGAATGAAGAATAGGATGAATGTGGGATTAAAGAAGGGACCAAAGGCATTGTGCCAATTGTCAACATCCTAATGAAGGGAGGTGGAGCACATTTTGAACAATGTGCATGTTAAATGCATGTAGGTGAAATTTGAATTTGAAGAGGTGACTTGTGTAAGAGGGGATGTAAGAGGAATTAATGCCAAGTTGGCTCAAGGAGAGGACATGTAAGAGCCTTTAATGCCAAGTTGGAGGACAAAAGTTCTTTGGGAGGGAGAATTCAAATAAGTGGAATATTCCAATATATGACATATTTGAATGAAAATAGGGTAATTAATAAATCAAATAAATTGATTTACATGTGCAACTTGCAAAAGCTAGAGGAATGGAGGATTAGTGTTAGGAGTTAATCAATGATTAATTAACTTAAATGAAAATTGATTGTGACATTTAATTTAAATGCTTGAATTTATTTAAATCAAATGAGAGGATACTGGAAGATTAGTAATTTAATTAAATAAATTTGATTTATTCAATTAAACGAAGAACATTAGGATTTAATTAAATAAATTTGATTTATTTAATTAAAGGAGGAATATTAGGATAAAGTTGATTTATTTAATCAAAGAGAGCACATTAGGATTTAATTAAATAAATTTGATTTATTTAATCAAAGAGAGAACATTAGGATTTAATTAAATAAAGTTGATTTATTTAATTAACGGAAGGATATTAGGATTTAATTAAATAAAGTTGATTTATTTAATTAAAGGAAGATTTTTTTATGAATTAATTAAATAAATATTAATCAATTAATTGGTTAGTAAAGAAATTATTAAGAATCAAAGTTAGTTAATCAAAATCGAGTACATGATATCAACCAAGATATTTTGAGTGTCTACATTTTGCTTGTCTTTGAAGCAATGTACCTAGTGCATTGGTTCAAAGAATAATCTTGCCAAGATCAAAATTCAAAAAAAAAAAAAAAAAATTAGATGCCCAAGCAGAAAGAAGTATACTGGTGCACTGCCCCCTCAAGAGATCAAGCAAAAGGTTTGATTTGAGGGTCAATCTCATGAAAAAGTGGTTCAAGATGGATGCATGGATGGTTATGATGATGATGATGATGCAAATGAGATGGTTTTAAGATGCTTAGAATAACCAATCTATATTATCCTAAACATCTTAAATGATGATGTAATGCATGTGAGATGGATGATGTGATATGCTATGATTATGAGATGTATGTATGCTAATGGTTTGTGGATGCAAAATGGATGCATTGGTGATGTTTTGGTCGACCATCATGATACCATGTTAGCGCGGATAGAAGAAAAAAGAAATGAGATGATGAAAAGAGGATCCAACAAGTCTATGATCTATCGAGACTTTATTATAAATAATGATGAGAGATTGATGATGTTTTGCTTATCATAGATTGGGATATAAAGAGCTTACTTAACTTATGTTTGAGAACACATATAGATATGATGCATCAAGGTATAAATAACCAAGATGGCATTGTACCTAGTCTGATGGACTTTGACTCAAAAATCAGATAGGAGTATCTTTGTTCACACCTGACATATGGAAACCTTACTAGGATGTACTTCAGATATTTCAAATATCTCAGACCAAAACACAGAAAGAAAAAACTTAACAATGTAATAGTCAAAAAGCTATCCAAAATACCTTCCATCCATACCTAATAAAGCAAGTATTCGCTAAGGTTATATTATAAGAACATCCAACAAGCACAAAAAATGAAAGATAAAGATTGTTTCCCCATTCCTTTCTCTCTAAATCATTTTGTTTAGACATCATTGAGAGGTCAGTGGAATGAGCGCAATAAGATAAGTCAACAAGACAAAGATCAAGTAAACAAACAAGCCAGTGTTCTTCATACATCTAGCCAAGACTAAACTACGGTGATGTGTGATATTGATGTCCATTGTAGGAAGGACACATCCTAGGATATGATGTTTATCAGATGATTTGGGACAAACTGAATGATGGGCTATTAGTATCAAGAGTTTACCAAATTTTTTACCTATTGACCTAGACTTGAGACTTTGATGCTTGAGTTTTCACTTTTAAACTGCTAGACCTTTTTTTGATTGTTTTTCCAAAGGATGAAAGTGACGATTGATTTATTGTGAATGGAAATTTACTGCACGTGAATGTGAAATGGGGCAGATGGATTTTTTCAAATATTTAGATGTTTTTGATGTATTGAAATGTTTTGAGGTTGTTTTTGGTATTTTTGAAATTTTACAAATATTTTGATTTTCAAATTTCCTAATGTTTTGGTATTTTTTGATATTTATGAATGTTTTTGGATTTTGTGTCTTAGGGGCCCATCAATAATGGCCTTTCCTACATTTAAGCTCGAAGACAATGTAGTTTGGATAACCATGTTTTTTGACTTTTTTGAATTTTTAACCTGTTTTGGGATTTTGATATGTTTTTGGATTTTTGCATGATTTTGATGATTTGGATATGGATATGCATGATGATATTACTGCTCTATTTTGGGAGTTTTTTGGAAACCAAGCTAAGGTTGATTGATCAGATTGATGGATTACTTATGATAACATTATTGAGGATACACAACAATGCAAGGATAATGTTAAGAAACACAAGGATTAGGATGGATATCCCAAGATGATGAGGGATTGATTGGATCCAATTGATGGATTGATGATGATAACATTATTGAGGATACACAACAATGTAAGGATAGTGTTAAGAAACATGAGGACTGGGAAGGATATCTCGAGATGATGATGGATTGATTAGATTTGATTGATCAATATTTTGAAGCTTGATTTGGAACAAAAATTTGTTTGAATGATTTGATGTGATGTTGAAGCATATGTTAGATGCAACTGATATGAGTTATTTGGATTGATGTTTGATGAAGGATAAATTTTGATAAGGAACATCTTCTCATGAAATGTGTCATGGGCTAGTGATTTGGATTTTTTGAACAATTTGATTTCATTTTTTCCAATGTTTAGATCACCACATAAGTTGGAAGATATAGATCAAGATTTATTCCCAAAGCAAGATGTAAATGTTTATCCCCAGTTTCTAGCAATGTATGGAATTCCATGGATGGATTCTTGGATAGATGTATGGATGGATGGATATGGATTATCTTGTGATAAGATAAGGTGTTTGAATAGAGGAATGCTCATTTGGATAATTCTTCATGGCTCAAATAACGTTGGGTAGGATAGGATCAATGAAAATGACCCATGTCAAGATGTTTACCATAAGAAAGTGTAAAGTGTACACTAAAAGTTTCCAAGATCAAGATAATTTAGAAGATGGATGCAGATTGATGAAAATGGATTGGATAAATGGTTTATGGATGAATGGATTTATTATCGATAATCTGGATGGAATGTTGTATTTACTATGGATGGGATGAGATGCTTCCACCTGAACTAGTGCACATAGATGCTCAATTCTACACATGATGCATGTTTTCTATGTTTTCATCATGTTACTTGTCCAAAGCATCATTGTAGTGATTTTCACTAGAGGATAATTTTTTATCTTTACTATTTTCATGATTTTTTGATTTTTTTGTTTTTTCTGATTTTTCTAAAAGACTTTAAGCTCATGTTGAACCACCTTGTGGTGTTGATTTGGGTGCTTATTTCATAATGTTCCATCGATATCCTTCCTAAAGAAGTTGTTTTACCAAGATACGTGCACTTGAATACAACTTTTGAGATTCTTGATCTGCTTTTTTGATACCAAAGTTAACTATGTCTTTGTGTACACATCACAATAGAATGCCTTATGAATCCTTATGTGAAGGTTTTTTTCCAATACATGGTCAATATGAGAATTGGATATCATACATGGAGGAGTGGATAGTGAACTGTGATTAGGAATAGGAGATGGATTGGTTGATAGTTTGGAATATTTGACTCTCCAAACTTGGGAAGATGAGAAAAGATGAATGGATACGAAAATGTGCATGGAATTAGGACCAACTACTTGATATACTTTGTAGGTTACTTGAGAAGCCTAGTATTTCCTTTGTGGACATCTTTGATGAATACTTTTCCATTTTTTATTTTTCCCCAT
The DNA here is from genome assembly GCA_007258455.2 of Sequoia sempervirens. Taxonomy (NCBI): domain Eukaryota; kingdom Viridiplantae; phylum Streptophyta; class Pinopsida; order Cupressales; family Cupressaceae; genus Sequoia; species Sequoia sempervirens. The sequence continues at coordinate 15,499,419 of VDFB02000017.1, forward strand.
AGTTTCTTTGACTAATGGAGTTTGATAGGGATAATCTTTCTTTGTATTCTTTGGTATCCACTTGTATTTGATTTTTCCTTCATACTTCACTACTTCTTTTCCTTTGATAGTGTTCTTTTTGCTATGATTCAAATCCTTCTTTTGATGTTGGTCCCAATTTTTGGATGGGGTGATGGGAAAATGAAGATTCTTGACATGGTTGGTTGTAGTATTGGCATTGGTTTCACGATAAGGACTCTTTGTGCTCCCTATTGTGATATTTGCACTAGATAAAATTTCTCCTAGTATTATAGAGGTATCACTAATATTTTTAGATCCCTTAATTATTGAACAACCAAGACCTTGATGCTTAGGATTGCCAATAATCTTCATTGGTTCTAGGATACCCTTTTCATGTAGGCCTAATCCTCTACTTTCATAATTCATCCATTGAAACATTTTATTTGCAATAGGATATTATTTATCTTGGAAACTAGGTGCTACTCCTTCTCTACTCTATTGTGGATCTTTAAAGGTGGTATCTTCATCATTGATGAGATAGATTTCCCTAGAAAAGCTAAGTGATCCAAGTTTATAAGTGATAGGATCCTCCATAAGTGGGATAACTTCCTGATTCATATCTTTGGCTCAATCTTGTGAAATATCATATTTTAATGCTTCTTCAAGAGTTGTTGATGATTCACTATCCATGTAAAATTCTTCCTCATGATTCATTTTTTATATGCTTTCACAGGATGTTTCCAATTCAAAACTTCTGTAGAATCCTTCTTTATGACCCATTTCTGATATGTCTCTAGATTTTTTTCTATATCTTGATCCTATGTATAAATGTTAAGAGTAGGAGACTCTTGTTCCTTGGTAATGATATCAAGAGTATGATACTCTTGTTTTGAATGAAGATCATCTACATGTCCATTAGGAGTAAGCATCTCATGGGTAGATGGAGGAATATGTGCTATATGGATATGATCATCATTTACAACATCTTGCATAGATAGGAGAGTGACCATTAGATCATTGTAGTATCTTGGAGATACAAATTCTTGATCTTGATTAATTTTAGAATTTTTTTTGACATGCTTTGGATTTGGTTTTTGATCTTGACACCCTTGACATAGTTGATTTGGTTTTTGTTCAAGTATATTTGGAATGCATACTTGTGTTGTTTGCATGGGATCATCGAAAATTTGATTTTGGAAAATGTTATGATTTGGGATGATGTTTAGATTTGGAATTGTAGGTTGAAATTGAACATTGTTGTGGTTGGGAATCACATCTCCTTGATTTAGGTAACTTTGATTGTGCATGGTGTTACCTTGACTTGGATCAATACATGGAGTTTTTAACATATTGTTTGGACTTTGAACAACATTTGTATGATTCACAAACATATCCATCTCAAATTTTACCAAGTGTGGATTTGAAATGTTCATGTTTCATAAAATTGTACTCAGTATATTCACCTTTGGCATGTATGGATTTGGTGGCATAATGTTGTTTTGTTGAAGACTCATGCATTGATTGTTTGGTTGATAAATTTGTAGGTTTGGAATTTGATTTAAATATACCATAGGGAAAGGTGTTCCAATATTTAGATTGGGCATATTCACATTTGTTATGTCATTGAGGTTTGTAGGAGATAGTGATGCAATGTATGGATTGCATAAATGTGAGTTTTGATAATCAATTGGCATTGTAAGGCTTTGATAGTCTGGATAATTTAGACCACTCATGATGTATGAATCAAGTTTATATTCCATTTTTTTCTTGTTTTTTGACCTTGTTGACCTCTAAGGAATTTAGGAAAAATGATGAGATGAAGGATGAAAGGGGTGAATGATATGGGTGTTGAACTTTTAGGAACTTTAGACCAATGCTATACTTTAGGATTTGATTTCGATTGTTTTAATTTGGATTGGATTTGATTTTATTTGGATAATGAACTTATAAACCCCAATATTTTGGATGTTATATTGGAATAAAATTGTCCACAAAGATGATAATTTAACTAGATGTATGAGGAATTATTCATCTATTGGTGTGAATAAGTCTTGTACCTAGTTTATTCCTTTAATAGGAACTTAGGGGACTTAATTCACATGTTAAGTGTGCTTAGGATATTAGTTGTATCTTCTAGAAGTCTTAGTTGTCTTATCTAGACTTTACACTTTCCTCATATAGGTAATTATGAGTTAGTTGTATCATGTGATAGGATTAAGAAACTTTCCATGATCTTGTATTATCCTCTCTCATCCTTTCCTTTATAAGCAAGGAATCTATAGCATATTTTTCATAGCATTGTATAGTACTACATTGATCATATTGTATCATATTTCAATCCTTTTTTGGTGGAATAACATCTTACATTTTTGCTTCTCTCTATCTCTTGTGGAGGTTCTTTAGTGTTGCAGATTCAAGATCTTGGGTTGATCACTTCAACATGGTATCATAGCTTTGAATCTGGCAAGCCCCTTCCATTTCTTTATTATAGAGTTTCCATCAATTTCTATTGTGATTTGAGTTTCTCGTATCCTATATTGCATGTATGTTTTTTTGGTGATATCTGGTGATTTTAATGCTTTTGGCTATAGTGGAAGTATTTTAGGTTGTCCCAATGCATCCAAGAGGCTTGAAAATGTTATTTTTGGCTTTGTTTCACTCAATTTCGTCACCATTTGCAACTATGGAAAAGAAGGGTTTGGAGCTCAGATCTGGTGAACAACTTTTTACAAGAGAATTTTTGGGAAAAAATAAGTCTTCCATTGTGTCTGGGTGGCTGTTTCCAATTTTTTTGATATATAATTTGCCCATATTTGGTGAAAATTGCTTTCAAGGAAAAAAAAATTTAACCGGAGGTCGTACGACCCCAGGTTGGAGGTACAATTTGCAAAAAATATTATTTAAAAAAAAAATTATCTAATTTATTATTTTTAGGCTCTTTAAATATTCACCGGGCATAATATTAAAAATTTGGTGGATCAATATTTCTTTTAAGGGGTAATATTATTTTATACAGATATTGGACAACTTTATTGTTTTGCAGGTGTTGTACCTATAGATTTTTCATACCTGCATATTGGTCAGCATATTTTTGGGTGACCAGAGTCACCACCGATCAAATTTTGTCCACCGGCCAATTAAAGGTCTACAGACTTGTTTTTAAGCCACCTACTGACTATCTCACAACCACACGGGCCATAAGCTGCATTGGCTTCCTTCCAAACTGCCAGGCGGGTGGTTAAGCCAATAGACCACCAACCTTGTTCTTACTCACCCGGTTTCTCCAAAGCCATCGATTAACAAACAAAACTTGAGTGTGACCAGATCTCGCTGAAACCGCTAACGATTCGTTAACCACCATTTTTTTCTACCAGCCTAGTGATAGGTCATATTGGTGACCAAGTGCCAGTGCTTAGGGGCTGAAATTTTGCACCCATATAGTCTTCAATTTTTGCTCTTGTTTAGCATTGAAGGTGCCTAAAATAGGCCTTTTTTTAAATTTTGTATAACTTTTGGCCACATCATTGGATTTTCAAAAACGAGATATCATTAGAAACCTGGTTCAACGAACTTCACAATGGTGCAGGTCATTTTTCCAAATTTTGATATTTTTTGCTAGTTTTTTCAGCTTGACAGTAAAGGTGCATTTATTTCTTGTCATTGGCATAAATTTTGAATGCAAAGTCAAAATTTGGAGAACTTTGTTTTGAAATTGCTCAAAAAATAAAAAGGAATCTATTTGTAACCTCTATTTTTAGTTTTGGAAAGCTAATTTAAAAAAATATATATAAAAATTGTCGTGTGTTATAAATGGTTGATTTGAGCTTGTCACTTGTTAAAATTGCAAAATTTCTTCATTGTAATTTGTTGTGGGGGTTGAAAATTGAGTTTTAATACATTTTAGGGGGTGAAAGGTAGAATTTAAGTGCCACATTATCTTCTTTCTTTGGTGTTGATGGCAGATCTAAGGAAAATTGAACCACTCACTCCACACAATTATCATACATGGAAGATAAAAATGACTCAATTGTTACAATCTAAGGGTCTATGGCCAATGTTAGATGCAAAACAACTTGAATTTACAAAAGGATTATGAAATTTTTTTCCATAGATGTAAAATGGATGAAGGAAAAGGGCTCATTGGCTTACATGTATTTGATAATTTGTTGTTTCATATTTCAGAGTGTAAAATACCTATGATTATTTGGGATAAACTTGAAGAATTGTATGGAAAATTAAATCAGTTTTGAGTCTTGCAACTTCAAGAAGGTCTACAATCACTCTCTCCAGATGCATTTCCTTCAATTCAAGTTGATTTTGTCATAGTTGAAAGGATGTGGGCAAGATAAATCTAGTGATGAATGTATCTTCTTGATTATGTCTAAATTAAAGGGCCCTTATCAAGTTTTTTCTTCTAATTTATATTCAACTATAAATGCAATGGGGAAAGATTAAAAAATTCCCTCATTTGAGTTGTTTTGTGAGCATCTTACGAGGGAGGAGGAAAAATTGATTCAATTGGATGCCTTACCTAATTCTAAGAATCATGCTCTAATGGCTCAATCATCCAAGGGTAAAGGAAAGAACAAGAAGAGGCCCAAAGAAGAATCATCTTCAAGTAGTGAGAATCCCTCCAAACCAAAGTCAAAGAACAATCAGAAGTCCACTCGATCTCCTTCTCCTTCTATCTCTGGATATTCTTCTTCCAATTCCAAGAAAAAGAAAGGAGAACCTTGTTTATTCCATGGAAAAACTGGGCATGATGCAACTTGTTACTTTAAGATATTAGAAACCTTGGAGGAAGCTATGAAGAAGCACAACATTTCATTGTCTAAGCCTTCTTCCATGGGAAAATTTCAAGCTCTTTTAGCATGAGCCACACATTCATCTTTAGACAATTGGATTCTTGATTCAGGTGCTTCACATCATATGATCAATTCACATGATCTTCTTGATTCCATTGTTCATACTTCTACTTCTTAGATCGCAATTGGGAACTCTTCACAGATTCTAGTTTCAGAGACAGGCTCCATTCAGACGCTAGATGGGTGCATTGAGGATGTTCTTCTTGTTCCTCATATTTTAGTGAATCTACTTCCCATATATTAGATTTGTCATTTTGGAGATGGGAAGTCAATTGAGTTTACTCCACATAATGTAACTATTAGACAGTTGTAGGATCCTCAAAAGGTTGTTGCTATAGGGATAGTTGATCATGAGAACCATTTGTATTGATTTGATGGCTTTGAGTCTTCATTGAGTTCTTGTTTTGTTGCTCATGCTGATTCGATGAGCAAGCTTTGGCATGAAATATTTGGGCACTTGAACTATAGATATCTTCAATAGATGAAAGCACATAACTTAGTGGTTGTTCTTCCATAGATCACTTGCATAGATGGTGTTTGTCAAGGTTGTGCTCTTAGAAAGAAACATCAAGATCCTTTTCCTAAGGGTCAAGTTACACATGCAACCACACCCCTTGAGTTGGTCCATAGTGATCTCATGTCATTCCCAAATCCTTTTTTTCAGGGGCTAAGTATGTGCTAACATTCATTAATGATTTTTCCCAACAGACATGGGTCTATTTTCTAAAGATCAAGAGTGAAGTCCTCACCAACTTCAAGACTTTCTAAACATTTGTGGAGAAGTAGACAAGTTTTTCTCTTTGATAGATATGCACAAATAATGGGGGGAGTATGTCAATCAAGCATTTTAGGATTTTTGTATTGAGCATGGTATTCTTCAACAGCACATAGTACCTTACACTCCTCAACAAAATGGTGTGGCAGAGAGAAAGAATGGGAGTCTCAAGGAAATGGCCAATTGTATGATTCATTCTAGGTCCATGGCACCAGCATTTTGGGTCAAAGTTGTCAATTGTGCCAACTATATTCAGAACCGTATGCCCCATAAGGTAGTGTAGAATATGACCCCTAAGGAGGCTTTCTCTCATCGTAAGCCTGATGTATCCTTCTTTAGAGTATTTGGTAGTGAGGCTTGGGCATTCATTTTGTATGGTCGATGTAAATCTATGGAGAAGAAGAGTCAGCGGTACATCTTTGTTGGCTATTGTGAGGATGTGAAGGCATACATATTGTTTGATGCTAACACATGAGAGGTTCATTTCCGATGTGATGTTCAGTTTGTTGAGACCTTAACCCAGTCAGATACTCCTTCGACTTCTTCTTCATCACAACCTACTCAGCCTTCTTGAGTTGATGATGCTTTTCTACATGAGGAATATTTTGATGATGGTCTTGATGCACCTCCTCCTCATTCACCCACTAGGCCATGATGGGATCAAGCTACTCTTGAGGAGGTTGGTCCTCTTGTTGGTGATCCCACATACACTCACCACACTCATTCTTAGACTTCAGGAATCAATATTTTCAGTCATGTTGTTTCAAATGATCCTAAGAAGTTTTCAGATGCTTTAGGTATTCAAGAGTGTTATAGTGCTATGCATGATGAGCTTTCTTCTTTTATGAAGAAACATACTTGGGATCTTGTTCCTCTTCCTAAGGGAATAAATTTGGTTTGGTGCAAGTGGGTGTATTGTACCAAGTATGCAGAAAATGGTTCCATTGACAAGTACAAGGCTCATCTTGTTGTAGAGAGGTTTTCTTAGGTTGAAGGGATTGACTATTCTGAGACCTTTACTCTTGTTGCCAAGATGCATTCTATACACCTTGTCCTTGCTATAGTTGCATCACAGGGATGGTCAATCTATCAAATGGATGTGAAGAGTGCTTTCTTGCATGGGGATCTTCATGAGGAAAACTATATGGAGCAGCCACAAGGTTTTGTGTAGGACTCTTCACTTGTTTGCAAGCTTCGACATTCCTTGTATGGTCTCAAACAAGCCCCTCAAGCTTGGTATGAGAAGATAGATAGTTTCTTGCTTGCTTCAAGCTACACTCACTACCATTCTGACCCCATAGTTTATACTCAGAGACATGGATAGGATCTACTCATACTTATGCTCTGTGGATAATTTGATTTTCACAAGGAGATCTACTTCCATGATTCAGAGTACACGGAAAGAATTGATGGAGCGACTTGATATGACAAACCTTGGTCTTTTGCATTATTTCCTTGGTCTTCAAGTTCATCAGACTTCTAAGGGGATCTTCATTTTCCAATAGAAGTATGCTCTTGATTTGCTTCAAATATTTGGCATGGTTGATTGCAAGCCTACCCCTACTCCATTCTAGTTAGGTGTTGTACTGTCTACCAGTTGCACTATTCCTACAATTGATCCTACATTGTATCAATAATTGGTTGGCAGTATTTTGTACTTGACACATAGTCATCCTGATATTTCCTTTGTGGTTGGATCTATCTCTAGCTTCTCACAAGAGCCTCATGAGAGTCATATGAAGTCTTCCAAGTGTATCTTGAGATACATTCAGGGCACTACACATTTTGGCATTCACTACACTTTAGGTGCATCTCAGATAGTGGGCTTCACTGACTCAGATTGGGCTAGTGATGTTAATGATTATAATTCTACTTTTGTCTTTGTTTGTTGCCTTAGTTCTAGTCTGATTGCATGGTCATGCAAGAAGTAGAATGTTATTGCATTATCATCGATAGAGGTTAAGTATCGAGGTGCAGTGTTGGCTAGTCAGGAGGTTTTGTGGCTTCTTCAATTGATGACTAAGTCTAGATTCCCTTCCACTCAGCCCACTACTCTTTGGCGTGATAATTAGATTTCCATTCATATCTCTCACAACCCAATGGAGCATCAGCGAACTAAGCATATTGAGATCCACATGCACTTCATCAAGAAGCTCATCTAAGATGGTGTTCTTAGCTTGGAGTATTTTCCTATAGATCAACAGGTTATAGACATCTACACTAAACCTTTTGAATTGCATCGTTATCTTTAGTTGTGATCGATGCTTGGGGTGAAGGAAGTTTTCCTTGGGGGGTTTTGAGGAGTCCTCATTCCTTCATTAGTTTTTAGCTTTCTTTGTAGCTTTTTCTCTCTTTTGGAGAGGAGTTTTCTCCCACAAGGTTTTTCTCCTTTTCTCTGCTTATGAGATATTTTTTGTTTTGTACATGGGTACCTCATTAGGCCTAGTTGTCGAGACCCATCTTTTGCATGTTTGCATTGGTTTGTTCCTCCCTAAGTTGCACAGAAGGGGGGGTGTTGGCGTGAATAAGTATTCTACCTAATTTATTCCTTTACTAGGGACTTAGGGGACTTAATTCACATGTTAAGTGTACTTAGGATATTAGTTGTATCTTCTATAAGTCTTAGTTGTCTTATCTATACTTTACAATTTCCTAGGTAATTATGAGTTAGTTGTCTCATGTAATAGGATTAAGACACTTGTCATGGTATTGTCTTATCCTATCTCTCATCCTTTGCTTTATAAGCAAGGCATCTCTAGAATATTTTTCATAGCATTGTATAGTATTGCATTGATCATATTGTATCATATTGCAATCCTTGTTTAGTGAAATAGCATCTTACATTGTTGCTTCTCTCTATCTCTAGTGGAGGTTCTTTGGTGTTGCATATTGATGATCTTGGGTTGATCACTTCAACATCATTCGCACACACTTAGCCAAACAAGGTGATTTTGATGTTGATTTGAAAGATTTTACCAAAAGTCTAGTATGAATGATTTTTCCAATGGTTCAAAAAAAATTTGTGAGATGGGATGATAAATTTTTGGGATGGATGAAGCATTTGATTTGATCCTAGATGAACGTAAGAGGGACCTTGTTTAGAAGACTAAGATAGTGAAGAACATGCTTTACCCTATGATGAATTCTTGACCAAAAGACCAATTTTTTTCTCTGAAGATCATAAGACAAAATATAACAAGCACATGTGTGGGGTTCAATTAATTTAATCTTGGTTATTGAATCTCTTTTACCACATCCACACTTTCTTTCTTAGCTTTTCAAGCTAAATTTTTATGTCTCAATTTAGTTTCATCCCACAAGGTTCATTATGTGGAAATCAAGAGAGTCAAGGAAATAGTTCCCTATTGTTGACTTTAGAGAGAGAAATTTGACATATTGGCCCAAATATTTAGAAACCTCTAAGGATAGAATCCCTAGGGACAAGTAGTAATATATGGAATTTTCAAGGATATTTTCTCTTTCCAGAGGGTTTGAGATTTGATGACCTTTTTTAAATGTTTGTTTTCAAGATTTTGGATTCAAGCAACGCGTTTGACTAACCAAAGATTGCACAACCCTACAATGGAAAGGAAAATATTTTTTTAATTCGCACTTGGATAAATCCAGATGTGCTTATTTAGAATGGATGATTAGAAGCTTGACCACATTGGATCCCCTCCACAATACTCACTTCCATGGGTCATCCAAACTTCAGTTCTCATGAATCTCCCATGATGAACTTTTCATCTGTACAAAAATTAGAAATATGTGGGACGACTCTAGAGGTTCAACCTCCTGATGCCAACAAATATTGGGATTTTGGATTCTAAACAAAGGTTCATAGTAAGGGAATCCAGTTTAGGGGGTGCAATGATAAAATCCTTGTGAGAGATTTCCCAACCCTTAGAACAAGGTATTTACACATCATAAAGACACAGGGTGAGATTTATTATGCATTGCTTCCCATTGTTTACGATTTTTATCACAACTACAAATTTATATAGCGGTTTGGAAGAGCTTGCATTATGCTCATTATCACTTGGTTTGTTACCTTGGGGTGAGTAATTTTCCCACCAAGTAAGGCGCTCTAAAGGTAAATAAAAGTGAGTAATTACATCTATAATTTGATCAATCTTTGTCTACATAAAAAAAGAGATAACACACGCAATGTATTTACTCACACTAGCAAGATTTTTTCAATTTTAAAAACCCAATTTTGAAATGTGGAGGAAATATTTTAGACAACCTAATATCACTAAAATGCTTTTGATTCTCAAGATCATCATGAAGCATGAGATAATTTCATACACATTTTGATGGTATTAGTTTGTAAAAAATATTACAAAACAAGATAAACACATGTTCATTTTAAATCCTTGAAGACAATAGTGAGTTCTTTTTAAAGAACCAAAGTTGAGTGTGAAGTTGATTGTTCAATTTTAGTCCCAAATAGAAATTCTAGTAATTTTCTAAGGTTCAATTTTAACCTGTTGATGAAACTTGCAAGAAAACTATTAAAAATGAGGCTAGGCCCCATGGTGGGCACCAAAATGTGAACGCTTCAACCTAGACTGGTTCAAACATGGAAAAACAAAAAAATATTAGTCCTCAAACAAGTTTAAACCAAACATTCCCTATGAAATTCATTCAAGCATAAGAACAAGAAAATAACATAAAATATCAAATAATATCAATGAAATCTCATTTGAATGCTCAAACCAGCATCCCATAGGGGAATTGGTGCTTCTTTGATGTGGAAAGAAGCCCTTTCCCAATTCCTTGAGAAGCTTGATGATGATTGATTGATCCTGGATGAAAAATGTCAACAACTTAGCTATGGATGATGGATTCTATGATAACTTGGATGAAAATTTGAATGAACTTGCATAAACTTGTGGATTATAACCTTGCATCAAAATTTGGATGATTGTGGATTCAAATGAGCATAATGATCTTACATGGATTGTGGATGCCAAATCAATAGAGAAGGCCTCTATTTATAATGGAGGATTGAAGAATGGAGAATAGGATGAGTGTGGGATTAAAGAAGGGACCAATGGCATTGTTATAGTTGTCAACATGCTAATAAAGAGATGTGGAGCACATTTTGAACAATGTGCATGTTAAATGCATGTAGGTGAAATTTGAATTTGAAAACATGACTTGTATAAGAGGGGATGTAAGAGGAATTAATGCCAAGTTGGCTCAAGAAGAGGACATATAAGAGCCTTTAATGCCAAGTTGGAGGAAAAATGTCCTCTAGGAGGGAGAATTCAAATAAGTGGAATATTCCAAGAATATGCCATATTTGAATGAAAATAGGGTAATTAATAAATCAAATAAATTGATTTACATGTACAACTTGCAAAAGCTAGAGGAATGAAGGATTAGTGTTAGGAGTTAATCAATGATTAATTAACTTAAATGAAATTAGTTTATTGGGACATTTAATTTAAATTCTTGAATTTATTTAAATCAAATGAGAGGCTATTGGAAGATTAGTAATTTAATTAAATAAATTTGATTTATTTTATCAAAGAGAGAACATTAGGATTTAGTTAAATAAAGTTGACTAATTTAATTAAAGGAGGAATATTAGGATTTAATTAAATAAAGTTGATTTATTTAATTAAAGGAGGAATTTTGATATTAATTAAATAAATATTATTCAATTAATTCGTTAGTAAAGAAATGATCAAGGAAGAATCGAAGTTAATTAGAATCAAGTGCATGATATCAATTAGGATATTTTGAATGTCTACACCCATTATCATAAGTTATAGACTTAACAAATGAAGAAGAAGAAGATAATATACACATTGGATGCCTATTTGAAAAGAGAGAATTTCATTTTATCGTATTTCACAAATAAATAGATATAATATGGATTTTTTGATGAAATTTTCCAAGTGAATAGAGAAGTTTGTTCTAGTGTTCATAGTGGAAAAGTAGAGATGATTGAAAGTACCCTTATTCTTTCCATGACTAACCCTATTCTTTCAAAATCCATCTATCAAGACATGAGTAAGGAGAAAATTGATGACCCAATGTAGGAAGTGGGTCAAGAAGGCCGAGATATGGAATTTCAATGTGAAGGTGAGCATGCAAATCAACTACAATAAGGGTCACAAGATGAATCTAATAATCCTAGAGTTGAAGTTGAACAACAACAACATGACACTCCTATGGAGGAATAAATCATAATAGTGGAACCTAAATAAGAAGGAAACAAAGAAGCTACAATAAATATGGAATAAAAATTTCTCGAGCAACAACAAGCACTAACATATAATATTATAGACTTAGAGGGTTAGGTACATAATAATGATAATAAAAATAAAGAAGTTCATGAAACACATTAGTCTCCTATCTACAATTTGGAAAAATAAGAACATATAGAAGTCCAACTAGAACAAAGCCAAAATTAAGAGAAAATAATAGACATTCCTAGTTGGCTAGATAGAGAAGTTCAACTAGTACAAGATTTAAAGATAGTTACATTGGATTTAAAGAGCTTGTTCGAAGAGGAAGATATATTAAGCTAAAGAAAAAATCCAAAATAATTTCCTCTATCATAAGAGATGTGATACGAGCCAAGATTACTCAAAGAGCTACTACCATAGAAGACAAGAATAAAGGAGAAATAACCTTATCAGATTATTAGATCATAACCATTGATCTAGGTCATACTATGAGGGGGTAATAAATTGAAGAGATCTAGGAAAATATAGATATAATGTCTAAAAGGATAGAAAAGGATAAGAAAATGAAGAGGGGGTTGAAGGATTAAATATTTCAATAATTTGTGCTAGTTTCTATAGATGCAAATCCTTAAATAATAATTTAGTCAGTAGTTAGATATGTGATGATGCCAACCATGTTCTATTTTTGATTTTATGTCATTCATTATTTTGTGATGTAATCTCAACAATTCAATTATAACCGACTTTGGGCACTCTTCCTATAAAAAGTTCCTAAGTCATCCTTTTTATGGGGATTAGAAATTGTTGATACTTATCGGGCTCAAGTTGGAGAATTACCAATCTTAAGTTTCCTTCATAGTTTCGTTTCATAGTCAATGAGATCACTTGCATATTTTTGTACACAATAGTGATTTCTAGGAAAACTATAAGTCATTTCAAGATTGTAAATCATATATGACTATACATTTATCATTTACTTTGTAATATTAATTTTATATGCTAGATTTTGGGTGTATTTGATCAATTTCCTTTTAAGTTTTGCATAATTTTTGCATAGCTATGAAAAATTATAATGAAATACAAAGTGATTTTAAGTATCAATTCATTGTTTTGGAAAGATATTCATGTGTGAGCATTGAACAAATTAGTTTCTTATGCCCTTTCTTCTTTTCATTAATGTTTTTCCATTTTTATCAAATCCTTCAATTTGAAAGTGTAATTGAAGTTCAATATGTGAAAAGGTCACCACAATACAATGGAATACCATTGAATTTGAATTGAGTAATATCTTTAACATTTTTTTAAAATTTTATTAAATTTATTCTATAATTTGTAAAAAAAAATAGAAATAATTGTTGCCAACAAATATGTAAAGAGAGGTGAGATAGAGAGAAAGAGAGTAGAGATGGAAGGGGGGAGGAGAAAGAGATAGAGAGAGAGAGTGATAGAGAGAGAATAAGGGAGGGAGAGAGAGAGATATGTATATAGGGATCTAGGTTAGATAGAGAGAAGTAGAGAGTGAAGGTTGGTGGAGGTGAGAGAGAGAGAGGGAAAGGAGATATACAAAGAGGGGGAGGGAGAAAGAAATGAAAGAGAAAGAGGGGGAGGCAGGGAGAGAGAGGAGAGATAAAAAGAGGGGGAAGGGAGAGAGAGATAGAGAGATATAGATAGATAGAGAGGGAGGGAGGGAGAGGTAGGGAGGGAGGGAGGGAGAGGTAGGGAGGGAGAGAGAGATTTTAGATAGAGAGAGTAGAGAGGGAAGGGGTAGAGAGAGAGAGAGATGTGATAGATAAGTAGATAGGGAAGGTGGAGAGATTGAGAGAGGGAGGGAGAGAGAAATAGGTATAGAGGGATAGGTAGGTAGAGAGAAGTAGAGATGGAAGGAAAGATGGAGGGATAGGTAGGGATGGAGAGAGAGAGTGGTGAGGGGGAAATAGAGAGAAGTAGGTCTAGAGAGAGGGAGAGGGAGATAAAGAGAAGTATAGAGGGAAGGAGAGAGAGGTGAGAGAAAGGAGGGACGTATAGGTAGGGAGAGGTGACATAGAATAAAGATAGTAGAGAGGGAAGGGGGGAGAGAGAGATTCAGAACACTACTGTAGACGTCCAATTTGATCACTTCCATATGATCAGATGCGTCTCCTTATTCATCCGGTTCCTCATCCCCTCTATCAATATTAATTAAACTAGTTGTTTAATTAATACCCTACATCTTGCACAAAGGTCCTAAAGTATTTAATTTAATACTTTACCCCTCTTCCCCCTCTAAATTAAATAAATATCCCCTTTTATTTTAATTTAGTCATATTCCCCTTTTAAATTAAAATTCATTTTTAATTCATCTTTTCTCTCTCATGGTCACATCCTCCAACTTTTGCAAGTTGGTCCCTAATCCATTTTAATTATTTCATCTTCTTCTAATTAACCAGGGTTAGCATGTGCATACCCTTAATCATCATTAAGGTCACATCCTCCATAATTTCCCACTTGCTTCTAATGAGTCATTAGTTCATCTAACTGAGTACTTGCACAACCTTAATCATTTGATTAGCCTAATCTAATCCTCATCCTATTTATGGCATATGTCCTTGAGTCAACCTTATTAAAGGCTTTCTCCTTTTGGACAAGGAACTCCACTTCCCCATGTGAATTTTTAATTCACCTTTTAATCCCCCAAGGTACCCAAAAGGAATTTTTAATTCCTTCACTTCTTCCCACATGTCCTCTATTCATTCTTTATTCTTTCTCTCATCCCCATGAGAATATTTGAGGAATTTTTAATTCCCCACTTGTCCTCTCACCCACATGGGGACAAGGACCTCCTTTATGAGGAGATCTTGTCCAATCCCAAGGTACTTTGTACCCCCCTCCATGTCATATCCTTCTTCTTCCACCTCATGTCCACTTCACCTTTTAGGGGTATCTCACATGCCACATGTCAAGATGTGAGGGCTTGTGAGTTCTCAACTCACCTTGGCCCTACATCTTGATATTTGGTGGCTCAACCTTGACCGTCCATTTCCCCTAGGATTTCCCAAAAATCCTATAAATACCCCCTCTTTTCTCCCATTTTGGGGAGATCATTTGTGCTAGCCAAACTCTTGCAGTTTTCTTTCTCAACCAACACTTAGCCATTTTCATGATTCCAAGCATCATTTCCATCTTCATATCCTCTACTTGCCATCCAAGGAGCATACACATCAAAGATCGAAGGGCCAACCAAAGGATTGACTCGACGCAAGGTATAAGGTTCCATTTTGTTGCTTTGTCTTGCATTGTTTCCAACTTAGGCTAATCTTGAGGTATAGGTTTTTTTGGTGTTTATTTGCACTCTTTTACTTGTTGCTTGATTTCTAACGCTCACATTCGACCTATCACATTTTTGGCATGCCCAGTGGGACCCACAAACGTGTCTCTTTCTTTCACGTTTGCTATTTTTTGCATTTTTGCAGGTCCAGGTTACAGAGTGGCAAACCTGTCCTCCTGCAGTGGCAGACTAGTCCTGACAGAGTGGCGGATCTATCCTAGAGTGGCAAACCTATCCTGCAGTGGCGGACCTGTCCCAGTGCAGTGGCGGACCTGTCCCAGTGCAGTGGCGGACCTATCCTAATTCAGTGGCAGACCTGTCCTAATTCAGTGGCGGACCTATCCTGAAGTGGCGGACCTATCCTAATAGAGTGGTGGACCTATCCCTGCAGAGTGGCAGATCTATCCCTGCAGAGTGGCAGACATGTCCTACAGAAGGTAAAAATTTCAAGTTTTCCTAAATTGTCTTTTGGTAAAATAGGAACATAGTTTAATTAAAGGGGTGTCAATATACCTTTCTTGGCGTGTTTGGGAAGGCTATTTGACATATCCAATCCCCTTGTGCCATTTGGCGATCCTGGGTGACAAGAAATCGTAGCTTTCCAAGTCCTTTTGAGTCACCCTTTTTCACTTTTTTAGTGGGACCTGCTTGGGGATTTCATCACCCCAAGGGACGATTCCAACCACGCGTACCAGTGGGGTATATAAAGGGGGGAGAGCGAAAGTTGTACCCCAATCCAACCATGTTGTAATTGGTGAAGCGTTGGGATGACGTGAAGAGTTGGTCTGAGCCTCTAGTATCTCGCTAAGGTTCCCGACTCACACTTGTAACGGGTTGGTGTTCATAGTTTTGGCCTCATGTACCGGGTGTATATCAAGGAATCCTTAGAAACCATGTGCATCCTAGAGTAGAAGACTTTGTCGACCATACCCATTTCTACTAATCTTAGGGTTGTGTTGTTTGAATTGTCTTTCTTGTGCAAAAACCAGTGATTATCAATTTGGCCAAGTCTTTTTATGATTGCTACAATTTGGGTCCTTTTCCTTTGCCATCCATCAAAAAATCAAGCTTAAGCTTATCCTTTGGCGGACTTGACCTTAACCTTTGGCAAACCTGTCCTTGTGTTGTGGCAGATATGTCCTAGTGCAGTGGCAGACCTATCCCTATGCAGTGGAAAACCTGTCCTAGTTCAATGGTGGACTTGTCCCTATGCAGTGGCGTACCTGTCCCAGTGCAGTGGCGGACCTGTCCTTGTGCAGTGGCGGACCTGTCCCAGTGCAGTGGCAAACCTGTCCAAGTGCAGTGGCGGACCTGTCCTTTTGCAGTGGCAGACCCGTCCCTTTGACCAGCCTATACCATCATTTGGCATTCATTGTCCCTCTATTTTGAACACTAAAACGATCATTTAACATCCAAAACAAACATCTGAACGTCCGTTCTGAGCCCCCATCCCTTCGTTCTAAGGGTCATTTGTCCTAAACAGTCTTTTGCTTGTTTTGAGAGTCATTCATCTATCTTGAGACACTCCCCATCCATCCTAAACACGCTTTCATCTCTCCGTTATTCCATATAAACCCCATTGGAGTTGTCATCTAGGTTGACCTAGGTATTCATCCCTAATCGCAATCATCATAGTTGGCTTAGGATCGCTATCCGTCTTAAGTCAGTTATCCTTTTCGGCCCAATCAATCCGCTTCTATCTCAAGTTGGATTCGGTGTCGTTATCATACATCCACCTTTCAATCAATACCTAGTGTTACCAAGGATCCCTCTTAAACTCGGTTGTGGATCTCAGTCTTCATCATACTTATCATCAATTCAATCCTAATCATCAAACTAATCCAATCCCTACACCATCAAACCTATTCGGATAAAAACCCAAAATCTAGGCTAATCCAACATCTACCGATCAATCCAATCTGATCCCATTAAGCCAATCCACGTCGGCCTAACCAATCATCGTCAACTAATCTCCCATCAAAATCGAATCAATCTTTCATCATCAAGGTTTCTAATATCTTGATCTACTTAATCATCTTGCATGCCCGTTCAAACTCGATCACAAGAAAAGAAAATGGCCGACCAACAAGCCCTAAATGCCCAATCGAACAACCCTCAAAATCCCACCAACACGGTCAACATCTCATCAGATCCTAACTATGGTGCTAATATCCCTCACAATCCCCACAACGGAACCTCATCGTAATCCAATGTGGATGGTCAAAACACATCACCACCTGGGGAGGAAAACATGGCTGATCAACCCGAGCTCACATTCGAGGAGCACTTTAGCAACCCAGTTAATGCACAAATGACAGAGTGCCTCCTTGAAAGACATGGTGACCAAATCTTGGCTCACTTGATTGACAAAGGTGTCAAGTTACCGTCAGGTGTCGAATTATCCAAGTATGGCACCTCCACAACTAATGTACCCCAAGGTGCACATGACATCCCCAGTAGCTCGTATGTCCCCAACGTTCCTTCCATAGGAAGCTAGCATCAACCTGAATTCAGAAACGCTGTCCTATATCCTGTTGGAAATCCCACACATCCCACCATCTCGGTCACGGGAGCCCCCCAAACCATTGATCCCAATGATCCTTTTGCCTATGGCATGCCACAAAACGTACCGCAACCGCAACCATTAATGCTACCGGCACCACCCCCCTCGAATCCGCTTCCTGTCAACACTGGGGGAAACCCCTTCGCTGCATTACCCACACCTCCTGGGACAAACAATCCATCACCATCGTCATTTGTACCTCAACAACCACCTCAATCCAACATTCCTCCTCCATCGTCATTCAACCCTCCACCATCATCCAAATCCAACATCCCTCCTCCATCGTCATTCAATCCTCCCCCATCGTCCCAATCCAACATTCCTCCACCATCGTCGTTCGTACCTCAATAGCCGCCCCAATCTAACATCCCTCCATCATCATCATTTGTATCCCAACAACCTCCCCAATCCTACGCTCCCACTAGTGCTCAACAAGCTCCCTCACACCACATCTCAATCGCACCTCCACCTCAACAACAACCGTTGGTCAATCCCCTATTCTCAGCACAACCATCACAGCATCAACCGCAAGGAAATCAACCTCAGCCTTTAGCCCTGACCATATCTCCATTCCTTGCATCCATTTTACGCCCGCAAGTGCAACCACCACATAACATCCCATCTCGCCCATCACAACCACCCACTATGCATCAACAACAATATCAACAACCACCCCGTCATTACAACTATTACAACCAGCAACAATATCAACAACAACCCTCCTATGGGGCATCGCAACAGTCATATCAACACCCCCAATATCCTCAAGCCAATCAACAACACCTTCTCCCTACTTCCCAATAGTATGCCACCCATAACTACTAGACCCATCCATATTCTGCCTCGCAACAGCAACCTCTTTATCAGCAAGGTCCATTGGCGTATCAACAAGGGCTGCCACCTCCTCATCCATACGCCCATCTCCAAACATCCTCTCAGAATACACAATCGTCCTACCATCAATACCCGTCCAACACACCAGCCAATGCGGACATCCTGGAAATCAAAGCCGCACTAAAGGATCTCCAGGCAGGGACTAGCAAACAATCATTCAAGTTCGAAGATATATGCCCATATCCATATGATCCCTCCATCTCATTGATTCCCTTCCCCAAACATTTTGAGATGCCAAAATTTGACAAATATAAGGGGAAAAAAGATCCTAAGGCCCACCTACGGGAGTTTTACTCCTAGTGTCAAGAAGTGATCCACAATGACAACTATCTCTTGCATTTGTTCCCCCAAATTTTGGGAAGAGACGCACTAGGGTGGTTCATGACCCTCGACAAGGGATCTATAAAATCTTTTGCGGACTTGTCAGAAAGGTTTGTCTCCTACTTCTCCTTCAACTTGGAGAAAGATACTGATACCCTGGATCTCCTCAAAGAGAAACAACGTGATGGGGAAACCTTTACTAGCTACCTTCAAAGGTGGCGTGCCCTAGCAAGCCGAATGAAAACCCCTTTGAAAGAGAAGGACATGGTCACCCTTTTTGTGGAGAACTCTCATCCTGACATGGCCCAAAATTTTGATTACATTGTGTCACCACTTTCGCGGAGGTAGTGGAGAAAGGACCCATCCTCGAGCATGCCCTTGTTGCCAAGGGGCACATCAAAATATATAACCAAGATAGGGAAAGGACATTCAATGACAAACCACATTTTTGGAACAAGAACAAAAATGCAGTAAATGATGGTGTCACAGACACTAAACATGTCCACGTGGCCAACACATCTCAGAAACAACAGCAATCCATGCCTAATGCCATATCTGTACCACAAGGGATGCCCCGTCCTCCCCAATAGTCCAATCAAAATAACCAAGGGAACACTAAACGCCAGTATGCTCAACTAGGAGAACCCTTGAGTGTCATCTTCAATAAATTGCTGCAGATCAGCTATCTGATCACATATCTTGTCACCAAGCCACTCGATGAATCCAAACCTAAGCCCGCATGGTTTAGAGAAAATGAATATTGTGAGTTCCACAAAATCAAAGGACACTCTTTGAATAAGTGTCAAGGTCTAAAAAACTACGTCCAGGATCTCATAGATCGAGGTGACATCAAAGTTGATCCTAATCAAGCTCCGTCGTCCAATGCTCAGTTGCAGATCTATCAAAATGCCTTCCCAAACCATAACCAAGGCCCGAGCACTTCCAACAGTAATCCTCAAAACAACAGCACAAATAACGTGAGCTACAAGAATGTACCTCTCAATTATGAGGGTGTTATTCATTACATTGAGCAGGTAGAACCTTGTGTATCCATGATACATGTCAAAGCTAAAGATCCTCAATGTGTTGTTACCACACGACGAGCCCGCATCACCATTCCTGCAGCCTCTGCACCTGCCCAACCGACTCCTGTAACTTCCCAGTACAATATCCTTGATCACCTGGGAAAGACCTCGGCACATATCTCCATCTTGGATTTACTCAAGTCTTCCCCCGTGTATCAAGAAATCCTCAACAGAGCCCTATAGGAAACCCATGTGCCTAATAATATGGATCCTACACAGTTCCAAGCCTTGGTAGGACACCTAGCTTCATCTCACCAACTACACTTCAGCTACAATGATATGCCCAACATTGATGCTAATCACAATCGCCCCTTACATATTGAAGTCGTGGTCACTCGGCATAAAATAAAAAGGGTCTTGGTAGATAATGGCTCTGCCCTCAACTTGTGCACTTTAAAATTCATAAAGCAGGTGGGGTATACCCAAGCAGACTTAAGCAACCAGATTATTACAATCAAGGCTTATGACAATGCATAAAGAAATTCAAAAGGGATCATCAATCTTCTTGTCCAAGTGGGACCGGTAGTTCAGTACATCACCTACCATGTCCTTGATCTGGACTTACCCTATAATCTCCTCCTCGGTCATCCCTAGCTTCATGCTATGCAAGCCATGCCCTCCACCTACCATCAGTGCCTCAAATTCCCCGTCAACGGACAAGAGGTCACCATCTATGCCGACCCCCAACCATTCGAATATTTCCGCACTCTAGAGGCATCATTTCCCCATTTACATTATTGTCCTGGGGTCGAAATGGGGGCATCTCAGACATCACCCATTAATCCACCATCCACCGTAATAGCCGCTCCATCTGATCCTACAGTCACAAAAGTCCAGATCATTGATAAAGGGTGTGGTGAGTACGAAATGCACACTGCTCTTAATATAGCGACCATGCCACCATCGCCACACGAGTATGGTCAACCTTCCCATGCTACCCCAAAAGAGGACAAGACTGTCACCTTCCGTGGCAAAAATATCCCTACCACCACTTTTGTATCCCCAAGTATCAAGACAGATGTGCCCGAAGAAGATATAAGCCAGTGGGTTTACCGAGAAGAGCCTCAGCCAGAAACTCCTCTCAAGGAATACTTCCAAGAAAAGTACCCCTGGCCGACAAAGTTTGTGGAAAAGCATAACTATCAAGGCAGAGGCCTAGGAAAGCAAGAACAAGGGCGGTTACAACCCATTGATACATTTCCGCTACCAAGAAATGTGGGCATTGGGTGTGACAGAAAGCAGAAAGGCCCTGAAACATCGTCTAATGCTTCCAATAGTGTAGCTGTGGACAATGGCTCATTAGAAGATATACCCGACGAAGAATCCATCATACGTGCGTACGATGACGTTGATCACATCGACCTATCCTCCATGTTTGAATGCCTATCCGTCTGCACTATTAGCCTATCCCTTCGCCATCCTGAGCTCATTGATTAGGACCTACAAACTAGCACACCTGTCAGTATGTCTACGGACACCTATGTTAACCTCATGGGATTGGGGGAGGATGAACACTCCAGTCGCAAAAGTAAGAGTAAGAAAAATAACAAACGGTCATCTAGTGAAAACCTCCCTGAGGCACTTTATGACCTTGAAAAAGTAAAAATAAAGGATGCATTTGATAGCAAAAACCTTGAAGAGGCGCTGGAAGATGGAGATGTTTATCTTCCCCTTATGGGAACTCAGCTATCTGCCCGATCATCTATTTTGATTGAAGAGACGCAAGAGATTAATTTGGGAACTGCTAAAAATCCTAAGATCACCTATGTAGCCAAGTCACTCTTCGAACAAGAGTTTTTGATCTTTGCACAGCTACTCCAAGAGGGAATTGTTAACTTTGCTTGGTCATACTCAGACATGCCAGGCTTAGATCCTGCCTTGGTGGTTCATCACCTAGACATCCACCCAGACACTAAGCCTGTCAAGCAAAAACTCCGCAAGATGCATCCGCAAGTCGCATTGTTAGTCAAGAAGGAATTAGAGAAGTTATTGGAGGCAAGATTTATCAGGCCAATTGACTACTCCGAATGGATCTCTAACATAGTGCCAGTTGCTAAACCAAATGGTGACATTTGGATATGTACGGACTTCAGGGATCTCAACAAAGCCTGCCCCAAAGATGACTTCCCCCTACCCAATATTGACTTGTTGGTCGACCTAACAGTAAGACATGAGATGTTGTCCCTTATGGATGGCTTCTCCGGGTATAACCAGATTCAAATTGCCCCAGAAGACCAACACAAAACTGCCTTCACCACTCCTTGGGGCACTTTCTGCTACAATGTTATGCCCTTCGGTCTCAAAAATGCGGGGGCGACATATCAGAGGGCAATGATGGTCATCTTCCATGACCTCATCCATATCATCATGGAAGACTATGTTGATGACCTATTAGGGAAATCCAGAACACGAACAGAACATCCTGCCATCCTGAAGAAGATATTTGAGAAGTTAGAGCACTATAAGTTGCAGCTGAATCCAAAAAAGTGTGTCTTTGGGGTCACTTCCAGAAAGCTACTGGGTTTCATAGTCTCTCGCAGGGGCATTGAGGTTGATCCCGCTAAGGTGAAGGCTATTCTAGACATGCCGCCTCCACGCAATCTAAAGTAGTTAAGAAGCCTCCAGGGAAAGATGCAGTCCATTCATCAGTTCATAGCCCAGCTCGTGGATAGATGTCAGCCATTCACTCACCTTTTGAAGAAAGACTCCGCCTTCCGATGGAACCAACAGTGTCAGATGGGGTTCGATAAAATTAAGGAATATTTAGCCCATCCACCAATATTGATGCCACCTATTCCCGGAAAACCCCTCTTGCTCTACATCTC
The DNA here is from genome assembly GCA_007258455.2 of Sequoia sempervirens. Taxonomy (NCBI): domain Eukaryota; kingdom Viridiplantae; phylum Streptophyta; class Pinopsida; order Cupressales; family Cupressaceae; genus Sequoia; species Sequoia sempervirens. Next base: position 15,522,254 of record VDFB02000017.1, read on the forward strand.
CGCCACTTCAGTCACACTGGGGGCATTGTTGGCACAGCATGATGAGTCGTCAAAAGAAAGGGTAGTCTACTACATCAGTCGGACATTGGTTGGCTACGAGCTAAACTACTCTCCCATGGAAAAATCCTACCTTGCACTTGTCTTCAGCACACAGAAGCTTCGGCATTATATGCTTAGCCATCCCGTAAAATTAATCGCCAAAATTGATCCATTGAAGTACCTGTTATCTAGAACCACTCTGACAGGTCGCATGGCTAAGTGGGTCATGCTCCTCAGTGAATTTGATATAGAATATGTGGACCGCAAGGCTATGAAAGGACAAATAATTGTAGATCAGTTAGCGGAAGCTCCTCTAGTTGACACTCACCCATTGATCATGGAATTCCCTGATGAGGAAGTCTTCTCAGTTGAGGAAACCCCCACGTGGACACTGTATTTTGATGGATCATACACGCATAATGGATCAGGGGTAGGAATCTTATTAGTTACCCCTCAGGGTGACTACATTCCCAAGTCATTCAGGATAGCGTTCCCATGTACCAACAATATGGCCGAATACGAAGCTCTCCTCATCGGCCTCAAAATTGCCAAACAATGGCACATAACTCAGTTGAAAGTCTTCGGTGATTCCTTGCTAGTCATTAGGCAAGTTAATGATGACTTTCTGACCAAGGATGATAAGTTGTTACCCTACAAACGCATGGTGGATGATTTCAAGAAATACTTCACCTCCATACAATTTGAACAGATTCCCAGGGTACGAAACAAAGCAGCTGATGCGATGGCCACTATCGGCTCCCTCCTGGACATGCCCAAGGATCGCACAGAGTGTGAGTTCCTTGTAGAACAACTGTTAATCCCAGCATACGATATCCCTGAGACTGAAATGGTGTGCGAGATTGTGGGTCCCACCTCCCCATGGTACCAAGACATCTATACCTACCTCTGTGATAATATTATACCCCCAAACCTTTCGCGTAACCAACGCAAATCCTTCATCCATTTCTCTTCTCAATACGTCATCGTCGGTGATATGCTTTATCATCGCGGGTATGATGGAATCCTCCTTAGATGTCTAAATGAGACTGAAGCCCATACTACATTAACAGAGGTACATGGCGGTGTTTGTGGAGCCCATTCAAATGGTATGGCTCTAGCCAAAAGGATCCTATGGGCTGGATATTATTGGCCTACGTTGGAACACGATGCTTGCGAGTTTGTGAAAAAGTGTCTTCCATGCCAGCAACATGCAGATTTAATCCATGCTCAAGCATAAGATCTTCAGCCCCTCCTAGCACCATGGCCATTTTCTCAGTGGGGTTTCGACTTGATTGGCAAGATTCACCCACCATCCTCTGATAGCCATACATTCATCATCACCGCCACTGAGTATTTCACTAAGTGGGTGGAGGCAATGCCCCTCTCACAAATCACCGGCATTCAGATCTCCAAGTTCATCCTGTACCATATTCTCTGCAGGTATGGTATCCCATCCACCATCATTTCCGACAACAGCAAACCATTCAAGAACCAAGCCATGAAACACCTATGCGATACCTTCCATATCCAACACCGTTGGTCAATGTCGTATTACCCCTAGTGTAATGGTTAGGCGGAAGCAACCAACAAAACCCTCATTCGTATTCTCAAAAAGGTGGTTAATCACACTGGACGAGATTGGCACCTCCACATTCATCCTGCCCTCTAGGCATATCGCACATCCATCCGCACCCCAACAGGCGCCACTCCCTACTCTCTGGTGTTTGGTGCCGAAGCCGTCTTGCCAATCAAGGTTGAACTTCCATCATTGAGAATCTCTCTTAAGAACCTTATCAGTGAAGAGGATGTTCATGTTGTGCGGCTTGCACAGCTAGAGTTACCGTATGAACGCAAAATAAAGGCATACGACCATCTGCAAGCATATCAAAATCGCCTCAAGCGTAGTTACAACAAGAAGGTTCACCCTCGCCAATTCCAGGTGGGTGAGCTTGTCCTTAAGGAGAACCAACGTACTCAGCGAGTTCGGGACAAGAAAGGAAAATTTGAGGCAAATTGGTTGGGGCCCTATATCATAGCTGCTAAATATGGATCTAGGGCATACAGGTTGACTACTCTTGAAGGAGACCCCCTTGACGAGCCTATCAATATCATTCATTTGAAAAAGTTCTATGCCTAAATCTGCTCGGTTACCCCACCCGGTCAAAAAAATCAAAAAAATCAAAAAATCAAAAAAAATCAAAATCAAAAAAATCAAAA